>CM032452.1:20400338-20421958 GCA_019049505.1 Pachyrhynchus sulphureomaculatus | reverse complement strand
TATTCCTAATAAACGAGATACGAAGAAGATCAAAAATGACAGATGTAATACAACGAATTTGTATATTAAGCTGGAAATGGGCGGGGTATGTTGCAAGGATGGATGATAACAGTTGGACACGCCGTATAGTTTAATGGAGGCCTAAAGAACACTAAAGATACAGAGGTAGACCAGAGACAAGATGGACGGATGATATAAAAAGATTAGCAGGATACGATTGGATGCAAAAAGCAAACAACAAAGCTCATTGGAGACAACTTGGGGAGGCTTACATCCGACTATGGAAGGAATAAGCTAATGATGCTGATAATGATGATTATGTATATATATATATATATATATATATATATATATATATAATATATATATATATATATAACGGCAGCAGCAGCAAGTGTAGAAAAGTCAAATTCAGTATTTATCTTAGAAACACTTATTTTTCAGAGAAGTAGGGCGTTAATCACTTTGCCGATTTGATTTTCTCTGAAAATGCTTATATTTTTTTAAAATATGATCTAGTACACTAATTTTAGGACACCGGGAATTCTTATGAAGGTTTTTGTTTCTAAATCGTAGATATCTTTATTCCATTAAATCTATATTATTTATTTATTATGACGATTTTAGGTATCATTAATTAATCATGATTATTATATAAGTTTCAATGGAACTGTTGATTAATTTACTGCTCCTCCTGTACAATGATCGTACCAAGACATATGTGTTGCCAAATTCAATTGCCCGTCCAGTGAATAACTCACACAATTATGTGAAGTTAAGTAACACAATTAAAAACACTGCTCTCTATATTCTAGCGACCATTTCGACTTGATTGCTGACACTTTAAAGTGCAGTAAAAAAAAGCATTTTAATTTGCACAGTCTAGATCACCTGGTTTTTGAACATCGAAAAACTTGTTCACTTTTCTCTATAACAATTTGAGTTTTCAAAACGCATTTTTGAGCTTAAAATGTGAATAAGTCTGATTATATAAGTCAGATTGAGGCAAAAAGAAACCAAACTCCTTGAAATGAAATTTCCAACCAATCATTCTTGGTTTTAAATCGTTCAAGTGCGCACATAACCTACAAAATTAAAAAAAAAAAATAACCGGTCAAGTGCAAGTTGAACTTGCCAATTAGTGTTCCGTACGTTGATTGTTTTTTAAAATAAAAAATTTTGTTAGGGTGGTATAAAATGATCAGTGACTTCACAAAACACACCCCAAATGAGTTTTCAAACAAAGTTTGTTTTCAATCTTTACTGAAAACTGGTGACCTTGAAATTTTGTTTTTTTTCTATACCAGATGAATTATTAAGGGTAATGATAATTTTCGTTCAATCTATACCCCGTGGAGAATATTCCAGGATTTTTTTCAAAATTTTTTGATCAGTACTTTTCGAGATAAGGTAGGGAACAGCGATTTTTCACGATTTTTTTAAAAGTAATATAAAGAAAAGTGTGCGCAAGTATTACATTAATATATATATTTTTTACTCGTGTTTTCACAAGCTTTCATTTGACACCACACTCGATGACCCAGTAAAAAAATTTTTTTTTCACTCCCTATTTCACCCCTCAAAACGAATCCCTTAAGTCAAAATTTATGTTACGGTGATATAAAATGATCAGTGACTTCACAAAACACACCCCAAATAAGTTTTCAACAAAGTTTATTTGCGATCTTTACTGAAAATTGATGACCTTGAAATTTCTGTTTTTTTTTTTTATATACCAGATAAATTATTACAGGTAATGCACTCGTGATAATTTTCGTTCAATCTACACCCCGTGGAGAATATTCCAGAATTTTTTCAAAATTTTTTGATAAGTACTTTCCGAGATAAGGCGGATGGACAGCGATTTTTTCGCGATTTTTTAAAATAATACAAAGAAAAGTGCGCGCAAAGTATTACATTATATATTTTTTACTCGTGTTTTCACAAGCTTTCATTTGACACCACACTCGATTACCTAGTAAAAAAATTTTTTTTCACTTTCGATTTCACCCCCCAAAACTAACCCCTTAAGTCAAAATTTAACTTTCAAAACTACATGGCTCTGATGAGGCCATCAATTCCTATATTACTAAAAACTACCAAATTTCAACTTTCTATGACAATAGTTTCGGAGAAAATAGGGTGTGACAGACGGACAGACGGACAGACAGACGGACAGACACCGAAGTGATCTTATAAGTGTTCCGTACGGAACACTAACAAACAAAAAATTGTTTTTTTTTTTTTCATTTTATTGCACAAGTGAACCGATCGGCTTGAAACTTCCAAAAAATAGCAAAAATATCCTGAAATTTTGGTAACAAAGTATTAAACCCAGTGCCCACAATTGAATTTGTTATTTAAAACTTAAATTGTCGGCCATGTTATGCCATTTGGTCCAAAAATGGATCATTTTGTTCGAAATTTGGGTCTCGATGCCAGCTTTCCGATGCCATTAAAAAAAATTTTTTTGGAGTCATTTCAAACTGTTTTTTTATATTTATTTATTAATCAAATAACAGCGAATACCTTTTTTCGGTCTTTTTAAAAAAAAATTAAAAAATTTTCATCATATCTAGCAGACAATCGCGTGACCTTTATTAAAAAAAAATCATTTTCGTTAACGTGAAAATGACCGAAAAAAACGCATATGTTGTTATTTGATTAATAAACAAATGTAAAAACTGTTAAAATGACTTAAAAAAAAAATTATGGCATCGGAAAGCTGGCGTCAAGACCTAAAGTTTGAAAAAAAAAAGATCCATTTTGGACCAAATTGCATAAAATGACGGGCAATTCAAATTTTAAATAACTTCAATCGTAACCACTGGCTTCAATATTTTGTATCAAAATTTCGGTATATTTTTGTTATATATATATATATATATATATATATATATATAAATATATATATATATATATATATATATATATATATATATATATATATATATATAAATATATATATATATATATATATATATATATATATATATATATATATATATATATATATATATATATATATTTATTTATATATTATATATATATATATATATATATATATATATATATATATATATATATATATATATATATATATAATATAATAGGATTAGAGTTATACGTATGAAATGAAAGGTCACTTTAAACACGCAAAATTCATATATTGTTGCTTGTCTCCTCTTTTTCTTTAAAATGGCGTCACAATCGTATTTCCAATTTGGCAAAACTTTTAGGCTGCTTAGTTCGGGTAATAGCTTCACCATAATTTGGAATAGCATCTGTTGGTACTGGAACCAAATCGACATCAGAATCTTCGGAAAGTTCTTGTATTTCAACTGGATTTTCAATTTCTTGTTCTGAGTCTGGATTTTCAACATAGAAATTTTCATCTATGTTCAAAAAGTCATTAAGGTTTTCATTATCAGCCAACTCCAACAAATTCTTATTTTTTGAGGATATCTGCAAGTACGTTAGGTGGTAAGTCATCTTTTGGAACAGATATAACAGCCTATTTCCTTGGTTACTTGTTTCCACGCGGTTTTTGCAAAGTAAACTGCATCTAATGGCGTAATTTTCTTAATTATCTTAAAAGCTCTACCAGCAGTTTCAATGGTTACTATTAGGTGTTTTAATATTAGACTTAGGTCATAAATTTTAACATTTTTTTATAATTCCCTGGTCAAGTATATATGTATATATATATATATATATATATATATATATATATATATATATATATATATATATATATATAATATCTATATGTATATATATATATATATATATATATATATATATATATATATACATATATATATATATATATATATATATATATATATATATATATATATATATATATATATATATACATATATATATATATATATATATATATATATATATATATATATATATATATATATATATATATATATATATATATACATATATATATACATATATATACATATATATATATATATATATATATATATATATATATATATATATATATATATATTTTTTTTTTTTTTGATGAGTCTAGCACACGTGCTGCAGGGAAATCCATAAAGCGCTCCAGGAGCGGCATGTGTGCGGAAAAAGCGATTCACGTTGTTCTTGAATCGCTGTAAATTTTACTCGGTGGGAAACACAGCGCTGGGCAAATTATTCCAAAGACTGCTTGAAAAGCGTTATATATATAAATATATATATATATATAGTCCCCCGTTCGGATCTCCGGGTGGGGACTGGTTTGGAGGCGTCGACATGCAGAGATCATAATTTAAATATCGATTTTTGCAACATACGAGGTTGAAACTCGAACATAAATTCAGTGCACCAACACCTACAATCAAACAAACCTCATGTACTCGCTCTCTGTGAAACTAAGGTCAGTTCATCGACCAACACAGTAAACTATCTTTATCCTGGGTACGACTTCTATTCCCGATTTAGGCGTAACTTTGGAATCTGTCTTTTTGTCACAAGTGACCTCTCTTGCCAACGAGAAGAGGCTCTGGAGCCTCTAAACCTTGATGTTATGTGGTTAAAACTAATGAATCAACAAACCACAAGGTTCATCTGTATCCTGTATCGACCACCAAATGATACCAATTTTCGAACACTTTTCGCTTCTTTTGCAGACACCATCGATCATTTACAAGTGCCGAAATTGCCGTCCTGGGCGACTTTAATGTCCACAATATCAACTGGTTTAAATATTCAAATACTACCGACGAACAAGGTCGTGAAGCTGAATCATTCTCAATCAGTTGTGGCTTACCTCAGCTTATTGACGAACCAACACGGATCCCTGATCGAGACGGGGAGTTCGCCAGTCTTCTTGATCTGTTTTTAACCACCAATCCGAGATTTACACGGTCATCGTAAATCCGCCGTTGGGTTCTTCCGACCATAAACTGCTTTCGACATCGAGTATCCTGCCAATCAGTGACAGAGAGGCGCCTAGGCCGTGCAAGATTTGGCACTACAAATTTGCTAAATGGGAAGATCTCATGGAATATTTTCTAAATTTCCCTTGGATGGACGTTTGTTTTTAATCGGACAACCTATCGCCAGGGAGGTCTCCGATGTTATTTTGGCTGGTATGGAGGCTTACATCCCTTTTTCGAAGAAATGCCCCTCCAATGGCAAGCCTTGGTTTGACCGAAAATGTAAAGAAGCTGTTGCTGGGGTTTTTGTTAGTTCACTGGTTTCTTGCAAAGCACTTTGTTTATTCAAATGTCTTTTTACTGTCGTAAACATTTTTCACTATTTGTTTAGCGTCAAGTGATAAATATTTTCTCTTGCGATAGCCACTATTGCAATTTTCCCATGGACGCCACATAAATAAAATAGAACCGTTACGTTGTAAGTTGTAAGTAAAACTAAAAATAAAAATAATAAAAAGTATCTTTCGAATCCTAATGGGGACCTGTGGTCATTAGGCCTATATTACCAAATACTTAAAGGGCTCCAAACCGGGTTGCCAGGTAGTAAATATATAGGTAAAAATAGATCCAATATGATTGCAGAGCGGTATACAAAGCAGGTAAAATAAAAATATGTTTATCGTAATGCCTGGCAACTATGCATAAAACCGTAATAGGGTCGTTTATTGCTTCATTGAAAAAGCAAAAAGGCAGGATCTTGGGATTTACAACAGATGTAGATAAATACAAATTCCATATTATGAATCCCCAAGCTCCACAATTATACTTTCTAATAAAATTACACAAAACAGGTTACCCGGTGAGACTAGTAGTTTCATATATGTCTGCTCTAGTCTATAAACTATCCTCTTTTCTCATAAACATCATAAATAAACTTTGCAATTTTGTCTCACAACACAGCATCAAAAATTCTTTTGAATTAATAGATAAAATCAAAAACTTAAATTTACCGTTCAGTGCATATCATTTGACGTCCAAAACTTGTTCCCTAGTATATCGCCGAAGGATACTACAAAATTAGTAGAGAAGTTACTAAATAAAAATAATACCAATCCAGTAATTAGATCAGATATAATTGAAGTATTAAGAATATGTTTAAAATAAAATTACTTTTCATTCAACAGTAAATTCTATATTGGCAAGAAAGGACTAATAATGGGTTGCCTATTAAGTCCTCTCTTAGCTGAAATTTTTATGAATTCTTACTTTTCTTTATTGATTTTATGATTCATCTGTTATTTTTTTGCAGCACATATGGTGGTATTTTTTAACATTTGATTGATATCTCGGCTCATTACGGTGCCGATTTACAGTCAAGGTGTGTCTCTTTTTCTTAGAGTTTGAGTAAGTAGTAACGGTAGTAAGACTTTCCCGTTGGAAAATAAAGAGAAATAAAGGGAAATAAATGGGGAAAAATTACCCTGTCTAGCTTTACATTTTTTTTTTATATTCGATCTACTCGTATAAGTTCACTACTTTTTATTCAGTTATTTCCATCCTAAAATCAATCTACAGCAACTGCGATTTGTTTCTCTTCATTGATATTATATATTTAATGTTCATTTATTTTAATCTCACCTTGTTAACGTATATATAAATCAACAATTTCAGAAAGAATAATCTATCTTTTTTTTGTGGGGTCTAGCACACGTGCTGCAGGGAAGTCCCTAAAGCGCTCCAGGAGCGGCATGAGTGCGGAAAAAAGCGATTCACGTTGTTCTTGAATTGCTGTAAATTGTACTCGGTGGGAAACACAGCGCTGGGCAAATTATTCCAAAGGGATGACGTTCTCCATATAAAAGATTGCTTGAAAAGCGTTGTACGCGGAGTAACAAGCTGAATCTAATACGGATGTGAAGCACCAGCGCGACGTGTATTTCTAACATGCACCGCTTTAGGAGGAATTAAGCGGGCTATATCCTTCGAACACTTTCCACGAAAATACTTGTAGAACAGACTCAAGTCGCTAACCGGTCTTCGATGTTCCAGCGAATCAAGGCCGCCGGTCAATTTCGGGTCCCCAATCAGACGGACCGCCCTTCTCTGAAGAGAATCCAATAAATGCAGTGTATGTTTGGGAGCGGAGCCCCAAACGTGGGAGCAGAATTTGGGCTTTGTAAAGAATTAACAGTTGTTGTGGGGCGTAAAGCTTTCTGGTTCTAAATAATATTCCCAACTTTTGAGAAGCGCTCCTTGCTATGCCTGCAACATGTTCATCATGCCAGGACATATTTGCTCCCAAACTAACGCCCAACAAATTGAGCGACGATGCTAGGGGAATGGAGTGCCCCGACATAACTATGTCGGTTTCAGCAACGTTAACTTTTTTAGAAAAAACTGCCGCCTGGGTTTTTGTAGCGTTAAATTCCACTTGGTTACTGTCACCCCAAGATAGAATTTCTTCCAGGTCTTTGTTAAGTTGAACGACCTCCTGCTGTCTGCGGATATTCGCCTGAGCAGCCAATGTCCGAGCATTCAAGGTGAATGAAGAGACAAGCGTACTGTCATCTGCAAAACTGAAGATTGGATTCCCGGTCTTTTCCAGCAGATCGTTAATGTAAATGAGAAAGAGAGTAGGAGACAGTATGGAGCCCTGGGGCACGCCGGCGTTGATAGTGAGGGTGTTAGAAAGAAATCCGTCGACCGCCACTAGTAAAGAGCGCTCTCTGAGGAAACATGAGAGCCACAAACAGAACCTTTCAGGCATACCATAAGAGCGTAACTTAGCCAACAGTCCATCGTGCCAAACACTGTCGAATGCCTTGGATATGTCAAGAGCAACCGCTCGAGATTCTCCAAAGTGTTCAATTGCGTTGTTCCAAACATGTGTTACATAAGTCAGAAGATCTCCTGTTGATCTATGTTTACGAAAACCATATTGGTGATCGCTAATAATATTGAATCGTTCAAAATATTTTAGAAGATGCTCATTGATAACCTTTTCCATGACTTTCGATATTATTGAAAGCAGTGCAACTGGTCGGTAGTTATTTGGCAAGGTCTTCTTGTCTTTTTTAGGTATCGGCTGAACCGTGGCACATTTCCAGCAGGACGGAAATATTCCCTTTCTGTAGGATAGGTTAAAAAGTCTACAGAAAACTGGTGTTAGTTCCCTTGCACAGTTTTTGAGAACTATGGCAGGTTTTTCCGTCAGCGCCAGAAGCCTTCTTGGTGTCTAGCTTCATTAAAATACGCTTTATGATGCGCTGTCTGAAGACAACATCGGGCATCCTTGACTGCAATATGGGAATAGTAGGTGGTGTTTTTCCTTGGAAATCGGCAGTAGAATGTGAAGCAAAGAGTTCAGCCAACAAGTTTGCTCTCTCAACAGGTGTAATTGCATTGGAATTATCTGGCCGTGTGAGTGGTGGTATGGTGGATTTGGTAAAATTTTGACTAACTGCCTTAGCGACTGCCCAAAAGGACCTGGAATTGTTGGGACAAGAGAGAAGTTTGTTTCTAATTCGTTGATTGTGTGCCATCTGTTCCGGGCACGAACAAAGATGTTACGATTTACGGTATTAGGATTTTCACGCCATTGTCGGTAGGCAATATGTTTAGAAGCAACAGCTTCTTTGCATTTTCGGTCGAACCAAGGCTTGCCGTTGGAGGAGCATTTCTTCGAAAAAGGGATGTAAGCTTCCATACCAGCCAAAATAACATCGGAGACCTCCCTGGCGCAGTCAGATGGGTTATTGGATCGAAAACAAACGTCCATCCAGGGGAAAATTTGAAAGTATTCCATGAAATCTTCCCATTTAGCAGATTTGTAGTGCCAAATCTTGCGCGGCCTAGGCGCCTCTCTGTCACTGATTGGCAGGATACTCGATGTCGAAAGCAGTTTATGGTCGGAAGAACCTAACGGCGGATTTACGGTGACCGTGTAAATCTCCGGATTGGTGGTGAAAAACAGATCAAGAAGACTGGCGAACTCCCTGTCTCGATCAGGGATCCGTATCTTAATATAATGCTCGACCATCCAGGAAACGTGATCCGTCATCACATTTCAACATGTTATTAACTTAACTTTACTATTAACATTTATCTTATAGCCTAATAATATGGTAAGAAAATTAATAAACAACAGCTGTATTTTTTAAATACGACTAAACACTAAAATAGTTTTTGGTCTCTACAGCTCAGACAAGCAACTTTCGCTTTAAAAAAATCGATACTTTAGCCCCAGGTTTAGAGCAACTTTTGATCAAAAAATAACTGGTTTAACCAACCTATTTGGCAATGTTTTCTCCTGGAGCAACATTTACTCGGTAACAGCTACAATAATTTACTTATCCTGGCAATTCCCTTCCTGGAATAACCTCCACTCAACAATGGCTACGTTAATGTTCTTATTTTCCAACTTTGGTATAATAGCGATTTACCTTTAAAAATGCCTATCTTAGTCTACTCATTTGACAACTTGTCCCATGTAGCAAATTTCGCACAAAAATGACTACCTTAGCCCACTTATCTGGCAACTTTTACCCTGTAGCAACTTTCCCTCACAAATGACTACCTTAGCTCATTTAATTGGCAACTTTTGCACTGTAGGAACTTCCTCTCACAAATGGGTATGCGAGTTTACTTATTTGATAACGTTTGCCTTGTAGCAATTTTCTCTCATGGCTACGTTAAACTACTCATTTGGCAATCTTTGCCTTGGAGCGACTTTCGTTTAAAAAGGCTTTTAGCCTACTTATTTGGCAATTTTTGCCTTGCGCTCAAAAACCGCTACTTCAGCGTACTTATTTACCAAATAAGTAGGATAAAGTAGCCATTTTTAAGCGAATGTCTTTACTGGTTAAAAGTGGCCGAATGAGTAGGCTACCTTAGCTATTTGTGGGAGAAAATTGTTGCAGGGTGAAAGTTACTAAATAAGGAGGCTTAGAGAGCATTTTTTAACGTAACTCGCTCTAGGGGGAAAGTTGAAAAATGAGTAGACTAAGTTAGCCGTTCTTGAGAGGAGGTTGCTTCACGTAGCTTCATTGTAGCTATTGCCGACAAATGTTGCTTTAGGTCAAAAATGCCAAAATAGGTAGGGTAAAGTAGTTATTTTTTTTCGTTAAGTAATTGAGCTAAAGTATGGATTTTTTTAAAAAAGTAAAACTTATTTGTTTGAGAACTCTAGACCAAGACTATTTAGCGTTGAGTCGTATTTAACAAATAATGTATTTGTTTATTAATTTTTTTCAGTTTGCTATTAGAACAGCCATACTGCGGCCCGCCAAGCTTTTATAAGTGCCCCATCCGATGTAGCTTCAAATTCTATGTAACTAAGTCAATTATTTCAAATTTCGTGGGAATAATAGGCGCACGCCGCAACCGCGTGAGTTGCACTGGTTGAGCTCGATGCGCGATGGGCATCTGCCCCCTCCTTCACCCCCGCGTTGGAACTCATGTCACCGCGCTCGTATGTTATACTTTAGATTTGACTGTAGGAGTCCAGCAAATACGAATTATTTGCACGATTTTAATCATTTTCAAAGTTGGTGAGTGAATACCCCCCTCCGTCGGGCACAATATAGAACTGACGAGTTCGGGCGCAATGTGCTTGACAGGCACACAAAAAAGAATCGCAAATTTATAGCCATTAATTTTAATTTTATGATTCTAAAAGTAATCAGTGATCTATATAGGAATATTTAAAAAAAAAAAAATGAAATTTGTTTAAAAAAAGGAAACACATTTTTATGTTTGGAGTTATGTTTATTCCAAAAGTAATTATTCTAGGATTCCCAGTGTAATGATGTATAGAAATGGCATTCTGAAGTCTCCGTCGGGCATTGTTAACGCGTTTGCAGAGTTTTTCAAGAGTGTCTTCACACTATCGGAACGACCAGCGACTTGTCATTCGCTTAGTACGTCGTTGACAATTGTGGAATTGTCCGCTCATAACTGAGGATGAAATATTGATGGCTAAGAAAAAATTAAAAAATAAGATGACCTCTGACCCTGATAATATTCCCTCGTTTCTCATTAGGGACTGTGCGACTGTCCTTGTAAGACCTTTAAAGTATATTTTTAATTTATCAATTAAACAGGGTGTTTATCTGAAACGATGGAAAGACGGTAGATTATGTCCTATTTTTAAGAATGGAGACAGGGGAAATGTTAAAAATTACAGGGGTGTCGTTCTACTTTGTAACTTCTCAAAGGTCTTTGAGTCAGTCTTGTATACACGTATCTATAGCCAAATTAAAAATCAAATTTCTCCTTATTAGCACGGATTTGTTAGTAAGAGATCTACGGTAACAAACTGTTATGACATAGTCCATTTCGGAAATATTAGATGATGGTGGGCAGGTTGATGTTATTTATACAGATTTCTCAAAGGCCTTTGATAAGATCGACCATCATGTTCTCATCAATAAGTTGTCTTTCTTTGGTTTCACTGATGGTGCGAGGGCTTTTATAAGTTCTTACTTGTTTAATCGAACTCAGTTTGTAGCCTACAACGGATTCAAATCAGAAAGATTTGCGGCTACCTCAGGCGTTCCACAAGGTTCAAATTTGGGACCCTTGCTCTTCATTATGTTCGTAAATGATGATCTAAAAATGTTTATGCCAATAGAAAAAACTGAGGATTGTTCCTATCTACAGAGTCAGTTGAATTTCGTACATTCTTGGTGTTGTGACAACAAACTACATCTAAATGCTCAAAAATGCAAAGTTCTAACATATACTAGGAGGATAGCGTCAATAGATTTTCAATATAGAATTCAAGACCATAATTTAAGTAGGTGTAGCACAGCTAAGGATTTGGGAGTTGTTTTTGATGCAAAACTAACATTTGCTCAGCATATAGCATTGAAAGTTTCTGAAGCAATGAAGTCTTACTGGTTCATCATTAGGAATTGTAGGGGTTTCACTAATATTGCATCACTGAAGGTTTTGTATTTTTGCTTTGTTCGCTCGAAACTAGAATATGCAAGTATCGTCTGGAGTCCAATGTACGAGGTGCATAGAGTTTCACTTGAAAAACTGCAGACGAGATTTTTGAAATTTCTATTGTTTAAGATTATTGGAATGTATCCTGAACGGGGAATCAGCAGCGATTATTTGTGTGAACAGACAAATATTCTTAGCCTGGAGAGTTTGGTCAATGTGGTTCCATGTTTGGCTGACGGGCCAAAGCCAAGTCAGCACAAACGCATTACCATTGTATATTAAGGAATGACCTGACAATGTTACATGTTTTCAAAATCACTGACTTCTGAAAGTTTTTATGTATGTTTGTGTTGAGTCCTAATTGTACTAAGTGTGGTGTGAATGTTATTGATGTAAGGCCTGTGGCTGATATAATGAGGGGGACAATGATGACTTTTTCTTGTTTCCATAGCCTTTTTATTTCCGTTGCAAGGTCTGAGTATTTGGAAATTTTTTCTGTGTATTTCGTTTGGATGTTTGTGTCGTTGGGGACCGCTATGTCAATTAGATAGGTGACTTTTTCTTTTTTGCACTGAAAAGTAATATCGTGTCTATTGGCGGAGACTGTTTTATCCGTATGGATACTGATGTCTCAGTAGAGCTTGTAATCTTTATCTTGAAGTATGGATGTTGGTGTGTATTTGTAGTAGGGATCTGTGTTTTCTATGAGTCTGTATGTTGTGGCTAATGCTTGGTGAACTACTTTGGCAGCTGAGTCATGTCTGGCTGTGTATTCTGTTCCGGCTAATATTTTACATCCGCCTGTTATGTGTTCGATCGTTTCTTTCTGCTGGTGGCACTTCCTGCATCTGTCTTCTGTAATAGTTGGGTCTTTGATGATATGCTTTTGGTAGTTTCTGGTTAATATGACTTTATCCTGGATGGCAAGTAAGAAGCCTTCTGTTTCAGGGAATAGCTGCCCATCCTGTAACCAGGTGTATGATTGTTTTTTATTTATGTGGTCTTGTTCTATGTGATATCTGTGTTTTCCGTGGAGTGTTTTCTCTGACCACGTTTTCATCTTTTCCTGTTGTAATTGGGTGTGACTATGTGTATCTGCTGAGTGGTCTGCCCGGGATAAGTCGAGAGGTGTGTAGTTTTTCTCTGCTTTCACTGTCGCTGTGTGGAGGCTGGTTTGCTTGCTGTGACAGAATTTCCTAAGTGCTTGTATTTGTTTTGTGTGTAATGATCTGATGTCTATAATTCCTCTTCCTCCTGCCTTCCTCTCGATGGTAAGTCTTTCTTTGCATGCGTTGGGGTGTAATTTCCTGTATTTGGTGAATTGAGATCGTATAAGGATGTGAATATTTTTCTATGTCTGTTTGTGACCATTTGATGATACCAAATGAATATGTGAGTATAGGTATAGCGAACGTGTTGATGGCTTTAGTGAGATTCTTAGAGTTGAGTTCTGTTTGTAAAAGTTTCGTTAGTCTGTTTTTGAATTCGGTTCGGAGCTCTGTTTTGATGTGAGTGTGGTTGAGTTTGGTGCTTTGTTGGAGGCCTAGATATTTGTATGTTTCTTTGTCGAACATGTTATCGAGTGTTTCATTGTTGATGGTTCCATTGGCCTTTGTTGATGTGGAGCACTTTGCATTTACTTATACCAACTTTCATATTGACATCTAAAGTGAATATTTCTGTGATTTTGAGGAGTTCTTTCAGCTGTGTTTTTGTGGCAGCGTAGAGTTTTATGTCATCCATATAGAGGAGGTGGTTTATTTTATGTTGATTCACTTTTTGGTGTCTGATATTGAAGCCATGCTCTGTTCTGTTTAGTATATTTGAGAGTGGATTGAGACAGGGGCAAAACCATAGAGCGCTGAGCGAGTCTCCCTGAAATATACCCCGTCTGATTTAGAGCTCTTCTGTTTGGATGCGTTCGATTTGTGTTTCTAGGCGTATTTTGGTTTTCCATGTTTTCATAATTTGCGCGAGAAATTGCCTGAAGTGTTGGTTGATTTTATAGATTTCTAGGGCTCTGATTAACCAGCTGTGGGGTATGGAGTTGAAGGCTTTTTTATAGTCTCTGTAACCGATGTGAAGGTTTCTGAGTTCTTTTCTGGTTTGTTCCATAATCACGCTATCTATGATCAGCTGCTCTTTGCATCCTCGACTATTTTTCCTGCATCCCTTCTGCTCTTCTGTGAGAATATTGTTGTCTGTTAGGTGTTGTTCTATTTTCTTGGAAATTGTGGCTGTGATGATCTTGTATAGGGTTGGAAGACAGGTGATAGGTCGGTAGTTTGACGGGTTTGTGGTGTCTGAGCTTTTGGGTATAACGCATGTTATTCCTTGTGTAAGGAAAGTGGGAAATGTATGTGGTTGTAGAATGGCTTGATTTGGTGTGTGAGTGCTTCGTGTGTGGTGGTAAACTGTTTGTACCAGAAGTTTTGTATATTGTCTATTCCAGGACATTTCCAGTTGTGTGTGTTGTGTTATTATTTTTAAAAACATAAGAAATTTTCAGATTAGACTGAAGTGTCTTATTATCAGGGTAACAAATACAAAAATTTTAGTAAAAATTATACATTGTAGTGCAGATTTCAGAAGCCGATATTCACTCTGAGTCATAGTCAGTCAGCTTAAGTTCAGCAAAAGAGGGACATTGATAAACAGAACAGCACGTTCCGCAGATCGTATTTGCATTAGTCAGGCAGATTGCGTTGTGACATTTATTATATTCATACTTCATCCTTCTGAAACCCGTTTCCACCGTGCAGGTTGAGCATCTACGTCTTTTGCGAGTTTGAGAGGTTGAATTTTCTGAAATATCTTTGATAAGTCGATACTTTTTCAGCCGCATTTGTAGGTCGATGGGGATTCCAACTGTCTTCACACGTCTTCGGCTTAGTTCTCCAAGCACCAGTTGGTGGGCCAGTGATTTTAGGAAAGGTCTTCTACGACATGGTTCTAGTTGAATGCCGAGATAAATCACTTGAGAATTGATACCACTTACATTCAGCATTGTGGAAAATATGACCATTGGTTTGCGCTTGATATTTCGGCTCACGATATAAATGGCGCACATTTGGTCTGCAGTATCAACGCCAGTTTTGGTGGAATTGTAGAATGTGATCATTACTGGCTTCTTTTGCTCTCCAGATGCAGGATCGATTGCATTATCATCATCAAGCGAAGACACTAGAATCACGTTCTTGTTTGCTTTTGGGACATACGACAACAATGTCTTCCCATCACTAAAGCCAAACTTACTGGTGTGTTGTTTGTTTCTTTTGACCGAAACAAATTCATGGGGCAACTGTCTTTTATTTTTTCGCACAGTTTCGACGTATGATAACTTCTTCATTTTTAAATCATCAATTAGATCCATATCAGTAAACCAATTATCAGCGGTAATATTGCGGCCAGACCCAAATAAGGGCTTAGCCATTTTTCTCACCACTTTACTTGGTTTGTTGCTGACACAGAAAGGACCTTCAGGTTGTTTCCCAGCGTAAATTTCTATGTTCAGAGCATAAAACATCCTTGCATCAACAAGGGCAAAATACTTTATTCCGTACTTGCTCGGTTCTGATGGTATATACTGCGGAAATTGACACTTTCCTCGGAAACCTGGAAGCATTTCGTCGATGGTGACACACTTGACGAATTGGAGCAAGACGATCGACTTTTTTTCGTTCTATCCTGGTAGTACGGTCATCAAAACGGAGGCAGCGGATCAGAGTTTCGAACCGTTTGATATTCATTACAAGACTAAATTTTTCAACTCCATCACCGTCTCTTCCCCAAAGTTCTTCGAAACTTTCACCATTTCCTCTGAGAGCTCCTGCTAGGTACACACAATAAAAACTCTTACTTCAATAACATTTGTAGAGGCAATGTCCCTTTCTCTGGAAAATTTGGGCTTGATAGATTCTATGTACTGATTTGTATATCTAACAATTGCATACAAAATGTCGTCAGTGAATAAATTATTCCAACAATCAACTGCAGTTTTTGCATTCCTAGCGTTTCCTATGACTCCAGGAAGGTGAGTTATAACATTGTGAGCTCCCTTACGGACACTTCTCGTCAGCGGATTTTTGGCCATTTAGAAGTTTTATCTTTTCCCCAAAAAAAAGTGGACTTTGATTCTGGTTCATTTTCATCGTCAGTAACCTCACCATCTTGCTCTGTTTCTGAATTTTCTTTACGCTCTTCTACTTCATCGTGAGAATCGATGTCACTTTCTTCACCCAAATCCTCGTTCACAGCGGGGTCGTCATTGTCGACATCTTCTTCCAACAAACGCCTCACTTCTTCCAGATCGTTCGGTTTAGACAAATCGAAGTATTTCCGGGCAATTTTTAGCGTCAATCCTGGAATATATGAAAGAAAATACTATCATAAATACATGTTCGGTCGCAATGAGCCCAGGCTGATATATCCGCCTATTTACGAAAAATGCGACAAATTTTGCATGATATAGTTATGGAATGAATAACATAAATAGCTGGGATAAAAAAATAGATATTACGAATCTTTATATGTGTAACGAATTCGGGCGCAATGTGCCTGAGAGATCAGAATGACGCTAACAGCTCTTCACGAAGCGCGCGAATGAACTGAAAAGGTTGGCTCCAAACATCTGGTAAAGATAGGCGACTACCAGGAGAGGTAGATTTCTACCCCTCCTACGAGAGGAGGGGGGAACGAAAACTTCATAGCTGTGCCTATCAGGCCTGTTTCGCCCGACAGAGGGTTAAATTAGCCAACGTTTTTAATGTGAAACTATGACTTGAATTTAACTAATTGAATAAATATAAGCAACAAGGAAGGTCAGGAGTATCTTCAAAATTCGAAAACTATCCGATGAAAAGCAATCGTTTCAAGACAAGTGGGAAGCAGAATATTTTGTTGTACTGAATAAAAGCAATTCAGCTACTTGTTTGATATGTCGTGAAAGTGGTATATCAAAAAAATATAATATCACTCGTCATTTTACCACAAAATATACAGTCATTCAATTTTCACCTTTTCCTCAACGGTCACCCATAAGAAATGAAAAATTGGCTTTTTTTAAAAGATCTTTGAAACAACAACAAAATGTTATGTCAGTGGCACTATCGCAAGATGCAGTGGTAACAAAGGTATCGTATGAAATTTGTTATATTCTTGGTAAAAATATGAAACCGTTTACTGACGCAGAAATTATAAAAGAATCTTCCGTAAATGCTGCTGATGCACTGTTTGGTAAATTCGGTAACAAAAAACAGATACTATCCGAAATTAAAAAGCTTCAGCTCTCTGATTCTATCGGTGTGAGACGTATTGAAGATATCGCCAAGCATATTCGTGATAATGTAATTAACCAGTTGAAGAAGTGCAAGTTTTTTAGTTTGGCTTTCGATTCCAGCACCGATATTACAGCAACATCGCAATGCTAGGTTTTTGTTAGATATTGCACTGAACAGAATTCAATCTTCTAAGATTTTTTGATATTCAGCAAAATGAGATAGAAATAAAAAAAATTATTTGTGTATGTATGGACGGATGTCCTTCAATGACTAAATCCGAAAACGACTTTCACTATGCAAAATATAATTTAACAAATTTAATAAGATTTCACTGCATTATTCACCAAGAAACTTGGCGGCACGTAATGTTAATCCAGAAATAGAAGTTGTAATGAAAACTGTTATTAAGTATTGTGAATTATAGTGGAATACAGCGACGCTTTTTTTGCATACCTCGGTGCGTTGGCTTAGTAGAGGAAAAGTTTTAGAACGGTTTTTTTCTTTACGTCAAGAAATAATACTGTTTGTTCAGCAAAATGATAAAAATTATCCTGAACTACAAAATGACGGGTGGTGGTTTCTTTTTGCTTTTTTATGCGACATTACTGAGAAGTTCAACAGTCTCAATCGAAGCTTGCAAGGCGAAAATAAAATAATTTCACAGATGGCGAATAAAATATTTGCTCTTGAAGAAAAACTAGGCATTTATTACAAAGATTTTCAAAACAAATTACTGCAAAATCTTCCGACTCTAACAAAGGAATTATATATCTGCGTTATCAGACGAATTTAAAAGAAGATTTCAGGATTTAAGAAAAATTAAAAAATTTGCTATTGCTTGTAGGAAATCCCTGGTACCTAGAGCGGGCAACTATTTCACAATTGGCCTCAGTTTTTGACTGTAACTACGCAGACTTGTTTGACGAGTTTATCGAAATGAAAAATTATACAAACTTAAAAGTTGTTTTTAAAGAAAAGAGAGATAAGAAAGAATACGGTGAATTTTGGACAATAGTGCCCGAGCAATATAAGACTGTACAAAAATGCGCCCAAATTCTGCTTACGTTGTTTGCATCGACATATGTTTCCAATATCATCGTTTTCACTAAAATTTAAATAAACCATTAAACTGTAATATGTTTTTTCATTAACACAACTCTTGCTGTGATTTATGTTGTGGCCCGCCGACACAGCTATAACTGTGTATGTGGCCTAAGACAAAAAAAAAGTTTGAGTATAGCTGTATTAGAGTATATGATAAATATAAATAGTAAAGTACTGAACTGTGATAACGGACGACTTTCTCAGGATGGCTGATAGTTCCTATGTAAGTTAGTTATTCTCTGATCTGAGGACAGGCCACTTCATAAAGATTGTTATATTATCTATTTTTTTTTGAATTTGTCATATGTGTATAAGTTTAACAAGTAAACACGGTTAAATTAAAATAAATAAATATTGAATATAGGTATCTATTTCAGTTCCCATCGCTAGATAAACAAGGCAGGATTAGAATAAATAAACGTTGAATATATGTATCCATTTAAGTTTCCACATACCAAAATATAAGAATGTAAAGCTAGACCGATGCATTTTTCCTTTTATTCCCCTTTGTTTTCTGACTTTCCGTATGGGTTTTCCAATTACAGTTTGAGAGACCGGGAAAAGAGAAACCAGTGTTAATTGGATATTAACTTTTGATTTGCGCGGAATAAATAAAATAGTTTGTTAAATTACAAACTTGTATTTTTTCAGAATAAAGTATACAATATGAAAATAACCGTCGAGTCCAAGTTGAACTTGCACAATTAGTCTTCCGTACGTTGATTGCTTTTAAAAATAAAAATTTTTGTTACGGTGGTATAAAATGATCAGTGACTTCACAAAACACACCCCAAAGGAGTTTTCAACAAACTTTGTTTCCAATCTTTACTGAAAACTGATGACCTTGAAATTTTTTTTTTTTATATACCAAATAATTTATTAAAGGTAATGCATTCATGATTACACAGCCCCACAAAAAAAAAGTGGGGTATACTTTTTATGCGATATATCAGATCCGTAGTATTTTTGCCCGCTGATCACGAATCTGACGTCAGAATATCGCCATCACATCTCAATTTTTTTCTAACCTCAAAAAATAGGTAAAAATTAGTAAAAATTAAGAAAAATATACTCCTAAAAAATTGATTCAAGCTTTTTCATGAATCCAAAGATGTATTAATATGTATTCGGACACGCTAAGCTAATATTCATCGGTTGGATTGAGCCATACAGTTCTGTTTTCTTTCTAACCTCAATAAATCAGACAGATATAGTGCTTCTCGAATGCAAAAAACGAATTCAAATTAAAATTCAATCGATCCTTACCAAATTTGGTACACGGGGATTTTTTGGGTCGCTGATCACGAATCTGAGGTTGGATTTGCAAAATTCAAGATGGCAGATGTTTTCGCGCCATTTTGAACGCCGAGAAAATTCATCGGTCGATTTTTATTCTTCTACCTGCATCCAGGGCACCTCCACGTGGTGACGGTGGGCAACGGTGTTACTCCACTAGCCGGCAGAGTCCCTGGATAACGGCTTAGATGCCGTCATGGCAGGTAGAAGAAAGAGAATTACGATGCAGGGACTCGGAAACCCAGTATCGGCGGTTGGTCAGGGTGGGAAAGCGGGCTCGCAGCCGTCGTCATCCAGCGACCGTAGCTCTTCATGTGTGGGTGACTTGGCTCATGTAGAGTATAATGTTACAAGAAAACGGTCTCACGGTACAAGGACTTTTCATAAGTGCGATAAAAACAGTGATTGCATTTGCTGTCAACACGTATTGAGTAAAATGGGGTCACCGATAACGGCTAAGATTAAAACCTTATATAAGGATTGTTTTAACATTGAAATACAGCACCAGGATACAGATTGGGTTCCCCACATCATTTGCAGCTCTTGCAAAATAATGTTGTACATCAATAAGAAGGCGATTAAATATTCCAGACCAGCAATATGGAATAGACCATACATTGAAAATGATTGCTACTTTTGTATGAATGTTGTATCTAGGCATAACCGAAAAAATAAAAGCACTATTACTTATAACGATGTTTCGACAGTAACAAGACCAACTAAACTAATTCCGCCTCCTGAACCACTTGATGCTGATGTTATGGAAACAAATGATTTCACCTTATCAGTTCATGCCGAAAACATTGAGACTGTCGAAAAAGATTCAAACATTGTTACTAATGAATGTTCTAGTGACAACCTATCATATACTAGTGACACAGATAAAGAATTTCTACCATACAACCGTAAACCAGAACCAATACTCGTATCACAGTCAGAACTTAGTGATCTAGTCAGAGATTTAGGCTTATCCAAAGATGGTTCAGAGCATCTTGCTTCCTTTTTAAAGAAAATACATTTACTTAAGCCAGAAGCTACGATTTATAGAAACAGAGATGAAGAATTTCGAAAATATTTCACAATGGACGAGGAATTGTCACTTTCATATTGTACCGATGTAAAAGGTCTAATGGATGAATTTCAAAATAACTCATACGATCCTGAAGAATAAAGACTGTTCATTGATTCTTTTAAATGGAGCATTAAGGCAGTTTTGCTGCATAATACCAACGTTTACGCTCCCATTCCGATTACTCATTCCACAGTTATGGAAGAGCAATATGAAAAAATGAAGCAGCTTTTGATAAAAATAAAATATGCTGATCATAACTGGAAAATTTGTGGAGATCTGAAAATTGTAACAATATTGCTTGGCCAACAGTCAGGGTTTACACTTTATCCCTGTTATAAATGTCTGTGGAATAGCAGAGACAGGGAACGTCATTATAAGAAAAAAATTTGGCCAACAAGAGAATCGTTCACTCCTGGTGAAAATAATGTATTGTTTCCACCATTGGTAGATCCAGGAAAAGTTCTTATTCCCCCGCTTCACATTAAGCTTGGACTTATGAAGCAATTCACGAGAGCATTAGATACAAACGGCCCATGTTTCAAATATTTGCATAAAAAATTTCCGAAATTTTCTGAAGCTAAAATTAAGGCAGGCGTATTTGACGGGCCACAAATAAGAAAATTGTTTTTCAAGATTCATTATTTGTTACTAAAATGAATAAAGTTGAAGTACAAAGAAATAGTCGAGAAAATGGTAAAAACTTTTCAAACATTAGATTGCTTAATGAATCTAAAATTACATTTCCTGGACTCCCACATCGATGATTTCCCAGATAATCTTGGTGACTACAGTGAGGAGCAAGGGGAACGTTTTCACCAAGATCTGAAAATCATAGAAAATCGGTATCAAGGACGATGGGATGAAAAGAGAAACAAGTCCTCAAAAGCGTTTGGGCAGAAAGCCTTTGAATAGGTCATTCGCGGAAAAAAAGAACAAGATACAGCCAAAAAAAGGAAAGTTAGGCGTGGGTCTAACCTTCGCAATTCTAGGGCTTAAGAGTCTATTTGAGAGTATATG
>CM032452.1:20269974-20400238 GCA_019049505.1 Pachyrhynchus sulphureomaculatus | reverse complement strand
AAAAATCATTTTCGTTAACGTAAAAGTGACCGAAAAAAAACGCATATGTTGTTATTTGATTAATAAACAAATGTAAAAAACTGACTTAAAAGAAAATTTATGGCATCGGAAAGCTGGCGTCAAGACCTAAAGTTTTAAAAAAAAAAGATCTATTTTGGACCAAATTGCATAAAATGACGGCAATTCAAATTTTAAATAACAAATTCAATCGTAACCACTGGCTTCAATATTTTTGTATCAAAATTTCGGGATATTTTTGTTATAACAAAAGGCATATTTTTTGAAAGTTTCAAGCCGATCGGTTCACTTAGTCGACCTGAACAATAAAATGAAAAAGAAACAGTTTTCTGTATGTTTTGCAATTTTGTACGCACTTGAGGACTTAAAAAAAACGAGGATTTGTTGGAAATTTCGTTACGAAGAGTTTGTTTTTTAGTGTTCCGTACGGACTTCGGTGTCTGTCTGTCTGTCCGTCTGTCTGTTGGTCCGTCTGTCACACCCGATTTTCTCCGAAATTATTTGTCCTAGAAAGTTGAAATTTGGTAATAATATAGGAATTGATGGCCTCATCAAAGCCATGTAGTTTAGAAAGTTAAATTTTGACTTAAGGGGTTAGTTATTTGAGGGGTGAAATCGAAGTGGAAAAAAAATTTTTTACTAGGTCATCGAGTGTGGTGTCAAATGAAAGCTTATGAACACACGAGTAAAATATATATATATATATATATATATATATATATATATATATATTTATATTTTAAAAATACAAACATTAAAATTGCCAACTACAACATAAAAGAATGAATTGTTTTTATACCAATTTAAAAGATAAAACCGATACTTTACAAAGATCTAATATAATCTATGGCATTCCCTGTCAATGTGGTTTGGTCTTCACACTTCACAAAAGCTCTCTAAGAGATCAGCGTTACACAAAAGTGATAGTAAACACAAAACCTAACGCAACTAGCTTGAGCTTACACGTAAATAATACAGATCACAGAGTACAATATAACAACAGCTTCATTCTGGATGTTGAGACTAATTATTTCAGAAGAAGTTTCTTGAAATGTGTTACATAAAAACCTGTAAAAATAATCTCAACTACAAAAAAGACATAGAAGGATCGGGCTGCATGTATACTTATTTGCTAACACAAAACTATACCAAACCAATAAAAAAGAACGATCTTTATGAAAAAAAAATTAGTTTCTAGTAAAGTTGACGGTTCTGATCTCTTTCTGTCATTTTTTGCTATTTGTTACCAGTTACTTTTCTATATTTTCTTGTTAAAATTACATAATAAAAAATTAAATATGACTAATAATAAATAACGTCCCAGTATTAATTTTCGATTTCAAATTTTTAAATTAGCCTATGAATCTCTTGATTATAAAATTAAAGAATTAATATAATTAATAATAAATAACTCGTCGAAGAGTAACATTCATCAAATTTAAGTCCCCCCCCTTTTTTTATAAAACTAAAACTAAAAAATAGATATCATTAATAATAAATAATTTATCTAAAATTAGCATCTACCTAAAAAAATTTACCACATCCCTAACCTTAATGCTTTTTTTTGTCGACCTGATGACGACATAGACTACCAACAATATCCGGTTCGGACTCAAATAATCACTAAATAGTTACTAAACTCGACGTCAAAAAATTTTAAAATGGAGTACCATTTCAACATCATGGTTTCTTGCAGTTGTGTTTCTGTCTTTAAAAGTGTTTTAACTAATGTTTATTGACAAAGTTTTTTTCAATATTTGTGTAACTCTCTAAGTGTCTTTTAATCATGTTTTGTGTAATCATGCATACTACCTGGCCAACAAAAATGCAAATTTCATTGTCTTCACCAGAGATGAACTAACTGCTAATATTTTGTAAGTAATTTCACATTCAGTCGTACAATTCATTTAATCACGTTTTAAAAAAACGAACGTTTTAGTTTATTTTCTGTACCTGGTTTGCATTTTTAGAATCCAGAAGAAGCTACCATTAGGCAGCGAAAGCTGGATAATAAAAATAAAAAGCAGATACCAGAGCCTTTAGATCTTTGATTGCTCATCTCTTCTCCTTATAAGGGCGTTGTTATTATAATATGTATATATATATATATATATATATATAATATATATATATATATATATATATATATATATACATATATATATATATATATATATATATATATATATATATATATATATATATATATATATATATATATATATATATATATACATATATATACATATATATATATATATATATATATATATATATATATATATATATATATATAATGTATTACTTGCGCACACTTTTCTTTGTATTGTTTTTAAAAAATGGCGAAAAATCGCCTTATCTCGAACAGTACTGATCAAAAAAATTTTGAAAAAATTCTGGAATATTCTCCACGGGGTGTAGATTAAACGAAAATTATCACGAGTGCATTACCTTTAATAATTTATCTGGTATATAAAAAAATAAAAACTTCAAGGTCATCAGTTTTCAGTAAAGATCGAAAAAAACTTTGTTGAAAATTCAATTGGGGTGTGTTTTGTGAAATGACTGATCATTTTATACCTCCGTAACAAAAATTTTTATTGTAAAAAAGTAATCAACGTAAGGAACACTAATTGCGCAAGTTCAACTTGCACTTGACCGGAATGAAATCGGAAGTGAAAAAAAAATTTTACTAGGTCATCGAGTGTGGTGTCAAATGAAAACACGAGTAAAATATATACATATATATATATATATATATATATATATATATATATATATATATATATATACATATATATATATATATATATATATATATATATATATATATATATACATATATATATATATAATATATTATATATATATATATATATATATATATATATAATGTAATACTTACGCATACCTTTCTTTGTATTATTTTTAAAAAATGGCGAACAGTCGCTGTCCCCCCTTATTTCGAAAAGTACTGATTGAACAATTTTGAAAAAATTATGAAATATTCTCCACGGGTGTAGATTGAACGAAAATTATCACGAATGGATGCAAAAAGTTTTCAAGGTCATCAGTTTTCAGTAAAGATTGGAAACAAACTTTGATTAGGGTGTGTTTTGTGAAGTCATTGATAATTTTATACCTCCGTAACAAAATTTTTTATTTCAAAAGCAATCAGCGTACGTAACATTAAACGCGTTTTGAAAACTTCAGTTGTTCATACAAAAAAAGAGCACAAGTTTTTCGAGATTCAAAATTCGGGACAATACTTATGGTGATAATCCAGAAAGGATAAATTTATAATATTGCTCTATCTAAACTATGCCAATGTCATCATTATTTTAATTTTTTTACTACACTATTAGGAGCGAATTTGTTCCAGGCCTTCGTTAAGTTGTAAAACTGTCCCTGAAAAATGGCATTAGCAGCCAATAATCCAGTGCTCAAGGTAAATAAAGAAACAAATTAGTGGCTTCATATTCATATATTCAAGAGGCGGGGGGCGGGGAGAAAGCGCTTATAAAAACGAGAAGCTACTTAAAGAAAAAAAAGAGAGCACTAAAGGTGAAGCTACCTATTAATGGAGGGAGGGGGGGGTTTAACTACGAGAGGCGTAGCTTTTCTAAGAAAAAAGAAGTTTTTGCAAGAAATGTTATTTTTAATATAAGTTGTACTTTTCCTCCAGTTGGTATGTAATTTATTTTAAGGCGGTATAGTATTTTTCACGATCTAAGAAAGTGACTTAGCTACAATATTCGAAAGTGGTTAATTTATGGTTGTTTAATGACAAGGCATCGTGCAGGGCCGGACTATACCTGATTGTATAATTGTTGGGTTTAAAATTTTTTTGTGATAAGACAGCTGGATTTTAATGTTTTTTGTTTTTTTTTTTTTTTTTTTTTTTTATTGGTCTAGCACACGTGCTGCAGGGAAGTCCCTAAAGCGCTCTAGGAGCGGCACGAGTGCGGAAAAAGCGATTCACGTTGTTCTTGAATCGCTGTAAATTGTACTCGGTGGGAAACACAGCGCTGGGCAAATTATTCCAACGGGATGACGTTCTCCATATAAAAAGATTGCTTGAAAAGCGTTGTACGCGGAGTAACAAGCTGAACCTCATACGGATGCGAAGCACCAGCGCGACGTGTATTTCTAACATGCACCGCTTTGGGAGGAATTAAGCGGGCTACATCCTTCGAACACTTTCCATGAAAATACTTGTAGAACAGACTCAAGTCGCCAACCGTTCTTCGATGTTCCAGCGAATCAAGGCCGCCGGTCAATTCCGGATCCCCAATCAGACGGACCGCTCTTCTCTGAACAGAATCCAACAAATGCAGTGTATGTTTGGGAGCGGAGCCCCAAAACGTGGGAGCAGTATTCCATAGTTGGTCGAATTTGGGCTTTGTAAAGAATTAACAGTTGTTGTGGGGTGTAAAGCTTTCTGGTTCTAAATAATATTTCCAACTTTTGAGAAGCTCTCCTTGCTATGCCTGCAAACATGTTCATGCCAAGACATATTTGCTCCCAAACTAACGCCCAACAAATTGAGCGACGATGCTAGGGGAATGGAGTGCCCCGACATAACTATGTCGGGTTCAGCAACGTTAACTTTTTTAGAAAAAACTGCCGCTTGGGTTTTTGTAGCGTTAAATTCAACTTGGTTACTGTCACCCCAAGATAGAATTTCCTCCAGGTCTTTGTTGAGTTGAACGACCTCCTGCTGTCTGCGGACATTCGCCTGAGCAGCCGATGTCCGAGCGTTCAAGGTGAATGAAGAGACAAGCGTACTGTCATCTGCAAAGCTATAGATTGGATTCCCGGTCTTTTCCAGCAGATCGTTAATGTAAATGAGAAAGAGAGTAGGAGACAGTATGGAGCCCTGGGGCACACCAGCGTTGATAGTGAGGGTGTTAGAAAGAAATCCGTCGACCGCCACTCGTAAAGAACGCTCTCTGAGGAAACATGAGAGCCACAAACAGAACCTTTCAGACATACCATAAGAGCGCAACTTAGCCAACAGTCCATCGTGCCAAACACGGTCGAATGCCTTGGATATGTCAAGAGCAACCGCTCGAGATTCTCCAAAGTGTTCAATTGCGTTGTTCCAAACATGTGTTACATAAGTCAGAAGATCTCCTGTTGATCTATGTTTACGAAAACCATATTGGTGATCGCTAATAATATTGAATCGTTCAAGATATTTTAGAAGATGCTCATTGATAACCTTTTCCATGACTTTCGATATAATTGAAAGCAGTGCAACTAATCGGTAGTTATTTGGCAAGGTCTTCTTACCTTTTTTAGGTATCGGCTGAACCGTGGCACATTTCCAGCAGGACGGAAATATTCCCTTTCTGTAGGATAGGTTAAAAAGTCTACAGAAAACTGGTGTTAGTTCGCTTGCACAGTTTTTGAGAACTATGGCAGGTATTCCGTCAGCGCCAGAAGCCTTCTTGGTGTCTAGCTTCATTAAAATACGCTTTATGATGCGCTGTCTGAAGACAACATCGGGCATCCTTGACTGCAATATGGGAATAGTAGGTGGTGTTTTTCCTTGGAAATCGACAGTAGAATGTGAAGCAAAAAGTTCAGCCAACAAGTTCGCTCTCTCAACAGGTGTGGTTGCAATGGAATTATCTGGCCGTGTGAGTGGTGGTATGGTGGATTTGGTAAAATTTTGACTAACTGCCTTAGCGACTGCCCAAAAGGACCTGGAATTGTTGGGACAAGCGAGAAGTTTGTTTCTAATTCGTTGATTGTGTGCCTCCTTGGTTTCATCGATAATTCCCTTGCATCTGTTCCGGGCATGAACAAAGATGTTTCGATTTACGGTGTTAGGATTTTCACGCCATTGTCGGTAGGCAATATGTTTAGAAGCAACAGCTTCTTTGCATTTTCGGTCGAACCAAGGCTTGCCGTTGGAGGAGCATTTCTTCGAAAAAAGGGATGTATGCTTCCATACCAGCCAAAATAACATCGGAGACCTCCCTGGCGCAGTCAGATGGGTTATCGAATCGAAAACAAACGTCCATCCAAGGGAAAGTTCGAAAGTATTCCATGAGATCTTCCCCATTTAGCAGATTTGTAGTGCCAAATCTTGCGCGGCCTAGGCGCCTCTCTGTCACTGATTGGCAGGATACTCGATGTCGAAAGCAGTTTATGGTCGGAAGAACCTAACGGCGGATTTACGGTGACCGTGTAAATCTCCGGATTGGTGGTTAAAAACAGATCAAGAAGACTGGCGAACTCCCCGTCTCGATCAGGGATCCGTGTTGGTTCGTCAATAAGCTGAGTTAAGCCACAACTGATTAAGAATGATTCAGCTTCACGACCTTGTTCGTCGGTAGTATTTGAATATTTGAGCCAGTTGATATTGTGGACATTAAAGTCGCCCAGGATGGCAATTTCGGCACTTGGATAGTTACTTTGTACTGAATAATACACAAATATTTTAACAGTGTACAGTGTCCTCGCGTACATTTGTTGCAATTTTAGTTATTAATTAATATCTAGCTCAATTTCGCTATCGCTACTAACTTCCAAATCAATAATAAGTTTTTTTACAGGTTAATATTTATATTTATGAACACACATCTATACGAGTTTTCAATTTTTTTTGACGTTCTCCAGTTTTCAACGGTAACATTTTTGACTTCTGTGTTTGTCAAATCAATCGCACTACTGTTTAAAGTGGGTATATTATTGTGAGCACGTATATTAGACTTTATTTTATGTCATATCAACTCGATCGCACTGGCGGTATAGTATTTTTCACGATATAGTGAGAGCCGAATTATTTCGTGTCCTGCTTTCTTTGCAATTTTATCACAAACATATTCTTTTGAAAAATTGTAACTTTTTAAAACTTCTAACAATTCTTTAACTGTATATCTTTCATGGAAATATATGTCACGTTCGCACAAAAAGGCTTGTATTTCCCTTTTTCTACTCGTGGAACTTGGTATCTTATTCATTTGGCGACTATGATAGGATGCATTATCCATCACAATATTAATGCCGAATATTCGGTGGTATATTCGGCATTAATTTGTTTTGAAGGGAATCTTCAAAAACTTCAGCGGTTGTATCACAATTATAGTTCAAGCTGAAATCTGAAATATTCTTGGCTGCTAGAAATAGACATTCGGGTATCCAGCCTTCTTCTGACCCCGCATGTAAAATAGTTATTCTTTAACATTTATTTGATGGAGATTTGGTGTGGCATTTTTTGGATTTATCAATCCATCCTTTACTGGGTGTGTCGTGGGTGTCATACTAAGTCTCATCTAGGTAGATTATCGTCCGATTTTCCGATCTAGCTGTATTTATTTTTTCAAGATATTGCATTCTGAGTTGTTATAAGCGCCCTGATTCCATTATAACTTGCCTTTTGTCTATTTTTTTGAACCAAAACCCCAAACGACGTATAATACGCCATAAAGTTGTAGTGGAACATTTTATGTCACAACTATCCTCAGACAGCCTCCGTGAATGTGACAATAACATAAGTACTTTATGTTCTGCATACATTGCATAAATTTTGCGGCGGATTCTTGACAGAAATCAATACATTTCGACACGTCTTTTCGTGTTTTTTTAGGCGCTATGGAATTATTTACAATTTTCCAAATTGTACTTTCAGGGATGCTTGTTAAAGCTGATGTCTCGATCAATGAAAAGTACTTTTGACTCAACGGGCAAACATTTGCGGATTCTGATGGAAAGGGCTTCGGACATTTTAAGACACTATTGAACTTTATAATACACACTATTTCAGTATAATACTGCAGATAAAGGAAAGAATATTCTTTATATTTATAAACACGAAGTAGCCAATAAAATGTTAGATTGAAAAGGACGTATATATATCCTGTTACGGCCAGGTACGTGTGAAGGTCTTAACGGTCGTTTAATGTTTTTTATTGCATCAATTTGCCAAATCATTTTCTTAGATCTTGAAACATACTATAACAATATATTCTTAATATAGGTCATTTTAATTGTAGCACTACTCCTAAAGAAGCAGAAAAACGAACCGTGAAATAGAGAGTTTTTTAACAAGAACTGCGTAGTATTAACACGCTATCCCGTTATATTACCAAAAAAACAGAAGTAACGTCTATTTTACTAATTAAAAATAATAAAAAAGAGCAATTTTCCTGGACTCCGATATCCCTGAAAAGAGCATGCAATATAATATACAAAAAGGAGTAAGGAAGGAACCTCTAACTAAAATATTCAGACATAAAAGTGCGATCATGACTTTACGAAATACATATAATGACCATTGTCAACCTCTAACAAATAAAACTATATTGAAAATTCGACTATAAATTTTTGTCGCGTACATATTTGCAATTTCTCAAAAACTGAAAAAATTATAAGTCACATTTGACAATTACATGGTACTGATCATACCTTTTTGAATAGGAATGCAAGAGTTCACGTTCAACTATCTATAAAACACACCAATGCAGTGCATTGAAGATAAATGCAAGATTTATTCTCGTATATATTGACGTAATTTTTACTTTTAAATATTTTATTTATTCGTTTGAAGTGCTGTGATAAAATTAAAAACACGAATTTTTGTTTAACTAGTCGGAAATAACATTTTTTTTTTTCAATACTGATATGATTATTGTATGGATAATCATGTGCATTCTAGCGGGAATCACATTTGAATACACTTTGAATTTAATATATTTTTGTGAAATATTTAATAGTTCATGAATTATCTCTGAGAAATTAGGAAAAATTTGATAATTTGATTTTCCGAAAAAAAAAATGAAATAGTGCCAGAAAAGAAAAATAAAGATATTTCGGATGGTCTACCAATCGTATCCTAGTACACCCCATAAAGCGCTTCAGTTAATATTGGAAGTAATTATAAATATCATATTTTAAAATACGAGGGCTACCTTTGAAGTTTTTACAAAAAATGAAAGAAAAAAAAAATTGTTACAAATCATTTTATTGTTTCACAAAGTATTCGCCCTTAATATTTTTTATACTTTTGCCTGCATTCGAACCAATTCCCAAAACATTTTTTTTCCGCTCTGAAGTTGATACCGCAAAAACATCGTTTTGGAAGGATTCAACAGCTTCTTGAGGTGATGAAAATCGCTGTCCACCCAGTTTTTTTTTTTTGAAATTCGGGAACAAAAAAAAGTCGCTAGGCGATAAATCAGGTGAATACGGGCAATGAGACTTTAATTCGATATTTTTCTCCGTCAAATAATCAATTGTTTGATGTGCTGTGTGAGAGCTGGTATTGTCATGATGAAGAATGACGCGACCTTTTCGGTTGTTTTTCCTGTTTTCATCAATGACTTCTTGCAAACAAATTGTTGTATACCATTCAGCATAAACTGTTCTTTGATCTTCTAAAGCAAAGGTTGCAACATGTCCTGTATAACCAAAGAATCAATCGGTCATTATCTTGAAAGTGCTTCGAGAATGACTTCTGTTGGATTCGGTTCATCTTGGACCACCCAAACAGTTGCTTAGTTTCCGGCTCGTACGAATATATCCAAGTTTCGTCTCTTGTAACGATGTTATATGTGGTTTTTGCATGTACTCGGTCGAATTTTTTGAGCATTTCCTTACAGCAATTAACACGAGCCTATCTTTGAGTTTCGGTCAAATTATGGGGAATCTATTGGGAAGAGATCTTTTTCACAGCTAAATGTTCATGCAAAATCGAATTTGGTGCAGTCTTCAAAATGCCTAAGAATGCCTCTATCTCACAATAGGTCACATGCGGATCCTCTTCAATCATGTTGCGCACAGCATCGATATTTTTTGGAGCAACAACCGATTTTGGTCGACCTTCACGAAATTCATTGCTGACGGAAGCACGACCATGGCGAGATTCTGTAAACCAATTGTAAACAATCTTTTCTTATAAAAATTGAACGAAGCGATTCGAGTCATTGTTGTTGAGTTAGACCTTTACTAAAAATCGTAAAAAAATCATCCAACGAAAACCTTTACGTGATATTTCTGTTTGTTCATAAAACCGTTTTTTTTTTTTTTTTTAAAAAAAATGCTCACTCTAAACCAGTAATTCCCAAAGTGGTTCAGGTGGACCCCCAGGGGTCCACGGGAGACTCGACGGAGGTCTACGTTGGCGTGAAAAAAAAATGGGGGTTCACAAGTTGTAAGTGGGGGTCCACGAAAATTTATCTGGTTTCGATAGTAAAGAACAAAAATGTTGGCTTGCCTTTACCTATAAATGTAGGCAGATAACTCACTACTCAAAAAAATTAAGGGAGCAAAAAAAAATTCCAAATTTTTCGGTGATTTTTGACAGGCTGTATTTCGGCGAAAAATGGTCGTATTGAGACTTTAAAAAAAAAGCATTTTGAAGCTTTAAGATTCTAATTTTCAGATTTTTTGGCTAAAATTTCGGTTCTCATGCAATCCTAACAGATAGCGCGAAAAAATAATATTGCAAATATTTTGCTTTTTTTTTGGTCCACGGGCTTGAAAAAAATTTTTTCAGTTAGGCCGGCATATGGATCAGATAGCCTGTTTATTTAGCATTAATTTCCTTGTTGTAAAACCTCCCTTAATTCTTTTGAGTAGTGTATTTTAAGAAGGTCAGCGACTGTTACGTGTAAAAACTTGCATATTCGATATTCAGTATAACGCGCGTCGAGACTTGCAAAACGCAACCCGTTCAGACGTGCAAAGGGACGAAAAATATGAAAAGAGACCCACCGTGCACAGTATGTTCGCTTCAAAGTCTCAAAGTAACGATGATGGCTTGCGGGCATCTTACAATATCTCATTGCTTATAGCGAAATCTGGAAAACCGCACACCATCGAAGAACAGTTAATTTTACCAGCTTCTAGATTTTAAAAACTGTTCTGCACAAACCTCCATTTGACGTACTCAACAGAATTCCTTTGAGTAACAACACTGTACAAAGACGTATTGATGAAATGAGCTCTGATATTGAAAGCTTCTTGTGTAATAATCTGCAACCAACTCATTTTTCTATTCAACTGGACGAGTCAACTTTACCTGGTAATGAAGCATTATTATTGGCATATGTTCGATTTGTTATGGACAAAGAAATCCATGAAGAGCTGCTATTCGCGAAAACTTTGGAGACAGACACTAAAGGCGAATCAATATTTAATGTCCTGAGTGATTTTTTTAAGGAAAAATCGATTCTATTTACAAACATTATTTCGGTGGCAGCAGATGGAGCTCCTGCCATCTTCGGGCGATATCGTGGGTTTATAAGCCATCTTAAAAGAATTATACCAGGAGTAACTGCAATTCACTGTGTCATCCACCGACAACACCTGGTAGCGAAAAATTTGAGTGATAGATTGCACCAATCGCTTCAATTTGTGATTAAAGCAGTTAACAAAATAAGAAGCAATGCGTTGAATACCCGTTTATTTGCACAATAGTGCGACGAAAATGATGAAGACTTCCAACGATTGCTCTTACATACTGAAGTACGCTGGTTGTCAAAAGGTGTATGTTTAACAAGATTTAACTCACTTTTTGAATCAGTTTTAGAGTTTCTGGAAAATAAAGATCCAGATTTAAAAGAAAACCTGATCAAATTGAAAGCAGACATCGCGTATTTGACAGATTTGTTCAAAAAATTTAATGACATTAACTTGCAGTTACAAGGGGACAGCCTAAATTTAATAAAAACAAAGGGTGTAATTTCGGCTTTTCTTGGAAAATTGAAATTTATGAAGCAAAATATTAGTCGGGGCGCGAATTCTCCCAGTTTCCAAACTTGTCACAGGCAGAATGTCTTGATGAGGATATTCAGACATACGTTCAACATTTAAATGTCCTGCATGATGACTTCAAAAATAGATTTGAAGATATTCTGACGATGGAAATACCACCATGGATCATAAATCCATTTGATGAAACGGAAGTGGCGAATGCGGTATTACAAGAGGAGCCACTCGAGCTTAGCACCAATGAGGAGCTGAAGGTGAAATTTAAAAAAGGCTATCAAACATTTTGGCTGCAGGCAGAAATACCCGAAAAATATCCTGGGCTGTGGGAAATTGCGAGAAAACTTTTGATAGCGTTTCCCTCGTCATACCTTGTCGAAAAAAGTTTTAGTGTTACAAACCTATTAACAAAAAAAGGAGCAGATTGAACATCACAGAATGGGGAGATTTGCGGTTATTCCTTACAAAACTGAAGCCAAATATTGATAATTTGCTGTCAATCCATCAAGTACATCCCTCCCATTAAAATTATGACTATTTTTTCTAATTGTTGATTTGCATTGTTGAAGTTACGGTACGTTATTAATGTTTAATTTTAATTCTATCAAGTCTGTAATCATATTATTTTTAAAAAATAGAACACAAGAAAATATATTATTTTTCTTTTTATTTTTACCACTCCGAATTTAGGGTTGAAACTCAGCCACAACGCAAATTTCCATCGTTAGATCTAATCTTCACATTTTTTGACGAGTTTTGGAAATATGGTAGAAATGTAGCAGCAGGGGGTCCACCGAAACCAGTAAAATTTTGAAAGTGGTCTACGAGAAAAAAAAGTTTGGGAACCTCTGCTCTAAACGACCTAATCGGCAAATTTACGAACTGCCACTGTTTTAACATAATGAATAACAGATGATAAAGATTTTATGAAAAAAACTTTCTTATAATGAAATTCTCTATATAATCTTCTGATCTTTAAATTAATCTTCCACGACCAGTCAATTATGTCAACTTCCTTCGGGATAATATGAATAGATAGATAATATATAATATATATATATATATATATATATATATATATATATATATATATATATATATATATATATATATAAACAGTTATACCGGGTGACACAGCCGACATGTAAGACCCTGTAATTTTTTTATTTTGAAAGTTACATATTTGCAATTTTAAACACCAGAATGGGACATTATTAGGCTTTTTTATCACTTAAGAAATATTTTTAACTACTTCCGGTTTGACCGCAAGTGACTGCAACTTTCTTATTTTTAATAGAACCCTGTATATTTTTTTATCAATTTCAATTCGCTTTAAAATTTTCTTTCCAACGATGTATCGCAAGTTGACATTTGTTTGACAGATGACCGGCAAAAACTGATTTAAACTCTTAGACTTAGGCGGTCATGGCGGATATACTAGCAATTGTTTATATTCGTTTTATCTCACTTTGGAAAGAATTTAAGACTATTCATTTATCGTGCCATTTTCGCGAGTCTAAGTGGCTCCTACAAAATTTGATGCTTTACATTCAGTTACAGATTTTTTTCTTTAAAAAATGATCAATATCACCGAAATTAAGATAGGAACACATTTTTTATCTAACCTAGTTACACAGTACAGGTTTTTTAGCCAACATATATCTAACACAACTATCTAACGCCAGTTGGATTTAATATTATTTTCAGAAAATAAACCGTTTTATTATGCAATAATGTGATATCAACAAGTTCCATTACAGACTTACTAGTCTGTGATAAAACAGGCGGACCGAAAGTCATGGTTGCTGCGTGTTACCAAAAGGGCCATTATTATTGTTTACTTTAAGACAAAAAAAATGTTTCATTAACAAAAATGTATTTAACGGATGGAGAGTGCAGAAAGCGACAAGCCGCCGAGTTGTACATGGCAAGATAGGAGGCACCCATCCAACAATTATTTTTTAAGGGTAGAGCAACAGTTTAAAAGGCAACCGATTGAACCTGTTGATGTATTTATTGGTGACGAAGAGTCAGAAATCAATATATTGGCCATTGTTCAGGTAGATTTTCTATAAGACATGTTGAAGAACAAACCGGTGTAAATCGTGAAACAGCCCGCCGCATTTTAAGAAAATATAAATTCAAGTCCTACAAATATCAAATAAATCGACATTTATTTCAAACAGATTACCAAAGAAGAATGGATTATTGTAATTGATTTTTGCAAAGATACCACCTTGATAACCAATTTCATTACAACATTCTATTTCCAGATGAATCTAGACTTACCAATTTGGGTTTATTTAATCGTAACTGTACTCGATATTGGGCCCAAGAAAATCCTAGAATTATGCGAGAAAGTGCCTATCAAGAAAGATTCGGCTTAAACGTGTAGTTGGGTATCCTTGGAACAAGAATTAATGGTCCTATTATATTTGATGGTGCGTTAAATGGAGAAAGATATTTAGAGTTCATTCAAAATGATGTTGAAGAGAAACTTTACATTTAAATAGTGGAGTTATTATTTTTCAGCAGATTGGCCCACACAATAGTATAAATGTAGTAAACTACTTAAATCAAAGATTTGGTGCAAATTGGTTAGGTACCAATGGACCTAATAAGTGGCCTGCAAAATCGGCAGATCTTACGTCTTTTATATAGAACCATCTAAAAGAAAAAGTTTACAAAAATCCACCAAGAGACGAAATGATTTAGAAATGCGCTTAAGAAGAGTAGTAAATTAAATTCAGTTGGAGAACGTTATGGGAGCCACGGTGAGAAAAAGAAGATTGTGTAGGATTAACAACGGCCAGCATTTTGAACATTTGGAATAAATACTCTACTATAAAATAGTTTTTTTTTATTATGTTACTTAGTTAAAATATTACTTCTTTCTAATTTTAATTAAATACAATTATCGGTTTTGTTGTGTTATTGTTATTATTAAATGTTTTGGTTTTATTATTTGCAATTAAATATTTATTTAATAAAAAGGTTTCTTACTTTCTGAAAATAATAATAAATCCAATATATATATATATATATATATATATATATATATATATATATATATATATATATATATATATATATATATATATATATATATATATATATATATACAGGGTTACAGGGAAAGTCGTCCTAGATAATTAAGGACGTTATGGTTTAGGTCGTTTCTGACCGATTTGATTCTATGACATGATGTCCTAAACTTAACCGTTTTCGAGATATCGAAGTTTAAAGATTTTCTAAAAAAAACATGTTTTTTTTTTGCTTTTATATCGACTTTTTTTTATTAGAGGTTCTCGAGTGCAATTTTTTGGTTATTTTTAGTTAGTCTGTATGTCAAGTATCAAAAATCATCAAAAAAATTTGAACTAGTTACTAACAGTTTCAAATGGTGGCGTGTTAATGTTTCTAAATTACGAATTTTTACCAAGTGTTTCCTACTTTAAATCAATAAAGAGAAAAAAAAAATGTATGGAAGTTATTCTGCAAATTATTTTTTAAAAACTTTTACGTCTTTTTAGCTATCAAAAAAGGTATAATACTAGGCGTTTAATAGGAAAACTGTACACAGAATGACACCTAAAGCGGGCTCGGGTAGCAAAAGGTAAATTTTTTAGTTCTAGGTGAAAATACGAAAAATACACAAATAAAACAAAAAACCTTGCAATTTAATATTTTTTATTAATTATAATTCATGTTCTATATGGTCGCCCCTATTTCTAACACAAATTCTCATTCTTTTTCTTAAATTACTTTTCACAACGTTGGTTGTGAGGTGCCGCCTCATTTCATCAGCCGCATCAATTATTTTTTGTCTTAGGACATCCACGTTTTCGATAGGAGTCATCTGGTCGTATACGAGACTTTTCATGTGACCCCCACACATAAAAATCCATCGGTGTTAGGTCTGGGCTTCGCGCCGGCCAAGGTATGGGTCCGCCTCTTCCAATCCATTTGTTGGGATAATTGTCATTGAGCCATGCACGAACACTTCCTCTGTAGTGAGCTGGGCAGCCATCGTGTTGAAAGTACATGTTTTGTCTCAAACCAATAGGTAGGTCTTCCATCAAATTAGGTAAATCGTTCCGCAAAAAATTGTCGTATTCCTCGCCATTCAAATTATCTGGCAGGAAGAATGGCCCAACCAAATAATTTGAAATTATACCCATCCACACATTTAAGCTGAATCTTATTTGTGATCCTTTCGTTCTTTTTTTGTTTGGGTTGCCTTCCTCTTTAGAAGCCCAATAGTGGGCACTGTGGTAGTTTGTAAGACCGTCTTTGTCGAATTTCGACCCGTCAGTCCATAGTATTTTCTTAAAAAAAAGATGCATCTTCGACATCGGTATTGAGCATAAATCTGCAGAATTCTAATCGTCGCAACGGATCCCCTTCTTCAATGACTTGCACGGGCGTATAGTGGTAAGGGTGTTGCCCAACAGAATGCATTACAAACCATACCTTCCACTGCGAAATACCGAGCTGTTGTGCGACAATATTTGTAGATGTGGTTGGGTTCACCTCAAAGAGACGTCGTATTTCGTTTTCTTCGTCTTCGTCAAAGATACGTGGTCGTCCCATGTCAGTCCGCCGTCTTTGTAGGAACCAGTTTCTCGTAGTCTTCGATAAGTTCCATCAAATACGCTAACATCAGGTACACGACGAGTAGGATATCGCAGTATGTATTCATCAAGTGCACGCGACGACACTCCTTCGCAAAATCCGTAACACATTAGGATGTCAGCATATTCCTCGTTGGTATACGTTGCCATATTCACAAGCAGAGATCAAAATCCAGTTACGAGCCAATACACACACGCAAAAGATGAAACACAGATATTTTTGAAAAGCACGGTATAGTACATCTACCACGGACGAATCGCATGAGCAGACTAAAAAAATCATTCAATAATGTTTAGTGAACAGAAAATGTCACTCGCAGAGAGAGTACCCCCCGACCGGAAAAAAATGCTTACCCAACCCTTTTTATTGTTTGAAGGTGCAGGTAGTAAACCGGTTTTTAAAAATAATTTGCAGAATAACTTCCATACATTTTTTTTTCTCTTTATTGATTTAAAGTAGGAAACACTTGGTAAAAATTCGTAATTTAAAAACATTAACAAGCCGCCATTTGAAACTGTTAGTATCTAGTTCAAATTTTTTTTAAGATTTTTGATACTTGACATACAGACTAACTAAAAATAACCAAAAAAAAACGCACTCAAGAACCTCTAATAAAAAAACATCGATATAAAAGCAAAAAAAACATGCTTTTTTTAGAAAATCTTTAAACTTCAATATCTCGAAAACGGTTTTAGTTTAGGACATCATGTCATAGAATCAAATCGGTCAGAGACGACCTAAACTATAACGTCCTTAATTATCTAGGACGACTTTCCCTGTAACCCTGATATATATGTATATATATATATATATATATATATATATATATATATAAATATATATAAAGATACCAACAGAAATATTAAAGCAAAACAGACAAATATCGACAAGCAGTGGAAAATCATATAAAATACATAAACTACCAAACAGAACTTGATAAATTAAACGCATAAATAACCAACGGCCTACTCATGACTACAAAACAAATAGCAACAACGAAAAAAGGGAAAACACAAAAATTATGCAGAGACACAAAATCTTATGAAACAGAGAAGACGATTAAGAAATGATCCTACAAATGGCAGATTAAAAATGGCAGAAATGGACTAAAAACAAAGAAAACAATCAGAGAAGACGTCAGGCAGTACAGAAACTCGAAAATAGAAGAAACTTTAAAAGAGGAAAAAAGTTTAAAACATCTGAACAAACAAATGAATGAAAGGAGACATTAAATAATAAAACTTATAAATAACGATAACCAAGAGATCACACAAATCAAAGAGATAAAGAAAGCTATAGAGAGAAATATTATCAAACACAATATGACACGAAAATATCGCCACTGCCCCGGAAAGAAGAAGCAAATATAGTGATAGTAAGAAATGTGGTATCTGAAGAAATCCCCTATGTAACAACGCATGAAATAATAAACGCCCTACAATATATGCACAACAACAAAGAACCAGGAAACGATGAAATAACTATAGAAATGATCAAGTATAAAGGAGCATCGATAATACAATCTCTTCAAAAATATTTAGAGCAGTCAGAAACGGATAAAAAATTTTAACTAGCACACTAGTTTACCAGTATTTTGTCGAAAGTCTGGAATGTTTGGAACATGATGGTACAACGCCAAATTGATGGTATCAAGAAAGTACAGATATTTTTATATGTTAATGCTCTTAAAACCAAAAGTCAAAAAGACTGAATAAAGCAATATTTTTATTTTTTTATCAGGAGAGCAGCGCAAGCCTACCCTAATTTAATGGTTTTTAAATACTTAAGAATATTAAGTGATTAATTGAAAAAAATATTCCATGATGCAGTTAAAAAGGGCGCGAAATTTAAATATTTGAATAATCGAAATTAGAGCGTTTCTGCCTATTTTTTAAAACATTTTGCTCTGTCTAGCCCCTTTATTTGATTTAAAACTAGTAAGAGATAACGTTTTTGTGAATTACAATTTTTTAATATTAAAAAAAAAAGTTGACGTGATCTTCCGAAGCCAAGTACGTTCCCAAACATACTTTATACTCACAAAAACTCAAGAAGTACTTAGTTTATTTAAAATATCTAAAACTTTTAGTTTAATAATATTTATTTTATATATTTCGGAATATTAACGTAACAAGGTTTTTAAGAGTTTCTGAAATTCGAGTTGAAAAAAAATATCACTTCAGCTATTTTTTTTAAATTTTAAAAATTTGTAATATGCAAAAAAAAGTTGTCTCTTACAAGATGTAAATAAAATAAAAGGGCTAGACAAAGCAAAATTATTAAAAATATACTGAAAAACTCTAATTTCGATTATTGAAACATTCAAATTTCAAAAAAAATACTGGGTAAACTAGTGTGCTAGTAAAAAAATTTTTATCGGTTTCTGACTACTCTAAATACTTTTTTTGGGGGTTTACTCATATATATATATATATATATATATATATATATATATATATATATATATATATATATATATATATATACATATATATATATATATATATATATATATACATATATATATATATATATATATATATATATATATATATATATATATATATATATAATGTCAAGAGTTTGCAAATGCTAAATGACCAACAAATAAAGATCCCATGAATGCTATATTCCATGCCTTTCCTCCTACGACTATAGTTTCTGAGCCTATACTCTTCATCAGGTAGGCTTTAGGCAACGGTATCGATCGTTAAGACCAGAGTACTGTGGAGAGTCAAGTTGGAATGACTCTCACTGGCTTATAGCAATCATGGTACTTTATGTAAACGAGGTACTACTCGTTGGGCAAGATACAGACTCTGCGCCATCTTGCCCAACGAGTAGTACCTCGTTTACATAAAGTACTATGATTGTTATAAGCTAGCAAGAGTCATTCCAATTTGACTCTCCACGGTACTCTGGTCTTAACGATCGATACCGTTGCCTAAAGCCTACCTGATGAAGAAACTATAGTCATAGAAGGAAAGGCATGGAATATAGCATTCATAGGATCTTTATTTGTTGGTCATTTTGTATTTGCAAACTCTCGACATTATGTTGTAGTAACCAATCAAGTAACAAACCATACTCCGAAAAATTTTATTTCGGAATATCGATTTGATATATATATATATATATATATATATATATATATATATATATATATATACATATATAAATATATATATATGTATGTTTATATATATATATATATATATATATATATATATATATATATATATATATATGTATATATATATATATATATATATATATATATATATATATATATATATATATATATATATATATATACAGGGTTACAGGGAAAGTCGTCCTAAATAATTAAGGACGTTATAGTTTAGGTAACACATTAGGATGTCAGCTTATTCGTCGTTGGTATACGTTGCCATATTCACAAGCAGAGATTAAAATCCAGTTACGAGCCAATTGACACAGTCAGAAGATGAAACACAGATATTTTTGAAAAGCACGGTATAGCACATCTACCACGGACGAATCGCATGAGCAGACTAAAAATCATTCAATAATGTTTAGTGAACAGAAAATGTCACTTGCACAGAGAGTATCCCGACCGGAAAAAATGCTTACCCAACCCTTTTTATTGTTTGAAGGTGCAGGTAGTAAACCGGTAATTGGTAGTATCTAAATTGTATTATTATGTTACTCTACATTTGGGCCTATTGAAATCTCATTTTCTTAGAATTTTCAATAGATCCAGTAGATATTATACCGTTTTAGATAGCTAAAAGACGTAAAAGTTTTTAAAATAATTTGCAGAATAACTTCCATACATTTTTTTTTTCTCTTTATTGATTTAAAGTAGGAAACACTTGGTAAAAATTCGTAATTTAGAAACATTAACAAGCCGCCATTTGAAACTGTTAGTAACTAGTTCAAATTTTTTTGATGATTTTTGATACTTGACATACAGACTAACTAAAAATAACCAAAAAATCGCACTCGAGAACCTCTAATAAAAAAAAAATCGATATAAAAGCAAAAAAACATGTTTTTTTTTAGAAAATCTTTAAACTTTAATATCTCGAAAACGGTTAAGTTTAGGACATCATGTCATAGAGTCAAATCGGTCAGAAACGACCTAAACTATAATGTCCTTAATTATTTAGGACGACTTTCCCTATATATATATATATATATATATATATATATATATATATATATATATATATATATATATATATATATATATATATATATATATATATATATATATATATATATATATATATATATATATATATATATATATATATATACAGGGTTACAGGGAAAGTCGTCCTAAATAATTAAGTTTAGGTCGTTTCTGACCGATTTGACTCTATGACATGATGTCCTAAACTTAACCGTTTTCGAGATATTGAAGTTTAAAGATTTTCTAAAAAAAACATATTTTTTTTGCTTTCATATCGATTTTTTTTATTAGAGGTTCTCGAGTGCGATTTTTTGGTTATTTTTAGTTAGTCTGTATGTCAAGTATCAAAAATCATCAAAAAAATTTGAACTAGTTACTAACACTACTCAGTATATATCACCACTACACCAAACACTTTATTTTTGCACTCGACGCGCGTTTCGCTAACCATGTTAGCTTCATCAGGAGCGATGATTGACTCATAGTCATAGTCAATCATCGCTCCTGATGAAGCTAACATGGTTAGCGAAACGCGCGTCGAGTGCAAAAATAAAGTGTTTGGTGTAGTGGTGATATATACTGAGTAGTATCATTGTGCCAAAGATTCCACATTCCCAACTTAGTAGTTACTAACAGTTTCAAATGTTAATGTTTCTAAATTACGAATTTTTACCAAGTGTTTCCTACTTTAAATCAATAAAGAGAAAAAAAAATGTATGGAAGTTATTCTGCAAATTATTTTAAAAACTTTTACGTCTTTTAGCTATCTAAAACGGTATAATATCTACTGGATCTATTGAAAATTCTAAGAAAATGAGATTTCAATAGGCCCAAATGTAACATAATAATAGAATTTAGATACTACCAATTACCGGTTTACTACCTGCACCTTCAAACAATAAAAAGGGTTGGGTAAGCATTTTTTCCGGTCGGGGTACTCTCTGTGCGAGTGACACTTTCTGTTCACTAAACATTATTAAATGATTTTTAGTCTGCTCATGCGACTCGTCCGTGGTAGATGTGCTATACCGTGCTTTTCAAAAATATCTGTGTTTCATCTTCTGACTGTGTGAATTGGCTCGTAACTGGATTTTGATCTCTGCTTGTGAATATGGCAACGTATACCAACGAGGAATATGCTGACATCCTAATGTGTTACGGATTTTGCAAAGGAGTGTCGTCGCGTGCACGTGATGAATACATACTGCGATATCCTACTCGTCGTGTACCTGATGTTAGCGTATTTGATGGAACTTATCGAAGACTACGAGAAACTGGTTCCGTACAAAGACGGCGGACTGACATGGGACGACCACGTATCTTTGACGAAGACGAAGAAAACGAAATACGACGTCTCTTTGAGGTGGACCCAACCACATCTACAAATGTTGTCGCACAAGAGCTTGGTATTTCGCAGTGGAAGGTATGGTTTGTAATGCATACTGTTAGTCAACACCCTTACCACTATACGGCCGTGCAAGTCATTGACGAAGGGGATCCGTTGCGACGATTAGAATTCTGCAGATTTATGCTCAATACCGATGTCGAAGATGCATCTTTTTTTAAGAAAATACTATAGACTGACGAGTCGAAATTCGACAAAGACGGTCTTACAAACTACCACAATGCCCACTATTGGTCTTCTAAAGAGAAAGGCAACCCAAACAAAAAAAGAACGAAAGGATCACAAACAAGATTCAGCTTAAATGTGTGGATGGGTATAATTTCTAATTATTTGGTTGGGCCATTCTTCCTGCCAGATAATATGAATGGCGAGGAATACGACAATTTTTTGCGGAACGATTTACCTAATTTGATGGAAGACCTACCTATTGGTTTGAGACAAAACATGTACTTTCAACACGATGGCTGCCCAGCTCACTACAGAGGAAGTGTTCGTGCATGGCTCAATGACAATTATCCCAACAAATGGATTGGAAGAGGCGGACCCATACCTAGGCCGGCGAGAAACCCAGACCTAACACCGATGGATTTTTTATGTGTGGGGTCACATGAAAAGTCTCGTATACGACCAGATGACTCCTATCGAAAACGTGGATGTCCTAAGACAAAAAATAATTGATGCGGCTGACGAAATGATGCGGCACCTCACAACCAGCGGCAGCGTTGTGAAAAGTAATTTAAGAAAAAGAATGAGAATTTGTGTTAGAAATAGGGGCGACCATATAGAACATGAATTATAATTAATAAAAAATATTAAATTGCAAGGTTTTTTGTTTTATTTGTGTATTTTTCGTATTTTCACCTAGATCTAAAAATTTACCTTTTGCTACCCGAGCCCGCTTTTGGTGTCATTCTGTGTACAGTTTTCCTATTAAACTCCTAGTATTATACCTTTTTTGTTAGCTAAAAAGACGTAAAAGTTTTTAAAATAATTTGCAGAATAACTTCCATACATTTTTTTTTCTCTTTATTGATTTAAAGTAGGAAACACTTGGTAAAAATTCGTAATTTAGAAACATTAGCAAGCCGCCATTTGAAACTGTTAGTAACTAGTTCAAATTTTTTGATGATTTTTGATACTTGACATACAGACTAACTAAAAATGACCAAAAAATCGCACTCGAGAACCTCTAATAAAAAAAATCGATATAAAAGCAAAAAAAACATGTTTTTTTTAGAAAATCTTTAAACTTCAATATCTCGAAAACGGTTAAGTTTAGGACATCATGTCATAGATTCAAATCGGTCAGAAACGACCTAAACTATAACGTCCTTAATTATCTAGGACGACTTTCCCTGTAACCCTGTATATATATAATAATAATAATATTAATAATCTTTATTGTCTAACAGATATACCATTTACAAGACAATTAAGCATAAATAACATAATACAAAGGAGATAGAGATAAAAACGAAAAGTAAAGTACTAGTATAGAACAAGAGAGACAGATAACATAAAAATCACGTAGAAATTAAATAAAAGTGGAAAATTAAAATGATACACTTGAAATAAATACCTATACATGCAAAAATTTATTTTTTAAGCATTTGGCAAATTGCGCAAATGACAGGTTGTTCACGTCAATGTCGTTACAAGTACTGTTGAAAACGCTCATAGCTTGAAACAATGGTATTTTGATGAGAAAATTAGTTGATGCAGTAGGTAAATAGAAAACAGGAGAGGTTCTGACCAATCTATTAGTAACGTGAAAGTTTACTTGAAATAGTAAGTTAGGAGAGTCAATAAGAGATTTACATAATTTTATAAGAAAACAGACCAGATGGTAATTTCTTCGATTCGTCAATAAAGGTAGCTGAAAACGTTCAGTTATAATGACCTCATCGATACCCCTATCAGGATACACACCATCATATTTTAATATAAGAAATTTGGCAAACTTTGTTTGAACATTCTCTACCTGTCGAATACACTTAGCGTGTATTGGATTCCAGACAATTGCACCATATTCAAGCCGTGAGAGCACTTAGCTGGAATATAAAATTTTTAATGTTTTACTGTTATGAAAACCACTCGAATTACGTATTATGAGGCCCAACGTCCTCATAGGAGTAGTGCAGATCCAATTAATATGATGGGCAAATGAAAGTTTAGGATCAAAAATAATTCCTAGGTCCTTGAGGGTGTTACAACGTGTAATATCTTCATTATTTAACTTATACTGGAAGTCATTGGTGCTAAATTTATTCGAGTAAATCAAAAAGAAGCACTTACCGGCATTTAATGGCAGCCTATTCAACTCACACCATTGCTGTAACGACTCCATATCATGTTGCAATGAAAGGCAATCACTAGAGTCTCTTATGGTGTGGAAAAGCTTTAGGTCGTCGATAAACAAACGAAAATTACTAGTTATGTTATCACCAATGTCGTTAATGAAGAGTGAAAAAATTAAAGGTGCAAGGTTGCTACCCTGTAGTGCACCACTTGTGGCACTAAACGTTGAGGATTTATCTCCACGAATTTCGACGTACTGTAAGTGGTTACACAAATAGGACTCGAAAAAAGTAATTAGGTTATTGCTGAAACGCAGTCTATCCAGCTTATGTAGAAATATGGAATGGTCAACCCTATCAAAGGCCTTCTAGAAATCATTGTATACAGCATCAACCTGAATTTGTTTGTCCAAAACATTACCTGTAAATTGAGCAAAACAGGCCAAATTACTTATTGTACTACGTTTGCTAAAAAAAAAACATGTTAATTTACAGAAATCAGGCTTTTAACCTGAACAAAAATACACTGATATACTGATATCTCAAAGACTTTGGCGAATATCGGTAATAAAGATACCGGTCTATAATTAGATATATTATTTGTGTAACCTTTTTAAATACGGGAGTGATTTTGACCTTCATCCATACGTCAGGAAATCTGTTCGTTTTTAGAGACAAATTGAATATATAAGATAAAGGTAACAACAAAGCATGAGCACAATCCTTCACAATAAAACTGGGAATATTATCAGGGCCACAAGTAAATTTATCTGTCAATCCTTTCAATGCCGTTAGTATAGTTTGCTCTGGCAAACAATCAAGAGCAATACATAAATTAGAGGTGAAGACATCGTTTTTTGGGACGCGATCTGACGGCGCACTATATACACTCCCAAAGAGTGTATATATATATATATATATATATATATATATATATATATATATATATATATATATATATATATATATATATATACATATATATATATATATATATATATATATATATATATATATATATATATATATATAAAATATATATATATGTTCATTTATTTATTTATATATTGTAGAGTATATTTTTTATAACTTTTGTTTTTTTTTCATTGCTACAGCGCACAATGGGAAATTTCGGACTTTTTTTTAATCCAAAATAGCTAGATGATAACTAGATGAAATAAAAATTAATATTAATAGTATAACTTAATCAAATAAGGCAAATTCCTTAAATACAGCTTGAATAATAGTTTTTAGAAAAACCCTCTAGTTATCTGATAATCTTATCTAGTATGTCATTTGCAGCGCAATATTCAAACCTTTGTAAACTATCGTGGAACAATAATAATATTAATAAAACTAATACAGCTGACATAATTTTAAACGATTTGAAAAATGATCATGAATTTACAAAACTTAAAGAAAAATGTATTAGGTGTAAATTAGTTACGATTTTCCTATCGCAATACAATAGAAAGTGGGCTGAGATTCCTCGTAAAAAAAACGTCTTTCAATCAACATTTTGCAGCTTTCTAGGAAAAGATTTTATTGTAAATTTCACTGAACCACTTACAACAACTAACCTAAAAAACCTTTCGGAGAATTCCAATAGCTTAGATGGATTAGCGAGTTTCTCGAAAAATCTTACAGTTGGTAGGCCACGCTTGTTTTTTGAAAAAGAATCGTCACAAACAAAATCTAGACGTACATCTGAACTTGAGTTAGAACATAGTGAAGAAGAACTATCACTTGTCCTAAAAATTTTTTAAAAGTCTAAAAAGTCACCTAATTCAGAAGTTGAATTAAAAGAAAATAAATCAGATGGGATAAATGATATGAATAAAATTTTATCTATGTACATGAACTTCGATTAGTCCAAAAACTCATATTAAAAACTATGAGTTCACAATCATACCATTCATGGCAATAAACTATATCTACATTACAATGTAATATCTGACGGCAAGAGAGCTTGTTATCCGTAACATATTAAATTTACTGATTCTGGATCAAGTGTACATCTAATTTCAATAATTGTTCATGCCATAACTAGAATATTAGAGACATTGGATGAAGGATTTCTTAATAGCTTAGTCAATAAAACACTGGAAAATGGGGTATGGATGGAGCTTTAGGTCAACAAACGACCAGACAATCATGAACTTCAGAAGATAACATATTTGACGTTCTTGAACTTCATAATAGTGATTTCCAAGACCACCCTATTCGCAAAAGTTTAACTGATAATTCAGTATTCAATACCACCTTTGTTTTTATTCAGTTAATGGCTGGCGATATCAATGTATGGACCAATACAAAATCATCTTCTATTTTTTATTATCATGAGAAATTATGAATTTTACGCTAAACTTTTAGAAAAAGTTGAAACATACTGCTTGAAATTCAAAGGGAAGACGTTTAATTTAACTTACTTACTTACTTAATCCTTATGCCTTTTTACCCCTTTAGGGGTGTACTTGTATATTCCTAAGCTTGTCCATCCTTGTTTTGTCCTCTATTTTCCTCATCAATCTCATTTCTGTAGCCGCTATCTTTCTCTTCTGTCTTTCTGTCATTGTCCATGTTTCTCCTCCATATAAAAGTATTGGTGTTGCAACCTTCTCAAATACTTGGGATTTAATATTTTTTTGGTATCTCTTTCTTTCCCAGAAAAGTATTCTTTATACTATTAAATAATCTTCCTCCTGCTATTATTCTCTCCTTGATCTCCTCTTCCATCCTCTGATGTTGTTGATTCCAAATATTTAAATTTCTTCACCTGATCCAGCCATTCTTCTCCTATCTTTATTTCATGTTGTCGTTCTTGTTTTCCTATTAGCATAGTCTTTGTTTTCTCCTTATTAATTTTCATGTTTATTTTTTTCAATGCTTCTTTATATATCCGTATGTTTTTACTAAGCGTTTCCTCGTCTTTTGCTATAATAACCATATCATCTGCGTAGCATAGTTCTAATATTTCTGTCTTTTTCATTTTCCAGTAGCCTATCTGGTATGGTCTTACCCCTTTCTTCTTTGCCTCTTTTATTGCTTCATCCAGAACTATTGAGAAAAGCATGGGGCTCAGGATGCATCCCTATCTAAGGCCCATAGTTGTTTCAAATATATCAGATCTGGCTTGTCTTGTTCTTATATAATTGGTTGATTCTTTGTATAAACTCTGTATGCCCTTTATTATTTCTGGAATTTCTCTTTTTCTCAGTGTTTCCCATATGTCTTCTTTTTTAATTTTGTAGGAGGCCTTTTGTAGGTCTATAAAACCTAAGTGAATTTCCCTATTTTCTCCTATTGCTTTTTCACATAACTGCCTCATTATAAATATTGCATCATTCACCCCTCTACCTGGCCGAAAACCAAACTGCGTTTCTTCCAGTTTCTTTCTTAGTCTTTTTTCTAATATCCTAGTGTATACTTTTGACACAGTGCTAGTTAGGCATATCCCTTTGTAGTTATAACAATCTTTAGTGTCTCCTTTCTTATATTGTGGGGTTATGATGCCTGTTGTCCAGTCCGTAGGTGCATTGTTCTTCATTACGTTATTCATTATATTTTTAAGTTCTGCTATTGCTACTTCATCATATCTGCTATGATTTTATCATATCCGGGCGCCTTTCCTAATTTTAATTTGCCGATTGCCTCTTTTATTTCTTCTCTATTAATCTCTTTTGTATGTGTGAGTTCTATATCTTGTTCTGGTATAATGTCTTTAGGTTGATTTTTATATGCTATGTCATTCCCATCAATAATTCTTGATAATATTCCCTCCATCTTTCCGTAATCTTGTCTTCTTCTTTTATGACATTTCCTTCTTTGTCTTTTATATCTGTTATTGTTTCCACCTTTTTCCTTCTCATATTCGTAATCATACCCGAAAAAAAAAAAAAACAGCTTCTGATTATCTTTATAGGCCCTTTTTATTCGCTCTCCAAATTATTTCCACGATATATTCTTTTAACCTGTGTTCTTTGTTATCTATATTCCTCATAATCGGTTGGATCTTCTGTTTGTAGATTTTTTTTCCATTTCTTCTTTTTGTCTTTAATCTCTTCCCTGACCCCATTCGTCCACCAGTTTGTCTTTTTAATATTTCTTTTTACTATTTTTGATGAGCCATAGGTAATTTCTGCTGTTATTAAAATAGTATTTTTAAATTATTTCCCGTTTTGTTCCCCTCCCATTCCTCTCTTATTTGTATTTAGTTTTTCTTCACACATTCTTTGGTATTCTTCTCTTTTTTCACTATCTCTTAATTTATAACATTTAATTTTTAAGTTTATTATCTTACATTTATTTTCTTTTACACTATCTTTTCCCTATTTTAGTACCATTATTAAAAGAAAGTGATCGCTTCCTATCTCCGGGCCTCTTTTTACCTCAATATCCTTTACTCTATCCCAAATTTCTTTATGTCTTGAAAAGTAGTCTATAATCGATTTTTTTCATTTCTCGAGATCACTTGTCTGGTTATTTTGTGAATTTCTTTCTTCTTGAAATGTGTATTACCGATCTTTAATTCGTTTTCCAAACTTATCTGAATTATTCGCTCGTCGTTATTGTTTCCTAGGCACCATTCTATTCCCTTTCGTTCATATCTCTCATTATTATTATCTTATTGTTTGTATTGTCTTCCTGTAAATCATTGAAGAATTTTTCCTTTTCCTCAACTCTTGCATTGTAATTTGGCCCATTAAAGTGTAGTCTTCGTCTACTCCATCTTCTTCTATTGCTATCGAGAGTATTCTTTCATTTACAAACCTTTCCCCATTTATATTTTTCGTCTTCTCCTCTTTAACCAACATTGCCACTCCTGCTCCTGCATTTTCCTCCTCTTTCACTCCTGACCAGTACATCCAATAATCTTTTGCATCCATTCCCTTTCCTTTCTTTTTCCGTGATTCCCACATTCCCACACGTTTAATTTAAAAATGGATTTTAAAACGTACCATGATTAATGGTAAGATAGGAAATGTTTTGACAAGACAAAAGGCTTCTGCTTGTTGCAATATATGTAAAGTTGGTGCTAAAAACATCAGTGACTCTACCATGCGAAGCTAACATGGTTAGCGAAACGCGCGTCGAGTGCAAAAATAAAGTGTTTGGTGTAGTGGTGATATATACTGAGTAGTTCTATCTATCTACACGATTTTGCAACTAATATCATGTGAAAGCGAGCTACATTTAAATGTGTTCGAAAATTATTGCTTACAAACTGTTAAAAAGCGTGTAGAATTATATTCATAGCACAAAATGCCACCATCTGTACAGAGCGAGTCAACGATAGAGTAAAGTTCATTATCTCATTTGTTTCGGGAATGACGAAAAAATGTTAAATACAATAGTTTTAGGGAATGTTAAGGTGCAGAGTTTAAAATTATTTTTGAGTATACAGGGTACTTCAAAAAAGTGTGGCCGATATAACATGTTTTTTTTTTTTAATGGAACATCCTATTTCCTAATTTATTTTTAAATTCTGCGTAAAATTTTATAATTTTTTTATTAATGTTATATATCTAAACCCAGTAGTATTTCTAATATTTCAATTTTTTTTAAAAAATACTAGTTTTCAGTTTTGTAAAAAATTGCCAGTAGCGCCATTGTTTCTGAAGGTGGAATACTCATAATAGGTACGAGCGTTCTATAGAGATGAAAAAGAAGATATATGTAACGAAATTTGAGTTAGATGCTACAGGGTGTTCAAAATAAATTTATGCATTTCAACTATTTTAAATTGAAAAAATTCAATTTTTTTTAAACTGCACAGCCTGTATGTTATTATTTTTTCTGATAGATTTTACAAACCCCTCCAACTTTTATTAAGTGTGTCATATACCTATTTCTAATAGTTCTCGATTTATTCTGAATTTTTCAATTTTTACTCTTGTTTTTAATACACTTACGCTATAACATCATAGCTGCCAAGACAAAGCAAAAATGTAGGCATTGTCAAATTTTGACATGTCTATTAAGCAAATAAAAATTGTTTAATTTGTTGTAGTAAGTGACGTATAAAGGTAATAGTTATGGATTTTCCTAAAAATGAATTAATTGATACGGTTTATAAACTGGGCGAGGCGGGAAAAAATTGTCTTTTGACAGTAAGGCTTTACGGAGCGAAGTACCCTAATAGACGCATACCATCTAGAAAATCTATTCAGTGCTTAATGAAACGGTTTGAAGGTAGTGGTATAGTTGAGTATACGAAACGGAAAGTAGTAAACCAGAATGCTACCAGTGAGGAGGAAAAAAAAAATGGAGATTTTACTTCATGCTGAAGATAATCACCAGGTTAGTAGCCGTCAACTAGCTGACTTATCTGACACATCCCAATCTACGGCTAATCGCACCACGAGAAAATATAAATATCATCCCTTTCATATGGAACTACACCAAGAACTTCAAGACAGTGATTTTGATAGACGATTAAACTTTTGTATGACCACGGATGGAGCATAGACTCCGATCCAAATTTTTTATCCAAAATAATGTTTTCTGATGAAGCTACTTTTCGCAGTAATGGAGCAGTTAACAGTCATAACATGCACTATTATTCAACAGTTAATCCATTTTGGGTCCGGGAAGTTCAAAACCAAAACCATTGGCCGCTTAATGTATGGTGTGAAATATCAAATTTTCGAATTATTGGTCCCTATTTTTTCCGCAAACCGCTTAACAGGCCTAGATATCTAAATTTTTTGCAAAACAGCTTCTTGAAGAAGTTGATAACTTTGAAAGGGAACAAATGTGGATTCAACAAGACGGAGCTCCTGCTCATTACCATCAGGAAGTTCGGGAATTTTTAAACTATCGTTACCCACAAAAATGGATCGGTAGGGATGGATTCATTCAGTGGCCTCCTCGATCATGAGTCTTAAACACCTTTAGACTTCTTTTTGTGGGGCTACATTAAAGATCGTGTTTATGTGAATCCCCCTACAACACCAGTAAATATGGAAAACACAATACGGGATGCGTGCAGGACAATAACCCCCTTTATGCTAAGGAAAGTGAAGGAAAATATTGTATTCAAGTAGACGGACATATTTTTGAACAGTTATTACTTCGTAATAATTAATAATTAGATAAGTTAAACTGTATTAAAATTATTATTAACCATTTGTTTATGTTTTCACAATAGCGTAAGTGTATTAAAAACAGGGGTAAAAATTGAAAAACTCAAAATAAATCGAAAACTGTTAGAAATAGGTATATGACATGGTCAATAAAAGCTGGAGGGTTTTGTAAAATCTAACAGAAAAACTAATAATATACAGTGTGTGCCGTTTAAAAAGTTTGAGATTTTTCAATTTAAAATAGTCGAAATACATAAATTTATTTTGAACACCCTGCAGCATCTAACTCAAATTTCTTTACACATATCTTTTTTTCATCTCTATAGAACGCTCGTACCAATTATGAGTATTCCACCTCCAAACACAATTGCGCTACTGGCAGTTTTTTTACAAAACTAAACTAGTATTTTAATAAAATTTTACGCAGCATTTAAAAATAAATTAGGAAATACGATGATCCATTTAAAAAAAACATATGTTATATCTGCCACATTTTTTTGAAGTACCCTGTATACTCAAAAATAAGTTTAAACTGTGCACCTTAACATTCCCTAAAACTATTGTATTTAACATTTTTTTGTCATTTCCGAAACAAATGAGATAATGAACTTTACTTTATCGTTGACTCATCCTGTACACAGTTTGGTTTGAGCATGCAAATAAAACAAAATATGTGATTATAAGCATAATCTAATATTAAAGATGGTGGTATTAGAGTCAGTGGCACAAAGATAGAGACAGTAAATAAATTTATGTATCTCGGTAGCAATATCAACGACCACTGGGACCCGACTGTGGAAGTCAAAATTCCAATAGAAAAGGCCCCAGCCGCATTTATGAAGAACAAAAAAAAATCTTAACTAATCACAACCTATCATTGAAACTACGGATGAAAATGGTAGGTTGCTATGTCTTTCCGGTTCTCTTGTATGGCGTGGAAGCGTGGACGCTAACTGAAGCAATGCTTAAACGTCTGGAGGCATTCGAGATGTGGGTGTATCCACGACTGCTGAAAATCAGTTGGATGCGCAGACTTAATAACAACAGCATTCTCGCTAGCATGGACAAGGACTTGGAAAATATCTTGGCCACATTAAGAGACATTCAGAAAAATACGAAATCTTGCATCTGATTATAGAGGGAAAGATTCCTGGCAGACGTGGTAGAGGGAGAAGGAGAACATCGTGGTTGAAAAATCTGAGGCAGTGGTAAGGAAGGTCTATGGCTCAACTCTTTCGTGCGGTTGTCAATAAAACGATCGATCGTTGGACGGTCATGGTACCCAAAGAAGAAGAAGAAACATCTCGAATTTATCGTAACTCCAATGTTGCTATCTTAAAACAGTCACATTACATAGTTGAAAATAATCATAAATATTTTAGTGAACCTGACTGGAAAAATGAGCTACAGAAAGTTTCTAAATTTCTAAAAAATAATAAGATTTCTTTTAATAATGTTCCCATTTTCCATGTTTTTCTCCTTTATTTATCAGTACACCGTGAGATAATATACCATACATAAAAATGACCCACTTGACGTGGATATTGCAGTTTTTATTTAATTCTGGCGCAAATAGTTCAGTTGTTAGTTTTAGAGGTATAAAGATTTTAGACGATTTAGGTCTTAAGACGTGCCATAAAAAAGGAAAATTATTACCACCATTGTAAGCAACAATATATCTTAGGGACAGTTGATTTGCCTTTAAAATTTAAATATTATTGTTTAGTGCTTAATACTTTAGTAATTCCTTCTTTGTCAAAAGCTTTTATTATTACTTTGAAAGAAAATAGGAAATTTAAGTTAATTTTAAAAATAATTCATGGCATGTAGTATATTTCAGCATTGATGCACAAACAAACACAAAAATAAATTATTATATTTTTTTTGCGTTTAAATGCTCTAGATGTTAGCTCACCGATAAAACATTTACAACCTAAAAGAATGATTCTTTTAAAGACGTCAGTAACAAAGATACGCTAGGCGAAGCGTCTAAAAGAAAAACAGCTTTTGTAGTTGTTAACAGGGGGCTATGGCTATTTTAATTTGTCACTATGCTTTTAGGTCTCAAAAATGCAGCTCAGACTCAGCAACGCCCGATCGATGCTATATTTGGTTCAAAGTACGAGCCTAACGTTTTCATTTACCTAGATGACATTTTGATAACATCGGAAGACTTTGACTCACATATTCGTCTGCTTGTGGAAGTCAAGGACAAGCTGAGAAAAGCAGGTTTAATTATCAATTTAGAAAAAAAAAATGTGATTTTTTTAAAACTGAAATTTTTGGGTTTCATTGTTGATTCAAACTCTCTGCGGACAGACCAGGCTAAGGTGGCGTGTATGGTTAATTATAAGAGGCCCACCATACCAAAACGTTTTATAGCTATGTAATCCTGATATTGACGTTTCATACAAGATTTTTCAACATTATTATATCCAATTAACGAGCTTTTGAAAGTATGCAAGAAGGGACCATTAAGTCAGTCGACTAGCAATGCGGAGGTATCTTTCGTTAAGATGAAAGAACATTTAGTTCTGCTCCGATTTTATCACAACCAGATTTCTCTCAATATTTTCAAGCCACACATCCAACACTGGCTATGGTAGCAGGGCTTTGTCTAGAACAAAGCATAATTATTCGGGAATTGAAAGATAATGTCTCGCTGTATTGTTTAATATCGAGCAATTCCGCCCCTACATTGAAGGTGTTTCTTTTACAGTTATAATTGGTCATTTTAGAACGCCGTGGCTCAATTCTATTAAGAATCCTAGTGGTAACATAGCACGCTGGGCAATCAGTCTAAGATAACACACTTTCGATTTGATGCACAGAAAAGGAATTCATAATGTTGTCCATCCACCGCGAAGCACTATCCCGTATTCAGCATGACCAGGAAGCTCCAGAATCCCGTTTCAGCATTCAGGAGGAAGTAGTAGTCTATATAGTTGGTATAAATGGTCTCGATCAACATATCATGTGGGCAAATCAAATGGTACGGCAATTTCCGTCAAAAAATTTTAGACTTTCCGGAGAATTATCTTCAGTGGAAAGTAAAAAATGTCTTCGTTCATAAGTTGATTCCAAACAGTCTTCCTTTGAACGTAAATATTACTAAATGGAAAGTTCCTAAACCACAGGGCGAGTAAATCATTGATTCTTGTTACTGTCATGATTGTCATGATTTCCAAACATTTGGGTTTTTATAAAACTTTTCATCGATTACAAGAACAATATTATTGGCCAAAAATTCGCTTAGATGTGTTAAAATTTTTTAGAACTTCTAAGGTTCGTGGAGCTCAACAATCCCCAAATATTTTTTCTGTGAGACTTATAGAAAAAAAAAAACATTAGTTATCATTTTCACATCATAGGACCGTTTGTTGATTGATGTTGTTTTCTCTAAAGAATTCTAAAGCTCCGTATTAAGGATTTACCTGAAAATAAAGTTTTTCTCGTCCGTGGTCCTTCATCACTCCTTATATGTTACAATGCAATACAGTTTTAATCTGGTTTATTCCCTACAGTAATAATTTTGCCGAATGAAATAATAGGACTATACGTATAGCTATTTGAAACTATGTAGACTCTCATGACAATTGGCATAAAGAAATCGCAAAAAGTCAACAAGCTATTAATACGGCTAGATACAAAGTTACAGGTTTTACTCCCAGTTTATGTCAGAGATATTCCATTATCAGAAATATACTGTCAAAATTTAAATTTGGACGTCGGTGTTAACGAAGAAATAATTTCTGGTGTTAGGAATGCCTATGCTGCAATTTTAATTTTTATAGATATACGGGGCAAGATTGGTAAAGCTTACGAGCGGAATTCTAGGCCTTATAATCTCAGAAAAAGAGATATTTCTTTTAATAAAGGTGATCGTGTATGACGTAAGAATAAAATTCTTTCGACCGTTGGTGCTAAGTTTACGTCAAAGTTGGTTCCGAAATATGTTCATTGTATGAAACGTTGTAAAATTTCTAATCTTGTCTAGAATTTAGAAAATATCGTTGGAGACAAAGCTGGCAAAGATTTAAAACCTCTGAATTCTCCCGTATCAGACGATTGTAGTTCGGAATTGTCAGAAGAGGAATAATTCAATATTTTATTTTTTATTACACAATTGCTCTAATTTTTTTATCTGCATCACATTTAGGAATTATTTTGTTAGAGTAACGTCCCTACTAATATCTAAAATTGTACATGATTTACTACAATTATAGTTTTTAGTATCTAAGATATTGGCGGCAGGTTAGTATAATTACCATATACTGAATAATTTTAATTTTTACAGTTGTTTTGTTTAAGACGAACTTGTGCGTTTGTGTTGATAGCAAATCGTAAGACTTTTTGGTTAATATACAGTGTGTGTATGGAGAGTAGTTACATGACTACTTAATTTTAAAGCAAGTTTTGAAATTCCATTGCTTTTGGGTTTATTATTTTCCTCTTCTGAACCGAGTAAGCATGTTTTGGCTTTTTATAATTTCATTTACCAAAATACCGGAATTTTACCAAAATTAGTTTAGTATTTTTTTTTTGAAGTTGTTCTATTTGGGACGTCATTGCCTTCTCTCTCATTTTATAAGCAACTTTAAAATGTATTCCTTTGATGAAAGGAATTTTGTTTTATAATACTCAAATAAGTATTATGGAATATTATGGCATTTTCTTTTTAGTATAGGGTAAGATGTACTGGGTGTTACCGGATGTCGTTTCGTCGTTTCCTGGGACTCCTCAGGTTTTTTTGGGCAACAGATCGACTAGAAAGGTAGTTTATGGGGAGTGGAAGTTTGAGCCCTGGGATCTACTTTCATTTCTTCATTCGGTGGATGATACTATCCGAGCCAGAGAAGAGCTTAACCACTGCATTCCGCCTCAGCTCTCGTTGGTCCAGCAGATGCGACACGCTGGTGACAGTTTTTTTTTTTTTTTTTTTTTTTTTTTTTTATTGGTCTAGCACACGTGCTGCAGGGAAGTCCCTAAAACGCTCCAGGAGCGGCACGAGTGCGGAAAAAGCGATTCACGTTGTTCTTGAATCGCTGTAAATTGTACTCGGTGGGAAACACAGCGCTGGGCAAATTATTCCAAAGGGATGACGTTTTCCATATAAAAGATTGCTTGAAAAGCGTCGTACGCGGAGTAACAAGCTGAACCTCATACGGATGCGAAGCACCAGCGCGACGTGTATTTCTAACATGCACCGCTTTGGGAGGAATTAAGCGGGCTACATCCTTCGAACACTTTCCATGAAAATACTTGTAGAACAGACTCAAGTCGCCAACCGTTCTTCGATGTTCCAGCGAATCAAGGCCGCCGGTCAATTCCGGGTCCCCAATCAGACGGACCGCTCTTCTCTGAACAGAATCCAACAAATGCAGTGTATGTTTGGGAGCGGAGCCCCAAACGTGGGAGCAGTATTCCATAGTTGGTCGAATTTGGGCTTTGTAAAGAATTAACAGTTGCTGTGGGGTGTAAAGCTTTCTGGTTCTAAATAATATTCCCAATTTTTGAGAAGCTCTCCTTGCTATGCCTGCAACATGTTCATGCCAAGACATATTTGCTCCCAAACTAACGCCCAACAAATTGAGCGACGATGCTAGGGGAATGGAGTGCCCCGACATAACTATGTCGGGTTTAGCAACGTAAACTTTTTTAGAAAAAACTGCCGCTTGGGTTTTTGTAGCGTTAAATTCCACTTGGTTACTGTCACCCCAAGATAGAATTTCTTCCAGGTCTTTGTTAAGTTGAACGACCTCCTGCTGTCTGCGGATATTCGCCTGAGCAGCCGATGTCCGAGCGTTCAAGGCGAATGAAGAGACAAGCGTACTGTCATCTGCAAAGCTATAGATTGGATTCCCGGTCTTTTCCAGCAGATCGTTAATGTAAATGAGAAAGAGAGTAGGAGACAGTATGGAGCCCTGGGGCACACCGGCGTTGATAGTAAGGGTGTTAGAAAGAAATCCGTCGACCGCCACTCGTAAAGAACGCTCTCTGAGGAAACATGAGAGCCACAAACAGAACCTTTCAGTTATACCATAAGAGCGCAACTTAGCCAACAGTCCATCGTGCCAAACACGGTCGAATGCCTTGGATATGTCAAGAGCAACCGCTCGAGATTCTCCAAAGTGTTCAATTGCGTTGTTCCAAACATGTGTTACATAAGTCAGAAGATCTGCTGTTGATCTATGTTTACGAAAACCATATTGGTGATCGCTAATAATATTGAATCGTTCAAGATATTTTAGAAGATGCTCATTGATAACCTTTTCCATGACTTTCGATATTATTGAAAGCAGTGCAACTGGTCGGTAGTTATTTGGCAAGGTCTTCTTACCTTTTTTAGGTATCGGCTGAACCGTGGCACATTTCCAGCAGGACGATAATATTCCCTTTCTGTAGGATAGGTTAAAATGTCTACAGAAAACTGGTGTTAGTTCCCTTGCACAGTTTTTGAGAACTATGGCAGGTATTCCGTCAGCGCCAGAAGCCTTCTTGGTGTCTAGCTTCATTAAAATACGCTTTATGATGCGCTGTCTGAAGACAACATCGGGCATCCTTGACTGCAATATGGGGATAGTAGGTGGTGTTTTTCCTTGGAAATCGACAGTAGAATGTGAAGCAAAGAGTTCAGCCAACAAGTTCGCTCTCTCAACAGGTGTGGTTGCAATGGAATTATCTGGCCGTGTGAGTGGTGGTATCGTGGATTTGGTAAAGTTTTGACTAACTGCCTTAGCGACTGCCAAAAACGACCTGGAATTGTTGGGACAAGCGAGAAGTTTGTTTCTAATTCGTTGATTGTGTGCCTCCTTGGTTTCGTCGATAATTCCCTTGCATCTGTTCCGGGCATGAACAAAGATGTTTCGATTTAAGGTGTTAGGATTTTCACGCCATTGTCGGTAGGCAATATGTTTAGAAGCAACAGCTTCTTTGCATTTTCGGTCGAACCAAGGCTTGCCGTTGGAGGAGCATTTCTTCGAAAAAGGGATGTAAGCTTCCATACCAGCCAAAATAACATCGGAGACCTCCCTGGCGCAGTCAGATGGGTTATCGGATCGAAAACAAACGTCCATCCAAGGGAAAGTTCGAAAGTATTCCATGAGATCTTTCCATTTAGCAGATTTGTAGTGCCAAATCTTGCGCGGCCTAGGCGCCTCTCTGTCACTGATTGGCAGGATACTCGATGTCGAAAGCAGTTTTTATGGTCGGAAGAACCTAACGGCGGATTTACGGTGACCGTGTAAATCTCCGGATTGGTGGTTAAAAACAGATCAAGAAGACTGGCGAACTCCCCGTCTCGATCAGGGATCCGTGTTGGTTCGTCAATAAGCTGAGTTAAGCCATAACTGATTGAGAATGATTCAGCTTCACGACCTTGTTCGTCGGTAGTATTTGAATATTTGAGCCAGTTGATATTGTGGACATTAAAGTCGCCCAGGATGGCAATTTCGGCACTTGGATAGTATTACATTTCTCTCTGATATTTTCATATGTTTCATGGACTTATGGTGGTGTGTGATATTTTTTTAGTGAAGTGTAAACTATATTTCACTATCGTTTGTTTATTGAGTTTATAGGTCACCAATTCTGTTTTAGGTATTACACCTTTCGGGAGTACCACAAAGGGATGTCTGACATATGTTTTTTTTTTTTGGAACAGGGACAGAATATCTCTGTTGGTGCTTTCTAGAATGAAGCCAGTGCACCGAGGCTTTTTATGCAGCTTGAAAAAGCGCAACGCTAGCTCCTTTTCCTCTCGTTTAACCACTCTGAAACTCGTTAGGGGTTGTTCTTTTCTGCCCGAGACTCCAGGTAAGCTTACTACTGCTGGGTTGTCCTCCGAAAAAGATATACGTTTAATGATTGTCATGATTTCCAATCATTTAGGTTTTTATAAAACTTTTCATCGATTACAAGAACAATATTATTGGCCAAAAATGCTAAAATTTATTAGAACTGGTTCGTGGAGCTCAAAAATACCCAAATATTTTACCTAAGAGACTTACAGGGAAGAAAAAACTATTAGTTATCATTTTCACGTCATAGCCGTAGACTTAATAGGACCGTTTATTGATCCACAAAGTATATGTTGCTGTTTTTTTTAAAGAATTCTAAAGCTCCGTGTTGAGGATTGTGTTTAAAAAGAAAGTTTTTCTCGTCCATGGCCCTTCATCACTCCTTATATGTTACAATGCCATACAATCCACTTCTAAAACTTTTAAAAGTCTAAGTGATAGATATCGTTTTAGTATTTGATTTAATCTGATTTATTCCCTACAATGTAATTTTGTCGAATGAAATAATAGGACTATAGGTACAGCTATTCGAAATTATGTAGACTCTTACGACAATTGGCATAAAGAAAATGCCAAATATCAACAAGCTAGCAATACAGCTAGGATACAAAGACTTTAACTCTCAGTTAGTCAGTTATATCAGTCAGATTGCGTTATCAGAAATATACTATCCAAATTTAAATTTGGACGTCGGTGTCAACGAAGAAATAAATTCGAGTGTTAGGAATGCCTATGCTGCAAATTTAATTTTTATAGACATACGGGGAAAGATTCGTAAAGATTACGAGCGGAATTCTAGGGCTTATAATCTAAGAAAAAGAGATATTTCTTTCAGTAAAGGTGATCATGTATGATGTAAGAATAAAATTCTTTCGACCGTTGATGTTAACTTTACGTTGGAAAATTTCTAATCTTGTCTAGGATTTAGAAAATGTCGATCGAGATAAAGCTGGCAAAGACTTAAAACCTCTGAACTCTCCAGTACCAGACGATTGCAGTTCCGAATTGTCAGAAGAGGAATAATTTAATATTTTATTTTTTATTATACAGTTGCTCTAGTTTTTTTTTCTGTATGACATTTAGTATGTTTCGTTAGAGTAACGTCCCTAACAATATATCAAATTGAATTATAGTTCTTGGTATCTAAGATACTGTCCATATCCAGATTTATTATGGTTTTGATATGATGAGTTTTGTATATTCATGGCGGCAGGTTAGTATAATTACCATATCCTGAGTAATTTTAATTTTTACAGTTGTTTTGTTTGAGGCGAACTTGTTTTTTGTTAATATACAGTGTGTGTATGAAGAGCAGTTATACAAGTTTAATATATAAATAAAAAAAGTTTTGAAATTCCATTGTTTTTGGGTTTATTATTTTCCTCTTCTGAACCGAGTAAGCATGTTTTTGGCTTTTTATAATATCATTTGCCAGAATATTATCGGAATTTTACCAAAATTAGTTTAGTATTTTTTTGACAGTTGTTCTGTTTGGGAGTTCATTGTCTTCTCTCTCATTTTATAAACAACTTTAAAATTTATTCCTTTGATGAAAGAAATTTTTTGATATAATACTTAAATAAGTATTATGGCATTTTCATTTTAGTATAGGGTAAGATGTACTGGGTGTTACCGGATGCCGTAGTGGCATAGGGAGTGGAAGTTTGATCTCTGGGACCCGAGCCAGAGAAGAGCTAAAGCACTGCATTCCACCTCAGCTCTCGTTGGTCTAGCAGATGCGACACGCTGGTGACAGTATTACATTCCTTTCTCATATTTAGGATTTCCTAAGATATTCCTCAAATTGCCTGATAAATTATAGACTAAGGTGAGGCCTACCTTACTGAATCTCCTGCTATATTTCGGATTATATGGTAAGGAGCATACTTGGTCTTATTTGCTTCGCATGTAAAAAAAGGTGGAATTCCGAATATTTAACCTGAATTTATACTTATTTATTAACTTGTTTATTAACTCATCGTCATAACCATTAATTTTAGTTATATTCTTAATACGATTCCTTTCATTATTTAATTTTACATCACTCAGAGGAAAAATGACCAAACGAAGAACTAAAAAATGTAATGCTGCTAATTTTTGTTATTTGCAATGAAATGAATCATTTATAATATATCTGTCTGTTACCATGTCTTTTCTACAGATATCAAATTCAACTTATTTTCATTTTTAATAATTAAAATATCTAGAAATGGTAATTGTTGTTCCTAATTTCTTAAGTAAATTTAATTGATTCATATCGGCTATTTAGTTTGAAAATAAAATCATTCATATTTGCTTTTTTTACATCAAAAATCGCAAACCCATTATCCACTCACCTATACCATACCCTTAGGAAGTATTTAAAATCTTGGCTGGCTTTATTCTCAAACTTACTCATGAATAAATTGGCTATGAAAGGTGACAATTACCCATAGCTGTTCCTTCTTTTTGAACATAAAACTGACTACTATACTGAAAATAATTTTATTGCATATAAAGTTTATATAATGTTACGTATTCATTAATAATTTCGTCCTCAAAGTCATTCATCGTAAGTAATTCTTGGATATATCGCAAAGTTTATGGTATTGCCACACTTGAAAACAAAGAACTGACATCAAAAGAAATTAAAATTTCACCTTCACTGAGAACTAGATATTTTGTTAATAAATTCTAAAGAATTTTTCACTGAGATAGTATTTAATGGCAAACTCTCAAATTGTTTTGATAACCATTTTGATATCAAATATGTGGGTGATCCGACCGATCAAATAATGAGTCCCCTTGCTTTTCCAGGCTTATGAATTTTGGGCAAGCATTACAACTTGGATATGGTCGAATTTTTACTTTAAATTTTAGCGAATCGGAAATAAGGTTCTTACATTTCTTCAAAGAATTTTTAACTTCTGTTATCATTCTCGGTAATGGATTTCTTATTACCTTTTCGTAAGGGCCAAATTCAAAGTACTCTTCTTATCCAATATAACAACCTTATTTCATTTATCCGCTTTTAAAAAGAAGACATCTTTCTTTCTCAATCCTTTAACTACTTTAATGTTTTTTTTGTGAAATAAAATTTATATTGTTAACCATGTTTTTTGATATTAATTGCGACATACTTCCCTTACAAAGGATTTACTATTCTCTGGAAGTGTACTAATAGAACTTCCAATGCGAAGGGGGTACTGCAAAGTTAAGACTTTTGTTTAATACATATAATTCATTTAATTCTTTTAATTGACTTAATTCACCTAATTCACCTAACTCATCTAATTCATCCAATTCATTTAATTCGTTTAATTCGTTTCATTCGTTTAATTCGTCTAATTAGTTTAATTCGTTTAATTGGTTTAATTGGTTTAATTCGTCTAATTCATTTAATTCGTTTAGTTCGTTTAATTCGTTTAATTAATTCGTTTAATTCGTTTAATTCGTTTAATTCGTTTAATTCGTTTAATTCGTTTAATTCGTTTAATTCGTTTAATTCGTTTAATTCGTTTAATTCGTTTAATTCGTTTAATTCGTTTAATTCGCTTAATTCGTTTAATTCGTTTAATTCGTTTAATTCGTTTAATTCGTTTTAATTCGTTTAATTCGCTTAATTCGCTTAATTCGTTTAATTCGTTTAATTCGTTTAATTCGTTTAATTCGTTTAATTCGTTTAATTCGTTTAATTCGTTTAATTCGTTTAATTCGTTTAATTCGTTTAATTCGTTTAATTCGTTTAATTCGTTTAATTCGTTTAATTCGTTTAATTCGTTTAATTCGTTTAATTCGTTTAATTCGTTTAATTCGTTTAATTCGTTTAATTCGTTTAATTCGTTTAATTCGTTTAATTCGTTTAATTCGTTTAATTCGTTTAATTCGTTTAATTCGTTTAATTCGTTTAATTCGTTTAATTCGTTTAATTCGTTTAATTCGTTTAATTCGTTTAATTCGTTTAATTCGTTTAATTCGTTTAATTCGTTTAATTCGTTTAATTCGTTTAATTCGTTTAATTCGTTTAATTCGTTTAATTCGTTTAATTCGTTTAATTCGTTTAATTCGTTTAATTCGTTTAATTCGTTTAATTCGTTTTAATTCGTTTAATTCGTTTAATTCGTTTAATTCGTTTAATTCGTTTAATTCGTTTAATTCGTTTAATTCGTTTAATTCGTTTAATTCGTTTAATTCGTTTAATTCGTTTAATTCGTTTAATTCGTTTAATTCGTTTAATTCGTTTAATTCGTTTAATTCGTTTAATTCGTTTAATTCGTTTAATTCGTTTAATTCGTTTTAATTCGTTTAATTCGTTTAATTCGTTTAATTCGTTTAATTCGTTTAATTCGTTTAATTCGTTTAATTCGTTTAATTCGTTTAATTCGTTTAATTCGTTTAATTCGTTTAATTCGTTTAATTCGTTTAATTCGTTTAATTCGTTTAATTCGTTTAATTCGTTTAATTCGTTTAATTCGTTTAATTCGTTTAATTCGTTTAATTCGTTTAATTCGTTTAATTCGTTTAATTCGTTTAATTCGTTTAATTCGTTTAATTCGTTTAATTCGTTTAATTCGTTTAATTCGTTTAATTCGTTTAATTCGTTTAATTCGTTTAATTCGTTTAATTCGTTTAATTCGTTTAATTCGTTTAATTCGTTTAATTCGTTTAATTCGTTTAATTCGTTTAATTCGTTTAATTCGTTTAATTCACTTAATTCACTTAATTCACTTAATTCACTTAATTCACTTAATTCACTTAATTCACTTAATTCACTTAATTCACTTAATTCACTTAATTCACTTAATTCACTTAATTCATTTAATTCATTTAATTCATTTAATTCATTTAATTCATTTAATTCATTTAATTCATTTAATTCATTTAATTCATTTAATTCATTTAATTCATTTAATTCATTTAATTCATTTAATTCACTTAATTCACTTAATTCGTTTAAATTCGTTTAATTCGTTTAATTCGTTTAATTCGTTTAATTCGTTTAATTCGTTTAATTCGTTTAATTCGTTTAATTCGTTTAATTCGTTTAATTCGTTTAATTCGTTTAATTCGTTTAATTCGTTTAATTCGTTTAATTCGTTTAATTCGTTTAATTCGTTTAATTCGTTTAATTCGTTTAATTCGTTTAATTCGTTTAATTCGTTTAATTCGTTTAATTCGTTTAATTCGTTTAATTCGTTTAATTCGTTTAATTCGTTTAATTCGTTTAATTCGTTTAATTCGTTTAATTCGTTTAATTCGTTTAATTCGTTTAATTCGTTTAATTCGTTTAATTCGTTTAATTCGTTTAATTCGTTTAATTCGTTTAATTCGTTTAATTCGTTTATTCGTTTAATTCGTTTAATTCGTTTAATTCGTTTAATTCGTTTAATTCGTTTAATTCGTTTAATTCGTTTAATTCGTTTAATTCGTTTTAATTCGTTTAATTCGTTTAATTCGTTTAATTCGTTTAATTCGTTTAATTCGTTTAATTCGTTTAATTCGTTTAATTCGTTTAATTCGTTTAATTCGTTTAATTCGTTTAATTCGTTTAATTCGTTTAATTCGTTTAATTCGTTTAATTCGTTTAATTCGTTTAATTCGTTTAATTCGTTTAATTCGTTTAATTCGTTTAATTCGTTTAATTCGTTTAATTCGTTTAATTCGTTTAATTCGTTTAATTCGTTTAATTCGTTTAATTCGTTTAATTCGTTTAATTCGTTTAATTCGTTTAATTCGTTTAATTCGTTTAATTCGTTTAATTCGTTTAATTCGTTTAATTCGTTTAATTCGTTTAATTCGTTTAATTCGTTTTAATTCGTTTAATTCGTTTAATTCGTTTAATTCGTTTAATTCGTTTAATTCGTTTAATTCGTTTAATTCGTTTAATTCGTTTAATTCGTTTAATTCGTTTAATTCGTTTAATTCGTTTAATTCGTTTAATTCGTTTAATTCACTTAATTCACTTAATTCACTTAATTCACTTAATTCACTTAATTCACTTAATTCACTTAATTCACTTAATTCACTTAATTCACTTAATTCACTTAATTCACTTAATTCACTTAATTCACTTAATTCACTTAATTCACTTAATTCATTTAATTCATTTAATTTATTTAATTCATTTAATTCACTTAATTCACTTAATTCACTTAATTCACTTAATTCACTTAATTCACTTAATTCACTTAATTCACTTAATTCACTTAATTCACTTAATTCATTTAATTCATTTAATTCATTTAATTCATTTAATTCATTTAATTCATTTAATTAATTAATTCATTTAATTCATTTAATTCATTTAATTCATTTAATTCATTTAATTCATTTAATTCATTTAATTCATTTAATTCATTTAATTCATTTAATTCATTTAATTCATTTAATTCATTTAATTCATTTAATTCATTTAATTCATTTAATTCATTTAATTCATTTAATTCATTTAATTCATTTAATTCATTTAATTCATTTAATTCATTTAATTCATTTAATTCATTTAATTCATTTAATTCATTTAATTCATTTAATTCATTTAATTCATTTAATTCATTTAATTCATTTAATTCATTTAATTCATTTAATTCATTTAATTCATTTAATTCATTTAATTCATTTAATTCATTTAATTCATTTAATTCATTTAATTCATTTAATTCATTTAATTCATTTAATTCATTTAATTCATTTAATTCATTTAATTCATTTAATTCATTTAATTCATTTAATTCATTTAATTCATTTAATTCATTTAATTCATTTAATTCATTTAATTCATTTAATTCATTTAATTCATTTAATTCATTTAATTCATTTAATTCATTTAATTCATTTAATTCATTTAATTCATTTAATTCATTTAATTCATTTAATTCATTTAATTCATTTAATTCATTTAATTCATTTAATTCATTTAATTCATTTAATTCATTTAATTCATTTAATTCATTTAATTCATTTAATTCATTTAATTCATTTAATTCATTTAATTCATTTAATTCTTTAGAATTTTCAACGTATCCTACAACTAGAAAATATGTTCTTCCTGCTGCTACTACTATCTGCGGGAAAGGATGAAGAATCCAATCTGTTTTGCAAATGACAGTACAACTATCTCGAGGTAAACAAGTAGATTAGAATAGAATAGCAACGTCATTAAACTTGTTGCGCTTTAACTTGGGAGCAAATAGTCTAGACATGAACATGTTACACGCATAGCCAGGAGAGCTTGCTGAAAGCTGGAAATATTATTTCGGGGTATAAAACTTAACACTCCATAACAATTTTTAATACTGTACAAAGTTCAAATCTCACCCATGATGGAATTCTACTCCCATGTTTAGGGCTCTGTTCCCAAACGTAGGCTGCATTTGCTGGATTCTATTCAGACCAGAGCTGTTCGCCTGATTGGGAATCTAGAACTCACCAGCAACTTTGACTACTTGGAACATCGAAGAACGGTTGGCGGATTGAGTCTATTTTATAATTACTTTCAGGGAAAGTATTCAATGAACGTAGCCCGCTTAATGCCTCCTGGGCAGTTCATGCTAGGAATACACGTCGCGCTGAAACATCATATCCGTATGAGGTTCAGATGATCACCCCTCGTGCAATCTGTTTCCTGTTTATAAGGGGAACCTCATCTCTTTGGAATGATTTGTCCAAGACTCGTGTTTCTCACCCAGTACAATTTACAGCGACTCAAGACCAACATGAAACACTTTTCCCGCACAGGAGTCGCTCCTGTCTGCAGCATGTGCGCTATGGCCGGAAAAAAATTCCATGCTGCGATGGCTGTGTCCACATCCTTATTACAACTATCACACTTCCACTTCTCGTTTTTTTACTACTATAAATATAAAACGACAATAAAATTAAATCCTTAATGTTTTTTAAATAACTAATTTATTATAAGAAATGTATTACAAAATATATTTAGTTTATACTAATTATATTATTATTGACATACAAAAACATATGAAAATATTATTAATAGCAGAAATTACATTGTTCAAGATAAGATAAGAGTTAAAAAAAGATAGATAGTTCACTTCTTCCTTAGTAAGGTCAATCACTCTTTATTGTGCATAATTTATAGAAAGCAAGGATAAGGCCAAGGATCTGAAATATTACAAAATATTATCTGAAATATGCAAATTTCATTTTACTATTCTTTTTTATTTCTTAATTTGCTTTTGAATACACTGGTGAGCAAAAAATCGACTCAAACTATTAACTTCATTTAATGCGGATCCTAGAATTTAGTGTTCATATATATTTACGGATTTTAGTATCATTTGAAAACCCATCTATTCTCTTTCTAATGATACCAAATTCCATAGCATACCTCATACTGACTAAAATGGTTGAAAGGGGAAACAAGGAGAACGAGGGTTGAAAATAGGGGTAAATGAAAGGTAAAATTAAACAAATTTAAAGGTCAACAATTAAGTTTATTAATAAAAACCAAAAGCCCCCCTAGCCCTTATTACTGCTTCCAGCCGGTTTTTCATGAAGCAGGTTAGCGTTTTCACCACTGTATGTGGGATTCTTCCCCACTTTTCTGCCATCGCAGGGACTTAAACCCTCAGCGATGCAGGGGCTGGATTTCTGGCCAGAACCCTCCTTTTGAGCTCATCCCATATATGCTCGATTGAATTGAGGTCAGAACTCCGCGCAGGCCAGTCTAATGTAGGTATTTCGACTTCCGTCAGGTATTACCGTACCGATGCAGCAGCACGTAGCCTCGCATTGTCGCGCATAAGCACAAACTATCGCCGACACACTCAACATAAGGAACCACGTGTTCCTGCAGGATCTTCTCGATGTACTGGTGAGCAGTTAATCTACCTCTACGAGTCTCAACAGTCACGAAAACCAAATCGGTTTTCGGATCCAGTCAGATGCCTCCCCACACCATGACAGAACCTCCTCCGTAGGCGACCGTTTCAGTAATGCAGCACTACATTGTCATGTAGGCACATTCGGGACATGATATACTCAATTGACATATTCTCTCTCTCTGGCAAATCTAAGTCGCGCTTGTCGAAGGGCTACTGTCAACTTGGGTCCGTTAGCTGGTCTCTTCAGAGTTAGGTTAGCTTCTTTAAATCTTTTTCTGATTGTTCAATGACTGACAGCCCGACCACGAACTTATCGGAGCTCCTACTGGACCTCAACGCCAGTCAAGGGATCATTTCGTGTGTAGACTCTGAAGACAGCTGACTAGTTCAGATATAGTTGCGCAGCGACTACACGGTGGCTATGCCCCTCTTGTAATAGGGCAATGACTTGTGCCGTTTCTTCCCGGGGAGGGGTATCCATTTTCCGATGACGTAATTAGTGAGCAACTATGACAAAGATGTTGACGGTTTCAATAAAGAAATGACAGGAAAATGCAGTCGCATGTGTTTTTATAAGGATAAATAGCACGCAACGAGTACATTATTGAGCGAGCAGAAACTGTTCTTTTGAGTAAAACCGTTTTAATCAGTAAAATTTTTTGGAAATCCAAATGTTTTTGGTATTATTGGAAAAAGTAGAAAAACAGCGTTCTAATGATACCAAAATTAATACCACCGTTTGAAAATTAAATTCAAGGATCGGTATTAAATGAAGCAAATTCGTTTGAGTCGATTTTTTTTTTGCTCACCAGTGTAAATATGTCAAGATATGGCTGTGTGACAAATAATTCTAAATCGAATCACCCGCGTTATTAACAATTCTGATGATCATTGTAAACACACATGAAGGAAAGCAAGTAAATGTTTACAGGGTGTTAAATTGCATATATGTTGTAGACCTTTTGTTATTATATCTTTGTCCAAAATGTATCTTAGTATTTCTTTTGTGTCTCACCATTAAAACATACTGTAAAGCTGCAAAAAGACAATAACACAGCCCCACAAAAAAAAAAGTGGGGTATACTTTTTGATGCGATATATCAGATCCGTAGTATTTTTGCCCGCTGATCACGAATCTGACGTCAGAATATCGCCATCACATCTCACTTTTTTTCTAACCTCAAAAAATAGGTAAGAATTAAGAAAAATATACTCCTAAAAAATTGATTCAAGCTTTTTCATGAATCCAAAGATGTATTAATATGTATTCGGACACGCTAAGCTAATATTCATCGGTTGGATTCAGCCATACAGTTCTGTTTTCTTTCTAACCTCAATAAATCAGACAGATATAGTGCTTCTCGAATGCAAAAACGAATTCAAATTAAAATTTAACCGATTCTTACCAAATTTTGTACACGGAGGTTTTTTGGGTTGCTGATCATGAATCTGAGGTCGGATTTGCAAAATTCAAAATGGCAGATCCAAGATGGCGGACAAAATTTTTGAAAACCAACCGATTCCTACCAAATTTGGTATACGGTTGGGGAATCCTCAAACCTGATACTCTTAAACCCTGAAACCTTAGACTCCCACACCCTGTAACCTCAAAAAATAGACCTCAATAACCCTGTAACTTTAAAAATGAGACCCAATAAACTCAAAACCAGGACTTTTAAACCATATACTCTCAAATAGTAGACCCTTAAGCCCTAGAATTGCGAAGGTTAGACCCGCGCCTAACTTTCCTTTTTTTGGCTGTATCTTGTTCTTTTTTCCGCAAATGACCTATTCAAAGGCTTTCTGCCCAAACGTTTTTGAGGACTTGTTTCTCTTTTTAGCGACCAGCAATAGTCCGCTAGCATATGGTCATCCCATCGTCCTTGATACCGATTTTCTATGATTTTCAGATCTTGGTGAAAACGTTCCCCTTGCTCCTCACTGTAGTCACCAAGATTATCTGGGAAATCATCGATGTGGGAGTCCAGGAAATGTAATTTTAGATTCATTAAACAACCTAATGTTTGAAAATTTTTTACCATTTTCTCGACTATTTCTTTGTACTTAGGACTTTTATTATTTCCCAAAAAGTTTGTTGCGACTTCTTTAAAACTAAGCCAAGCAGCTTTTTCAACTTTATTCATTTTAGTAACAAATAATGAATCTTGAAACAATTTTCTTATTTGTGGCCTGTCAAATACGCCTGCCTTAATTTTAGCTTCAGAAAATTTCGGAAATTTTTTATACAAATATTTGAAACATGGGCCGTTTGTATCTAATGCTCTCGTGAATTGCTTCATAAGTCCAAGCTTAATGTGAAGCGGGGGAATAAGAACTTTTCCTGGATCTACCAATGGTGGAAACAATATATTATTTTCACCAGGAGTGAACGATTCTCTTGTTGGCCAAATTTTTTTCTTATAATGACGTTCCCTGTCTCTGCTATTCCACAGACATTTATAACAGGGATAAAGTGTAAACCCTGACTGTTGGCCAAGCAATATTGTTACAATTTTCAGATCTCCACAAATTTTCCAGTTATGATCAGCATATTTTATTTTTATCAAAAGCTGCTTCATTTTTTCATATTGCTCTTCCATAACTGTGGAATGAGCAATCGGAATGGGAGCGTAAACGTTGGTATGATGCAGCAAAACTGCCTTAATGCTCCGTTTAGAAGAATCAATGAACAGTCTCCATTCTTCAGGATCGTATGAGTTATTTTGAAATTCATCCATTAGACCTTTTACATCGGTACAATATGAAAGTGACAATTCCTCGTCCATTATGAAATATTTTCGAAATTCTTCATCTCTGTTTCTATAATAAGAAATCGTAGCTTCTGGCTTAAGTAAATGTCTTTTCTTTAAAAAGGAAGCAAGATGCTCTGAACCATCTTTGGATAAGCCTAAATCTCTGACTAGATCACTAAGTTCTGACTGTGATACGAGTATTGGTTCTGGTTTACGGTTGTATGGTAGAAATTCTTTATCTGTGTCACTAGTATATGATAGGTTGTCACTAGAACAATCATTAGTAACAGTGTTTGAATCTTTTTCGACAGTCTCAATGTTTTCGGCATGAACTGATAAGGTGAAATCATTTGTTTCCATAACATCAGCATCAAGTGGTTCAGGAGGCGGAATTAGTTTAGTTGGTCTTGTTACTGTCGAAACATCGTTATAAGTAATAGTGCTTTTATTTTTTCGGTTATGCCTAGATACAACATTCATACAAAAGTAGCAATCATTTTCACTGTATGGTCTATTCCATATTGCTGGTCTGGAATATTTAGTCGCCTTCTTATTGATGTACAACATTATTTTGCAAGAACTGCAAATGATGTGGGGAACCCAATGTGTATCCTGGTGCTGTATTTCAATGTTAAAAACAATCCTTATATAAGGTTTTAATCTTATCCGTTATCGGGGACCCCATTTTACTCAATACGTGTTGACAGCAAATATAAGAAAATGAATCACTGTTTTTATCGCACTTATGAAAAGTCCTTGTACCGTGAGACCGTTTTCTTGTAGCATTATACTCTACATGAGCCAAGTCACCCACACATGAAGAGCTACGGTCGCTGGATGACGACGGCTGCGGGCCCGCTTTCCCACCCTGACCAACCACCGATACTGGGTTTCCGAGTCCCTGCATCATAATTCTCTTTCTTCTACCTGCCATGACGGCATCTAAGCCGTTATCCAGGGACTCTGCCGGCTAGTGGAGTAACACCGTTGCCCACCGTCACCACGTGGAGGTGCCCTGGATGCAGGTAGAAGAATAAAAATCGACCGATGAATTTTCTCGGCGTTCAAAATGGCGCGAAAACATCTGCCATCTTGAATTTTGCAAATCCAACCTCAGATTCGTGATCAGCGACCCAAAAAATCCCCGTGTACCAAATTTGGTAAGGATCGGTTGAATTTTAATTTGAATTCGTTTTTGCATTCGAGAAGCACTATATCTGTCTGATTTATTGAGGTTAGAAAGAAAACAGAACTGTATGGCTCAATCCAACCGATGAATATTAGCTTAGCGTGTCCGAATACATATTAATACATCTTTGGATTCATGAAAAAGCTTGAATCAATTTTTTAGGAGTATATTTTTCTTAAGTTTTACTAATTTTTACCTTTTTTTTGAGGTTAGAAAAAAATTGAGATGTGATGGCGATATTCTGACGTCAGATTCGTGATCAGCGGGCAAAAATACTACGGATCTGATATATCGCATCAAAAGTATACCCCACTTTTTTTTTGTGGGGCTGTGTAATTACTGTTGTTCGTTAGAAGATTGTTGTAAGAATGTATAATTTCAGTGTTGGGTATGCTACATTTTTTTTTTTTATATTTAGCAAAGTTTTTATATATTAGAACAATTAGAAGATTAATACGAATACCACGAAAATTCACAAATGACTAAAAACTAACCTTAAATGCCATCGAACGAACAAGATTGGATTACTCGCTTTATAGATTGAAATTTCGGATTATAATGCATAATTCAGTAGAATAGTGGGTCGAGGCTATGCCACCTAACAACACTTCGCCATCAGCATACGCTACTTTTAGTAACGATGTAGATACGTTACTTTTTAATATCTATATATAAGGTTTTGTTTGATGTTAATGGTATGCGTAACATTGAAAGTTGTATTAAAAATGCACTGATAGAGCTTGGTAAGTGATGAGGGCATCCAAAAAATCCGTAAAATACGCGTTTAAGTTTAGGTATGTATAATAAAAGCTAGTACTCTGTAACCAAAATAAGGAAAAAGGAAAAAAAGTTCTTCGTGTTTTTGAAATTTTGGGTAAAAGTTCGATACGCAGGTTTTTCAGAAAAAGGGAGGTTTCTTTTTTGGAATAGGCATAAAATGGCATAATTTTGAAAGATTTATAAGAAAAAATTGGAGGGGGGCCATTTTTGTTAACCCGAACTAATCTCAACTAACTTGGTCTCCAGTCACTAATACATCACGTACATAATTTTTTCACATTAAGGTAGGACATTTTTTTTCATTATTTAATGTATTTTCTACTTACTGATTAAGTTGGGAATGTGGAATCTTTGGCACAATGATACTACTCAGTATATATCACTTATCACTTACTGATTATTTAGCCCAGGTTAGTTCCTGTTTGTTCAGGTTAGCAAAAACGGCCTTCCCCAATTTCTTCTCGTAAATATTTCAAATTTAGGTCAGTTTAGACCTATTCCAAAAAAAAAATCTCCCTTTTTCTGAAAAGCTCGCATATCGAACTTTAACCAATTTTTTTTTTCAGTTATAATCTAATCTTATCACAAAATTATTTATTGTCATTTTTTTGGGTAAAATTTTGGTACGGGGGCTTTTCAGAAAAAGGGAGGTTTTTTTTTTTAATAGGCTAGGTCATTTTAGGCCTATTCTTTTGGAATAGGCCTAAAATGACCTAGTCTATTAAAAAAAAAAATTAATAGGCTTAAAATGGCCCAAATTTGAAAAATTTATGAAAAAAAAATCGGAGGTAACCGTTTTTGTTAAGCTGAACTAACTGAAACTTACCTGAATTAAATAATTGGCAATTACAAAATACATTTAAAACCCTTGTGATTTATCCTTTTCGTGTTGTTTTCCGCCAAGAAAATTTCACAACAAAATTTCTTATTGGTTGGAATTTTACTATGACCATAAATGTAGCATAATTAACTCGGCGCATGCGCATAAATGAACTGAGTTCTGCCAAGAAATTTCGATCAGTGGTTGCCAATATCATAGTAAACTTTCGTACGCTTACGTTCAATGTTTAAATGCAAAAAAAAAAACGTGCAAAAACGACCTCTCTCGATATTTTCTCGTAAGTCTTTCAAAATAAGACCGTTTTAAGCCTATTTTAAAAAAAGCCTTTTTCTGAAAAGCCCGCGTAACGAAGTTTTACCAAATTTTGTATTCTATTTTTTCACATCGTTTTATTAGGAATATATTATATTATTCGTTAATGTAAAAAATTAAAAAGTAATAACAAAATTAATAAATTGACCAGATTACAATACATCACAAAATTAAGTTAAATTTTTTACTTGAAAAATAAATTCGTTTTTATCATGAGAAGAAAAAAAAATAGCAACGGGACATTCCTTTTCCCTTTTAAATTCGGCAGTCATTCGACGAGTCCGCTGATAATCGAACTTACATACAAAATGATCAACTTAACATTTATTCCGAAAAACCAGAATCTTTTTTCTTTTGTATGTTACAGAATCCCAGTTACGTAAACAATTAAAGTGCAAGTTATTCCTTTTTTTTCTATTATTCTGTTTTCTACATACCTTCAATCCCATAAAACCAGTAAGTAAATAGAATGCCAGTCGAACGGGATTCTTGTAACCCATAAATTCAGTAAAGTCACCCTAAAATTTAAAAAGTTATATATTTTTACATGCAAGTGTGTAATACATTTTGTATGACTAATATGAAGAATATCTGGCAAAGGTACATATATGGTAATATCGGCGTGAAATAGAATATTATCTCATAGGAAAATAAATATCACTTTTTTAAAAGTTGAAAACAATGACTGAAAAAAAAATCAAGAGGCAATTCGATTCCATGAAAAATTCCTTCAAGTCACTATTCTATTATACGAAAAATTCGAGATAATTATTGTGCGCCAATTCCTATATCAGATATCAACAGTTTTGAAAAAATAGTCTCTAAAGAACAGCCAATTTTTACTTTCATCCCATGTTTCAACCCACGTTTTATAATAACACAGTCCAACGATGAAAAAACTTTTTTAATAATTTTACCCGATTCCTATGGTTTTTGGTGTGCTGGGTCCGAAAATATTAATAAAAAAAATCGTATCACCTACCAATTTTTCACATTTTAATATTCGAAATGTGAAAAGTTTATTTTTTATCATTTGAATGTTATTAGGTTGACAATAAAATCAGAATTTTATAAGGTTGGCAGTAAAATCAAATGTTATTAGGTTGGCAGTTCCGATAAATGTCACAGCTGTTTGTTTTCTTCTAGTTAAAATAACCTCGCATTGCAATGTTTAACCCATGTGCTTTAATTCACATTCAAAGTATGGCTAGTTGTAGTTGTAAAAACTCTCCCACCACTTTTTCTTATATATGTGGTGAGGTTGTATTTAAAAAACATCAAAGAAACATTACTGACTTTGAAAAAAAAAGTATACTTTGCATATTTTGGTGTAAAAATCGGTAATCAAGAAAAATGTTGGGCTCCTCACAAAGTATGTTATGTTTGTGTCGACGATCTTAGGAATGGTATAGGAAAGAAAAGAAAGCTGGTATGGAGAGAGCAAGAAAATCATTCAAATGTTTGTTATTTTTGCAGCGTTGATGTTTCTGGATATAACTTAAAAAATAAGAAAGTAATTGTCTATCCTCACTTTACTTCAGCTAATCGGCCGGTAGGACATGGACCGACCCTTCCTGTCCCTGAGCCACCTCAGTCTATTGATGACGTTTTACAGTCCAGTCCCGAATTTAGTGAAAGTCGACCGGATGATGATGAGTTTCAGTGTTCTCTAGAAAATTTAAAACCACAGTTGTTTACACAAGCTGAGTTAAATGATTTAATGAGAGATTTGGATTTGTCTAAGGAAAAAGCAGAATTGCTTGGCTCTAGACTGAAAGAAAAACATTTATTGGAATTTGGAACATCTATTTACCATTATGAAACAGGAGATCAACAGTTTGCTTAGTTTTTCAAGCAGAAAGAGGATTTGGTTTACTGCTATGATATTGGTAGTCTAATGAACGAATTTGGCATTGAGTACAAGAAGGAAGATTGGAGGCTTTTTATAGAATCATCAGAAACTAGTTTAAAAGGTGTTACACAACGAAAATACTTATGCCTTACTGCCTGTTGCTCATTCAGTCCATATGAAGAAAACTTTCGAAAATCTTACCATGATTTTATAGAAAATTAACAATCCAACTCACGATTGGATGCTATGTGGAGATTTAAAAGTTGTCTCCATGATCATCGGTCAATAAAAGGGATTTACAAAGTTTCCATGTTTTATATGTGAGTGGGACAGCAAAGCAAGGGATCAACATTGGTCCAAAAAACAATAGCCCGTAAGAAAAACTTTAACACCTGGCGAGAAGAACATTTCGCATAAAACTTTAGTAGACCAAAAAAGATTCTTCTACCACAACTACACATAAAGTTAGGCTTAATGAAACAGTTTGTGAAAGCCTTGCCTAAAGATGGTGAATGTTTTAAATATTTGTGTAAAAGACTTCCTCATTTATCAGAAACGAAACTGAAAGAAGGGGTTTTCGTTGGGCCTGATATTCGTAAATTGATGTTCGATTCCAACTTTGAAGCAAAGATGATTACAAAGGAAAAGAAGACTTGGATATCATTTAAAGAAGTTATGACTAAGTTTTTGAGCAATGAGAAAGACCCTAACTATGAACTTATCGTAGCTAATATAATAGACAAGTTCAAAAATCTGGGTTGTCTGACGGTTCCACTTCTTGCACAACCATTTTCACTTTTTTCCTAAAAACCTAGACGATGTGAGTAAAGAGCAGGGCGAACGGTTCCATCAGAACATAAAGGAGATGGAGGGACAGTGGAATATCAACATGATGGGTGATTACTGTTGGTCACTTCATAGGGAACAACAAAATGCATCACATCGGAGAAAAAGTTATACAAGAAGCTTCGCAGAGAAAAGGGAAAGGAAATACGAAAAAATAAGCACCTAAAATATTAGGATTGAAGTGAAATATGTTATCGTGAGTAAAAATTGTAGCCTAATCAAATAAAAGTACGGTTAAAGTTTTTATTTTTTATGTATTAAATTTTCCTTATTTTGAAATTTAATCAATGTCATATCGTTTTGTTGGCCTGTGTAATCCTAAAAAATTACCATTCATAGTATTTTAATATGGTACGTAATGATTTAATCACAATAATTTAAATGTATATTTTCAAATTTCACAAACGGACTATCCTTGTTACCACCTTATATTCAATAAATCGAATTGTTTTTTATTACTATTTTTTTTAAAATGAAGTGAATTGAAACACTAAAAATTAGAGTACTTTACAGCTGTACAATATTTTCCATTAAACTGTTTTGTTTTTGCACGAAATTAAAACTATATTGGAAATAATATGGTAAAAAACTAAGTCGACTAATTCTCGAATACCCGAGAATAATTTGAATAATTATATTATCGCACATATTATATTTATAACGATCTAAATCTTTGCCTATCCATGTCTCTATATATTATCCTTGGCCTAATAATAATAATTTAGAAAGATACGCTTAACAGATGTTAAAAAGATAGGCTTAATATATATTAGAGAAATTTTTCCCATGCCTTTGTCCTTATCGTTATCTCAAGTATGCACAGTATTAACGCGAAGGAATTGTAAGGTTAGGTTAGTATTCATCTTCTATAAACCTAGTGGATTTTTTTCATTCAATTCATGGTTCAGCACACTAAAAAGTTTCTAAATTAAAGTTGGGTCTAGGATAACTTCCTGCAGTACTTTCAGGGTAATATGTGCGATAAATATAATTTCATTTGAAATTAACACTACACACACTGTAATGCCATTGTGCCAAAGATTGTAAAATCCCAATATAGTCTGAACGCGATAAGAATAACGAACTTCAAATAATCTCCTAGAAGTTCCTAAATAAAGGTTTCTCTTCTCTTGTTTCAATACTATGGAAGCTCCAAATGGTGAGCGCTTGCTTCAAATAACGATAACAGCTGAGTCTTTTTGTCCGTCTGTACCACCCGATTATCTCCAAAACTATTTAACATAGAAAGTTGAACTTTGGCCTCATTAGAGCCGTGTAGTTTTAGAAGTTAAATTATGAGTTAAGGGGTTAGTTATGGGGAGTGAAATCGGAAGTGAAAAGAAAAAATTTACCAGGTCATCGAGCGGGGTGTCAAATGAAAGCTTGTAAAACACGAGTTCAAAAATACATATAATGTAATACTTGCGCACACTTTTCTTTGTAAAATCGCTGTCTCCCCTCCTTATCTCGAACAGTTCTGATCAAAAAATTTTGAAAAAATTCTGGTATATTTTCCACAGGTTGTAGATTGAACGAAAATTATCACGAGTATCATCAGTTTTCAGTAAGGATTGAAAAAAAACTTTGTTGAAAACTCATTTCGGGTGTGTTTTATGAAGTCATTGATCATTTTATCCATCGATAACAAAATTTTTTATTTTAAAAGCAACCAACGTACGAAACACTAATTGAGTAAATTCGACTTGCACTTGGCCAGTTATTTAATTCATACATATGTTCTCTGGCCAGGTATAGGATATATAATGTAATGTAATGTAATGTAATGTAATAAAGGTGGGGTCTGGCCCAAAACGGCCCTTTGCACTGCGACCATCTTTGATCTATTGTGCCTCCCCTTGTCTTTCACGGGTTTAATACGTCAAGAAACCGGACCAGCTCCTTCAATGGGAGTGTTAGCAAGTCCTGTTCACCCAGCGTATAGGCATGTAGTAGCCTGTATCTCCTGTATCCCAGTGCCACACAGTTAGTGATCAAGTGTTCCATTGACTCCTCTTCTTCATCGCAGAATCTGCAAGTGCTGGTATTTGAAATGCCCATTCTGTATAGGTGCTTATTACAGGCATAGTGACCCGTGAGTGCCCCCGACAGTGTCCTTAGGCTTTTCCTATCCAATTTCAGAGCAAAGTACGCCCTCTTAGCATCGAAGCTCAGAAACTTTTTGGAATGTTCGAGGCCATTAATATCGTTCCAGTGTTTCCCCACGATGGATGTTGTCCATTTCTTCATCTCCCCTTTAAGGAGACTCTTGTTGAAGCTAAAGGAAGGAGTGGGTCCAGCGAAAGTCCCCTCAGCCCCCCTTTTGGCGTAGATGTCTGCCATCTTATTTCCTCTGTGTCCCTCATGTCCTGGCACCCAGATCAGAGTAATCTGATTCTGAATCGCCAGGTTGTTGAGCATGTTGTGACACTCCAGTACTGCCCTGGACGTAAATGTACAACTGCCCAGGGCCTTGAGGAGTGATTGACTGTCCGAGAGTATTTTAATCCTTACTCCCATGTGTCCCCTTTCGGATAGGATTCCTACAGTTTCCGATATTGCGTATAGTTCCGCTTGGAAAATTGTGGTGTCCTTGCTCAAGGTTATTGATCTGCGTGCTCTAGGCCCCACTATTCCTGCTCCCACTCCTTGGAGCGTTTTGGAACCATCCGTGTACCACTTTTGTGAGCCATCCTGTAACCACCTTGGGTTTGCGCACCACTCTTCTCTTGTCGGAAAGATAACCCTGTACTTCCTGTCGAAGCTGTGAACAGGATCCATGTGATCGCTTGCCTGAGACATGTAAAGTATGTCCCCGATCCCTTTCAAGATTGTAAGATGTCCAATAAGGTTACCTGCCTTAAGTTTCTCCCTCCTGTGAATGGAGATTGCCTGCATAGCTGCCTCCTCTTGCACAGCCACGTGGTGTTAGGTTCAGAAGAGCTTCCATACCCGTCGTTGGGGTAGATTTCATAGCCCCTGTGACGCATAGGCATGCAAGTCTCTGCACTCTACGTAGCCTCGATATAGCCGTTGTCTGTTTGGTCTTACTCCACCATACTAGAGCGCCGTATAGTATTGTAGGCCTGATCATTTGGGTATATATCCAGAAGGTCATTTTAGGGCTCAGACCCCAGGACTTACCAAGTAATTGTCTTGTAGTCCAAAGGCTTTTTGTGGCCTTTTTTATCACTGACTCAAGGTGCGGCTCCCAGGTGAGTTTCCTATCCAAGGTGAAGCCCAGATATTTCACCTTCTCCCTGGGAACAACCTCAGTACCGTTTATCCTCAAAATGGGGATCTCTATCACCCTCTTTCTGGTAAATGGTACAATGGTTGTCTTCGCTGGGTTAATTGATAACCCCTCCACCCTGCACCATTCCCTTGTTGTGTTCAGGGCGTCAGGTTATATAAGTTATATAACCAACTTATAGACTTAATATTTAACTTATGAACTTACTTAAGGTATGATAGTGATATTGCATGTTTTAATACAATAGTTATTCAAATTTTTAAATTCCACAAATTTAGATTTGCAAAATTTGAAAATAACTGATAACATTGCCGCACACACACACACACCTGCCGCTCCTGGAGCGCTTTAGGGACTTCCCTGTAGCACGTGTGCTAGACCCATAAAAAAAAATTATTACTTTTCTATACAGCACGTTAGAACTATAGCAAGAAACAGCTGTTCTTTTAGAGCTAGAGTAAAAATAGTCTTTAAAAAATCGATAATTCCGTGGCAAAAATGAATTCTAAAATGAATATTAAAGAATAATCTATATATTACTACTCGACATTTTACAAAAGAAAATGGTACTTTATAGTGAGAAATTAATTACCAAATACATGGGACTGTAATAATTACATTTAATTTTTTTTAACAAAAGAAAATAAAATGGAGAATAATTTTTTTTAGTCATTAACATTCACAATTCAGTCTCCTTCACACACAAATTTTATAAAAAGTGAATAAACAAAATTTATTGATACCCTTAGCGATAATACCCGAAAAATTTTTTGGTGTAATAAGATAACACGTAGGCTGAAAAGTTTTTGATCTAACTCATAGATGTCGCCTTTTTCAAAAAAAATCGATATGATTTTCAGAAAGTACCAACCTTTAAAAGATACGTGCCAAAATTTCATGATATTTCGACGATTAATTTATCAGTTACAGTGGTTTTAGTCGCGCTGCTTTTGATATTTTCAAAACAATGGAAAAAAATCGAATTTCGTATGTTGATTAAACACTGTTTTTGATGAAAAAAAATAGCGTTCAAGCAAAGTAATGGCTTGATAAGTATTATGGGGACTCTGTCCCTGGAAAACCACTCATCATTTACTGGCATGCTGAATTTAAATGCGGTGGTACAGATACAATTGATGCTGAACGCTCTGGATACCCAAATAAGATGATCACACCGGAAAACATCAGAAAAATTCACAAAATTGTTTTGGATGATCATTAAATGAAATTGCGTGAGATAGCTGAAACCCTAAAGATATCAAAACGTGTTGGTAATATTTTGCATGAACATTTGGGCATGAGAAAGCTCTGTTCGAAATGGGTACCGCGTTTACTCCCAGTGGAACAAAACTAACAACGTATTGATAATTCTGAGCGTTGTTTGGATCTGTTTAAGCGCAATAAAAAGAATTTTTTCATGCACTATATGACGATGGATGAAACATAGATCCATCACTACACACCGGAATCAAATCGTCAGTTAGCAGACGATGAAAGCCGGTCGAAGCGATCAAAGACATAATAGTCGGCTGGGAAGGTTTTGACCTCTGTATTTTGAGATGCGCATGGAATAATTTTCATCGAGTGGGCTGAAAAGGGAAAAAGCATCAATAGCAAATATTATGTGAAGTTATTGGTTCATTTGAATGCAGAAATACAAAGAAACGGCCCCAAATGAACAAGAAAAAAGTGCTCTTTCATTATGACAATGAACTGTGTCACAAGTCAATGGTTACGATGGCAAAATTGCTTGAATTGAAGTACGAGTTGCTTTCTCAACCACCGTATTCCCCAGATTTGGCCTCCAGCGACTATTATCTATTCGCAGACCTTAAAAAATTGCTCTCGGAAAACAGATTTGGCTCCAATGAAAAAGTTATCGCCGAAACGCTTATTTTGAAGGCAAAGACAATTCCTTCTATAGAAGTGTTAGAAAAGCGTTGGACTGATCGTATCGCTCTTCAAGGAGACTACATTAATGAATAAGGTTGAATTTTGCAAAAAAAAATGTGTTTTAAGTAGCTAGACAAAAAACTTTTCAGCCTACATGTTAGATGTACCAAATTTTAAATCAATTTCTCGTTTCTATCATTAATTTTCGAGACAACATAACAGGAGACAGAGAAACCAACAAAAATGAGATTTTTTCCTTTTTTTCACCTGTATATCCATTAGTAATGAAATTAAAGAGAGTTAAAAAAGTTAAACACATACTTGAGGTTCACATTTATAACATTACTAGCCGGGCCCGCGGCTCCGCTCGCGTGGATTTGATTCACTACTATCGTCACTGCTTATTCCTTATGTTACTCAACGTAATAAAATATCTCCAATTATTTCTTCTTATATCCCAATATTTCTCCTTATCTCTACATAATTTCCATTATCTAGGCTTATCTCTGCTCATCTCCCATTATTTCTCCCTATCTCCCATTATTTTTCCTTATCACCCATTATCTAGGCTTATCTCGACTTATCTCCCATTATTTCTCCTTATCTCCCATTATTTCTCCTTATCTCCCATTAGCTCACCATAACTCCCACTATCTAGACTTATCTCTGCTTATCTCCCATTATCTCACCTTATTTCCCATTATCTAGGCTTATCTCGACTTATCTCCCATTATTTCTCCTTATCTCCCATTATTTCTCCTTATCTCCCATTATTTCTCCTTATCTCCCATTATCTCACCATAACTCCCATTATCTAGACTTATCTCTGCTTATCTCCCATTATCTCTCCTTATCTCCTATTATTTATACTTATCTCCCATTATCTCACCTTATCTCCCATTATCGAGGCTTATCTCGACTTATCTCCCATTATTTCTCCTAATCTCTCATTATCTCACCTCATCTCCCATTATCTAGGCTTATATCGAATTATATAGAACATATGTATAAATTTATAAAAACACGTAAATCGGATAAGTGGTTCTCGAGTGATAAGCGCACTAATAGACAGACAGACAGACAGAGAGACGTTGCATTTTATATATATTGTATTCTTTGCTACATGATATTGTTCCATATTTAATGCTTTAGGGAGTGTATTGCAAGAGAACGCGCTAGCGGCAAAGTTTTCTCCGACTTGATTCACTACTGTCGACACTGCTTATTCCTTATGTCACCTAATAAAATATATGCTATAACCTGGCCAGAGAACATACGTATGTTTAAAAAAAAAGCACGTAAATCGGATAAGTAGTTCTCCAGTGATAAGCACACTAACGGACGGACAGACAGACAGACAGACAGACAGACAGACAGACAGACAGACGGACAGAGAGACATTGCATTTTATATATATATTATAGATATTCTCTGCTACATAATATTATTCCATATTTAATGGTTTGGACTGTGTATTGCGAGAGAACGCGCTAGCAACAAACTTTGTCCGACTTCATTTACTATTATTGTCACTGCTCATTCCTTATGCTACCTATCGTAATAAAATATAGCCTATAACCTGGCCGGAGAATATATGTGTTTTTAAAAAAAAAGTACGAAAATCGAATAAGTGGTTCTCCAGTGATACGCGCACTAACGGACAGACAGACAGACAGAGATACGTTGCATTTTATTTATATTATAGATCTAATAAAATATATACCTATACCCGGTCAGAGAACATATGTATGAATTTAAAAAATCATGTAAATCGGATAAGTGGTTCTCGAGGGATAAGCGCATTAACGGACAGACAGACAGACAGACAAACATTGCATTTTTTATATATATTATAGATATTGATTATTATATATTTAGAAAAAAGTTCTTCTTTCTCACATTTGGTCAATGTGGTTCCATGTTTGGCTGACGGGCGCAAACCAAGTCAGCACAAACGCATTACCATTGTGTATTAAGGAATGACCTGACAATATTACATGTTTTCAAAATCACTGACTTCTGAATGTTTTTGTGTATGTTTGTGTTGAGTCCTAATTGTACTAAGTGTGGTGTGAATGTTGTTGGTGTAAGGCCTGTGGCTGATATAATGAGGGGGACAATGATGACTTTTTCTTGTTTCCATAGCCTTTTTATTTCCGTTGCAAGGTCTGTGTATTTGGAAATTTTTTCTGTGTATTTCGTTTGGATGTTTGTGTCGTTGGGGACAGCTATGTCAATTAGATAGGTGACTTTTTCTTTTTTGCACTGAAAAGTAATATCGGGTCTATTGGCGGAGACTGTTTTATCTGTATGGATACTGATGTCCCAGTAGAGTTTGTAATCTTTATTTTCAAATACGGATGTTGGTGTGTATTTGTAGTAGGGATCTGTGTTTTCTATGAGCTTGTATGTTGTGGCTAGTGCTTGGTGAACTACTTTTGCCGCTGAGTCATGTCTGGCTGTGTATTCCGTTCCGGCTAATATTTTACATCCGCTTGTTATGTGTTCGATCGTTTCTTTCTGCTGGTGGCATTTTCTGCATCTGTCTTCTGTAATAGTTGGGTCTTTGATGATATGCTTTTGGTAGTTTCTGGTTAATATGACTTTATCCTGGATGGCAAGTAAGAAGCCTTCTGTTTCCGGGAATAGCTGCCCATCCCGTAACCAGATATATGATTGTTTTTTATTTACATGGTCTTGTTCTATGTGATATCTGTGTTTTCCGTGGAGTGTTTTTTCTGACCACGTTTTCATCTTTTCTTGTTGTAATTGGGTGTGACTGTGTGTATCTGCTGGGTGGTCTACCCGGGATAAGTCGAGTGGTGTATAATTTTTGTCTGCTTTGACTGTTGCTGTGTGGAGGCTGGTTTGCTTGGTGTGAAAGAATTTCACACCATTCATTGATTATTATTACAAAAAGTTCTTCTTTCTCACATTTGATCAATGTGGTTCCATGTTTGGCTGACGGGCCAAAACCAAGTCAGCACAAACGCTATTACCATTCCGTATTAAGGAATGACCTGACAATGTTACATGTTTTCAAAATCACTGACTTCTGAATGTTTCTGTGTATGTCCGTGTTGAGTCCCAATTGCACTAAATGTGGTGTGAATGTTATTGGTGTAAGGCCTGTGGCTGATATAATGAGGGGGACAATGATGACTTTTTCCTGTCTCCATAGCCTTTTTATTTCCGTTGCAAGGTCTGTGTATTTGGAAATTTTTTCTGTGTATTTCGCTTGGATGTTTGTGTCGTTGGGGACAGCTATGTCAATCAGATAGGTGACTTTTCCTTTTTTGCACTGAAAAGTAATATCGGGTCTATTGGCGGAGACTGTTTTATCTGTATGGATACCGATATCCCAGTAGAGCTTGTAATCTTCATTTTCAAGTATGGATGTTGGCGTGTATTTGTAGTAGGGATCTGTGTTTTCTATGAGTCTGTATGTTGTGGCTAGTGCTTGGTGAACCACTTTGGCAGCTGAATCATGCCTGGCTGTGTACTCCGTTCCGGCCAATATTTTACATCCGCTCGTTATGTGTTCGATCGTTTCTTTCTGCTGGTGGCATTTCCTACATCTGTCCTCTGCAATAGTCGGGTCTTTGATGATATGCTTTTGGTAGTTTCTGGTTAATATGACTTTATCCTGGATGGCAAGTAAGAAGCCTTCAGTCTCAGGGAATAGCTGCCCATCCCGTAACCAGGTGTATGATTGCTTTTTATTTACGTGGTCTTGTTCTATGTGGTATCTGTGTTTTCCGTGGAGTGTTTTCTCTGACCACGTTTTCATCTTTTCCTGTTGTAATTGGGTGTGACTGTGTGTGTCTGCTGAGTGGTCTGCCCGGGCTAAGTCGAGAGGTGTGTAGTTTTTGTCTGCTTTCACTGTCGCTGTGTGGAGGCTGGTTTGCTTGCTGTGAAAGAATTTCCTAAGTGTTTGTATTTGTTTTGTGTGTAATGATCTGATGTCTATAATTCCTCTTCCTCCTGCCTTCCTCTCGATGGTAAGTCTTTCTTTGCATGCGTTGGGGTGTAATTTCCTGTATTTGGTGAATTGAGATCGTATAAGGATGTGAATATTTTCTATGTCTGTTTGTGACCATTTGATGATACCAAATGAATATGTGAGTATAGGTATAGCGAACGTGTTGATGGCTTTAGTGAGATTCTTAGAGTTGAGTTTTGTTTGCAAAAGTTTCGTCAGTCTGTTTTTGAATTCGGTTCTGAGCTCTGTTTTCTGTGATTATTATTATTATTATTATTATTATTATTATATAACCTGGCCAAAGAATATATGTATGAATTTAAAAAAAGACAGGTAAATCGGATAAGTGGTTCCCGCGTGATAAACGCACTAATAGACAGACAGACAGACAGAGAGACATTGCATTTTATATATATTATAGATTATAGATTACAGATATTCTTTACTACCTAATATTGTTCCATATTTAATGGTTTAGGCTGTGTATTGCAAAGGCACGCGCTAGCGGCATACTTATTTCCGACATCATTCGCTATTTTACGTCATTGCTCATTCCTTATGCTACCTATCGTAATAAAATATAGCCTATAACCTGGCCAGAGAACATATGTATGTTTAAAAAAAAAAAACGTAAATCGGATAAGTGGTTCTTCAGTGATAGGCGCACTAACGGACAGACAGACAGACAGACAGACAGACAGACAGACAGAAAGACGTTGCATTTTATATATATTATAGATGTTAAGTTCTTCATTAAAAGAAAATAAGCAGAGGACAAGCTTCAGAAATATTTACAAATGAAACCTGATATTTCCCTTTTCATATTATTTTTGTGAAAATTGAAAATAATGCAAAAATAACACAATTTTCCGATTAATCGACACAAAAAACTGTAAAAACAGCACTTTACATAATGTACACAAAGCATCCCCTCTAATCTCCGTTCCTACCTCAGTTACCAACTAAATAAACAATTTAAAATGATAATAAAATAACGGTGTTTTTATATTCCTTGACTCTAAGAACCCTAGAAATAACCTATGATACAATATATACGCAGTAATCCCTGTAACACTCCCGCCACTCCTGTTTGACTTTAAGTAATTATGTTTAAAAATTGTTCATTATCATAGTTAAAAACAAAGAAAAACTCTCATAATTTAATTATATATTTGCAAAATTCAATAGGTTCAAAATATACATGGTGGGTGGTTCACAATAAAAGAGGACGTCACGTTGCCCGCCAAACCGAATGTGATTACCAATTGTTCTTATATCTAAAACGGGCATTTAAGCTAACTACACTATTATACCAAATTTCCTTTTGCTACCTAAAACTGTTTAATTATGTCTTCGTAGATAGTAACAGCATTATGCTCAAATTAAGGAATGTATTCAGATCTACAACCTATTAAAACATTTATTGAGCTAAAAATCACTCAGTATATGTTCATTTAGTAGCAAAAAGTTATCAGTTTCGCTTTTCTTATCCCTCTCTCTCTTTCTCTCTCTCTCTTTTGTCACAAAAAAAAAATTACGTTTTTTACTTACACAAATATCTACATCTAGACTATCTTTCACTGTAAACCATATATATCCTTCAGCTGCTAGGAATACAATTAGTCCTATTACATGCTAAAAAGAAATTTAACAATATAAATTAGTTTAAAATTAACTATAATAACTATACAGAGTTTGGCAGTGATTCCTAATTTAGTTTTTCATTCAAAAGCAAATAAATACATTAAAATAATATGTAATTAGGCACCTCCAAGGAGGTTGAGATCAAACCAAGATTTGAACTCCACCATGCTGAGTTTGCTCTTTCAAAAGCTTTCTCCCAAAAGTCTCCAGACTCTCTACCTTCTCAATTTTTACAAAAATGATGAAAGAAAAAAATTTTTTGGTACAAATCGTTTTATTGTTTCTCAAAATGTTCGCTTTTGCATGCGTTCGAATCAATTCTCGAAACATGATTTTGGAAGGATTTGGGAATAAAAAGAGGTCGTTAGGCGATAAATCAGGTGAATACGGATAATGAGACATTAATTCGATGTTTTTCTCCATCAAATAATCAATTGTTTGACGTTGTGTGTGAGAGCAGGTATTTTTATAATAAAGAATGATGCAAAGTTTTTCGATTGTTTTTCCTGATTTCATCGATGACTTCTGGCAAATAAATTGTTGTATACTCGCTGTTCTTCGATTATCTAAAGCAACATGTCCGATATAACCAAGGAAACAAGCGATCATTTTCTTGGAAGTGGTTCGTGACCGAACCATTTTTGTTGGATTCGGTTCATCGTAGAATATCCAAACAGTGGATTGTTGTTTAATTTCCAGCTCGTACGAATATATTCAAGTTTCGTCTCCTGTTACGATACGGATTTTGTATGTCCTCCGTAGAATTTTTGCGCATTTCCTTACACTAATTGACACGAGCTTGTTTTTGATTGTGGGTCAAATTTTGAGGAATCCATAGGGAACAGATCTTTCCACAGCTAAACGTTCATGCAAAATTGAATGTACTGCAGTCTTCGATATCCCTAAGAATCCCTCTACCGCATGGTAATCGATTCTCTTCAATCATGTTGCGTACAGCATCGATATTTTTTGAAACAATAACCGATTTTGATCTACCTTCACCAAATTTATCGCTGACGGAAGCACAACAATGTTGAAATTCTGCAAATCAGTTGCAAAGAATCTTTTCTGATGGTAATTCATTACCAAAAGTTGAACGAAGCGATTCGAGTCATTGTTGTTGAGTTAGGCTATCCTCTATCTCCCACAAAGTGATACCAACTTTAGGACACTTTTCGCTTCTCTTGCAGACACCATCGATCATTTACAAACTAACTGTCCAAGTGCCAAAATTGCCATCCTGGGCGACTTTAATGTACGCAATATCAACTGGCTTAAATATTCAAATACTACCGACGAACAAGGTCGTGAAGCTGAATCATTCCCAATCAGTTGTGGCTTAACTCAGCTTATTGACAAACCAACGCGGATCCCTGATCGAGACGGGGAGTTCGCTAGTCTTCTTGATCTGTTTTTAACCACCAATCCGGAGATTTACACGGTCACCGTAAATCCGCCGTTAGGTTCTTCTGACCATAAACTGCTTTCGACATCGAGTATCCTACCAATCAGTAACAGAGAGAGGCGCTGCGGAAGATTTGGTACTACAAATCTGCTAAATGGGAAGATCTCATGAAATATTTTCGAACTTTCCCTTGTATAGACATTTTATTTTGGGTGATATGGAAGCTTACATCCCTTTTTCGAAGAAATGCTCCTCTAACGGCAAGCCTTGGTTTGGCCGAAAATGCAAAGAAGCTGTTGCTTCTAAACATCTTGCCTACCGACAATGGCGTGAAAATCCTAACACCATAAATCGTAACAACTTTGTTCGTGCCTGGAATAGATGCAAAGGAATTATCGACGAAACCAAGGAGGCACACAATCAACGAATTAAAAACAAACTTCTCGCTTGTTTCAACAATTCCAGGTCCTTTTGGGCAGTCGCTTAGGCAGTTAGTCAAAATTTCTCCAAATCCACCATACCACCACTCAAACGGCCAGATAATTCTATTGCAACGACACCGGTTGAGAAAGTGAAGTTGTTGGCTGAACGCCTTGCTTCACATTCTACTGTCGATTTCCAAGGAAACACACCACCTACTATTCCCATATTGCACTCAAGGATGCCCAATGTTGTCTTCAGACACATAAATCGAACTAACACCAGTTTTCTGTAGACTTTTCAACGTATCCTACAGAAAGGGACTATTTCCTTCCTGCTGGAAATGTGCCAGAGTATAGCCGATACCTAAAAAAGGCAAGAAGACCTTGACAAATAACTACCGACCAGTCGTACTGCGTCCAATAATATCTAAAGTCATGGAAAAGGTTATCAATCAGCATCTTCCAAAATATCTTGAAGGATTCAACATTATTAGCTATCACCAATATGGCTTTCGTAAACATAAATCAACAGGTCTTCTGACTTATGTAACACATGTTTGGAACAAAGCAACTGAACACTTTGGAGAATCTCGAGCGGTTGCTCCTGACATATCCAAGGCATTCCACCGTGTTTGGCACGATAGACTGTTGGCTAAGCTACGCTCTTGTGGTATGTCTGAAAAGTTCTGTTTGTTGTTCTCATGTTTCCTGAGAGAGCGTTCTTTACGAGTGGCGGTTGACGGACTTCTTTCTAACACCTTCACTATCAACGCCGGTGTGCCCCAAGGCTCCATACTATCTCCTACTCTCTTTCTCATTTACATTAACGATCTGCTGGAAAAGACCGGAGATTCAATCTACAGCTTTTCAGATGAGAGTACGCTTATCTCTTCATTCACTTTGAACGCTGGGACATCGGCTACTTAGGCGAACATCCGCAGACAGCAGGAGGTCTTTCAAAGTAACAAACACCTGGAAGAAATTCTATCTTGGAGTGACAGTAACCAAGTGGAATGTAACGCTGCAAAAACCTAGGCGGCAGTTTTTTCTAAAAAAGTTAACGTTGCTGAACCCGACATAGTCATGTCGGGGCACTCCATTTCCCTAGCATCGTCACTCAATTTGTTGGGCGTTAATTTGGGAGCAAATATGTCCTGACATGAACATGTTGCAGGCATAACAAGGAGAGCTTCTCAAAAGTTGGTAATATTATTTCGAACCAGAAAGCTTTACACTCCACAATAACTGTTAATTCTATACAAAACTCAAATTCGACCAACTGTGAAATACTACTCTCATGTTTGGGGCTCCGCTCCCAAATACACACTGCATTTGTTGGATTCTGTTCAGAGAAGGGCTGTTCGTCTGATTGGAGACCCGGAACTGATCGGCCTCCTTGATTCGCTGGAACATCGAAGAACGGTTGGCGACTTGAGTCTGTTTTACATGTATTTTCATGGAATGTGTGCGAAGGATGTAGTCCGCTTAATTCCTCCCCGAGCGGTGCATGTTAGAAATAAACGTCACGCTAATACTTCACATCCGTATGAAGTTCAGCTTGTTACTCCGCGTACAACGCTTTTCAAGCAGTCTTTTAGATGGAGAACATTATCCCTTTGGAATAATTTGCCCAGGGCTGTGTTTCCCATCGAGTACAATTTACAGCGATTCAAGAACAACGTGAATCGCTTTTTCCGCACACATGCCGCTCCTGGAGCGCTTTAGGGACGTCCTGTAGCACGTGTGCTAGACCCATAAGAAAAGGCTAAGATCCTAAAAAATTATCCAACGAAAACCTTCACGTGAAATTTGCACTTGTTCACAAAACTGTTTTTTTACACGCTCACTGTAAACAAACTATTTGGCCAATTTCTGAACTGCCACTATTTTAACAATAACAAATATCAAATTTTACAATAATGTTAATGTCATGTCTCAATAGCGCCACCTACTTTTCGTTTGTAAAAACTTAAAGGGCGATTCGGCGTATTTAAGAATATTTTTTCAAGTCATTAGTTTCCGCCTGCTGTGTGTATAAGACGAAGAATGTCATAAATCCGTTATAGCCTAGAAATGATGGGGTAGTTGTGTTGCTGCTAGTCTGTGTCCTAATTCACTTATTTTCACATTATTTAACCTAAATTTATACAGAGCAGATTGCCATTTTTAGTTAATTTTTCGACTTCAAATCTCTATATAGAGTAACAATGATGTGATTACATGTTAGCTCAACTTCAAAAAATAATACTATTTAAAATGACTTTTTAGTCATTATGGATGGTATAATCATCAAATTTCTTACCAAAACTGTATAACAAATTAAAGCTATTAACTTGCTTGCAATAAATAAATACATAAATAAGTTAATTCGAGCATTATAATGAGATAATTTAAATTGAAAACATAGGGTGATATCACAAGAGAAAGTGTAGTTGAAGAACTTCAGAGATATTTTCCAGTGATACAGGATATTATTCTCTGCATACTGTTTCTATTAAAATTGGAAGTATTAAAAAAAATAATATAATTTTCCATTCCAATAACATCTAATATGATGTATTTGCGGCAACTCCTCTAACTCTTTGCCACTTTTAACCTCTTACATATTTGTCTATAAATAATTTTGCTTAAAAAGTGTCTATTACTTCAACAAATAACCAAGAAAAGTTATAATATTACGAGTACACGTATTAAAATTAAGTTCCGGAGACTCTTTGACAAAAATCGAAGAACCAGAATCGTGGATCTCCTCATTAGAGACTGCTGTTGCTGGACTCACTGCATGTACATTGGGTAAAAATTCTTCGTTTTTATGATAAAATCTCTTCTGTTTTTTCAAAACTTTAGGTACACTAGAACGTGGCATCACACAATAGAAAAGAAAAGAATCGCATATAAACGAGGTAAGGCTGCGGTAGCAACAGGTAGCAAGTACGCACAAGTCATATAAAAACTTACTTATCCCTGGAAATAGTTGGGAATAGTCGTTGTAAAAACATAATAGATACCTTTTCTAATGTTCTGAACTTTATACAGGAACAGAGGACTAACAAACGAGCACGACACCGGGAGTTTATGAAAAATCGCTTGTCCTGAAAAGTGATGTCTTTTGAGACACAATGTCCTTTTTCGGAGCTATCGTAGTAGATACAGTTGCGATTTTTTTTGTCTTTAAGGACATGTCCCCTGTCATAAAATTTCAAAAAAAAAAATATTGGAAGGAAAACAATTGACACGCATTTTGGTACTTTAATTTTTGGGAAGCTGTAATTAAACAAAGTAAAATTTAAAAAATTGTAGAAAAGGAACATTATGTGCAAAAAACATAGATTTTCACATCCCTTTGACAGTAGTGTTTCCTAGGTTACCACGAGCCTAAAAGATGAAATTTTTTGATGAGACTGGAATTAACTGGAAGCTTAAAATACAATGATTCAAATAAAAAATAATCGGTCAAGTGCAAATTGAACTTGCGCAATTAGTGTTCCGTAGGTTGATTGCTTGTAAAATAAAAATTTATGTTACAAAGGTATAAAATAATCAGTAATTTCACAAAAACACACCCAAATGAGTTTTCAACAAAGTTTTTTTCTGATCTTTACTGAAAACTGATGAATTTTTGTTTTTTTTTATATACCAAATAAATTATTAAAGGTGTGATAATTTTTGTTCAATCTACATCCCGTGGAGAATTTTTTTTTTCAAAAGTTTTTGATCAGTACTTTTCGCGATTTTTTAAAAATAATACAAAGAAAAGTGTGTGCAAGTATTAGATTATATATATTTGTGAACTCGTGTTTTTACAAGCTTTCATTTGACACCCCACTCGATGACCTAGTAATTTTTTTCCCTTCCGATTTCACCCTCCAAAACTAACCCCTTAAGTCAAAATTTAACTTTCAAAACTACACGGCTCTGATGAGGCCATCAATTCCTATATTAGTACCAAATTCCAACTTTTTATGTCAAATAGTTTCGGAGAAAATGGGGTGTGACAGACGGACAGACACCGAAGTGATCTTAAAAATGTTCCGTACGGAACACTAAAAATGTTAGAATCTGTGGAATAGTTTTTAGACAATCGAGTTGAGAAAGAAGAGTCCCCTTAAATAATTATCTAGAAAGAGTTAATAAAACACACAAATTAACAATTTCAAGGCCTATCTCATTAATCTATTGTTTTGTGGTTTCCAAGCCAGCTGTGCTGCAATTTTAAAACTTTTTTATATTGCGTTCATCTAAATATTATGCAAAGTATGTGAATTTTCTGCCAGGGAAACATAACGAAAATAAATAACAAATGTGAATTTTAATTTACATTAATGTATTGGCTAGCTAACCCAAATATTAGATTGAAGTTAAAAAAACAATCAATTGAAAATTCTTTTTAGTGTACGGAACAATTGTAAGATCCCTTCGGTGTCTGTCCGTCTGTCACATCCGATTTTCTCCGAAACTATTTGACATAGAAAGTTGAAATTTAGTACTGTTATAGGAATTGATGGCCTCATCAGAGCCGTCTAGTTTTAAAAGTTAAATTTTGAATTAAGTGGTTAGTTTTGGGAGGTGAAAAAAAAATTTACTTGATCATCGAGTGGGATGTCAAATGAAAGGTTGTAAAATCACGCAAAAATATATATATATATATATATATATATATATATATATATATATATATATATATATATATATATATATATATATATATATATATATTCGCAGATGACATTGTAATTATAGCAAACAATAAGAATGAAATGATCCAGATGATCACTGATCTCCACCACCAAGCAAGAAAAGTGGGACTTGACATAAATTTCTCCAAGACAAAGTACATGAGTAACGAATACACCAATGATGAAAATATAGTGATTGAACATTCAACAATAGAAAAAAGTAAACACATACATCTATCTGGGCCAAATAATAACGATAGGAAAGGAAAACCAGCAGCTTGAAATAGAAAGAAGGATACGTATGGGATGGGGAGCATATGGAAAATTGAAATATGTACTGAATATGAACATTCCTCAAAGATCAAAAACCCAAATTTATAATCAATGTATCTTGCCAGCTACAACGTATGGAGCCGAGACATGGGTTTTAACTAAAAGAACAATAGAAAAACTACAAGTCCACCAACGAGCAATGGAAAGGAAGATGTTGAGTGTTACTTTGAAGGACAAGAAAACTAATAAATGGATTAGACAACAAACAAAGGTGAATGATATCACCAAACGGATAACATCTCTGAAATGGAGCTGGGCCGGCCATGTAGCGAGAGCGACGTATAAGTGGAGTGGCAAGATCACTAGGTGGAGACCATGGGGTGAAAAGCGAAGCATAGGAAGGCCCCAACAGAGATGGAGCGACGATCTGAAGAGAGTCGGAGGACTTAACTGGTATCAACAAGCACAACATAGAGAAAAATGGAAAGATTTGAGAGAGGCCTATACCCGACAGTGGGTAGAGAACGGCTGAAGGAAGAAGAAGAAGAAGATATATATATTATATATATATATATATATATATATATATATATATATATATATATATATATATACGTATATCTTAATACTTGCGCACACTTTTCTTTGTATCATTTTTTAAAAAAATCGCGAAAAATAGCAGTCCTCCCCTTGATCTCAAAAAGTACTGGTCAAAAAATTTTGAAAAAATTCTGGACTATTCTCCATGGGGTGTAGATTGAACGAAAATTATCACGAGTGAAAAAATTTTATTTTAAAAGAAGTCAACGTACGGAACACTAATTGCGCAAGTTGAACTTGCACTTGACCGGTTATTTTTTAATTTTAATTTGTATTTATTTATTAATCAAATACGTTGATGTACAGTTAATTTTTAGATAGAATGTATTTAACATGAAAATGTACTCCCTCATTTTCATGTTAAATACATTCTATCTAAAAATTGTATACAAATTTTACCCATTTCTTCTTATTTTTTGTCTTTTCCTTCTCTTCCTTCGAGGTCGTTTTCCATTCCTGCAAGTTTTCAGCTACTTCAGTTTCCTATGTTTTGGCTGTTCTACCCCTTAATTTTTTTCTGCAACGTTCGGATTTCAGCTACTTCAGTTTCCTATGTTTTGGCTGTTCTACCCCTTAGTTTTTTCTGCAACGTTCGGATTTCCCATATTACTTTTGCCTGCTGATTCCCCTTCATTCTCACTAAGTTGCCAAACCGTTTCAGTTGGTTCCTTTTTATCGTTGTCATTGTTGTTCTATCTGCAATTGTTTTCTCATCTCGGTGTTTCTAATTTTATCTCTTCTTGTTATACCTATTACTGCTCTAAGATACTTCATCTCAATTGCTTGAAGTTTACTGCTCGTTCTTTTTGTGAGGACCCAGCTCTCACTGCCATATATTAGGATAGGTCTAAATACAGTTTTATAGGCCATCATTTTTGTATTTATGGAGACCTCTTTTTTACGTATAAATGTATTCTTGAGACTGAAGAATACTTTTAGTGCATTTTCTATTCTATCGTTTATTTCCGCATCGTTCTTTCCTATTTTATGTATTTTCGTTTCTAGTTATTTGAAAGATTCTACTTGTTCTATCTCTCTACCGTCAATTTTTATTATTATCTTTTCTTTATCTCTGCCTATTATCATTGTCTTGGTCTTGTATATATTTATTCTTAGATTTCTTTTGTGCAGTGCTGCCTTCCATACTTCTCGTTTTTGGCGTAAATTACTTGATCATCTGCATAGGCGCTTTCAGATATTTCTATCAGTATCATGTTTCTATAGCCGACCCTGTACTTTTTAACTTTTGTTTTTACTTCTTTTATTACATCGTCCATTATTATGTTGACCAAGGTTGGGCTTAAAACTCCCCCTTGTCTAAGTCCCTCTTTTGTTGTAAACTTTTCGGACACATATTTTCTCGTTCTTACATAACATCTTGTGACCTGGTATAGACACACAGCTCTACATAGCTGTGTGTTTATTCCTCTTGCTATTAAGCTGTTCCATATAAGTTGCCTTGGGACATTATCAAAAGCTTTTTCAAGATCTAGAAACGCAACGTATATTCTGTTATTCTTAATTTTTTCTATTAAATTCTTAATCGTAAAGATATTATCCTGTACTCCTCTTCCCTTCCCGAATGCACTTTGGGATTCCTCTAATTTTTTAATCTAATTTTCCCATTTTAGCGATTTGAATATGTCTTCTATAGCCAACTTGAACAGCTTTGGGGATATTCAGTCGCCTGGTCTAATTCTCGTTTTAATTTTGATTTTATTAGTTTTTTCTTCAAACATTATTTGTGATGTGACATATATATATATATATATATATATATATATATATATATATATATATATATATATATATATATATATATATATATATATATTCAAGAAGAATTGTGTATGTTTTGTCGACTCCGCTGTTATCTAAAGAGTCAACCATTACTATCCATAAGCTAACCTTATATTCATTTGCTTTTTCCACTAGTAATGTAATTGTTTGATGATGGTCCAAAGCGCTGCATCTCCGTCTAAATCCCGCTTGTGCACGTTGTTGATAATTGTCTAATTTGTTCGTTAATCTATATGTTATGATTCTAGTGAGGATTTCTTTTAATTTTCCATTTTCATTCTTCTGATATATTTCTGTTTGTCATTTTTTTATTAAATAGTATCCTTAAAAGTTCTGGTCCTATATCGCCAATGTTCTTCATCATCTCTGCAGTTATGTTGTCGTGTCCCGCTGCTTTGCCTCTCTTTATTGTATTAATCGATTCTATGATTTCCTATAATGTTATTTCGTGATTTTCTTGCGTTTACCTTTAATTTATTTCAACTTCTTTACACTTCTCTACAGTTTGACATATTTGGTTTGTATTCAGGCTTTCCTCAAAATACTCCTTCCACTTCTTTCTAACCTCTTCTTCATCATGTATTATTTTTCCCTTTTTATTGTTCTTAACTTCATGTTTCTTTCCTTTCCTCATTATTTTGAGTATTCTATAGAACAACTTTTGGTTTCCGTGTCTATCACTTTCTAATTTGTCTTCTAACTCTTCCCATGCTTTTTGTTTTGCTTGCTTCACCATTTCTTTCACTTTGACTCTATGTTCTGTAGTTCTCATTTGTTCTAGATTGTAGGTACTTTTTCCATGTATCCTTTTAATTTTCATTTCTTCTCTGATTTCTCGACTCCACCATCTTGTTTGTTTTATGTTCTCATTTATTCTACTAACTCCGCATATTGCTTTAGCAGTTTCGTATAGTATTTCCCTTATCTTTCTCCATGGTTCTTTTATATGGATTTCATTAATGTTCCTATATAACTGGTCCATTTTTTCTTCTGTTCTTTTTCTGTACTCCGTGGCTATTTCTATTTCCTGTAATTTATACGACTTAATTTTTTCTACTGTTGTGTCCTTGCCATTCCTTAGTTTTTCATTTCTTGCTCTCTCTTCATTTATTTATATTTTCGATGTTAATAGGTAGTGGTCCGAGTATATTTCCGCCCCTCTTCTAACTCTCGTGTTTTTACTTCTTTCATGCATTTGTTATTGATAATTGTATAATCGATAATAGATTCTTCATTTCTGTTTTCCACTCCTTTTGACTCTTGGCTATTATAAATCTTCCATTATAATACTCCACTGCATTATATAGTTGTTCCCAGAATTCACCCTTCCTTTTTAAGTTCTCATCTTCGTTTGGACCAATAATTTACAATAATTACTGTTTCTTCCTCATACCCTGTGTCCATTTCAATCTTTAGTAATATCTCGGATATTCCTGCCCATTTCTTCATATATTTAGCGTTTTCCTTTCTTATAATACATCCCACTCCCCCTTTTGCTCTTTGGTTCTGTTGTGTTCCACCGTATATCATCATATGATCTCCTTCGATCTCTAATTCACCTAGTCCTTTCTTTTTCGTTTCTATAATTCCCAATAGGTCTAAATTATTCCTTTCGAATTCTTCAATTAGTTCTCTTTCTTTCCCGTGTATACTTCTAATATTCCAGGTTCCTACACTCCATATTTTTTTCCCTCTTTCCTTTCTTCATATCATTCTTAGCCTTCTTCTTTGCCATGATCGTCGTCGTTATTTCTTTCCCATCCTTTCTTGGCTGCTTTTTGCATTTCTGTTCATATGAGCTCTCTTATATTCTACTGGTTCCCCTCTTTCCTTGTCCCACTTGTATTTTTTTCCTTCGATTGTAACTTTCTGATAACCTATTTCCACTGCTTTCCCCTCTTTTCTCTCTTTCTCTCCCATTTGTTTGAGCTTTTTCTGTATCTCTTGTTCCTCTAGGATCATTTCATTATCTTTATAAATTCTTTCTTTTAGTTGTCGTAGTTTACTCTTATTCTACATTACCACAACTTTATCTCCTGTACTGTCTTGTATACTGTGTTCCCCATATTTTTCCACTTCCTGTATCTTTATTTCTACATCCATACTACTCTTCATAAAATTTTTCATTCCTATCTTCAAATCGCGCTTATATTCCGATGACATTTTCATTCCCGTTATTACGATATTTTTCGTTGTATTCTTTCTCTCCAATGTGTTTATTCTCATCTCCATCGACTTCACTTTGTTGTAATCGTAAGCTGCCACCGCTGTTGTGGTAGTTTTCTCGCTGCTACAAATGTTTTGGTTTCTGCCACAAATGTATAATATTTCCACAATTACCGCTGACTACTTTTTGGTTCCTAATTCAAGCACTTCTTTTTAGATTATTTACTAAATATATTTCAAAAATTTAACTGTTTAACTAAAATAAAATAACTATAAGGGAAAGCTGCTTTTAAGTGTCAACCGATCGCTTGTTGAGTTTCTTCAGTAGTGTCTGTTGGCTTCTTTCTAAAATGCCTAAAGTAAACTTTTTACAATCTTCCCTAAGCAGTTAAAATGTATTTTATAATCTAATAGCCCTAAGATTACATTCTACCTGGACAAGGTCGTTTTATGGCGGAACTTTCCATCTTCGACAATTACTGTTTATGTCTTTATAGTCGTGAGAATCAAGCTTTTCTTAGTCATATTTGGTGCCGCTCAACCTTATGTAAATAACACTCCAATAAATAGTTGTCTTGCTGTAAAGGTCTTTTTGTTTATTTAGGTATAGGTCATACCAATATTTTGAAGGGAAAGTTCCCCATGAGCTCATGAGTTATAAAATATGAATAACATTAATGAAATACAAAATAATAATGGTAAACATAGTTGGGTTACAACACCTCCCCATTTGGTAAGAGATTTTATATAACTGAAAATTATAGAAAATCTCATAAAAATATTTCAAAATAAGAATGAAATATATATAATCCTAAAATTTCTGTATATAGTATATATACTTCTAATTAATAAGCTTATTGCTAAAATTATAGATAAGTGAAAAATTTATATTGTTTACATGACATGAAACCTTAATTTCTAGAGACATACTTATACTTATAATTTAATAGCTTATATGTTAACTTATTTAAAATCTTATCTTATTGGCCGTCTAGAAGGGGTATATCCAATGGATCTACGTTGAGGATGTTCTATATATACATCTTCATCCTCGTAATTACTTACTTCTCTACCTTGAGATATATCCCTATTGTTGCGATTGTACCTGGTTACATATCTATCAGTATTATGAGACGGTTCAATATTTTGATTCACTCTAATACAGACATTAGGTATAAGTCCACAGCATGATGTTTTATTTTTACATTTGCTATATATTTTATATAATAAATATAATACTAAACATATTGCTAGAAAATATGCTATAACTGATACAGAGAATATATATTTTTTATTAGAGATGTTCTTTTGCATGTCATCTGCTATTTTGTCAATGTCTTCTAATTTGTGACTTGCGATATTAAGTTCTGGGATATGTTTTGAAAGAGTTTTGTAATGTTCATTTAATACGATTTCTGAAATGTTTATTGTCCTATTCTTAATTTTATCACAGTATTCATCTGCAATGTCAAAAGATGGAACAAATTCACTAAACACATTAGATTGAAACACGTTACCATGTGGTACAAGTACAACTGAAGGACTATAAGCTGTACACTGTTTTCCTATAGTGACACTACCACTGTTTTTTAAGACTATATTTTCAGGTTTATCTTGATTTAAACAAGAAATTGTTAAAGTTTCTGGGTGAGCAACTGCAAATAACTAAGTATTACTTGTGGTAAGTTGCCAAAAAATACCGGTATTTGAATGAATAACACGTTTGTCACAAATATCAGGGATTTTGTTTGACATTTGAATTAGTGAGATTTCACAATTGTTAACAAGATGAGCAAGTGAAACAGGCTTTTGCTGTTTACAAATAAATTTATTTTCTGTAACCTTTAAACAAGAACTGTATTATGTTTCATCTAGTGTAATAAATTGTTTGCTTTTATCGATTGCTATATATTTAGAAGATGGTTGTATTAACACAAATTCGTTTGATGTTATTAATTTGGAAAAATTTTATATAGATAAAATAACTGGGATTCTACTAATGGGATGTCTATTATATATATTAGGCGCTTATTTTCAAAGTAAACTTGTAGATCAATTAGATTAAGTAAAAGATTTGCATGTAGACGATCTAAAAATATCGGATATTCTAAACTATGAGGAATAGCTACAGTAGTTTGCTTTCCTCCACATCAATTAAATCGGCTTTGAAAGTATTTTTTGTCTTTTTGCTAACTTTTTTTTTTTTTTTTGAAGCCCGACACCCTCGTGACGCACAACGTGAACGCTTCTTATTTATTTTAACATTATATCGATAAGGAACCTTATACAACGTATTAAATTCACATTTTTGATACACATAAGATTTATCAGCTTTACTGAGACGGGACCTAGATTTGACTATTTTATGTAATAGTCTTTTATGATGAATTAAGTCAATTTTGCTTTTAGAAATAAAATTACAGCAATCGCATATATTATCAGCTAAACCCTTATGCGTTAATAACGTATGCCTTTTGAGGACAAATCTGATTTTTGATGTAAATGAACAAGCTCTGCATTCAAAAATTTTGGTTTTAAGTTTATCTGGATCTGTGGTTTTTAAACCTGCCATTTCATGACTCGATGTTTTCGATTTTTTGGTAGTTAAAGGTCTTTCCTTGAATTCTAAAGGAGAATGAATAGTCTCTTTAGCAGTTGTTGTGTCTTGATTGTGTTCGTCATCAACATTTTCATTTATATGTAAAAGTATATGTCTAGACAAAGAGAACCGTGTCTTAGCAAAAAAGGGACAAAACTCACATCTATGAAAACATTAATGAAATACAAAATAATAATGGTAAACATAGTTGGGTTACAACAACTTGTTTCTTCATTTTTTCTTTCAGTGTTTCGTTTTCCTTTCTTAGATTGTTTTTGATACTCTTCCTGATTTCGTTTTACCTATTTTACGTTTTTGATTAATTCTCTCATCATGACGACTAATTTGTCCTCCTCATCTCTACCTTTTTGTGACTTTCTTACTATTTTTTGCTCTTTTGGAATATGTCATCTGAATCCTCTCTGTCCCTTCCCCACTTCTTTCCTGTGTCCTCTGATGTGTAATCGTCGCTATTCATAATTTTTAGGTTTTCTATTGACGCTTTATTTCCTTATAATTCAAACGTACGAGTATTTTATTTATTATCCTTTATTTACAAACGCAAAATTCCGATAAACACAGCATTATCTGTCCGCGTAAAAAATCTTGCCGGCCAGTCGACCCGTCGAACCTTGAGGTTTTATCATTGTTCTCCTCTCTCCCGCACTCGCAATTTTGCCGATCATTTGCTAATTTTCTTTAATTAAATCACTTATTCTAGCAATTTTCTAAATCAAATTTCGCTCACTTGTTCACTAAATATTCTCACTTTCGTCCATCCACGATTTATCGTTTTAATAGCTCGCAAATCGTCAATATTTGGGGTTATTTACGGAGCAAAGATCAAACCAGTCACCCAGTGCTGTGCTCGAATATATTTATCCTAATTTTAATTACAAATTACAAAATTTATTTAATTATTATTTAACTATTACTCCAGATTGTCAAAAAACACAAGAATATTTCCAATTATAATTAAAGCAAAAGAAATTTACATCCATTAAACTATTTATTAAAAAAATTGAAGGATTTTAGCTAGGTAAAGAAATAGTTAAAAAAATTGCGATGTTAATTGAAAACCCTGAGTCATACATCAAAAACTCCCCTCGTATCGAGATCATACCGACTCACCGAATCAGGCACGAGACAGCAAGAAATCACACAAATCACTAGGGCCCTTAAGATCAGAGTTCATTAGAAAGGCAGCGCCATTCACACACAAGGACAGAAGAACGCGATCTCAACCAAAGTAGAGTCCTATTACAGCGTGTGAAAGGAGCTGCAGATAGGATTGGACGGGTCCTAAGAAAACACAACATAGGCACAGCATACAAACCACAAAACACTCTTGCAGACATCCTGGGTAACCTCAAGAACAAGAGAAAACTGGAAAACCATGGAGTTTACAGCATCCCATGCGGAGACTGCCATAAATTGTACATAGGGCAAACAAACAGAAGAATCTCCACCCGGATCCAAGAACATAAAATAAGTATCAAAAACAACCAAACAACATCAGCTCTTTTTCAGTACCATTATGATACTGGTCACAACTTAATTTTGAGGGATCTAAACAAATAACCTCGATTTCACATTATAAAACACGCATAGTTGGAAATCAAATAGAATGGACAGCCAAATAGGCGGAATAATTCACTGAATATCTCCACTACTGGAAGGGTCTACTAGCTAAACCAAGGAATGACCGAAACATCGCGAAGGCAACAGTCACCATAGCGCCGGAATAATTACCATTGATTCGGGCACCCAGCCGGCAAACACTATCGGAATGATTCAAAGCAATAAATTAAAAATTTGTTAAATAACATTTCAGTTGCGATTAAACCGTGGAGAGCCTGTACTCTCAACAACTAGAGTTGACGCGTGCGTCCGAATGTTGCGCAGTGCTTGATTTAAGTGTTCTTATAACAGCGTTCATTCTTTTTTTAAACTAACATGTGAATTATGTATATCTACAACCAGTGATGTATGTAATTGTCGTGCCGCAAGGTATAGTGTATGGGAGGGAAAAACAGAATACTGCATATATAAACTGTATAACACAAAATTTCTTGAGATACCTTGGCTGAGTTGAAGAATAAGAATATCATCATTATCCTTGGATCTTGGCGAACAAGAACATTAAAATAATTAGGATTTCTTATCGCGGCTCCTATGATTTAGACTATTTATGATAAATTCAGTAACTTACCCATTTAACGAATTGTGCTTGACGGCATACACTAATGCAACCTAACGGCCAAAGAAGCGAAACATATCCAATCCCACTGGCCAACAATGTTCCAGCCAATTTTTTTAAATTTTCGTTAAACACTGGCACATCGAAATGACTCATAAAGCTGTCAACTTTAACGCAGTCATGTTGGAGAAAGAGATATCCACAATATACCAAAAATAAGGCGTATATCTAAAAATAAAGTAAATTAAATTTTTATTCACATTCTGGGGACTATCACTTAACGAATAAGCCTAATAATCGTTCGATTCTAAAACCTACGATTTTCAGAAAACTATGGAAATCTTGTATATTGATTCAGAGTCAAATTAAGTCAATTTGTTTTACATTAGATGGCGCTATAATTTGTTGGTTCCCAATATTTTTTTAGATATATTTCTGTGCTGCTGGTGTGATTGTATTACAAGTTGTTGGATCTTGTTGTCTTTACCTAGGTTCTGAAATGGAACAAAATATGGTTTGTCGCAGCTTAGAGATTGAAAGACGATGGTTGGTTGGTTGTAGGTGAGGTCGACGATTGTGTCTGTTTATGCACTGCAGCCTCTTGGCTTACTATACTCCCTTGTTTTGATTACATGAACATCATCCCTTTACAAACAGTTCTTGGCGTTCTTTCAAGCCCTCTACATGGTACTTTATCGCCACAATGTAGATCTCCGTACGGTGTATGTCTATTCTGAGTTAAAGCCTGACATTTGCATACGATGTGAATAGAGTTTTCCTCCTCTTTACCACATAGTTTGCATGCCATGTGGATACTCATTTGTTGTAAATATTTCTTGACGTGACAGTGGCCAATAATCAGTCCCATCACTACTTTGGTCGGGACTCTTGCTAAACAAAAGACGTCGTCAGTTGTTAGTTTGACGAGCCGCCAGTTACGTCTTTCGCATATCCTTGATAAGATCTTGCGAGTCAACGATCTAGATATTGCTGATATGTCACTTTAATAGTTGCTTTACTATCTGTTTTGGAATACCAAAAGCTGGTTCTAGCTCCCTGTATAGTTTTGTAGATCCTAATCTTGCTAATTATTCCACTTTTTCGTCATCATTTATACCCGAAAGTCCTGACAGCCACAGGAGTTTAACCCTATTATTCCTGGTGGATAGTTCTCATAGGTCACGTTTACGCTCCATCGTGATTTTGGAGGCTTGATAGGCATCTAAACCCTTAGAGCAGCTTGACTGTCTGAGAGAATATACATTTCTTGGTAGAGAGAGTTCCGTTTAATATTCTCGTGAACACAAGCTTCGATTCCATAAATTTCTGCCTAGAATATTATTGTACTTGTCCCTAGTGGAATGCTAAACCTCCACTTTGACTTTGCCGCATATATGCCAGCTTCTATTCTGCCCGAAGGTTTTGATCTACCTGTGTAATAGATCAGACCCGTTGCCCTCATCGGAGTGTCCACCTCCATCCACAGATTTGAATCGCACCCAATTCTATATGGTTAGAAATTATACAACGTTATCATATAATAAGATTACATATCCAAGAGTTTGTCGCCGATTAGATCCATAACTCTTGTGTGCTCAAATTGTGCAGGTTGTTGTTTCCATCCCCTATTTGTCCTTATTCGATAGGCGCTATTGATAACGTAGTTTTTCATGTATATATCTAGGGGTATAAGTCTTAGAATTATTTCCATAGCTGTGGTGGGAATGCTACGTGTAGCCCCGGTGGCACATAAGTAAGCCAACCTCGGCAGCCGATATACCTAGGACGTCTATTATTCTCAAATCTCCCGTAACTTTAATATAATAGTAAAACTTGCTGGCGAATTTACCTCAATAAGACACTGAATGTTTTTCTAAATATGTCCTACAAACGCTGAATATATATTTCGTTACTATTTTTGTCTCAATATACGAGGACTATCTGAAAAGTTCTCTGCCTAACGATGAAAGAATTTTTTTTGACATGAAATATGTTTTATTTTTCAATATAATTTCCTGAAACTTCAATCCATTACTTCCAATGTTTTTCCAATAATTTAGTATAGCCTGTCCCAAAATATAAGATCCTATTTGGCCGTTTTAAGTGGGCAATATAAAAATTCTGACTTTTTTGTTTATAATAGGTTGTAGAGATGGACTTAAGAATTTTATTCATTAATGCAAATAAATAAAATTATAAGTGTTTTTGGAGATGTTTATTTATAGATGCATGTAAAAACAAATGGATAAGAAGTACAAATATACAATTTCAATAAATAGGATTTACAAGATTCGACATATTATGTAAATAAAAATATATTTTAACTTAAGCCTAATTCGGTTTCACTATCACTGTCATCAGCTGAGGTAATTATCAGTGGTTTTATATTATTTACACACATATATGAATCTTCAACTTTAACAACGTGCCGAATGGAATTCTTCCAGCTTTCACAAGGTATATCATTTATAACTTTTTTACTAATTCAGCCACTGCCACGCTTAAAGTAGGAGAAACATTTTGTGCCTATATTATATATTTATAAATATGTTCAGTGGGATTAGACACACAATAATACGGAAGAAGTCGCAAAACAGTGTGTCTCATTTTCTCAGCCATACTATCACAAACATATTTCTTTTTCAATTTATAGTCTTTCAAAACTTCCAAAAGATAACTTTTTTATAACTAAAGTCCAAATAAATGTCATTGTCTAACATATATTCCTGTATTTCCGATTTGGTGTTGGCTGCATTAGGAACCTTATTTAGTAGGTAAATGAAATGATTAAGTACGGGTCTAATAAATTACATCGAATGCTGAGAAACATGTTCCACAGAGCGATAAATGAAGAAAAAATACCAGAGGAATGGTCAAAAGCCTATATAGTATCTATATTTAAAAAGGGAGAGCGCAGAAAATGCACAAACTATAGAGGCCTAAGCATAATATCGAGTATGGGACGTTTGTATGGAAAAATTATTAAAAATATCATAGAGGAAAATATAAAAGGAAAAATTGGAGAAGACCAAGCAAGCTTTACGGCCGGAAAATCATGTATAGACCACATATACGCTACAAAACAAACAATGGAAAAAAAACTTGCAAAGAATAGACAAGTTCATCTAGCCTTAGACATAAGAAAGGCCTATGACTCAGTACCAAGACAAAGATTATGGAACGGAATGAAAGAAATAGGTATTGATAAAGAATTAATACACGCAGCTAAAAGCTCTCTACGAAAACAACACAGTGAACATAAAAATAGAAAATAAAATAGGAAAGAGACTCCAAACATCAAAAGGCCTATTACAAGGATGCTCTACATCCCCTACACTATTCAAAATATACCTCGAACAAAAATTTAAAAAATGGAAGCAAAAATGTAGTGGAATGGGAGTCCCAATACGAGAAGATTACTTATATACTCTAAGTTTCGCAGATGACCAAGTAATCATAGCGCAAGATGTGGAAGACCTCAGCTATATGGTAAGAAAACTGAAAGAAGAATACACTAAAGCAGGATTAGCAATAAACTTTGATAAAACGGAATATCTAACAACAAAGGAGGGAAACGTGGAGAATCTGGAAGTCGATAACGAAACAATAATCAAAGGAACCGATAATTTAAATATTTAGGAACCATCATTTCAAAAACGCAACATCAGAAGAAGAGATTAAAGCTAGATTAGGACAAACGCGGACATGCATAAGACAATTAAATTCGATCCTGTGGGACAAGTACATTACAAAGAGAAACAAAACACGCACATACAAATCAATAATACAAAGCATAATGACATACGGGTTAGAAACATGGACGATCAACAAAAGAAATAAATCTAAATTTAACGCGGTACAGATGGAGTATGGTGAGAATAACAAATGAAGAAATAAGAAGCAGAATGAACATCAAAGTGAACGCAATAAACACCATTGAAGAAAAACGATTAAAATGGTATGGACACATAAGACGGAGGGAAGATAATAGGTGAATAAAGAAAATAACGGAGTGGAGCCCTACAGGGAGAAGAAAAAGAGGAAGACCCAGACGATAGTGGAGAGGCGATGTGGACGAGGCTATGGAGCACAGGGGTCTAACAGATGGAGACTGGGAAGATAGAAATGGATAGAATCGAAGGCTGAGAGAAGGAAGACAGCGTCAGCTATAGAAAATCCTTGATATACATATATATATATATATATATATATATATATATATATATATATATATATATATATATATATATATATATATTTAGTAGGCGACTATGGTAACTCGTCCATAACTATAACACTCTGTTCGGGAACATTTGGTAAAAGAGAATTTTGAAACCAATTTTCAAAGAATCTTTTATGTTTTTTGCAGATAATAGTAGACAATTTGAAATCCAGCTCTTTTCAGATCTAGCATGCAAAATGGTTATTCGTTTACCATTATTTGAAGGTGCGTTAGCTTAATATTTTGTACGGCTGTCAACCCACCCTTTTTGCACAGTGTCATGGATATCGAACCATGTTTCGTCAAGGTATATTATTGGCCAATTCTCTGATCGATACTGTTTAATTTCTTGTAAACGAGTATATCGCAAGATTTCTAATCTTTGTGACTCCATCACTACTTGCCTTTTGTTGATTTTTCGGAACATGAATCCCATTCTTAAGAGAATTCTGTGAAGGGTTGATCGGCCGCAATGTATATTGGTCCCGTCCTGCACCAGTCTTAATTTTATTTTGTCTAGCGTCGGCACCAACTGCTCTTCATACATAGAATATATTTTTCTCCTGATGACGTCTTTTTCACAAACGTCTACATGATGCATTTGAAAATCTTTCCATTTTTTTCTGTTCCTGAATGATGGTTTTCCTACAATACCCTTAAACGTAGAAATTGGGGTTCTTGTTAGTTCACTGGTTTCATGCAAAGCACTTTGTTTATTCAAGTTTCTTTTTGCCAAACTGTCGTAAACATTTTTCACTATTTGCTTAGCGTCAAGTGATAAATGTTTTCTCTTGCGATAGCCACTATTGCAATTTTCCCATGGACGCCACATAATTAAAATAGAACCGTTAAGTTGTAGGTAAAAATAAAAATAATAAAAAGTATCTTTAGAATCTTAATGAGCACTTGTGGTCATTAGGCCTATATTATCAAATACTTATATCCATATGATTGCAGGTGCAAGTGAGGCCGGTATACAAACCAGGTAAAATAAAAATACGTTTATCGTAATACCTGGTAACTATGCACAAAACCCTAATAAGGTCGTTTATTGCTCCATTGAAAAAGCAAAAAGGCAGGATCTTATATCTTGGGATTTACTTTACCATCATTAAAGTGTAATTCCGGAAGTTTTGCAAAATATCCATCCCACTGCTGCAGTAGCTTCGCCATTTGATGTAAAATGCTTTCCAGCCAGGAATTTTTTCACGTTTTGAAGCAGATAATAATCGGAGGGAACCAGATCTGGTGAATTCGCTGGGTTATAACATTCATTTTTACCTAGATTTTAAGATCATGTTACAACACCGTTTTTCTTTCATTAATTCATGCAATAATTGTTAATTTACGTTAAGCAGTGAATTTAAATCTTATTACAGTTTTTTATATTTGGTTAAGCAGTGCAACTCAACCAGTAGTAGGCATGTGATCGAGTTAACTTATTTCATCTGCACTGAATGTGTCTAGTTTATGATTAGGATGGGCATCATCGATCTTTGTCTATCAAATCGCTAGTTTAACACTCCAGTCTCATTTTTGCGTTCCTGAAGTGAACCAGTACATTTTGAAGACTTCACTTCGAAGGAAGGGGAACAGAGAAGTATATCCAATTTCCAATTTTAGAAGCTTTTTCCGGTCCAGCATGTAACCGTGACTCTGTTCGTCACGGAGTGATGGCTTATTCTTCCATCATGTTTGGAAGCGTCTTTTTTATCACCGAGTCGGTGCCGTTTTCAGACCTCAAGTCTGAGGCCTCTTTCCGTTTCAAAAATATTTTACTTATTCTACGGCATTTCGGGTCACAAAGTGATCAGTTACCTAAATGAGAATGGGGAGTAGTGTGTGAGGCAATATTTTGATGAGAATCTCACAAGGAGAAGCCAAGCAGTAAGTCATCAGTACACCAGTTTAAATATCTCACTTCCTTTCTACAACGTGTGTTTCCAACGACTACGTAACACGTGTGATCCCGAAGTCAGTTTCACAGGAAGTGAATCAGAAACAAACTTTCTATATTGTGTCTTTTAAAGCCATTTTTCGCACTTAGAATAAGTGATGCTAGGATTGATACAACCTTCATAATTCTAACTTAAAGGCTCTCTGTAAATGTGTGCACTCTCATAGCATAAGAAGTTTTTGATTTAGTCTATGTAATTTTAAGGGTGTAATAAATGTAAGAATTTTTTCTTTTCTTACTTTCCCCAATGTTAGCATAGTGTTTCACTGAACTCCCGTTCTATCTTACAGGACGTAAAGTTGTACCTTATTCAATTTTCTAACAACAACTAAATAAACTTCAGTATTTTTCATTTTTTGAGCTAAACTTAGATTGTTTTTATTCTAAAATGAATGGTGCCCAAAACAGTACAACTAGGTTTTAAACAACTGTAGAGACTATTTTCAAAAGGCGTACAAAAATTACCTCGATCTCCATTTCTCTCCAAACAAAACGGGCTAGCTGATGCCTTAATTTTGCTCTCTCAGTCCATTCTCAAAAAATAAGATATACATAAGGGGCAAATAGTGGCTCTTATTTAATAACTAAAGTAGTTATTAAAATAAACTAAAGTTCCTCGGCTACAGGGTGTTCGAGCAATTCGTACTTTAATTCGTTGAACTTTATATGTATCAATCGGTTTTATAACGTCTTCCGTCTTCCGATGCCTAATTTCCACTCCTCCCGGTTTCTCCATTCCTCCTCCTCCAGATCTCTCTCTAGTACTTCCTTGTTGATTCCTGCTCTCCAGCTTTGGCGTGGTCTTCCTCGCTTTCTTTTTCCATGAGGGTTCCAATTTAAAATCTTTTTAGGTAGTCGGTCTCTGTACATGTCCGTACCATACCAACTGTTGGGTTCTGATTTCGTCCACTATATCGTGCTTTATTTCTAAAGCTCGTCTTATCGTGTCATTTGGTATGCGGTCTTTTCTGGATTTTCCGGCTGCTCGTCTCCAGAAATCCATTTCTGTAGCTTTTAGTATCTTTTCTGTTCTTTCTTTCAATGGCCACACCTGAGAGCTGTAAGTTATTTCACTATTGAGTTGTAAATTCTCCTCTTATTTTCAATGGTTATGTTTTTGTCCCATAGTATACTATTAAGCATTGCAATCGCTTTTCTTCCTTGGATATTCCTCTCGAATATTGCTTCTTCCAGTGTTCCGTTCCCAAATACTTATAACTGGCACAGTGTTTGATGGTGTGTCCTGTGGCCAGTTTCAAGTCCTGCTGTTGTCCTCTGACGCACATGTAAGTAGTAGAGGTAAGGCGGTTCTGGGACACCTCGATGGCCACTTTTTTACCCGACCTTGACCAGTAGCCGAAGAAGTGAATTCAGCAGTTTCAGTCATTTGGCTGAAATCTTCTGGAAGTTGTGTCAAAGAAGGTCATTCTTGGTCCGCATAAGTGAATTAGTTACGTTTTATTTGACCTTTGACCTTTCTACCTTCCTACCTGAAAAATCCGAAGAAGTGTCGTCAATGACGTCACAGTCCAGTGGATGTTGATCAGTGCCCTTTTGGCATATTTGACCTTGAGGCTAGAATTTAGGTAGAATCTGTGTAATTAGGTGTAAGATAGGTGTAAATAGGTGTTAGATGTTAAGAGCCGAAGAAGTCTTCAATGACGTCACAGTCCAGTGGATGTTGATCAGTGTCCTTTTGTCACTTTTGACCTTGAGGATTCTTGATATTGGTATATGTGTGTTAAATGTTGTGTATTAAATGAAATAAGTTAAAAAAAGTGATGTGTGAAGTAGGATTAGAACCTGCATATGTTGTGTGGAGAACTGCAAAACTGGGGACTTAACCTACTTAGCCAAATAGGATTCGTAAGAGAGAATGCAATAATTGGGATGACATAAAAAAGGATTGGTGAATAATATGTGAAAAGTCTGCAAGAAGAGTTGAAATTCGTACAAGAAGTGGTCGTCAATGACGTAATATGTCCAGTGGATGTTGAATCAGTGCCATTTTGGTAAATAAGTTGTCGAAAAGGTGTAAAACTAGAGGTAAATAGGTGTAAAATAGGTGTAAATAGATGTGAATAGGTGTAAGTGTGTATCCGAAGAAGTCTGAAAGAAGTAGTCGTCAATGAGGTAATATATCCAGTGGTTGTTGAACAGTGCCTTTTTGTCAGGTTTAGATGTTGAAAATGTCTTCAGAATCGGTGTAAATAAGTGTAAAATAGGTGTAAATAGGTGTGAATAGATGTCTTAAGAGCCTGCAAGAAGTGGTCGTCAATGACATAATTTGTCCAGTAGATGTGAAAACAGGGTATCTTAACTTCATTAAAACTTTAATAAACTTCTGTTAGAGGAGAAGTTGCATTAGTTTTGATTGGTCTCGTTGTACGAAAGTAGGCGTAACCTGATAAGAAAGGTGTTATTTTGATAGGTTGAATGTGTATGTAGTGTAAAAGGAAGATAAGAAAATAGTTGTTGGTTGGTTGACTAGGTAAAATGGCTTCCATAAGGCATGTATTTGATTGGTTTGTAGTGTATAGGTGTGATAAGAAACTTGTAATTGGTTGGTTGACTAGGTAAAATGGCTTCCATAACGCATGTATTTGATTGGTTTGTAGTGTATAGGTGTGATAAGAAACTTGTAATTGGTTGGTTGATTAGATAGGATGTGTGTTGATACCACTTGTTTGATATTTTGAATAGTAAAAGCTATGGTGTAAAAGTGTATCAAAAAGTAATATATTAGTTGGAAATTGTGTGCAAAAAGGCTTTATTAGGTAGTATATTTGATGTAAAATTTGTTAAATGTTCCCCTATAATGTTGTTTGGCGTCTAAAAGTCGGTAAAAAAAGCTTGAAAATGTAAACAAGTGGCGCCGTAAGTCTGTAAAAATGTGTGAGATAGGGCAAAATGTAAACAAAATGTATGAATAATGTATGATTCATGGTACTTTTTGTAAGTAAAATTGAGTAAACAAGTGACTCGTTAGGTCAGCAAAGTAGATAAGAAAGGTCAAAAATAGTTGATAAGAGATGAGTGAATGTATGTGAGAATGTAAGAAATAGCAAAAACTTTTATTAATAGGAAAATTCCATGCAAATAATTGAAAGAGCAAGAAATTTTAGTTGGTTGTGGGAAAGTTGAATGTAAACGCAAAAGTTGTTGTTTGTCCTCAAGTTATGATATGAAATGAGCTTAATCTAGTTGGGGCTCGTTGAAATTTTGTGTGAACTCGTTGTGGAGATTTTGTTAAAAAGCAAAAGTAAAACACGTATTTGTCAAGAATAGTAAAATAATGAGCTTAAATGAGTTTATTTGGAGTTTGTCGGAATGTTTTTGAATTCGTTGTCTTGTAATAATAGTAAAATTTTAAATGAGCCTAACGTTTTACCGTATGTGGGAACGTTGTAAAAGTTGTTGTTAGTTTTTCACAAAGAGTTAGTTTTGTTGAGCGCTTAGTTTGGTTTCGTTGGTTTGTAATAAAAGTAAAATAGAGCCTAGCCTAGCCTGTACTCGTTGTTATTATTATGAGAGGAGAATAAAACACAAGTATGAGTACATGGAGAAATATATTAATACCAATGAACAAAAACAAAAGAGCCTCGTCTAATTTGATTAAAAATCTTTACAACTATTCTTATATACCTTAAAAAGGAGAAAATTTGAAAAACTACTTACTAAAATACTTAAAAGTACAAAAATCTATAAAACAATAAAACTAACTAAAATGATGTAAATAATATTTTGCCTGGTACGAAATGATATAAAAAACCATTTGTATTAGTAAAAACAGATAAGAAGTAGATTCGAATACATTGATTTCAATAAATTTACTCTACTAAAAAGCAAACAGGAAAAATTAAAAACTATGAATTGTTATTGGCTTACTTAAATACTTAAAAGTACAAAATCTCAATAAAACAATAAAACTAATTAAAATCTTAAGATGTAAGTAATATGTTGCCTGGTACGAACTGATACCAACAAAAACCAGTTGTTAAAATGAGAGAGAGTTCAACAAATTTGATAAGAAAGATCAAATATTTGTCGATAAGAGGATGTAAAATGTACTGGATAAAATATAAATTGCAATGTTATGCTTTACTAATAACTATATATATATATATATATATATATATATATATATATATATATATATATATATATATATATATATATATATATATATATATATACAGTCCCTGGCCAAATTATTAGACGCACTGTATTTTTTTTAGTAATTTTATGTTTCTTAAGAGTTTTTATGCAATACTGGTATATTTAAACTACAATATTATTGATTTTTATTTAAAAGAATTGTTGTAGACTACATATTTGTATTTATTTTTAACATATGGCAACACTGTGTTGACAAAGTGATACATGAACGTAAACAAGTACAAACCTGTATCAGTCGCGATCGGAATCGAGCCAGGTACGGACGTGTTTCTGTGGCTTTATGGACTCTGATTGTTTGTTTAACAGTTTTATACTACTCAGTTATTAGTTTATTTTGTATGCAGTGTTTTAAAAAAGTAATCGGACTATTTTCATTATGGGTAGAAAAGGCGATCTTTCACGACGTAAAAAAGCTGAAGTGAAGGCCCTTGTGATTGCGAAAACATTTACAAACCGAGAAATATTACGAAGATTAGAGGTTTCTGAAGCTAGTGTACGACGCATAAAAAAGAAAATTGAGTCAGGGAAGGAATTAAGCCCGAAAAGAAAGAAAAGATGCGGTAGAAAACCAATTTTCACTCCACGGTCAGAGAGATGTTTGAAGAAAATTTGTGTAGAAAACAGATTTGCTACCACAAAGGTAATAAAATCACAACTCCAGGATGCTAGCGTAAATGCTTCTGAGCGCACTGTTCGAAGAAAATTGAAAGAATTAGATTTTAAGGCCTGTCGCCCCGCCAGGAAGCCCAAGTTAACAGCTGCAATGAAAGCAAAGAGCCTGAAGTGGGCCAAACAATGGCAAGACAAAGATGTGGACTTCTGGAGATCGGTAAAATACAGCAATTTAATCAATAATTGATACATTATTATCATTTTCAGTTAAATAAAGCAAATAAACTTGGAAGTTTATATATTTTTCCTATTTTTGACAGGTCTGCTTCAGTGACGAAAGCACATTCGAAATTTTGCAGAATAAAGCTCAGTATGTGCGTCGTCGTCATGGAGAAAAGTTTCATCCTGATTGTGTCGTCCCGACGGTTAAACATCCCACCAAAGTGATGATTTGGTCAGTCATCAGCGGCAAGGGCACTGGACGTCTGTACGTCGCCAAAGGAATAATGAGGCAAGATCAGTACAAAGAAGTATTACAAAATCGGTTGATTCCGCAGCTCAGAGAATGGTTTCCAAATGGGGAACCATTCACTTTCATGCAAGATGGAGCTCCCTGCCACACTGCTCGGTCTGTTAAAGCTTTTTTGGCAGAAAAAATATCCCTCTGTTGGATTGGCCGGGTAATAGCCCTGATATGAACCCCATTGAAAATGTGTGGGATCTGATGAAAAGAGAAGTGGCTAAAGATGTGATTACCAACAAAACCCAGCTCCTAGAAAAGATTATTCATGTGTGGAATCATCATCCTCAAATGCAGGAGACAGTACAATCTTGCATTGATAGCATGCCGCGCAGAATTAAAGCTTTGATAGCGGCTAAAGGTGGCTCAACTAAATATTGACTTTTACTAACATTAATTTCACTTTTCTTTAAAACTTAATAAACTTATGCTTTTCTAAATGAATGCTGTTTTATTTATGTCAAATAAATAGGTAATTGATTGGATAATATAAAAATAAAAAACAAATCAATTTAAAATAATAAAACGGTACAATATCACTCGGTAATTAATATTTTACATGAAATCTTGCAGTGCGTCTAATAATTTGGCCAGGGACTGTATATATATATATATATATATATATATATATATATATATATATATATATATATATATATATATATAAATATATATATATATATATTTGATTAGAAATATTAAATAAATGCGAGAGAGTTCAACAAAAACAGATAAGAAAGGTTAAAATTAGTTGATAAGAAGTAGATTCGAATACATTGAGAATGCAAAATAATTGAAAGACCAATAAATTTACGATATTTCGTTGTAGTTAAATGTAAACACGTAAAGGTTGTTTTGTTTGTTTTAAAGTTACTCTCACTACTTAGTAATTCTGATATTTGTATAAATCAAAATTTGTTTCCAAAAGAACAAAGATTCGACTAATAATAAACTAAGAAATAGGTTGTAAATATAATATCAATATTATTTGTCTACTAAAAAGCAAATTGGTTTAAATTATAGACTTACTTAAATACTTAAAAAATACAAAATCTCTATATAAAATTAACTAAAATCTTACTACAAAAATTATTATAATACATTAATCATCCTGGTGGGAACGTTTACGTATAGTGGAGGCTGCCATCTTCAGTTTAGCTGAATACGGGCCGCTCATTCCTGCTATTACATTAATTCGATTGGTATATCGAAGACATTTGCGACCCATATGATGTAGCGTGTCCCTGGGCCATTCGTATTGTTCCTTGCCCATGATCAGATTCTCGTTTAATGGTCTGACCAAAGCACAAGGGTTGTTTTTATAATAAGTTTGCATAACTAAAAGTTGTAAACAATTTTTACACTTTATTTTACTTAACTGAGTTAACATCATGGACCAGCTCTTCATTTGTACCATTTCAGCACTCCAACAAAACTTCAACGTTGCACCACTTCGTGAACATTTTATTACTACACTATATAATGTACTCTGAGAACTTGTCATTGTGTATGATTTGACAATTAATTAGATCTTAACTGAAAATATTTTTAAAATTTCCAAAGAGATTTTAATGCCACTAAAATTGTAATTGACTTGACATAAGACTTGTGTGTGTTTATATATTAAATACAAATCATCCGATATGCATTTTTTAGAAATATATACTAATTACACAAGTTTATCAGTATAAATGCAATTTAATTTGGAAAATTACCACTTAACTAAATAATGATGTATGGAGTCGATTAGTCGCTAAAATCTCAAAAATAACAAAAACAAATGGATTAATTTAGTTTATAAAATGATAAGAGATAAATGTCGAAAACATGTTTATAATAACAAATATCTGGTGATTGGAAAATTTGGTCTGACTTAATTAGCGCTATTACTTAAAAATAAACTGCAATAATAATAAAAGGATCAGAGAAGTCAATTTTAATACAATGTTAAATAAATGATAAATTGCTATCTAAATATATATTTATTTTTTAAAACAGCTCGATAGATTTACAACTAGTTTAGATAATTGCTCAATCAACCTATTACTATTCTTATTATGATTGCAATAAATACTACATTGTATGCATTTGTTTGATGTCGACAACGATGACAATTCTTCATTGACACGTCTTAGTACCATACGAATGTGGAAACATTCACATGTATCGGGTCCTTCTCGAACTCCAGGATGTGACCATACACATGATACGTAATGTGTTTCTAAATTATTCGTAACTTGTTTGCGATCGATAAAAGGTGTTAAATATTCTCGATAAGATATTAGTCGAATCCTTGTTTCACAACAACATGATAATTTCTTGACAAAATCATCAATTTTTCTACAAGTTTTATATACTAAATCACCTTGACTGAATAAATTCATTTTGCAAATAAGATGACATGTTTGACAATTTAATAAATGTGTTATACTGAGATGCTTCTATGATCAAACTGAGAAGGGATAGGTATATTTAAATTGATATGTTGTGTCTGGTGTTAGTAGTAGTAGTCAGTATTTGATAAACATAAAATCAAATAAACAATGAGTGAAGATCGTCAACGAGAACAAGTATATGTAGTAACAAAAAGAAATGGACTTTGGATTAATCGTAATGCTGTCGAATTAACACCTGGTAAATTGTTAAGTGGAGTCGGTTTATATCAAAATGGAGGATGTATAGCATGTGGTGTTCGTGATAACGATCTGTTTTCAGGGGGACAACAAGGAATGCATTCGAAATGTCAGGATATCTGGAAGACTGGTACACATGATCTTAAAGATAAACATGTACAATCAATAATTCCAAGACCGATTGGTGAATGAGAATACCAACAACAACAACGAGAACAAAGAGGCAACCATTAGAAACTCCTTGTTAATTTTTATTACCTTTTATATAATTTATTTTTTAAATAATAGATATATGTATATTTGTCTTAATAAAATCCTTATATCCTTAAATATTTAATGTTACTAGTAGAACAAGCGGGGTTCTGGGACACCTCGATGGCCACATTTTTACCCGACCTTGACCACTAGCCGAAGAAGTGAATTCAGGAGGTTTCAGTCGTTTGGCTGAAATCTTCTGGAAGTTGTGTCAAGGAAGGTCGTTCTTCGTCCGCATAAGTGAAATAGTTACGTTTTCCTTGACCTTTGACCTTTCTACCTTTCTACCTGAAAATCCGAAGAAGTGTCGTCAATGACATCACACGTCCAGTGGTTGTTGATCAGTGCCCTTTTGGCACATTTGACCTTGAGTATAGAAATTAGGTATAATCTGTGTAATAAAGTGTAAGATAGGTGTAAATAGGTGTTAGGTGTGTTAAGAGCCGAAGAGGTCTTCAATGACGTCACAAGTCCAGTGGTTGTTGCTCAGTGACTTTTTGTCACTTTTGACCTTGAGTATTCTTGATATTGGTATATATGTGTGTGTTAAATGTTGTGTACTAAATGAAATAAGTTAAAAAAAGTGATGTCTGTAGTAGGATTAGAACCTGCATATGTTGTGTGTAGAACTGCAAAACTGGGGACTTAACCTACTTAGCCAAATAGGATTCGTAATAGAGAATGCAATAATTGGGATGACATAAAAAAGGATTGGTGAATAATATGTGAAAAGTCTGCAAAGTTGAAATTCGTACAAGAAGTGGTCGTCAATGACGTAATATGTCCAGCGGATGTTGAATCAGCGTCTGTCTCTTTGGCAATATAAGTTGTCGAAAAGGTGTAAAACTAGAGGTAAATAGGTGTAAAATAGGTGTAAATAGATGTGAATAGGTGTAAGTGTGTATCCGAAGAAGTGTGCAAGAAGTAGTCGTCAATGAGGTAATATGTCCAGTGGTTGTTGAACAGTGCCTTTTTGTCAGGTTTAGATGTTGAAAATGTCTTCAGAATCGGTGTAAATAGGTGTAAGATGGGTATAAATAGGTGTGAATAGATGTCTTAAGAGCCGAAGAAGTGGTCGTCAATGACGTAATTTGTCCAGTAGATGTGGAAACAGGGTATCTTAACTTCATTAAAACTTTAATAAACTTCTGTTAGAGGAGAAGTTTCATTAAGCTGTTATTGGTCTCGTTGTACGAAAGTAGGCGTAACCTGATAAGAAAGGTGTTATTTTGATAGGTTGAATGTGTATGTAGTGTAAAAGGAAGATAAGAAACTTGTTGTTGGTTGGTTGACTAGGTAAAACGGCTTCCATAAGGCATGTATTTGATTGGTTTGTAGTGTATAGGTGTGATAAGAAACTTGTAATTAGTTGGTTGATTAGGTAAAATGGCTTCCATAAGGCATGTATTTGATTGGTTTGTAGTGTATAGGTGTGATAAGAAATTTGTAATTGGTTGGTTGATTAGATGGAATGTGTGTTGATAGCACTTGTTTGTTATTTTGAATAGTAAAAGCTATGGTGTAAAAGTGTATGAAAAAGTAATATATTAGTTGGAAATTGTGTCGAAAAAGGCTTTATTAGGTAGTATATTTGATGTAAAATTTGTTAAATGTTCCCCTATAATGTTGTTTGGCGTCTAAAAGTCGGTAAAAAAGCTTGAAAATGTAAACAAGTGGCGCCGTAAGTCTGTAAAAATGTGTGAGATAAGGCAAAATGTAAACAAAATGTATGAATAATGTGCGATTCATGGTACTTTTTGTAAGTAAAATTGAGTAAACAAGTGACTCGTTAGCTCATCAAAGTAGATAAGAAAGGTCAAAAATAGTTGATAAGAGATGAGTGAATGTATGTGAGAATGTAAGAAATAGCAAAAACTTGTATTAATAGGAAAATTCCATGCATATAATTGAAAGAGCAAGAAATTTTAGTTGGTTGTGGGAAAGTTGAATGTAAACGCAAAAGTTGTTGTTTGTCCTTTATGATATGAAATGATCTTAATCTAGTCGGGGCTCGTTGAAATTTTGTGTGAACTCGTTGTGGAGATTTTGTTAGGAAGCAAAAGTAAATCACATATTTGTCAAGAATAGTAAAATAATGAGCTTAAATGAGTCTCAAACGAGTTTGTCGGAATGTTGTTGAATTCGTTGTGTGGGAACGTTGTAAAAGTTGTTGTTTGTTTTTCACAAAGAGTTAGTTTTGTTGAGCGCTTAGTTTGGTTTCGTTGGATTGTAATAAAAGTAAAATAGAGCCTAGCCTAGCCTAGCCTGGACTCGTTGTTATTATTATGAGAGGAGAATAAAACACAAGTATGAGCACACAGATTTAATAAATATATTAATACCAATGAGCAAAAGAGCCTCGTCCAGTTTGATTAAAAATCTTTACAACTATTCTTATATACTTTAAAAAGGAGAAAATTTGAAAAACTACTTACTAAAATACTTAAAAGTACAAAAATCTATAAAACAATAAAACTAACTAAAATGATGTAAATAATATTTTGCCTAGTACGAAATGATATAAAAAACCATTTGTATTAGTAAAAATAAGAAGTAGATTCGAATACATTGATTTCAATAAATTTACTCTACTAAAAAGCAAACAGCAGGAAAAATTGAAAACTATGAATTGTTATTGGCTTACTTAAATACTTAAAATACAAAATCTCTATAAAACAATAAAACTAATTAAAATCTTAAGATGTAAGTAATATGTTGCCTGGTACGAACTGATACCAACAAAAACCAGAAAATGAGAGTTCAACAAATTTGATAAGAAAGATCAAATATTTGTCGATAAGAGGATGTAAAATGTATTGGATAAAATATAAATTGCAATATTATGCTTTACTAATAACTATATATATATATATATATATATATATATATATATATATATATATATATATATATATATATATATATATATATATATATATATATATATATATATATTTGATTAGAAATATTAAATAAATGCGAGAGAGTTCAACAAAAACAGATAAGAAAGGTTAAAATTAGTTGATAAGAAGTAGAATCGAATACATTGAGAGTGCAAAATAATTGAAAGACCAATAAATTTACGATATTTCGTTGTAGTTAAATGTAAACACGTAAAGGTTGTTTTGTTTGTTTTAAAGTTACTATCACTACTTAGTAATTCTGATATTTGTATAAATCAAAATTTGTTTCGAAAAGAACAAAGATTTGACTAATAATAAACTAAGAAATAGGTTGTGTTGTTTTGTTTGTTTTAAAGTTACTATCACTACTTAGTAATTCTGATATTTGTATAAATCAAAATTTGTTTCCAAAAGAACAAAGATTTGACTAATAATAAACTAAGAAATAGGTTGTAAATATAATATCTATATTATTTGTCTACTAAAAAGCTAAAAGGAAAATTTGTAACTGATTTTGTTGCTACTGTTGTTGGTAGAAGACATTTAGTTAAATAGAGAGAGAGAGAGTTCTTTATTTCCAACAATTTCGATAATTATATAATAGTTTTACATTGGATAATGCACAATGCCATGGATTAATATCCTTATGAAAATAACATTCTTGAATCATTTTATATTGACTTAATTTAGGTTCTTGTTCAATGGGAATGTTGTGTATATAGTCCTCATTTAAGAATTTCTTTAAAATATATTTACTTTTGCATTTCCTTTGACGTAAATTCGATATGGAGTTTGATAAATTTTCAATACATCTTGTAAAATGTGTTCGATATCGTTTTATCTCAACAAATCCATTTTCCCAATATAAGCCATGATATGTTTCTGACCAATCAATCAGTTTTTGATCTTTAGCATTAGATATCATAGTTCTTGAGAATGGTGATTTAAATAAATAATTTGCACAACGATGACCATCATAAATTGCCAACTCTTTGATTACATATCCAAAAGAGCAATTATATCCTTGAATGTCAATAAACACATCTGATTCAATCATATTGAATGACTAGTGATATTTTTTGTTCAAGTTAAACGTTTGAACTGACGACTATATTAAATAAATCGTTCTATTTATGTTTTAAACTTTATAGATTTGTTTTACTTAATTAGTTTTGATTTATTGCAAAAACAAAAACAAGTTAATTAGTATAACGGGATAAATATTGAAAAACATGTTTTTAATAACAAAAATTTTGCATGATGCAAGTTTATTAGTTAAAATATTCCAAATTAAACTCTTTTGTTGCATTTATACTGATAAACATGTGTAATTAGTATATATTTTTTAAATAAATCAAATGCGATTAATAGCTACGAGATAAATCTCGAAAAACATGTTTTTAATAACAAATAGACTAGAAATTTTGCATGATGCAAGTTTATTAGATAAAATTTTCCAAATTAAACTGTTTTGAGTATATATTTCTAAAAAATGCATATCGGATGATTTGTATTTAATATATAAACACACACAAGTCTTATGTAGAGTCAATTACAATTTTTGTTTGTTGTGTAAAGATTCTATTTAGTTTGAAAGCAAAAAATGATCTTTTTCGCAGTCGACTTGATAGATGAGGATATGTCATTAGACATGTTGTATGTGTTACTAAAAGAGTTCTTCAAGTGAGTATATTATTCACCTTTCTAAAATTTTACTTGTTTCTTGTCTAACATATTATTATTATTGATTTTCAGAGATATTTTGTTTGAAATAAGAAGAGGACAGAACATGATTCATGTGTGTTTGGAGGAGGAACCGACACGAGAAGAATGGGAGGAATTTTACAAGTTACCTGTGAAATTTGTTTTTTACGATGTAATTCTTAGGTAGTCTCTTAAATAATACAAATATCTTATAAACATTGCTTTATTTTATAACCAAATTAACAAATTACTAGAGCTTAAACTTATGAATATATACTAATAGATAAATCTTAATAATAGATAAATATATATTTCTAAAAAATCAAATGCGTATCGGATGATTAATAGCCTGTATTTAATATATAAACACACAAGTCTTATGCCGATTCAATTACAATTTTTGTTTGTTGTGTAAAGATTCTATTTAGTTTGAAAGCAAAAATATGATTTTAATATTTGAATCTGAAGATTTGAATGCCTTATCGACAAATATGTTATTACTCCAAGAGTTATTCAAGTGAGTATGAATAGTAAAATTCATAGATCATCTTACTAGCAATATTATTATTTATTTTTAGAGATATTTTGTTGGAAATGAAAAGGCAAAGGAGACGTATTCATGTGCGTTTGGAGAAGGAACCGACACAAAAAGTATGGGATGAAATTGCGAGGCTTCCTGTGAAAAAAGTTTTTTGTATGAAAAAGATGTAGTCTTTAATAAACTCCAAAACACCTTATAAACATTGTTTTATTTTATAAACAAATTATTCCTAGGTTAAACTTTATATACTAATAGATTAAAAAACTAATAATAGATAAATCTAATACAGTTTGTACTACAATAGGTAAAAAAAGACTCTTAGAGGTACAACAACAAACATATAGATAAATTTATTCAGAATCGGAAGAATCTGAATAAACTAAATTTTTAAAACATTGATTAAATTCGGCAATGTCAATATCTGTTTGTGGTTGTGCAGAATATTGTCGTCCACCTAGCGCAGTAACGGGAATCTTATATTTTCCCGAAGAACCAAAATTGTTGGATTTTCTGATAAAACTCCTCTTTAGATTTGTAATATTTCTTTCGTTCGATGCATTTACCAAAGGACATATAAGTAATTGAGCAATTTTTCTATACTTTTCCAATAAGATATTTTCATCCGATATAAAATAAATAATTAGAGGTCCGTTATAGGTTGCATCTGCGATACCTGTTCGTATAGTTCCTATAGCATTCGTAGAGGATCTTGCAACAATTTGTCCATAGAATCCTATAGGAATATTTACTTTTTCAATCAGTTCAATTTTTGTGGCTTTCCCTGCGGGACAAAATGTATCGTGTTTAATACAAAGATCGAAACCTGCATCTGATTTGTATGCTTTCCAACAAGAATTATTTCCCGGAATAATTATTTTCGAGTTGTCATCATCATCGTCGTCATTGATTATTTTGAATTGCTCTTTCTATACGTACATACAAGTTGGAAAAGTAAGCTTTATCATAGATTTGTGAATAATGGGGTAAAAAGACATAACATATTGGTTGAAAAGGTTGTATTTGAATAATAAGGTGAAAAATTTAAATTGAGTCTTTACATACTTTATGGCTGAACTTAAATCTAGATCTTGTAGTTGCATAATTTTCCAAATAATGTCCTTAAGATTGTACTTATTAGGGATAACAATTACCGATGGAAATTGTTCAAATATTTCATCAAAATTTTCAATCGAGTGAAATATTATTAAGTGTGCAGGTTTTGTCTAAAAGTCTTTAATAATTCCCTACTATTTTCATGTTTAACATCATTATAGAGGTGTACGTTTGAATATCTCTTGAGAAATTTGAGTAGTCCCATATGTGTAAGACCATCCAAAAATATATTTTTAGCAAGTGGAAATTTTTCTTTAGTAGTATTACTAGTAGTAGTAGTAGTAGTAGTAGTAGGAATTGTTGCATCCATATCAATTATTAGATTAGATGATGATGATGATGTTGTAGGCATGGTAGATTCAACGTTTAAAGAGGACATACTGCAAACAACAATTCAAATTAGATATGATGTTGTATAAAAAATAAAACCTGTTAAACTCACCTGATTAAGTAATTACACACACACAAAACAAAATATAAATATGTTGTGAGAGAGGAAAGACAACTGTATTGCTTGTTCACCAACCAAATCAATCTTTTTATAACAACAAAATCCCATAAAAGAGAGTTCAAAACAGATAAGAAGGTTAAAATTTAGCAGATAAGGAATAAATTCAAATACATTGAATGTACAATATAAAATAACATAACTCGTGTTTTATGCAATGATAAAAGTATTAGCAGTATGTAGTTAAAAATAACAAAAACAACTTGTACTGAAAAAGGTTTTATTAACTATAAAAGAGAAAACTATAATGATTTAACAACAACAATTTTCAAGTTGATCAATGTAGGGTTTCATTTCGTGTAAAAAGGCGGGACTGATTCCTCGTTGAAATTTTTGAATAAATGTCCAATTAACTCGTTCTCTATGTCGACGGATAAAATCTTCAGTCAAGTTTTGATGGATACTAATTGCATTCCAATCCAACATTCCTGCAAATTCCTCCATAAATCGTTCGTTTAATTGCTGATATTGGGAAACGAGTTGCCAATTGACTTTATTGATGCAAGTTCGTATTAGATCTTCGTCTAAATGTTGTTTTCGTGATATGATATTCCAATTGACAAAATCTTGAAAATAAATGATAAATTTTGCTGGTAAATCGGGAAAATTGGATATTTCATTCCACCAAGCTCTTAGACAAAGCCATTTTATAATATATGTATGTGTCAATAGCAAGTATACAAATAATATGATTGTATTGTTGATGTATGTTTTTATAACAGGGATTTATCTGTTTCCTTGTCTTGCAGCAGCAGCAGTTCTTTCTCTCTCGATTCCTCGTTCTTCTTTGCCAAAGGAAAGAAATTCAGCAGGTACGTGTTTTGCTCCATCTCTCGTTTTGATCCGATCTTTGACCACACACGACAAACATTTTTGATTTCGTATTTCACTTTCACCTTTACATTGAGGACCTTTTACTCGTACAACAACTGGCATTTTGAATGACTGATATGATGTGTAAAGTGTCCTTATCTCTCCCTACTACTACTTGTTGTCATCGTAATTGATAGAATCATGGAAATTAGGCTATTTTTCCTATATACATAATTAAATAAACAATATGTACAATATTTGCGTATTCTAACTCGATCTCGATAGTAACTATTTATAATTTTGTTACCTTTACATCCACATTTTAAACAGTTAAAGGTTACATTTTCCATATTTCAAACAACAATAATCTTTTCGGGAGGAAAACGATCTCTATAAAAACAGATGCTAGATTTAAAGAAGGAAATTGAAAATTTTAAAAGTAATTTGACCGATCTGACTCGTGAAATCTATCAGTTAGATAACGATTTGTCCAAATGTCAAAAAGATTTAAAACAACAGAGGAAAGATGAGACGAAAATTTTCGTAAATCTAAAAGACTGTTTAGAACGAGAAGAAGTACTTTTGGAATCGAAAGACAAATATATTATTCGATTGTCTACATGTAGAAAAAATAATAGAAAATTGTGAGAAGGAGGAGGAGGAGGATAAAGTTAAAAAGACCACACATAAATCATATTGGTGCATTTGAAATACTCATTGCATAGTAATACAATTTATTTGTAATAGAAACAACATTTTGTGTGATACTATTGACATCTTACTAGTCTACATGGAATTTTTTACTTATTTATGTAGTAGTTGTTGGAGAGAAACACACAGAGTTCCATATGCAAATCATCAAAGAACTCGAACTCGAATACGGATTTATTGTAATCAATGTGCTCGTATAACTATGTGGTATCTTTTGGAGGAATAATTTAACAAATCAATATCTTGAAAATAGTCATAGAAATAACAACAACTGCTGCTACCATGAACTTTACTTATTTATGTAGTGGTTGTTGGAAAGAATCGAAAAGTATACCTTTTCAACCACATATAGCTCAAGTAAATTTAATCATTAGACGTAACAATTCTATTACACAACTTCGACCTCGACTCAGATTACGAGATTATTGTTATAAATGCGAACGCACGACTATTTGGTATCTTATCGAAGAATAAACTCAGCTAAAAAATTTCTTAGTATGTAATTAGTTAATACTTGTGTATTTAACATTGTATTCAGTTATAAAATAGACGATATGTTTAAGTAATAACATGTTTTTTATTAAGTTTACTAAATAGTACAAATAAATAAAACACATCTATCACATTTTATGATGATTCATTTCGGTCTTTTACAGATCTATATTGATTATTTGGCATTAAGTTAGTAAATTGATTCTTGGTTTCATTTTCCAATTTGTTCTTTTGTCTTTCCAAAGTATCTTTTGGTATATAGCCTAGACTAGGTACAGTTTGCCATGAAGCCTCTTTGTAATATCGAGTACAATTGGAACAATAAGTATTCTGATTATAAGATTTATGACTCAAATATGTTATTTTACTTTGACATGAAGGACAACTTGTTGATGTCGATGACGGTGATGAGGAATCCATTCTTTATCGATTTCTATCTCGTTTTCTACTAAACACACATTATTCACTCTTTTTGATATAACGAATCAATTCAAGATTATTTTACTCCTACTACCTAATTCATTTTCAGTTAAAATGATCTCCTAAGAGATCTAACCAATATCAGATGAATAACTAAATACTTGTTTTCATATGTATCCTATATCTAACTATATAAAAGGAAATATCAAATAAAACAAAGTAAATGTTTTTTGTTTTTTCAATATATTTGTTTATTTATAAGGTATATAGATTATTTAATATATAATCTTTTACTTTAGGATATTTTTCTATTGCTTCTTTAAATGTTGTTTCCTCTTCTTCATTCGAGGCTTCAACTTTCAAATATTTAGCAGGTATCATCCATGTAATGTCCTCTATTTTAGGTTGTGGAATCTCTTCATTCACATACACATAAACTTGATCATTTTGTATACAAATGTGTTGAACACCGCGTCTGAAATAAATACATACACACATGTTGTAATAAAACAATACAAACAGAATTTTTAGTATGTCCTTTTCATTTTAAAATATATGTCTTTCTTATGAGAGAAGTATATATTGGATAATGTTAAGAAAATTCTTTGTTGTAAAAATCACTCCAACACCAGAATATATAATAAAAAACAAAATACTCACTTGAATAAATTTTTCAATAATATATATAACATATTGTTAGAAAGAACCTTTACATTTTCAGTTTCAAATATGTATAAAACCATTTTTGTTTTTTACAACGACACACAGAATTTTAATGCTTATATAGTAAATACAGGAAAAAAATAAATCACGTCATTTGATATTTGGAAAATTTATGTTACTAGTTTGAACAATAAATTATTAATAATATGTTGTTTACTTAGAACCTTATCAGACAACATTTTTACAGTAAATGACTTTCATGACGACTGTGCATGATGTGATTAAATCCCCTATATAATAGGTGCATAGAATGATATTAAAATCAATACAAAATTCATTCGTCGTTACTTGATAAAATAATACTTAATAATGTCGCTTTTTAATGAAGAAGAAGAAGCTTATGCCAACAACGTTATTAAACGAAATATAGAGTTACTAAGACTACTGGAATTAAGGGAAATAGAAATTGCTGAAGAGGAAGAAGAAAATTTACCTTTAAATATATTAAAAGAAAAATTACAACAAACCGTTCAAGTTGAAAATGATGATGATGAAAATGATGATGAAATCCCTCTGAGTATCTTAAAACAAAGATGGTTAAAGGAGACAAAGGATGAGGAGAAGGAAGAGATAATTGAACAATCAGAGAGTGAAATGGATGTGGATGATGATAATGAATATTTAAGTTGGGTGGATGTAATTAAATTAGGATATCAGATATTATAGTTTAGATTATATTTTTTAACATAAAAGTTTTTTTAAGAAGAAAATAAATATTTCTCTCGTATAAAACTTTTGTTTAATATTTTAACATTAAAATCTCTAGAGACCTTATTCTATTCACTACAAATACTATTAAAAAACAAGAGTAAGATTGAAATCAATTCAGGTAAACAAATACATATCATTTTTCTCTATAGTGAGTCACTTCTGACTTGTTTTGTGGAGAGACAAAGTCATATTTTATAATATGTATGTGTGCTTTGTAAAAGTTGTATCAGTTGTAAAATAACTGTGACACGATGAAGTTGGCTGTTCTCGATATTCAGGGATTTAACTTTTTATTTGCTGCCGATGATGATAATCATGATGTGTATGTGGAAGAATTCCATGCTAAAGAAATTACGATATCAAATGGTTTACAGACAAGTCATTATGTATTGAAACCGAAAATACCCTTTGCTCAATTATCTGGACTCAATAAAAGAGCTGTTTGTAAGGCTGAAAAGGAACATGGTTTACGATATCCTTCCGGCTATGTAGATTACAAGCAAGTTGGAGAAATTTTAGATAGAGTACTGGACAATATTGATGTATTGTATGTAAAAGGACAACATTGCTGCTTCTACTACTAATTTGCATACTAATCCCAATTTCAAGATGATTGAAATAGATACTTTAAATGTATGGAACATGCCAACATTTAAACCTACAAAACTTTCCTGTTTAGATCATAATCTAATATACAATGCTAAAGTTCAATGTAGTACTACAAATTGTATGACACTATTGGCATGACTATCAATATTCATCCCATAATAAACTTTGGATTTTTTCGTAAAAAACAATGAATAATTTGTAAAAAAATTATTGAAAGAGCGAGCTTAATAAATATTTTCAATTCAAACCTGTGTATTTTATTTAGTAAGAATATGAGGACTTTATTATTATACTAGAAAAACAAAACATTAAATATTTAAGGATATTATTAAGACAAATATACATATATCTATTACTTAAAAAATAAATTATATAAAAGGTAATAGGAATTAACAAGGAGTTTCTAATGGTTGCCTCTTTGTTCTCGTTGTTGTTGTTGTTGTTGGTATTCTCGTTCACCAATCGGTCGTGGAATTATTGATTGTACATGTTTATCTATAAGATCATGTGTACCAGTCTTCCAGATATCCTGACATTTCGAATGCATTCCTTGTTGTTGTCCCCCTGAAAACAGATCGTTATCACGAACACCACATGCTATACATCCTCCATTTTGATATAAACCGACTCCACTTAACAATTTACCAGGTGTTAATTCGACAGCATTACGATTAATTCAAAGTCCATTTCTTATTGTTACTACATATACTTGTTCTCGTTGACGATCTTCACTCATTGTTTATTTGATTTTATGTTTATCAAATACTGACTACTACTACTAACACCAAACACAACATATCAATTTAAATATACTATCCCGTCTCAGTTTGATCATAGAAGCATCTCAGTATAACATATTTATTAAATTGTCAAAGATTTCATCTTATTTGCAAAATGATTTTATTCAGTCAAGATGATTTAGTATATAAAACTTGTAGAAAAAATTGATGATTTTGTCAAGAAATTATCATGTTCTGGTGAAACAAGGATTCGACTAATATCTTATCGAGAATATTTAACACCTTTTATCGATCGCAAACAAGTTACGAATAATTTAGAAACACATTACGTATCATGTGTATGGTCACATCCTGGAGTTCGAGAAGGACCCGATACATGTGAATGTTTCCACATTCGTATGGTACTAAGACGTGTCAATGAAGAATTGTCAGCGTTGTCGACATCAAACAAATGCATTCAATGTAGTATTTATTGCAATCATAATAAGAATAATAAGTTAATTGAACAATTATCTAAACTAGTTGTAAATCTATCGAGCTGTTTTAAAAAATAAATATATATATTATTTATATAGCAATTTATCATTTATTTAACATTGTATTAAAATTGACTTCTCTGATACTTTTACTGTTTTTCCAATCGCCAGATTTTGTTTTTTATATATTGCAGTTTGTTTTTAAGTAATAGCGCTAATTAATTCAGACCAAATTTTCCAATCACCAAATACTTGTTATTATAAACATGTTTTCGAAATTTATCTCTTATCATTTTATAAACTAAAATTATTCCATTTGTTTTTGTTATATTTGTTGGTAGCGACTAGTCGACTCCATACATCATTATTTAGATAAATGGTAATTTTTCAAATTAAATTGCATTTATACTGATAAACTTGTGTAATTAGTATATATTTCTAAAAATGCATATCGGATGATTTATATATTTAATATATAAACACATGTCGAGTCAATTGCAATTTTAGTGTAATTATTAAAATCTCTTTGGAAATTTTAAAAATATTTTCAGTTAAGATCTAATAAATTGACAAATCATACACGATGACAAGTTCTCAATGTACATTATATAGTATAGTAATAAAATGTTCACGAAGTGGTGAAACGTTAAAATTTTGTTGGAGTGCTGATATGGTACAAATGAAGAGCTGGTGCCTGATGTTAACTCAATTAAGTAAAACAAAGTGTAAAAATTGTTTACAACCTTTAATTATGCAAACTTATTATAAAAACAAGCCTTGTGCATTGGTCAGACCATTACACGAAAATCTGATCATGGGCAAGGAACAATATGAATGGCTCAGGGACACACTACATCATACGGGTCGCAAATGTCTTCGATATACCAATCGAATTAATGTAATAGCAGGAATGAGCGGCCCGTATTCAGCTAAACTGAAGATGGCAGCCTCCACTATACGTAAACGTTCCCACCAGGATGATTAATGAATTATAATAATTTTTGTAGTAAGATTTTAGTTAATTTTATATAGAGATTTTATATTTTTTAAGTATTTAAGTAAGCCAATAATTTAAACCAATTTGCTTTTTAGTAGACAAATATCTTAGTTTATTATTAGTCAAATCTTTGTTCTTTTGGAAACAAATTTTGATTTATACAAATATCAGAATTACTAAGTAGTGATAGTAACTTTAAAACAAACAAAACAACACAACCTATTTCTTAGTTTATTATTAGTCAAATCTTTGTTCTTTTGGAAACAAATTTTGATTTATACAAATATCAGAATTACTAAGTAGTGATAGTAACTTTAAAACAAAACAAAACAACCTTTACGTGTTTACATTTAACTACAACGAAATATCGTAAATTTATTGGTCTTTCAATTATTTTGCATTCTTAATGTATTCGAATCTACTTATCAACTAATTTTAACCTTTCTTATCTGTTTTTTGTTGAACTCTCTCGCATTTATTTAATATTTCTAATCAAAATATATATATATATATATATATATATATATATATATTATATATATATATATATATATATATAGTTATTAGTAAAGCATAATATTGCAATTTATATTTTATCCAATACATTTTACATCCTCTTATCGACAAATATTTGATCTTTCTTATCAAATTTGTTGAACTCTCATTTTTCTGGTTTTTGTTGGTATCAGTTCGTACCAGGCAACATATTACTTACATCTTAAGATTTTAATTAGTTTTATTGTTTTATAGAGATTTTGTATTTTAAGTATTTAAGTAAGCCAATAACAATTCATAGTTTTCAATTTTTCCTGCTGCTGTTTGCTTTTTAGTAGAGTAAATTTATTGAAATCAATGTATTCGAATCTACTTCTTATTTTTACTAATACAAATGGTTTTTTATATCATTTCGTACTAGGCAAAATATTATTTACATCATTTTAGTTAGTTTTATTGTTTTATAGATTTTTGTACTTTTAAGTATTTTAGTAAGTAGTTTTTCAAATTTTCTCCTTTTTTAAAGTATATAAGAATAGTTGTAAAGATTTTTAATCAAATTGGACGAGGCTCTTTTGCTCATTGGTATTAATATATTTATTAAATCTATGTGCTCATACTTGTGTTTTATTCTCCTCTCATAATAATAACAACGAGTCCAGGCTAGGCTAGGCTAGGCTCTATTTTACTTTTATTACAATCCAACGAAACCAAACTAAGCGCTCAATAAAACTAACTCAAAACTAACTCTTTGTGAAAAACAAACAACAACTTTTACAACGTTCCCACACAACGAATTCAAAAAACATTCCGGCAAACTCGTTTGAGACTCATTTAAGCTCATTATTTTACTATTCTTGACAAAATATGTGATTTACTTTTGCTTCCTAACAAAATCTCCACAACTAGTTCACACAAAATTTCAACGAGCCCCAACTAGATTAAGTATCATTTCATATCATAAAGGACAAACAACAACTTTTGCATTTACATTCAACTTTCCCACAACCAACTAAAAATTTCTTGCTCTTTCAATTATTTGCATGGAATTTTCCTATTAATACAAGTTTTTGCTATTTCTTACATTCTCACATACATTCACTCATCTCTTATCAACTATTTTTGACCTTTCTTATCTACTTTGATGACCTAACGAGTCACTTGTTTACTCAATTTTACTTACAAAAGTACCATGAATCACACATTATTCATACATTTTGTTTACATTTTGCCTTATCTCACACATTTTTACAGACTTACGGCGCCACTTGTTTACATTTTCAAGTTTTTTTACCGACTTTTAGACGCCAAACAACATTTATAGGGAACATTTAACAAATTTTACATCAAATATACTACCTAATAAAGCCTTTTCAAAACAATTTCCCACTAATATATTACTTTTTCATACACTTTTACACCATAGCTTTTTACTATTCAAAATAACAAACAAGTGCTATCAACACACATTCCATCTAATCAACCAACCAATTACAAATTTCTTATCACACCTATACACTACAAACCAATCAAATACATGCCTTATGGAAGCCATTTTACCTAATCAACCAACCAATTACAAGTTTCGTATCACACCTATACACTACAAACCAATCAAATACATGCCTTATGGAAGCCATTTTACCTAGTCAATCAACCAACAACTATTTTTCTTATCTTCCTTTTACACTACATACACATTCAACCTATCAAAATAACACCTTTCTTATCAGGTTACGCCTACTTTCGTACAACGAGACCAATAACAGCTTAATGCAACTTCTCCGCTAACCGAAGTTTATTAAAGTTTTAATGAAGTTAAGATACCCTGTTTCCACATCTACTGGACAAATTACGTCATTGACGACCACTTCTTCGGCTCTTAAGACATCTATTCACACCTATTTACACATATCTTACACCTATTTACACCGATTCTGAAGACATTTTCAACATCTAAACCTGACAAAAAGGCACCGTTCAACAACCACTGGACATATTACCTCATTGACGACTACTTCTTGCACACTTCTTCGGATACACACTTACACCTATTCACATCTATTTACACCTATTTTACACCTATTTACCTCTAGTTTAACACCTTTTCGACAACTTATATTGCCAAAGAGACACTGATTCAACATCCACTGGACATATTACGTCATTGACGACCACTTCTTGTACGAATTTCAACTTTGCAGACTTTTCACATATTATTCACCAATCCTTTTTTATGTCATCCCAATTATTGCATTCTCTATTACGAATCCTATTTGGCTAAGTAGGTTAAGTCCCCAGTTTTGCAGTTCTACACACAACATATGCAGGTTCTAATCCTACTACAGACATCACTTTTTTTAACTTATTTCATTTAATACACAACATTTAACACGCACCTATATACCAATATCAAGAATACTCAAGGTCAAAAGTGACAAAAAGGCACTGAGCAACAACTACTGGACTTGTGACGTCATTGAAGACCTCTTCGGCTCTTAACACACCTAACACCTATTTACACCTATCTTACACCTTATTACACAGATTATACCTAATTTCTATACTAAAGGTCAAATGTGCCAAAAGGGCACTGATCAACAACCACTGGACGTGTGACGTCATTGACGACACTTCTTCGGATTTTCAGGTAGAAAGGTAGAAAGGTCAAAGGTCAAGGAAAACGTAACTAATTCACTTATGCGGACGACGAAGAACGACCTTCCTTGACACAACTTCCAGAAGATTTCAGCCAAACGACTGAAACCTCCTGAATTCACTTCTTCGGCTAGTGGTCAAGGTCGGGTAAAAATGTGGCGATCGAGGTGTCCCAGAACCCCGCTTGTTCTACTACTAATGTTTTGTTTTTCTAGTATAATAATAAAGTCCTTATATTCTTACTACTTTAATAAAACACACAGGTTTGAATTGAAAATATTTATTAAGCTCGCTCTTTCAATAATTTTTCTACAAATTATTCAGTTAACATTGTTTTTTACGAAAAATTTCAAAGTTTATTATGGGATGAATATTGATAGCCATGCCAATAGTGTCATACAATTTGTAGTACTACATTGAACTTTAGCATTGTATATTAGATTATGATCTAAACAGGAAGGTTTTGTAGGTTTAAATGTTGGCATGTTCCATACATTTAAAGTATCTATATCAATCATCTTAAAATTGGGATTAGTATGCAAATTAGTAGTAGAAGCAGCAATGTTGTCTTGAACAAATCGAAAAACATGTTTTCCTTTTACATACAATACATCAATATTGTCCAGTACTCTATCTAAAATTTCTCCAACTTGATAGTAATCTACATAGCCGAAAGAATATCGTAAACCATGTTCCTTTTCAGCCTTACAAACAGCTCTTTTATTGAGTCGAGATAATTGAGCAAAGGGTATTTTCGGTTTCAATACATAATGACTTGTCTGTATACCATTTGATATCGTAATTTCTTTAGCATGGAATTTTTCCACATACACATCATGATTATCATCATCGGCAGCAAATAAAAGTTAAATCCCTGAATATCGAGAACAGCCAACTTCATCGTGTCACAGTTACTTTACAACTAATACAACGTTTACAAAGCACACATACATATTATAACATATGACTTTGTCTCTCCACAAAACAAGTCAGAATTGACTCACTATAGAGAAAAATTTGTTTACCTGAATTGATTTCAATCTTACTCTTGTGTTTTAATAGTATTTGTAGTGAATAGAATATGGTCTCTAGAGATTTTAATGTTAAAATATTAAACAAAAGTTTTATACGAGAGAAATATTTATTTTCTTTTTAAAAAAAAACATTTATGTTAAAAAATATCTAAAATCTAAACTATAATATCTGATATCCTAATTTAATTACATTTCCCAACTTAAATATTCATTATCATCATCCACATCCATTTCACTCTCTGATTGTTCAATCATCTCTTCCTCCTCATCCTTTGTCTCCTTTAACCATCTTTGTTTTAATATACTCGGAGGGATTTCATCATCATTTTCATCATCATCATTTTCAACTTGAACAGTTTGTTGTAATTTTTCTTTTAATATGTTTAAAGATAAATTTTCTTCTTCCTCTTCAGCAATTTCCATTTCCCTTAATTCCAATAGTCTTAGTAACTCTATATTTCGTTTAAAAACGTTGTTTGCATAATCTTCTTCTTCTTCATTAAAAAGCGACATTATTAAGTATTATTTTATCAAGTAAATATTGGACGAATGAATTTTGTATTGATTTTAATATCATTCTATACACCTATTATATAGGGGATTTAATCACATCATACATAGTCGTCATGAGAGTCAATTAGTCTATTAAAAATATAAATAAGCAAATATATAAAACTAGTGGAGTCGTTTTGTCTGTAAAAATGTTGTCTGATAAGGTTTTAAGTAAACAACATATTATTAATAATTTATTGCTCAAACTAGTCACATAAATTTTCCAAATATCAAATGACGTGATTTATTTTTTTTCCTGTATTTACTATATAAGCATTAACATTCTTACTCAGAGTCAAATTATATCTCTGTGTGTCGTTGTAAAAAACAAAAATGGTTTTATACATATTTGAAACTGAAAATGTAAAAGTTCTTTCTACTAATATGTTATATATATTATTGAAAAATTTATTCAAGTGAGTATTTTGTTTTTTATTATATATTCTGGGTGTTGGAGTGATTTTTACAACAAAGAATTTTCTTAACATTATCCAATATATACATCTCTCATAAGAAAGACATATATTTTAAAATGAAAAGGACATACTAAAAATTCTGTTTGTATTGTTTTATTACAACATGTGTGTATGTATTTATTTCAGACGTGGTGTTCAACACATTTGTATACAAAATGATCAAGTTTATGTGTATGTGAATGAAGAGATTCCACAAACTAAAATAGAGGACATTACATGGATGATACCTGCTAAATATTTGAAAGTTGAAGCCTCGAATGAAGAAGAGGAAACAACATTTAAAGAAGCAATAGAAAAATATCCTAAAGTAAAAGATTATATATTAAATAATCTATATACCTTATAAACAAATATATATTGAAAAAAACGAAAAACATTTACTTTGTTTTATTTGATATTTCCTTTTATATAGTTAGATATAGGATACATATGAAAACAATTATTTAGTTATGCATCTGATATTGGTTAGATCTCTTAGGAGATCATTTTATGTAGATACTGAAAATGAATTAGATAGTAGGAGTAAAATAATTTTGAATTGATTCGTTATATCAAAAAGAATGAATAATATGTGTTTAGTAGAAAACGAGATAGAAATCGATAAAGAATGGATTCCTCATCACCGTCATCGTCATCAACAAGTTGGAAATGTCCTTCATGTCAAAGTAAAATAACATATTTGGGTCATAAATCTTATAATCAGAATACTTATTGTTCCAATTGTACTCGATATTACAAAAAAGCTTCATGGCAAACTGTATGTAGTCTAGGCTATATACCAAAAGATACTTTGGAAAGACAAAAGAACAAATTGGAAAATGAAACCAAGAATCAATTTACTAACTTAATACCAAATAATCAATATAGATCTGTAAGAGACCGAAATGAATCATCATAAAATGTGATAGATGATGTGTTTTATTTATTTGTACTATTTAGTAAACTTAATAAAAAACATGTTATTACTTAAAACATATCGTCTATTTTATAACTGAATACAATGTTAAATACACAAGTATTAATTAATTACATACTAAGAAATTTTTAGTAAATCTAAGTTTATTCTTCGATAAGATACCAAATAGTCGTGCGTTCGCATTTATAACAATAATCTCGTAATCTGAGTCGAGGTCGAAGTTGTGTAACAGAATTGTTACGTCTAATGATTAAATTTACTTGAGCTATATGTGGTTGAAAAGGTATACTTTTCGATTCTCTCCAACAACCACTACATAAATAAGTAAAGTTCATGGTAGCATCAGTTGTTGTTATTTCTATGACTATTTCCAAAAGACTGATTTGTTAAAATATTCCTCCAGGAGATATACGAGCACATTGATTACAATAAATCCGTATTCGAGTTCTTTGATGATTTGCATATGGAACTCTGTGTGTTTCTCTCCAACAACTACTACATAAATAAGTCAAAAATTCCATGCAGACTAGTTCAAGAGTGTAATATTATGTTTTGTTTCTATTACAAATAAAGATAAGTTGTATTACTATGCAATGAGTAGTTCAAATGCACCAATATGATTTATATGTGGTCTTTTTAACTTTCTCCTCCCCTCCTTCTCGTAATTTTCTATTATTTTTTCTACATGTAGCCAATCGAATAATATATTTGTCTTTCGATTCCAAAAGTACTTCTTCTCGTTCTAAACAGTCTTTTAGATTTGCGAAAATTTTCATTTCATCTTTCCTCTGTTGTTTTAAATCCTTTTGACATTTGGACAAATCGTTATCTAACTGATAGATTTCACGAGTCAGATCGGTCAAATTACTTTTAAAATTTTCAATTTCCTCCTTTAAATCGGCAATTACGATATATGCTACTTTGCTTTTTTTCTTGACAAATTTGCAATGTTTCCGTTAGATTGGTTCTCAATAAATACAAATCCGATTCCAATTTGATATTTTCCTTGAGCAGAGCAATATGTTTCGTATAATTTAACAACATTGTTAAATTCACAGCCAAGTATTCATATTCTAGAATTTTTCTCATACAAATATCATTAACAGCTTGTTCATTATCGTATAAATCCATATAATTATCCAATAATTTAATACATTCCTGATACAAGTTTAAACTGGTATTATAAAGTGAATGATAATCCTCTAATAAATATTCATAATTTTGGTTACAAGAATTATTAACATCATCATCGTAGTTGTTTGTACTTTGAACAACAACAACGAGAACAAACAATAGATAGAACGTTGTTTTGGTTGACATTATGAGCGAATGATTTAAAATGAACCAAAAATTTATTTATCGTCTGTTTTATAGAGATCGTTTTCCTCCCGAAAAGACTAATATTGTTGTTTGAAGTATGGAAAATGTAAACTTTAACTGTTTAAAATGTGGATGTAAAGTTAACAAAACTATAAATAGTTACTATCGAGATCGAGTTAGAATACGCAAATATTGTACATATTGTTTAATTAATTATGTATATGGAAAAATAGTCTAATTTCCATGATTCTATCAATTACGACGTAGACGGAGTAGTAGGAGAGATAAGGATACTTGTAGAAAACATTTATACATATCATATCAGTCATTCAAAATGCCAGTTGTTGTACGAGTAAAATGTCCTCAATGTAAAGGTGAAAGTGAAATACGAAATCAAAAATGTTTGTCGTGTGTGGTCAAAGATTGAATCAAAACGAGAGATGGAGCAAAACACGTACCTGCTGAATTTTTTTCCTTTGGCAAAGAAGAACGAGGAATCGAGAGAGAAAGAACTGCTGCTGCAAGACAAGGAAACAGATAAATCATTGTATTGTTAACCATATATAAAAACATACATTAGCAATACAATCATATTATTTGTATGCTTGCTATTGACACATACATATAATATAAAATAATGGCTTGTCTAAGAGTTTGGTGGAATGAAATATCCAATTTTCCCGATTTACCAGCGAAATTTATCATTTATTTTCAAGATTTTGTCAATTGGTATATCATATCACGAAACATTTTAAACGAAGATCTAATACGAACTTGCATCAATAAAGTCAATTGGCAACTCGTTTCCCAATATCAGCAATTAAACGAACGATTTATGGAGGAATTTGCCGGAATGTTGGATTGGAATGCAATTAGTATCCATCAAAACTTGACTGAAGATTTTATCCGTCGACACAGAGAACGAGTTAATTGGACATTTATTCAAAAATTTCAACGAGGAATCAGTCCCGCCTTTTTACACGAAATGAAACCCTACATTGATCAACTTGAAAAAATTGTTGTTGTTAAATCATTATAGTTTTCTCTTTTATACTTAATAAAACCTTTTTGTAACAGTACAAGCTGTTTTTGTTATTTTTAACTACATACTGCTAATACTTTTATCATTGCATAAAACACGAGTTATGTTAATTATATTGTACTTTCAATGTATTTGAATTTATTCCTTATCTGCTAAATTTTAAACTTCTTATCTGTTTTGAACTCTCTCATAAATTTTTTATGGGATTTTGTTGTTATAAAAAGATTGATTTGGTTGGTGAACAAGCAATACAGTTGTTTGCGCTTTCCTCTCTCACAACATATATATTTTGTTTGTTTTGTGTGTGTGTAATTACTTAATCAGGTGAGTTTAACAGGTTTTATACAAACCATATCATATCTAATTTGAATTGTTGTTTGCAGTATGTCCTCTTTAAACGTTGAATCTACCATGCCTACAACATCATCATCATCTAATCTAATAATTGATATGGCAATTCCTACTACTAGTACTAAAGAAAAATTTCACTTGCTAAAAATATATTTTTTGGATGGGCTTACACATATGGGACTACTCAAATTTCTTAAGAGATATTCAAATGTACACCTCTATAATGATGTTAAACATGAAAATAGTAGGGAATCATTAAAGACTTTTAGACAAAACCTGCACACATTAACAATTGTGAATAAAATGCAACAACCACAAAATGGAAAAATCTCTATTTGAACGTTCACCACATTCAATTGTATTTTTCTTTAATATTTGACTCGATTGAAAATTTTGATGAAAAGGATATCATTGACTGTATAAAGGAAATTCCCACAGAAATATTTGAACAATTTCCATCGGTAATTGTTATCCCTAATAAGTACAATCTTAAGGACATTATTTGGAAAATTATGCAACTACAAGATATAGATTTAAGTTCAGTCATAAAGTATGTAAAGACTCAATTTAAATTTTTCACCTTATTGTCCAAATACAACCTTTTCAACCAATATGTCTTTTTACCCCATTATTCACAAATGTATGATAAAGCTTACTTTTCCGACTTGTATGTACGTATAGAAAGAGCAATTCAAATAATTAATGACGACGATGATGACAACTCGAAAATAATTATTCCGGGAAATAATTCTTGTTGGAAAGCATACAAATCAGATGTAGGTTTCGATCTTTGTATTAAAAACACGATACATTTTGTCCCGCAGGGAAAGCCACAAAGATTGAACTGATTGAAAAAGTAAATATTCCTATGGGATTCTATGGACAAATTATTGCAAGATCCTCTAAGAATGCTATAGGAAACTATACGAACAGGTATCGTAGATGCAACCTATAACGGACCTCTAATTTTTTATTTTATATCGGATGAAAATATCTTATTGGAAAAGTATAGAAAAATTGCTCAATTACTTATATGTCCTTTGGTAAATGCATCGATCGAAAGAAATACTACAAATCCTAAAGAGGAGTTTTATCAGAAAATCCAACAATTTTGGTTCTTCGGGAAAGTATAAGATTCCCGCTGCTCAATTTTTAGGTGGACGACAATATTGTGCACAACCACAAACAGATATTGACATTGCAGAATTTAATCAATGTTTTAAAAATTTAGTCTATTCAGATTCTTCCGATTCTGAATAAATTATTTACCTATATGTTTGTTGTTATACCTCTAAGAGTCAGATTTTTTTACCTTTGTAGTACAAACTGTATTAGATTTATCTATTATTAGTTTTTAATCTATTAGTATATAAAGTTTAACCTATGGTTATAAAATAAAACAATGTTTTATAAGGTTTTTTAGATTTTATTAAAGACTACATCATTTCCAGACAAAAAACTTTTTTCACAGGAAGCCTCGCAATTTCATCCCATACTTTTTGTGTCGGTTCCTTCTCCAAACGCACATGAATTACGTCTCCTTTCCCTTTTTATTTCCAACAAAAATATCTCTGAAAATAAATAATAATATTGCTAGTAAGATGATCTATGAATTTTACTATTCATACTCACTTGAATAACTCTTGGAGTAATAACATATTTGTCGATAAGGCATTCAAATCTTCAGATTCAAATATTAAAAAAGATCATATTTTTACACTAACTAGAAACGAATCTTTACACAACAAAAACAAAAGGTTCTTTTTCTCGAAAAAAACTGCTACTTTGATCAGACTTTCCTCTTCTGTTTTTATAAAAATTGAAAATGGTATAATTTTCTCTTGAACAATTCTTGAGAATCAATATTAACTTGCCTTTCTTCTCTAATTGTAATTGACTCGACATAAGACTTGTGTATGTTTATATATTAAATACAGGCTATTAATCATCCGATACGCATTTTAATTTTTTTTAGAAATATATATTTTAATATTATTAGTTTTTAAGATTTATCTATTAGTATATATTCATAAGTTTAAGCTAGTAATTTGTTAATTTGGTTATAAAATAAAACAATGTTTATAAGATTTTGTTTTATTTAAGAGACTACATAAGAATTTCATCATAAAAAACAAATTTCAAGTGGTAACTTGTAAAATTCCTCCCATTTTCTCGTGTCGGTTCCTCCTCCAAACACACATGAATCGTGTTCTGTCCTCTTCTTATTTCAAACAAAATATCTCTGAAAATCAATAATATAATAATATGTTAGACAAGAAACAAGTAAATTTTAGAAAGGTAAATAGTATACTCACTTGAAGAAAACTCTTTTAATAACACATACAACATGTCTAATGACATATCCTCATCTATTAAGTCGACTGCGAAAAAGATCATTTCGTTCAAACTAAATAGAATCTTTACACAACAAACAAAAATTGTAATTGACTCTACATAAGACTTGTGATGTTTATATATTAAATACAGGCTATTAATCATCCGATACGCATTTGATTTATTTAGAAATATATACTCAAAACAGGTTCTTTAATTTGGAAAAAATTTTATCTAATAAACTTGCATCATGCAAAATTTCCAGTCTATTTGTTATTAAAAACATGTTTTTTTTCGGATGTTTGTCCGTAGCTATTAATCGCATTTGAGTTATTTAAAAATTAGATACTTAATTATACATGTTTTTATCTGTATAAATGCAAACAAAACAGTTTAATTTGGAATTTTTATCTAATAAACTTGCATCATTGCAAAATTTTAATTATTAAAAACATTGTTTTTTCAATATTTATCTCGGTTATACTAATTAACTTGTTTTTGTTTTTGCAATAAATCAAAACTAATTAAGTAAAACAAATCTATAAAGTTGAAAAACATAAATTAGAACGATTTATTTAATATAGTCGTCAGGTCAGTTCAAACGTTTAACTTGAACAAAAAATATCAGTAGTGCATTCAATATGATTGAATCAGATGTGTTTATTGATTATTCAAGGATTATAATTGCTCTTTTGGATATGTAATCAAAGAGTTGGCAATTTATGATGGTCATCGTTGTGCAAATTATTTATTTAAACCACCATTCTCGAAGAACTATGATATCTAATGCTAAAGATCAAAAACTGATTGATTGGTCAGAAACATATCATGGCTTATATTGGGAAAATGAATTTGTTGAAATAAACGATATCGAACACATTTTACAAGATGTATTGAAAATTTATCAAACTCCATATCGAATTTACGTCAAAGGAAATGCAAAAGTAAATATTTTAAAGAAATTCTTAAATGAGGACTATATATACACAACATTCCCATTGAACAAGAACCTAAATTAAGTCAATTTAAAATGATTCCAGAATGTTTATTTTCATAAGGATTTAATCCATGGCATTGTGCATTATCCAATGTAAAACTACTATATAATTATCGAAATTGTTGGAAAAATAAAGAACTCTCTCTCTCTATTTAACTAAAATGTATTCTACCAACAAACAGTAGCAACAAAATCAGTTACAAATTTTCCTTTTAGCTTTTTAGTATTTTAGACAAATAATATTGACCTAATTATATTTACAACCTATTTCTTAGTTTATTATTAGTCAAATCTTTGTTCTTTTGGAAACAAATTTTTAATTTATACAAATATCAGAATTACTAAGTAGTGATAGTAACTTTAAAACAAACAAACAACCTTTACGTGTTTACATTTAACTACAAACGAAATATCGTAAATTTTATTGATCTTTCAATTATTTTGCATTCTCAATGTATTCGAATCTACTTCTTATCAACTAATTTTAACCTTTCTTATCTGTTTTTGTTGAACTCTCTCGCATCATTTTATTTAATATTTCTAATCAAATATATATATATATATTATATATATATATATATATATATATATATATATATATATATATATTTATATATATATATTATATATTTATATATATATATATATTATATATATATATATATATATATATATATATATATTATATATAGTTATTAGTAAAGCATAACATTGCAATTTATATTTTATCCAATACATTTTACATCCTCTTATCGACAAATATTTGATCTTTCTTATCAAATTTGTTGAACTCTCTCTCTCATTTTAACAACTGGTTTTTGTTGGTATCAGTTCGTACCAGGCAACATATTACTTACATGTTAAGATTTTAATTAGTTTTTATTGTTTTATTGAGATTTTGTACTTTAAGTATTTAAGTAAGTTCAATAACAATTCATAGTTTTAATTTTTTTTTCCTGTTTGTTTTTTAGTAGAGTAAATTTATTGAAATCAATGTATTCGAAATCTACTTCTTATCTGTTTTTACTGAACTCTGTTTAATACAAATGGTTTTTTTTAATATCATTGTACCAGGCAAAATATTATTTACATCATTTTAGTTAGTTTTTATTGTTTTATAGACTTTTTATACTTTTAAGTATTTTAGTAAGTAGTTTTACAAAATTTTCTCCTTTTTAAGGTATATAAGAATAGTTGTAAAGATTTTTTAATCAAATTAGACGAGGCTCTTTTGTTTTTGTTCATTGGTATTAATATATTTTTTTCTCCTGTGTACTCATTACTGTGTTTTTATTCTCCTCTCATATAATAACAACGAGTACAGGCTAGGCTAGGCTAGGCTCTATTTTAACTTTTATTACAATCCAACGAAAGCCAAACTAAGCGCTCAACAAAACTAACTCTTTGTGATAAAACAAACAACAACTTTTACAACGTTCCCACATACGGTAAAAGGCGGCTCATTTAAAATTTTACTATTATTACAAGATAACGAATTCAAAAACATTCCGACAAACTCCAAATAAACTCATTTAAGCTCATTATTTTACTATTTCTTGACCAAATATGTGTTTCACTTTTTGCTTTCTAACAAAAAATCTCCACAACGAGTTCACACAAAATTCAACGAGCCCCCCCCCAACTAGATTAAGCTCATTTCATATCATAACTTGAGGACAAACAACAACTTTTGCGTGTTACATTCAACTTTCCCACAACAACAAAAAATTTCTTGCTTCCTTTCAAATTTTGCATAGAATTTTCCTATTAATACAAGTTTTTGCTATTTCTTACATTCTCACATACATTCACTCATCTCTTATCAACTATTTTTGACCTTTCTTATCTACTTTGCTGACCTAACGAGTCACTTGTTTACTCAATTTTACTTACAAAAAGTACCATGAATCACACATTATTCATACATTTTGTTTACATTTTGCCTTATCTCACACATTTTTTACAGACTTACGGCGCCACTTGTTTACATTTTCAAGCTTTTTTACCGACTTTTTTTAGACGCCCAAACAACATTATAGGGGAACATTAACAAATTTTACATTCAAATATACTACCTAATAAAGCCTTTTTGCACACAATTTCCAACTAATATATTACTTTTTGATACACTTTTACACCATAGCTTTTTACTATTCAAAAATATCAAACAAGTGCTATCAACACACATTCTATCTAATCAACCAACCAATTACAAGTTTCTTATCACACCTATACACTACAAACCAATCAAATACATGCCTTATGGAAGCCATTTTACTAGTCAACCAACCAGTTACAAGTTTCTTATCAACCTATACACTACAAACCAATCAAATACATGCCTTATGGAAGCTATTTTACCAAGTCAACACAACCAAACAACTATTTTCTTATCTTCCTTTTACACTACATACACATTCAACCTATCAAAATAACACCTTTCTTATCAGGTTACGCCTACTGGTCGTACAACGAGACCAATCAAAAACGAATGCAACTTCTCCTCTAACAGAAGTTTATTAAAGTTTTAATGAAGTTAAGATACCCTGTTTTCACATCTACTGGACAAATTACGTCATTGACGACCACTTCTTGCAGGCTCTTAAGACATCTATTCACACCTATTTACACCTATTTTACACCTATTTACACCGATTCTGAAGACATTTTTCAACATCTAAACCTGACAAAAAGGCACTGTTCAACAACCACTGGACATATTACCTCATTGACGACTACTTCTTGCAGACTTCTTCGGATACACACACTTCCACCTATTCACATCTATTTACACCTATTTTACACCTATTTACCTCTTAGTTTTACACCTTTTCGACAACTTATATTGCCAAAAGAGACACTGAGTCAACATCCACTGGACATATTACGTCATTGACGACCACCTTTTCTTGTAACGAATTTCAACTCTTCTTGCAGACTTTTCACATATTATTCACCAATCCTTTTTTATGTCATCCCAATTATTGCATTCTCTCTTACGAATCCTATTTGGCTAAGTAGGTTAAGTCCCCAGTTTTGCAGTTCTCCACACCAACATATGCAGCTTTCTAATCCTACTACACACATCCACTTTTTTTTAACTTATTTCATTTAATACACAACATTTAACACACATATACCAATATCAAGAATTCCTCAAGGTCAAAAGTAACAAAAGGACACTGAATCAACATCCACTGGACTGTGACGTCATTGAAGACTTCTTCGGCTTCTTAACACAATCTAACACCTATTTACACCTATCTTACACCTAATTACACAGATTCTACCTAAATTCTAGCCTCAAGGTCAAATGTGCCAAAAGGGCACTGATCAACATCCACTGGACGTTGTGACGTCATTGACGACACTTCTTCGGATTTTCAGGTAGAAAGGTAGTTAGAAAAGTCAAAGGTCAAATAAAACGTAACTAATTCACTTATGCGGGACCAAGAACGACCTTCTTTGACACAACTTCCAGAAGATTCAGCCAAACGACTGAAAACTCCTGAATTCACTTCTTCGGCTAGTGGTCAAGGTCGGGTTAAAAAAGTGGCCATCGAGGTGTCCCAGAACACACGTATTACCTCTACTACTCATGTACTCGGTCTTTTTAATATTGACTTCTAGAGGGGAGCCCATTTTTCATATTCCTCCATAAGTTTTCGTGTCATGTATTCCATAGCATGCGATGTCCCTGAGCGACTACTACCCGGTCGTCTGCCAATGACAGCGTAAACATGGTCGTATCGTCATCCAGTGGTAAATCCATACTGCTGCATTTCCTTTTCCAGTTCTTCAGTGCACTCTCCAAATAGATTTTAAATAGCGTTGGGGATATACAGCAGCCCTGTTGAGACCCTTTGTGTCGCTGGAACCCTGTTCGTTATACCATATTTGGTTTTCACACTACTTCTTGCGTCTTGGTATAAGGATTTTACGGCTTTAATTATTTCGAGTGCTTTAAATTACTCTGTTGTAGTGTTTCCCCACAATTCTCATTAGGGGCCACGCTGTCGTAGAGCCTTTTTTAAATCAACACAACAAGGCATGGGACTTCCTGATTCAAATGCGGTTTTCTTTTCTAGGATTTGTGTTACAGATGAGAAGAGATGTCTATTGTGGATCTTCCTGCTCTAAAGCTGCTGCCTGTTCTTCAGCTTCTACGTCGCGTATTCCGTTTCTATTCTATTTTTGAAGTATTTTTCCGTATATTCTGCTAATAGATCCTGTAACCGTTATTCCCCTATTAAATATCGCAATTACTTTTGTCTCCTTTCTTGATTGAATTGTTGATATGTATGATATTTTTCATTCCTCAGTACTTCTGATGTGTTAATGCATCTTTGGAATAAGTTCCCTCAAAGCGCTAAATAGCTTTTCAGTTCCATATTTTACTAGCTCTCCTGGGGATGTTTCCTGGTCCTGGAGCTCTACCATTTTTTAGCGTTTTTACCATACTTGTTTAACTTCTGATGTTGTTATACCTTATTGGGGATCCTCGTATAACTATATTTGGGTTTCCATGTTGTGGTACTTTTGAACTCTGGGTCTATCTTCTGTTCGCATATTTGTAAAATATTGCGTTCCATTTTTCTGGTGTTATTGGTGAGAAGATTTCTCTTTTCCGTTCTGTTATCATATTTTTTAAGAAGTCTCCCAGCTTTCTGTGCTTTTTCTTCCTCCTATGTAAGTGTGTTGAGTCTTGAGCATGGTCTTTTCCCATTGGTTGTTCTTTTTGTCCTCTAATCATTTGCTACTCTAGTTGGATTCTTTGTATCTTTACTTTGTCGTTTGTGCTCTTTGAACTTTAAGTATTTGTGATAGCTTTTTCCGTTTTTCTTCAATTTCGTATTTAATTTTCTTCATCCCACCAATAGATGGATTTTTCCTGTTTTCCCTTTTCTCTTGGTACCTTAATGCTTCTAGTGCGCTGCGTGTAGGCTTAATTTTGCTCTCTCAGTCCATTCTCAAAAAATTAAAAGATATACATAAGGGGCAAATGGGGGGGAGTGGCTCTTATGTTTAATAAATAAAGTATTTATTAAAATAAACTAAAGTTCCTCGGCTACCAGGGTGTTCGAGCAATCGAGTACTTTAATTCGTTGAAAACTTTGCCCATCGTCACAAACATCAGTGTGAACACATGCATTAATGCTTGATGAAAAATGATTCTTTTCTTCTTTAAAATAAATCTTTCTCACAGTAAATTTTTTCCATCCAACTAATCCAAAAGTTTACAATAATATTTAGAAGTTAATTGTTTTACCTTTCTGAAGATTAATCGATCGACAAACACCTTTGGTAATTCCCAAAAAACTGTTCCCTGCAGATTGAACCGTCATTTGCCTCCTTTGGTTGCGCTTCCATCAGCCTTCTATCAATTGTTTCGACTGTTTCTTTTTTCTCTGGTGTAAATAGTGGATCCAATTTTTTTTTTTTTTTTTTATCCAGCAGTTTTTATTGAAACGATGCCTTGAAATCCGTTTTACCGCACAAATATTTCCATTTCGTTCCTGAACACCATATAATGGACTTGTACGAATGATTTATGGTTGTCGTTAGCAGTTTTTTGGACAAACCTTCCGCGTGGATTGCCTTCGAGGCTTGTACTACCAGATGTAAAAAGACAGCCACATTTTTTCACAGTGGGATAAGTGAAGGTGATGCATCCTTATGTACTTTTAACAATTTCGGATGAGTTTTGGTTGGTGGTATAAATCATCCAAAACAAAGAATTTATTTGCTCACGTGCATGATATTCAATTTTTTTGCCCGTTTTAAAAAAATCCAATGAGTCGTTAATATTAAACTACCTAACCCGAATAAATTGACAGATCGAAATAAAATTTTAACATGGTGTTTAATATAATATCCAGTAACAAGTATTAGTTTCACAGTTTCTAACGCAATCTATGTGGTCAGGCCGAGAACTTTTTCAGACCGCCCTCGTAACTAGTAATGAAATAAAATCATCTTCGCTAAATATGATGTATAGAAAATTAAGCCTTCATACTCAAACCCAATAACCTCGTTTTAAAGAGTAGAAAAAATTGCCGTGTATCCCATCGTTGAGTTTCCTCTGACCATAAACTGGTTGCAACATAGAGTATTTTACCAACTGGTAACAAGATCAGATGCGCAAAATTTTGGCACTATAAATCTGCTAAAATGACTGTCAATACAATATATTTAACTTCTCTAATCTCAGTATCGGGGGGGGCCTAGCTCAGGGGTAGTGTGGCATAGAGCCTCATCATATCCTTTTACGGACACATTTAATTTACATATGAAAATCTAATTTTATTAACATTGTCAAAAAGGATTAACCGAGTAATAAAATACCGGTATAGAATGTCTAGTGAACCACATCTTGAAACTCTTCCTTAAAGTAATCCACCATAATAAAAGGTATCAAAAAAAAAACTAGATGAACGTACTGGATAAACACAATTCGGCTTTAGGAACGGAATAGGGAACGAGCGTGGGATGCACTATCGCGTTTCTGATTATAGATGTAGTGATGTCAACTCTGATGTTTATGTGTGCTTCATAGATTGCCAAAAGCCTTTGATGTAGCTTAATCACTAGCTGTGCCCGCGCGCCTCCCGCTCGAGTGAACTTGTTCGCCTTTTATCGTCACTGCCTGATTCGTTCGATGTTTTTATATTATTATGTTATAGTTCAAAGGACCTTAAAGGCCCTATGGCTTGGTTGCATACTGGTCTCCACTTCTTTTTATCTCCTTTTACTTTTCCCAGTGCGGGATTTTCCCATCCACTCCGCACGTGCTTTACTGTCTGAA
>CM032452.1:20096905-20269874 GCA_019049505.1 Pachyrhynchus sulphureomaculatus | reverse complement strand
TAATTTGTTAATTTGGTTATCAAATAAAACAATGTTTATAAGATTTTTGTATTTATTTAAGAGACTACATAAGAATTTCATCATAAAAAACAAATTTCAAAGGTAACTTGTAAAATTCCTCCCATTTTTCTCGTGTCGGTTCCTCCTCCAAACACACATGAATCGTGTTCTGTCCTCTTCTTATTTCAAACAAAATATCTCTGAAAATCAATAATCATAATATGTTAGACAAGAAACAAGTAAAATTTTAGAAAGGTAAATAGTATACTCACTTGAAGAACTCTTTTAATAACACATACAACATGTCTAATGACATATCCTCATCTATTAAGTCGACTACGAAAAAGATCATTTCGTTCAAACTAAATAGAATCTTTACACAACAAACAAAAATTGTAATTGACTCTACATAAGACTTGTGTATGTTTATATATTAAATACAGGCTATTAATCATCCGATACGCATTTGATTTATTTAGAAATATATACTCAAAACAGTTTAATTTGGAAAATTTTATCTAATAAACTTGCATCATGCAAAATTTCCAGTCTATTTGTTATTAAAAACATGTTTTTCGAGATTTGTCTCGTAGCTATTAATCGCATTTGATTTATTTAAAAATATATACTAATTATACATGTTTATCTGTATAAATGCAACAAAACAGTTTAATTTGGAATATTTTATCTAATAAACTTGCATCATGCAAAATTTTAATTATTAAAAACATGTTTTTCAATATTTATCTCGTTATACTAATTAACTTGTTTTTGTTTTTGCAATAAATCAAAACTAATTAAGTAAAACAAATCTATAAAGTTTAAAACATAAATAGAACGATTTATTTAATATAGTCGTCAGTTCAAACGTTTAACTTGAACAAAAAATATCAGTAGTCATTCAATATGATTGAATCAGATGTGTTTATTGATATTCAAGGATATAATTGCTCTTTTGGATATGTAATCAAAGAGTTGCAATTTATGATGGTCATCGTTGTGCAAATTATTTATTTAAACCACCATTCTCGAGAACTATGATATCTAATGCTAAAGATCAAAAACTGATTGATTGGTCAGAAACATATCATGGCTTATATTGGGAAAATGAATTTGTTGAAATAAACGATATCGAACACATTTTACAAGATGTATTGAAAATTTATCAAACTCCATATCGAATTTACGTCAAAGGAAATGCCAAAGTAAATATTTTAAAGAAATTCTTGAATGAGGACTATATACACAACATTCCCATTGAACAAGAACCTAAATTAAGTCAATTTAAAATGATTCCAGAATGTTATTTTCATAAGGATATTAATCCATGGCATTGTGCATTATCCAATGTAAAACTACTATATAATTATCGAAATTGTTGGAAATAAAGAACTCTCTCTCTCTATTTAACCAAATGTATTCTACCAACAACAGTAGCAACAAAATCAGTTACAAATTTTCCTTTTAGCTTTTTAGTAGACAAATAATATTGATATTATATTTACAACCTATTTCTTAGTTTATTATTAGTCAAATCTTTGTTCTTTTGGAAACAAATTTTAATTTATACAAATATCAGAATTACTAAGTAGTGATAGTAACTTTAAAACAAACAAAACAACCTTTACGTGTTTACATTTAACTACAACGAAATATCGTAAATTTATTGATCTTTCAATTATTTTGCATTCTCAATGTATTCGAATCTACTTCTTATCAACTAATTTTAACCTTTCTTATCTGTTTTTGTTGAACTCTCTCGCATTTATTTAATATTTCTAATCAAAATATATATATATATATATATATATATATATATATATATATATATATATATATATATATATATATATATATATATATATATTTATATATATATATATATATATATATATATATATATATATATATATATATATATATATATATAGTTATTAGTAAAGCATAACATTGCAATTTATATTTTATCCAATACATTTTACATCCTCTTATCGACAAATATTTGATCTTTCTTATCAAATTTGTTGAACTCTCTCTCATTTTAACAACTGGTTTTTGTTGGTATCAGTTCGTACCAGGCAACATATTACTTACATGTTAAGATTTTAATTAGTTTTATTGTTTTATTGAGATTTTGTACTTCTAAGTATTTAAGTAAGCCAATAACAATTCATAGTTTTCAATTTTTCCTGTTTGTTTTTTAGTAGAGTAAATTTATTGAAATCAATGTATTCGAATCTACTTCTTATCTGTTTTTACTAATACAAATGGTTTTTTTATATCATTTCGTACCAGGCAAAATATTATTTACATCATTTTAGTTAGTTTTATTGTTTTTATAGATTTTTTATACTTTTAAGTATTTTAGTAAGTAGTTTTTCAAAATTTTCTCCTTTTTAAGGTATATAAGAATAGTTGTAAAGATTTTTAATCAAATTAGACGAGGCTCTTTTGTTTTTGTTCATTGGTATTAATATATTTCTCCATGTACTCATACTTGTGTTTTATTCTCCTCTCATAATAATAACAACGAGTACAGGCTAGGCTAGGCTCTATTTTACTTTTATTACAATCCAACGAAACCAAACTAAGCGCTCAACAAAACTAACTCTTTGTGAAAAACAAACAACAACTTTTACAACGTTCCCACATACGGTAAAAGGCTAGGCTCATTTAAAATTTTACTATTATTACAAGATAACGAATTCAAAAACATTCCGACAAACTCCAAATAAACTCATTTAAGCTCATTATTTTACTATTCTTGACAAATATGTGTTTCACTTTTTCTTTCTAACAAAATCTCCACAACGAGTTCACACAAAATTTCAACGAGCCCCAACTAGATTAAGCTCATTTCATATCATAACTTGAGGACAAACAACAACTTTTGCGTTTACATTCAACTTTCCCACAACCAACTAAAATTTCTTGCTCTTTCAATTATTTGCATAGAATTTTCCTATTAATACAAGTTTTTGCTATTTCTTACATTCTCACATACATTCACTCATCTCTTATCAACTATTTTTGACCTTTCTTATCTACTTTGCTGACCTAACGAGTCACTTGTTTACTCAATTTTACTTACAAAAAGTACCATGAATCACACATTATTCATACATTTTGTTTACATTTTGCCTTATCTCACACATTTTTACAGACTTACGGCGCCACTTGTTTACATTTTCAAGCTTTTTTACCGACTTTTAGACGCCAAACAATATTATAGGGGAACATTTAACAAATTTTACATCAAATATACTACCTAATAAAGCCTTTTTGCACACAATTTCCAACTAATATATTACTTTTTGATACACTTTTACACCATAGCTTTTACTATTCAAAATATCAAACAAGTGCTATCAACACACATTCTATCTAATCAACCAACCAATTACAAGTTTCTTATCACACCTATACACTACAAACCAATCAAATACATGCCTTATGGAAGCCATTTTACCTAGTCAACCAACCAGTTACAAGTTTCTTATCACACCTATACACTACAAACCAATCAAATACATGCCTTATGGAAGCTATTTTACCAAGTCAACCAACCAACAACTATTTTCTTATCTTCCTTTTACACTACATACACATTCAACCTATCAAAATAACACCTTTCTTATCAGGTTACGCCTATTTTCGTACAACGAGACCAATCAAAACGAATGCAACTTCTCCTCTAACAGAAGTTTATTAAAGTTTTAATGAAGTTAAGATACCCTGTTTCCACATCTACTGGACAAATTACGTCATTGACGACCACTTCTTGCAGGCTCTTAAGACATCTATTCACACCTACTTACACCTATTTTACACCTATTTACACCGATTCTGAAGACATTTTCAACATCTAAACCTGACAAAAAGGCACTGTTCAACAACCACTGGACATATTACCTCATTGACGACTACTTCTTGCAGACTTCTTCGGATACACACTTCCACCTATTCACATCTATTTACACCTATTTTACACCTATTTACCTCTAGTTTTTTACACCTTTTCGACAACTTATATTGCCAAAGAGACACTGATTCAACATCCACTGGACATATTACGTCATTGACGACCACTTCTTGTAAGAATTTCAACTCTTCTTGCAGACTTTTCACATATTATTCACCAATCCTTTTTTATGTCATCCCAATTATTGCATTCTCTCTTACGAATCCTATTTGGCTAAGTAGGTTAAGTCCCCAGTTTTGCAGTTCTCCACACAACATATGCAGGTTCTAATCCTACTACACACATCACTTTTTTTAACTTATTTCATTTAATACACAACATTTAACACACATATACCAATATCAAGAATCCTCAAGGTCAAAAGTAACAAAAGGACACTGATCAACATCCACTGGACTGTGACGTCATTGAAGACTTCTTCGGCTCTTAACACATCTAACACCTATTTACACCTATCTTACACCTAATTACACAGATTCTACCTAAATTCTAGCCTCAAGGTCAAATGTGCCAAAAGGGCACTGATCAACATCCACTGGACTATGACGTCATTGACGACACTTCTTCGGATTTTTCAGGTAGAAAGGTAGAAAGGTCAAAGGTCAAATAAAACGTAACTAATTCACTTATGCGGACCAAGAACGACCTTCTTTGACACAACTTCCAGAAGATTTCAGCCAAACGACTGAAACTCCTGAATTCACTTCTTCGGCTAGTGGTCAAGGTCGGGTAAAAAAGTGGCCATCGAGGTGTCCCAGAACCGTATTACCTCTACTACTCATGTACTCGGTCTTTTTAATATTGACTTCTAGGCCCCATTTTTCATATTCCTCCATAAGTTTTCGTGTCATGTATTCCATAGCATCGATGTCCTGAGCGACTACTACCCGGTCGTCTGCCAATGACAGCGTAAACAATGTAGTATCGTCATCCAGTGGTAATCCCATACTGCTGCATTTCCTTTTCCAGTTCTTCAGTGCACTCTCCAAATAGATTTTAAATAGCGTTGGGGATATACAGCAGCCCTGTTTGAGACCCTTTGTGACCTGGAACCCTGTTGTTATACCATATTTGGTTTTCACACTACTTCTTGCGTCTTGGTATAAGGATTTTACGGCTTTAATTATTTCGGTGCTTAAATTACTCTGTTGTAGTGTTTCCCACAATCTCATTAGGGGCACGCTGTCGTAGGCCTTTTTTAAATCAACAAACAAGGCATGGACTTCCTGATCAAATGCGGTTTTTGTTTTCTAGGATTTGTGTCAGTGAGAAGAGATGGTCTATTGTGGATCTTCCTGCTCTAAAGCCTGCCTGTTCTTCACCTTCTACGTCCGCGTATTCCGTTTCTATTCTATTTTTAAGTATTTTTCCGTATATTCTGCTAATAGATCCTGTAACCGTTATTCCCCTATAATTATCGCAATTACTTTTGTCTCCTTTCTTATGAATTGTTGATATGTATGATATTTTCCATTCCTCAGGTACTTCTGATGTGTTAATGCATCTTTGGAATAAGTTCCTCAAAGCGCTAAATAGCTTTTCAGTTCCATATTTTACTAGCTCTCCTGGGATGTTTCCTGGTCCTGGAGCTCTACCATTTTTTAGCGTTTTACATACTTGTTTAACTTCTGATGTTGTTATCCTTATTGGGGATCCTCGTATAACTATATTTGGGTTTCCATGTTGGGTACTTTTGAACTCTGGTCTATCTTCTGTTAGCATATTTGTAAAATATTGGTTCCATTTTTCTGGTGTTATTGGTGAGAAGATTTCTCTTTTCCGTTCTGTTCTCATATTTTTAAGAAGTCTCCAGCTTTCTGTGCTTTTTCTTCCTCCTATGTAAGTGTTGAGTCTTGAGCATGTCTTTTCCCATTGGTTGTTCTTTTTGTCACTAATCATTTTGCGTACTCTAGCTTGGGATTCTTTGTATTTTACTTTGTCGTTTGTGCTCTTTGAACTTAAGTATTTGTGATAGCTTTTCCGTTTTTTCTTCAATTTCGTATTTAATTTCTTCATCCCACCAATATGGTTTTTCCTGTTTTCCCCTTTTCTCTTGGTACCTTAATGCTTCTAGTGCGGCTGCGTGTAGGCTTAATTTTGCTCTCTCAGTCCATTCTCAAAAATTAAGATATACATAAGGGGCAAATAGTGGCTCTTATTTAATAAATAAAGTATTTATTAAAATAAACTAAAGTTCCTCGGCTACAGGGTGTTCGAGCAATTCGTACTTTAATTCGTTGAACTTTGCCATCGTCAAAACATCAGTGTGAACACATGCATTATCTTGATGAAAAATGATTCTTTTCTTCTTTAAAATAAATCTTTTCTCACAAATTTTTCCATCCAACTAATCCAAAAGTTTACAATAATATTTAGAGTTAATTGTTTTACCTTTCTGAAGATAATCGATCGACAAACACCTTGGTAATCCCAAAAAACTGTTCCCTGCAGATTGAACCGTCTTTGCCTCCTTTGGTGCGCTTCCATCAGCTTCTATCAATTGTTTCGACTGTTCTTTTTTCTCTGGTGTATAATAGTGGATCCAAGTTTTATCAGCAGTTATGAAACGATGCTTGAAATCCGTTTTACGCAAAATATTTCCATTTCGTTCCTAACACCATATAATGGACTTGTCGAATGATTTATGGTGTCGTAGCAGTTTTTGGACAAACCTTCGCGTGGATTGCCTTCGAGGCTTGTACTACCAGATTTAAAAAGAGCAGCCCATTTTTTCACAGTGGAAAGTGAAGGTGATGCATCCTTATGTACTTTTAACAATTTCGGATGAGTTTTTGTTGGTGTTAAATCATCCAAAACAAAGAATTTATTCTCACGTGCATGATATTCAATTTTTTTCCGTTTTAAAAAAATCAATGAGTCGTTAATATTAACTACTACCCGAATAAATTGACAGATCGAAATAAAATTTTACATGTGTTTATATAATATCCAGTACAATTATGGTTTCACAGTTTCTAACGCCATCTATGTGTCAGGCCGAGAACTTTTCAGACCGCCCTCGTACTAGTAATGAAATAAAATCACTTCGCTAAATATGATGTATATAAAATTAATCCTTCTACTCAAACCACATAACCTCGTTAAAGAGTAGAAAAATTGCCGTGTATCCATCGTTGAGTTCCTCTGACCATAAACTGGTTTCAACATAGAGTATTTTACCAACTGGTAACAAGAAAGCGCAAAATTTGGCACTATAAATCTGCTAAATGAAGGTCAATACAATATATTCTAACTTCACTAATCTCAGTATCCTAGCGTCATTTTAGTTGGCATAGAGCCTCACATATCCTTTTACGACACATTTAATTTACATAAGAAAATCAATTTTTATACCATTGTCAAAAATGAATTACCGAGTAATAAATACCGGTATATAAGTCTAGTGAACCACATCTTGAAACTCTTCCTTAAAGTAATCCACCATAAAGTATCCAAAAAACTAGATGAACGTACTGGATAAACACAATTCGGCTTTAGGAACGGACTAGGAACGAGGGATGCACTATCGCGTTCTGATTATAGATGTAGTGATGTCAACTCTGATGTTTATGTGTGCTTCATAGATTGCCAAAAGCCTTTGATGTAGTAAATCACTAGCTGTGCCCGCGGCTCCGCTCGAGTGAACTTGATTCGCCTTTATCGTCACTGCTTATTCGTTATGTTTATATTATTATATAGTTCAAAGGACCTTAAAGGCCCATGGCTTGGTTGCATACTGGTCTCCACTTCTTTTTATCTCCTTTTAGCTTTTCCCAGTGCGGGATTCCCATCCACTCCGCATCTTGCTTTACTGTCTGAATCCATGTAGATCGAGGTCTACCCTTGCCTCTTCTTTCAATCACTCCTCTTATTACCGCTTGCTTTGCCTGTCTTTCTTCCTTCATCCTTGCCAGGTATCCCAACCATCTTAATCGCTGGCTTCTTATGATTTGGCTTATAAGGGGTTTCGTATATAGGCATTTTAATTCGTAATTTGTTCTTCTTCTCCACAGTCCCTCTTCTTTCCTTCCTCCGTAGATTCTTCTCTTTTGCTTTTCTTGATACATTCTTTGATTTCAATATTGGATTCATTGCCCCCAAACATCTCTGTCCTTTCGCTATTCTTTCTTGTATCTCTGTCCTTTCTTGTCCACTCTCTGTTATTGTTACTCCCAGATAATTAAATTTGTCTACTTTTGCAAACGTATATCTTTTCCCTAAGTTGTTTATTATATCTAAACTTTTGTTGTTTTTATTATCCTTGTTCCTTGTAATTTCCATGTATTTTGTTTTTTCCTTATTTATCTTTAGTCCTCTCTTCCTTCCCCTTTCTTCTATCCTACTTATGGCTTTTTTGAGGTTCTTTTTGCTCTTGCAATTACTGCTACATCATCCACATAGGCCAAGCATTGGCAGGTTTGTTGGTATATCGTTCCATTTTTTTTTTATTTCTGACTCCCGGATTATCTTCTCTATTACCAAATTAAATAGACATGTCGACACTGGATCCCCCTGTCTTAATCCTCTCTTCACCTTAAACTTGTCTGATACTTTGCCCTCTATTTTCTGTGTCATTCAGGATCATTCTCACCATGCGAATCAATTTACTTGGAATTTTCAGTTCTTCCATTATCTTGTAGAGTCCTTCTCTATTTATAGAGTCATATGCTTCTCTGAAATCCTCAAAGACCAAGTGTAGTGCCAAATTTTGTTTTAAGCTATTATCTTGGATTTGCTTAATCGAAAATATCTGGTCTGTAACCGATCTATTTTTCCTGAATCCACACTGGTACTCTCCCAGAACAGACTCGGCTTTCTCTGCTAGTCTGTTTTTGATAGTCAACACTACTATCTTGTACACGACATCCAGCAAAGCTATTGGTCTATAATTAGCACATATAGTTTTTTTTTCTCCTTTTTTGTATTGTATGGTGTGAACTTACCCGCTTTTTGAGGCGTCATTTTGTAGCCTATGAAAAGGTGTTTAATTGCGCCCCACTTTAATTTCTGATAATGAATCGAGTGAACCCTGATTTTAAAAGAACTAAAGAAATTAAACACACACTAGCTCAGTTTTCTTTGGTAGAAGGATATGGGTAAGAGATAATTTTTGTACGTCTTTTTGGATTTATTTTCTATTTTAAAAAGCTTTAGCTGTACGATTTTTTTTGGGCACCATTCATTTTAAAATAGAAAGGATCTAACTTCAGCTAAAAAAAATGAAAAAATACTGAAGGGTTTTATGGTTATTAAATAAAAAGTTAGTTTGGTACAGCCGTCCTTATCCTGAAAAGAAAGATAGGTATTCAGTGAGACACTAGCTTTAATCAACAAAAAGAAAATTTATTCATGTTTTTTAAAAATAAAAAGTTCTAACCTTTGCAGTTCTACAAAAAAATTCTAGCCTAACTAGTAGTTATTACATTTAAATTCTGAACTATGACAACCCCCGAAGACGAAAAATAGTGCTTTTCACTTCACTTTTTTAGTCAGTTTTAAATTACTGTTAAGGCACTACTCAGGGACAGGTCTATTGAAGTATGCTTTGGTAACTTACTGTTCTTATTCCTGCTTTGATGGAATACGACCGATTTCACACTTTTCTAGCAAACACTTAGAGAGCCCACTACGGCTTTTCGTTAAGAAACTGGTGCTTTACTTAGCTCGCATGATAGTTGTTATGAGCTTTTTCTGTAGCTCAGTCGAAGGAAGCCTACTTGGCGGCTCCGATGCAATTAGCCTCGCCTACTCGGCGGCTGGATGGAAATTAGCCAAGCCAGTCGTTTCTCGGACCCTTAAATAAACCATGCAAACTCTGCCGGTAATATGGCGACGCCGGAACCAAAACTGCGGATACACACATTTCACCAATCGCGGCGTAGCGGTAGATTCGGTCAGGAACCCGCACTGCACAGTATATACCGAACGTCTTGGAATCTCTGTTTAATATACCGTTCGATACAAAAATGAAAATAAGTACAATTTGAAGTGAAAAATCAGTAACATTACATGGTCTTAAAATCTAGGAAAAAATGAATGTTACATTTACTCCCTTCCAAAAAGAAATAGACTACACTAGTCTATTAAACTTAGGCTACTTATGAAAAGGTACAAAGGGGTACACTATCACTTAATACTAAGGTCAGAACTTAAAACAAAAGTACAAACTTCGGACCTTACTACTAGACTTAACTTAATTAAGCACTAATATTAAGTACAATGGAAACCAAATGAAAATCTTTGCAAGTACACAAGAATCTTATAACTAGACTTAACTTAATTAAGCACTAAGGTTAAGTACATCAAAAAGTAAATAAAAATCCTTGCATGAACATAAGAAATACCTGTTCAAAGTAACAATCGCGGTCTTCTTATATAAAAGAATCAGCTCTGTTATTGTTACCAAAACAAAAAAAAATTTAACTTTGTCTAGACTCTTGTCTAAATCAAAAAAAGTGAACTGAAATAAAATATGAACACCCCCCTTAAAATATTTTAAGGATTGTCTGAAAATTTTCTATATCAGCAAAAGAAATTTAGAAAAATTCTTAAATAAAGAAAAATAAAAAAATGATTCTAGTGCAATCACTAACACTAAAAGGAAAAAGTCTTGTAAGACCATTTAGCACTAGGCTAAGAAAAACATCTGGATAAATATCCAGACAAACGCTCGGGAAAAATCGCCATCCATGCTCTAGCTCATCGCTAAGAGAACATTCTAAATCTAGTATCACTACTAGTCGCACTCGGAAAATAATCGCACTCTATCACGCAATGTCGACGTCCTAAGACATCTAGACATGCTAAAATCGCTAGGGAAAACTCTACATCGCGCAATGTCGACGTCCTGAGACATCCAGACATGCAAAAATCGCCAAGGAACACGTCAGCTCATCGCCAACTAAACACTCTGGTATATCGCCAGAAAAAAAAACCTCGGCTCCTCGCCAAGAAAACATTCTGGTATATCGCCAGAAAAAAGCCTCGGCTCCTCGCCAAGAAAACACTCTGGTATATCGCCAGAAAAAACCTCGGCTCCTCGCCAAGAAAACACTCTGTAAATAGTCCTCGACTACACAAAGTCTGCGTTCTAAAAGAACAAACTCGCCATTAACATAGTGAGCAGCTATAAAAGCTAACAATATCACTATAGGCACAGTGAATAGCTACAAAAGCTAAAATTCACTCTAAACACAGTGAATAGCTATAAAAGCTAAAATTCACCAAACTGAATGATCCTGCTTCAAAAAGCAATGTTCACTAAGAACAGAATGATTAGTCCGCGCGCAACTAACATTCAAGGAAACATTCCTAACATAACTATATGAGACAGCAAGTCTCGAAATAGGACCTCCCTAAAGTCATAATCCTAAATATAGGAGTCCATAAGCAAAACGACTCAAAATCTCGCATTTTGAGCACATGCCCTCAGGCAACCAACATACACCGAAATATATACAGAAATATGTACAGAAATATATACAGGAGTTCAAATCCCAAACTCTTGGTTATGATAACTCCATACTGAGCTTGGTGAAAGCTCTTAGCAAAAGCTAATCAAATCTTCGGCACATCGCACCAAAGTGACAAATCTGCCTAGAAACATGAGCCGGAAAAAAACGCCCTCCGTCATTCTTCAGGGTGGCTACACAGAGATATAAAACTTAACCAGCATTGCGCTTCTCCAAGTTGCATGAAGAACCCTCGTGTACTGGTCTCGCCCTAGAACAACAACGAAAAAACATTCAATCCATCCCACATAACAGGAGACAAACACCTCACCACGATATACTGAATGGTGGAGACAATAAAATACAGAATTGGTGACCCTGGTGTCCACCAACAAAAGGGAGTAGATTATAGCATCCACTAAACTGAAACGGTGTCTACCACACCACCAAAAGTCAAAAAAAAATTTAATCAATAGGGTGTTCCGAACCACACTACTGCCAACAGCCTGTCACCACTAATAGGCTAATTGGAGCTGAGGTCGACTACAGTAGCTAGGCTCTCCTTTGGTTCAAATAGAAATAACCATTGGGTAACAAAACCCCTAAAGGTCCCAAAGGTCAAACGTTCACCCCCCATAGACTACCCTTCCAATCAGTCTGTTCCTCAGGAAGACTAACTCCCTGCCAAACGTCGTAACGGCATCTGTTAGCACCCGGTGCATCACAGCCTGTAAAAACAGATAACTCATGGGATACAACCTAAAAGGTTTACAAGGTTGACTTAACCAAGCTTCTAACGAAATTTTAAAAAAACGAAAATGAGCTTAAAAAGCTACATGAAGCAAAAATTTCTCAAATTTTTGGTGGCGACGCAACAAAACTTTTGAAGACGACAAGAGCTTTTCCAGCTTAATCAGAAACAAGAAGAAAACATCGTCGACAGCTAAAATATTCGATCATGGTGTTAATCGTCTCCCTAGACAAAAGCCTCTAGAAGAAACTGCTACAGGTATCAGGCATAACCGTTTTCTGTCAGCCCAAACTTCTAGATTACCTCTTGGAAATCTAAAAATTCGGTTAGGAATCTTCCTTCACTGCGCCTAGCCTCTCTTGACAAGGTTCTCATCTCGGTATCAGATTTTGATCATTTCTTTGTGAAACGACTGTCTTACTCTGCTCTCATCTCCTGTAAATGATCAGCCTTTAGTTCTCCTGCAGAACTTCAATTTTCTATCAATCTGATAGTAGACCGAAAAAAACTCAACATACGCCTATGAGTCCATGCAAAAAAATTTTTAAAAAAATTAGTGACTCAAAGGTAACGTTTAAACGGCTCTGAAAAAAAAATAGAAAATACCCTCAGTTTGTCAATTCAGAAGAAGATCTAAATCAAAATAATCCAAGTCTTAGACTTACTGGATAAACCAAAATCAATTTACTCTTAATTGCACCCAAAATATACCATTAAGGTAATAAAAATACACCCACTCGGGTAACAAACTTTGAAATTGCTCATAAAAATTTTGACTCTACATCACACTACACGAGCTACATCTTGCGCTTGTCCTAACTCAAGATCACCTTGGATTGCCTCTAATCAAAATTTCGCTTCCAAGTGTCAAGAACTGGATATTATTTGGGGTCATAAGCAAATCAAATCCCGCGACCACCGACATACCAGTCTTATGATATATCCTGAGTGTGAATCCTTCGCAAGCTCGCAAAACTGAGTTGATGCTAAACATCAACCTCAATCAACCTAAGTTTGGATATGATCAGTACCCAAAACCTTAGCAAAAATAATAAAAGTAAGCTATACTCTGCTCAACTTTTATAACAGTCAAAAAAACGAGGTCGTCACCTCTACAGAGCAACATCAAAAAAAATAAAGTAAAGCAATTAAGATAATGTAAATATAAATTATTCTTCTTCTGACAAACTTTCATTAGGGTTAGGTTCATTGAATGGGTTTTAAGTCTTTAATATGCCATCGTCCTATTTTAGTCCCCATCTAAATTAACTAAACCATAAACTAAGTCTGAAATCTTTTCTCTTATCACGCAATGCACATACTTAGGTACTAACTTAGATGTGAATTTATCTGCTGCACTGGAAAGAATTTTATTTTTTCGCCAAACGTGATCACCTATATTAAAGGCGAAATCCCTTTTCCTAAGGTTGTAAGACTTACTGTTCCGTTCATAAGCCTTATGTATCCTACTACGCACGTCGGTGAAAATATCTTTTAAACCCTTTAAATTTTCGGCATACTCACCCCTGTTACCCGGAATTATTTCGCTGTCAACATTGACATCCAAATCTAAATTTTTATAATACGACCCAGATAGAGGTATATGTCTGCCGTAAACTAAGAAAGACGGTGTGAACCCTGTTACTTCGTGTCTTGCGGTATTTATTGCTTGTTGAATTTTGGAAATATTGCCATCCCAAGTGTCATGTGAATCAACGTAACTTCTTAAAGCGGTCCCGACTGTTCGGTTATTACGTTCAACAAAATTACATTGGGGAGAGTACACGGGATTAAAACGGATGTTAAAACCATAAGTTTCACTTAAGCTCTTAAAACTTTTAGAGATAAACTGAGTACCGTTATCGCATATTAAGAGCGATGGGACCCCGTGGATTAGAAAGACATTATTTTCCAAAATTCTCTCTATATATCCAGCTTTAGAGCTTTTCAAAGGAAATAGCATGGTATACTTTGTAAACCAGCAAGAAACCACGAGAAGCCATTTATTTCCCTTTTTTGAACGGGGGAATGGGCCTACTAGATCAGCTGCCATGACTTGAAAGGGGTAATTAACCGTTTTCTCTTTTCCCATCAGTCCCATAGGTAGTGCATTTGGAGATTTCTGCGCTCCACATACTTCACAAGTCCTCACAAACTTTACGATGTCAAAACGCATTTTTGGCCAATAATACTGTTCCTGAACCCTGTGAAGAATTTTATAAAAGCCAAAATGACCAGAAGTAGGAGGAGTGTGACACATGTCTATAATTTCCTCTCTCTGTGGTTTAGGAACTAGTATTTTCCACTCGGGTACATTAACTTTTAAAGGCAACTGGTTTGGGATAAACTTGTACACGAAATCATTTTCCACTTTCCACTGCGGAAAATTTTCAGGAAGTTCTTTAATTTGCTGCCGTAAATTGTCGTACCATGGGTCAATGCGATCTATGTCAACTGCATCAATTCTTACGCCAATCTGTGCATTAAGACTGTTTTCATCCGCTGTATGATCTGGGATTCTTGACAAAGCGTCAGGAATAACATTGTGGACTCCTTTTCTATGAATTAAAGTAAATGTGTGTTGTCTCAGCCTAATCGCCCAACGCGCTAGTTTGCCACTAGGGTTTTTAATAGAATTAAGCCACAATAAACTATAATGATCTGTTATGACCGTGAAAGGAACACCTTCTATGTAAGGTCGAAACTTTTCGATGTTAAAGAGTACTGCTAAACATTCTTTTTCAACAACCGAGTAGTTACGTTCAGCCTTTGACAAAGTTCTACTGGCATACGCTACCACTCTTTTCTCACCATTGATTTTCTGTGTTAGGACGCCCCCTAAACCGGTATTAGAAGCATCACTAGAAATATAAAACTGTTGGGAAAAATCTGGTTGGGATAAAATTGGAGCTGAAACCAATAGCTCTTTAATCTTTATAAAAGATTCTTCGGCTGCCTTTGTCCAATCTATTGATTGTCCTTTTTTTCGTCCTTTCAAAAGGTCATTAATAGGCGACAACAGGGTAGAAAAATTCTCGATAAAACGTCTGTACCATGAACACATTCCTACGAAGCGCTTAACTTCCGTAGTATTAGTAGGTCTCGCATAATTAACCATGCTTGCTACTTTATCCGGATCGGTACGTAAGGAATTTGAGCCTACAATATAGCCTAAAAACTTTAGAGAAGTTTTGAAAAAATCACATTTGCTCAAATTTATCGTCAGTCCGGCCTCTTTCAATTTATCTTTTACTTCCTTAAGTAAGCGAATATGCGATTCGAAGTCTTCCGATGTTACTAAAATATCATCGAGATAGGTGAAAATATGTGGCTCATATTTCGGACCAAATATAGCGTCCACTAAACGTTGCTGAGTTTGAGCAGCGTTCTTTAGACCAAACGGCATAGTGACGAACTGAAATAGACCTCGGCCTACTACTGCAAAAGCGGTCTTTTCCTTAGAGGATTTGTCTAAAGGAATTTGCCAGAAAGCCTTTCTAAGGTCTATCGAGGATACATACTTAGCATTCCTGAGTGATGTCAAAATTCTGTCGATGTTCGGTAATGGATAGTTATCAAATTTGCTGACCTCGTTGAGCTTTCTTCCGTCAAAGCACAGACGATACTGTCCATCGGCCTTTTTCACCAATAAGATTGGAGAACACCAGGGACTGTTTGATTCTTCAATCACTCCGAGTTTCAACATTTCGTCTAACTCTTTATTTAATACTTTTGACATATAAGGAGACATGGCGAAGGGCCTTGTCTTTACAGGACTGGCATCAGCTGTATCTATAGACATGTTGATTTTATTCGTTCGGCCTAACCTATCTTTACTACTTATTTCATTGAAAGAGCTTATTACTTTTTCTGCTTTTACGCGTTCCGTCCGCGAAAGATCATCTAGGGTACATAGACGCGAGAAAAGGTTTTCTAAAGAACTTTCTGAATAACAATCTTTATAACTTGTTTGAGAGTTGACTTCTAGGGACTGTGGGTACCACGAATTATTTTTTAAAATTTACTAGAATTCCGAATTTTTGTGCAAAATCACATCCTAAAACCAAAGTATGTGATAGAGAAGGTACTACTAGAGCAGAGATTACTAAACAATGACCATTGCAGACTAGCGGCAACTCAACCGTACCTAAAACTTTTAGACGGCTGCCATCTGCAGTGGTAACACTTCTATTTTTGACATGGCATATTTTTATACTTAAACGACTTAAAATCTTAATACCATTCTGACCTACAACGGAGGCATTTGCACCAGAGTCAAATAAAGCCGAGAAATGGGCACCTAATAGATTTATCTCGATATGCGGTCTGTTATCTGAATATTTATGCACGAATAAAGGAGACATGTGACCATTTGGAGAAGCAGGAGTTTTAACTTGAGAAGGAGAATTTTTATTAGACTTAAAAAATCAGAAACTTTTTGTAACCATTTAGTCCAATCTGATCTATTGGAATATTTTTGTCCATCTGTGTTTCTAGAACGTTTTGGATCAGGGGCTATACTGCTAACGTGAGCTTGTAACTTAGCCGAATGTTTAGAGGCTTTTTTGTGGGACTTAGGGTATCCGCCTCGGTAATATACCGTCCTTACTCGTTTTTTGTACATTTGGGGCATGATGTTAGTCTCACACCAGTTGTTCCACATTTGAAACAAAATACCCTCTTTGGTGCTGTACAATTTTGGTAAGTGTGATTCGGGCCTGTGCAATTCCAACACGTGAAAATTGCCTTAGGTGAAACCGGCTTGTTGTTCACTTTAGCTGCAGTGTCGCTAATTTTAGAGTCATTATCTTTTCTTTTACCCGTTTTCTGGTTACTCCTAGGGTTCCGATTTACATTCCCAACCTTATTTGTCGAGACTCCACTTCGGCCATTTGGATTATACTCTACTTGATGTATATTAGTTTCGCTTTTTGGTCTGCTCTTTTCCAACAAATAATCGGACTCTTCAAGTTTTCTACATAACCCGGCGAGTTCGGCTATCGAATTAATATCTAGTAGAGCTAACCGATTGACGAAACTAGGCAGAATATTCCTCCGTATAAATTTAACTTTGGTACTTTCCAAAGGCTTGATGGACAACCTACTAAATAAAGATTCCATGTGGGCAATAAAAATCACAGTGGACTCATTCTTCTTTTGTCGCCTCCTCTTTATTTCCGACCACAATTCTTCATCATCATCACAGTGCAAGAAGTCCTTCTTTAGCCTATCTACCAAGGAATGCCAGTCGTTGACGCTTGATTTTATGCTTCTAAACCATATGAAGGCATCGCCAGTGAAAAATTCCACAGCAGAGCTGAAAAGTTCATCTTCCGATACTTTCCTAGCTTGTGCTATTTCAGTCAGCCTCTCCAAAAAAGGATAGAGTCTCTTTGAGTCTCCATTAAATTTCAATTGCCATTCGCTGACAGGAATATTTCTGGCTGCGCAATTCACGATTGGAGCTGGTACGTTTATGACTGGGGTTGTAATAGGCAACTGTGGTAACTCATGACCAGGAGCTATCTTTTCTGCAAGATTTGCTTCCATGAGCACACACGTAGCTATTGTTTCCTGAACATATTTGGAAAACTTCTACGCTTCCTCTTCGTCATCCGGCATGGGAATTCTTTGTACGCGACCCGCAACATGCGATAAACGTGACTTAACCCGGTGTACTAGTGAATCATTTGGATCGCCGTCATAACTATCGATTAAGTTTTGGATAGAATTTAAACTCTTTTCGATACCAGCTGTTTCTTTTTTAAAAGACAGGGTGTCATCCCCTATTTTTATCGTTTTTTCCGGGCTCATTAATTTCTTTACTTAAGATCCTCGTTAGAATCTTTCTTTTATCCGCGACCGGACGTTCTGAGAAAGTACGACGGATTTTCAGTTCATAGTCTAACTCATATTCCAGTAGGTGATTGACTTTAAAATTGAAGGCTTCCATGATAAATGTATAAAATTTAAAAGATTGTTTTAAAAAATCATAAAAATATTTCTCCTGTGCTCCCAATAGTCTAAATAAAAAATACGTAAAGGCACTTAAAATATGTAAACTTCTTTACCAAACATTTAAAAAATCTTCAACAATTTCAAAAAAAATTTCTAAGTATTGCCTTGTATTAAAACTCTTTTATTAAATATGTTAAGAATTTCCTATAAAAAAATCTCTAAATACCGTTTCGTATCAGCAAAGTATTTTTAATATTCATGCAAAACATCGGTGAGAAAAAAACGTACATTTTTTTTCTTCGGTTAATCGCAAAATAAATCTAACAGTGCAAAAAAATTAAAGTAGACCAACACATCCGCTAATCTGAACTATAAAGCTAGCTTTTAAGAAAAAAAGCAGGGATCACTTATCTTTGAGTCGATTAACAAAATTCAAATATCTAAACCACCATCAGATAAATTGAAATAAATAATTCTACAAATTTCCTGCTTTTGTCTTATCGCTATAGTGTTGTTTCGTTTAATAAATATTATGAAATAAAAATATCTGCAAAGTTAGAGCTTTTACTTTGTTCGAAAGCTAGTACACTGAACCCTTTAAAAAATAAAATTCCAAAAGCCCCGCGTTGACAGCGCTATTTTGTACCGTTTGAAAAAATGTTGCCCCAAGCTTGGGCGTAATTTTGTAAGGTGTGAACTTACCCGCTTTTTGAGGCGTCATTTTGTAGCCTATGAAAAGGTGTTTAATTGCGCCCCACTTTAATTTCTGATAATGAATCGAGTGAACCCTGATTTTAAAAGAACTAAAGAAATTAAACACACACTAGCTCAGTTTTCTTTGGTAGAAGGATATGGGTAAGAGATAATTTTTGTACGTCTTTTTGGATTTATTTTCTATTTTTAAAAAGCTTTAGCTGTACGATTTTTTTTGGGCACCATTCATTTTAAAATAGAAAGGATCTAACTTCAGCTAAAAAAAAATGAAAAAATACTGAAGGGTTTTATGGTTATTAAATAAAAAGTTAGTTTGGTACAGCCGTCCTTATCCTGAAAAGAAAGATAGGTATTCAGTGAGACACTAGCTTTAATCAACAAAAAGAAAATTTATTCATGTTTTTAAAAATAAAAAGTTCTAACCTTTGCAGTTCTACAAAAAAATTCTAGCCTAATTAGTAGTTACTACATTTAAATTCTGAACTATGACAACCCCGAAGACGAAAAATAGTGCTTTTCACTTCACTTTTTAGTCAGTTTTAAATTACTGTTAAGGCACTACTCAGGGACAGGTCTATTGAAGTATGCTTTGGTAACTTACTGTTCTTATTCCTGCTTTGATGGAATACGACCGATTTCACACTTTTCTAGTAAACACTTAGAGAGCCCACTACGGCTTTTCGTTAAGAAACTGGTGCTTTACTTAGCTCGCATGATGGTTGTTATGAGCTTTTTCTGTAGCTCAGTCGAAGGAAGCCTACTTGGCGGCTCCGATGCAATTAGCCTCGCCTACTCGGCGGCTGGATGGAAATTAGCCAAGCCAGTCGTTTCTCGGACCCTTAAATAAACCATGCAAACTCTGCCGGTAATATGGCGACGCCGGAACCAAAACTGCGGATACACACATTTCACCAATCGCGGCGTAGCGGTAGATTCGGTCAGGAACCCGCACTGCACAGTATATACCGAACGTCTTGGAATCTCTGTTTAATGTACCGTTCGATACAAAAATGAAAATAAGTACAATTTGAAGTGAAAAATCAGTAACATTACATGGTCTTAAAATCTAGGAAAAAATGAATGTTACAGTATATTGGACAAATGAGCGACTCTCTCCAGCTCACTGGCATCTTTTCTGTTTCCCATATTTCTTGCACCAACCGGCATATTTCATTTTCCAGATCTACTCCTCCAGCTTTGATCAGTTCTGCTGTTATACAATTTCCACCCGGGGCCTTATTTTTTTTTTGGATTCTGAGTATTTTTCTTATTTCTTCTTTGCAGGGTTTGTTTGTCCCCTCCTGCCCTTCAGTTAATTTTGCTTCCTATTTCTCATTCAACTCATTTTCATCTCCATTCAGTGTTTCTTTAAAGTATTCGCCCTATCTATTCAGTCTTTCTACCAAGCTTACTGCTAAACTGCCATCTTTTTTCCTACATATTAGCATTTTGTCTCTGTTTATTCCCTTTGTATTTTATAAAAAAAAAAAACACGTAAATCGGATAAGTGGTTCTTGAGTGTTAAGCACAGTAATGGATAGACAGACAGACAGAGAGACGTTTTATATATATTATAGATTTTTTTTTGACATATATTAAATTAAGAATTTTAAAAAAATCACGTAAATCAGATGAGTGGTTCTCGAATGATAAGCACACTAGCGGACAGACAGAGAGACGTTGCGTTTTATATATGGTATATTATATAAATTATTATTATCATTATATAACCTGGCCAGAGAACATATGTATGAATTAAAAAAAAAACACGTAAATCGGATAAGTGGTTCTCGAGTGATAAGCGCACTAACGGACAGACAGACAGACAGAGAGACGTTGGATTTTATACATATTACAGATATTCTTTGCTACATGATATTGTTCCATATTTAATGGTTTAGGCAGTGTATTGCAAGAGAATGCTCTAGCGGCAAACTTTTTTCCGACTTGATTCACTATTATCGTCACTGCTTATTCCTTATGTTATCTAACGTAATAACATATAGCCTATAACCTGGCTAGAGAACATGTGTATGTTTAAAAAAAAAAGCACGTAAATCGGATAAGTGGTTCTCCCGTGATAAGCGCACTAACGGACGGACAGACAGACAGAGAGACGTTGCATTTTATATATATTATAGATGTAATAAAATATATATCTATAACCTGGTCAGAGAACATATATGAATTTAAAAAATCACGTAAATCGAATAAGTGGTTCTCGAGGGATAAGCGCACTAACGGACAGACAAACAGACAGAGAGGCGTTGCATTTTACATATATTATAGATATAAATTATTATTATTACTATATAACCTGGCCAAAAAATATATGTATGAATTTAAAAAAAGACACGTAAATCGAATAAGTGGTTCTCGCGTGATAAACGCACTAATGGACAGACAGACAGACAGAGAGACATTGTATTTTATATATATTATAGATTATAGATATTCTCTGCTACATAATATTGTTCCAAATTTAATGGTTTATGCTGTGTATTGCAAGGGAACGCGCGGCAAACTTTTTACCGACTTCATTCACTTTTATCGTCATTGCTCATTCCCTATGCTACCTATCGTAATAAAATATCGCTTATAACCTGGCCAGAGAACATATGTATGTTTTTAAAAAAAAAGTACGTAAATCGGATAAGTGGTTCTCCAGTGATAGGCGCACTAACGGACAGACAGACAGAGAGACGTTGCATTTTATATATATTATAGATTATAGATGAGAAAATGATGAAAATACTACAATCGTGTAATATTGATGACAAAGACGAAGTTTATACTGGAACCAGACTGCCAAAATAGAAGTTGAGAATCGCATGTTCAAAGAAATAAATATAAACAAAGGCGTACGTCAGGGTTATTTTTTGTTATTCAATGTCTATTCAGAGGAAATCTTCAATAAAGCACTTTCTGATAAAAAAAATGTAATTACAATTAATAGTGTGTGTGTGTGTGTGTGTGTGTGTGTGTGTGTGTCTGTGTGTGTCTGTGTGTGTCTGTGTAAATAACCTCCTACGCAGATGATACTGTCATTCTAGCGGACAGTGAAGAAGGCCTACAAAGACATGAATGGAATGGAATGTGAGGAATATGGAATGAAACTGAATATGAACAAAACAAAAACAATGGTGATCAGTAGGAATCCTAATACAAACATAAATATTAAGGTACATCAACAAACACTTGAAAGAGTAACAAAAATAACGTACTTAGGAAGCGTAATTAGTGAAGATTGGGACCACTCTATTGAAATACACTCAACAACTGAAAAAGCACGAAGCTTCTTTAATAAAATGCGCAGCATATTCTGTAACTGCCAACTAAACTTAAAAAGAAACTGCACCAATCACAGAGACAACACAACAAAAAATGGAGTCATTCGAGATATGGTGCTATAGCCGAATGCTGCGTGTTCCTTAGGCAGCGCATACCACAAACGTGGAAATACTTGATCGGATGGGAAAAGAACGAGAGTTGATTCCAGCTGTTAAAGAAAGAAAAAAACATTTCCTTTGGCCATATTATAAGAAGCGAAAAGTATGAGTTCCTGTAACCTATAACTGTAGGAAAAATAATCGGTAAGCAAAACCAAGAATGTGCCGCAATTCCTGGTTGAAAAACTTACGACGCGACAGTGGAAAAAAAAGCCATCCGCTGAACTGTTTAGAGCGGCAATAGATAAAATCAGATGGGCAAATGTGATCGCCAACGCCATTAAAAGATAAGGCACACTAAGATGAATGAAGATGCAAAGAATATGTTGCATGATTTGAAAATCCTAATGACATAAACCGTCACATGTTAACAAAAGCTTTTGCTTCACACTTTACTGCCAATTTCAAAGAAAAGATCACCCACAATTATGTAGTTGAGGACACCTGACATTATCTTCAGATAGCCTGATGAAATACTACCACACGAGGTGTGACGAGAAAATAACCGAACTAATTTTGTTACGCCGATAATATTGGTACCGCTCTGTTGGATCGTGTATTTTCTTTGCGTCAGAAAAATGCTTAATGTTAATGTTGAGCAACCAATTAATGTCACATTTATCATTAACCTTGGAAAGTCTGCTACAGAAATATTAAGTTTGCTGCAAGAAGGATATGGTGATTATTGCTTATCACGAACTGAAGTTTTCGAAAACGATTCAAAGATGGCAAAGAAGACGTCACAAACGATTCACGCATTGAACGTCCGCAAACGGCAAAAACAGACGACAGCATTGAAAAATTCAGTAAAACCATTAGAGAAAATCGCATCGTCTTATTATTAAAACTGTCAGTAAGTTGACGAAGAAAGTGGTCGGCAAATTTTACATGACACTTTTAACATGAGAAGAGTCTATTCAACGTTGCTACCGAAAATCCTTTCTGCCGATCAAAAACAAGTTCGAATGACCATATGCTCTGACATCCTGAAAAATATTGATTCTGACCCTGTCTTTTTAGAAAAAGCAATAACATGTGATGATAAAAAAAGCAACAAGAATTTGCCAAACAACTACAGTCACATTGTTTTCAGTAATATTAAACGTTATGAAAAAGTCCACCATCTTTATAATATCCAGAAATATGAGCAGCGACAACCCGTATTATCTTCGTAAGCAAAAATCAACAAGAAATCAGCATCACCGATTGCTTATGACTCTCGAGTTCCCGCAAAGACTGTTTCTAATGAGTAGTAGTTGACGGATTTTTTGAGACACTTTTACTACAACGATGGAGTACTGTCTTTTATTATCCCTCTTCTTTACCTTAATTACACAGCCCTATAAAAAAATGAGAGTTCATTCGAATCCGTAGTTGAAAAAAAGATTTATCTTGTCATTTTTTTTACCAAAAATATCCCTTGAAATGGGCTAAAACTATAGTAATAATGTAATGACTACTAATGAAGTGTGAAAAATGGTAGATATTTTATAGTCTAGAGAAGAGAATATGCATTCATACCACACCAAGTTCTTCTTCGTCTTCTTTATAAGCAGATTTCTTATTAATTTCAAGACCATTCTGACAGTCTTCATTGCTCTTGCGATATGGACTGCCAGCTATTCCTCCAGCGTTTTGGGTGGTCGTCCTGGGGGTCTTGTTCCCGGTGGTTGGTGATCTCTGGTCACTTTCACCTTTCTATCATCTGCAATGCTTGTAATGTGCTTGTTGCATTCTCTGCGTCTTTGGCGGATCCAACTAACGACGTCTTTGGTTTTGGTCTTCTCTCTAATGTAAGTGTTTCTTTTCTTGTCTAGTAGCGTGTACCCTGCGATGGTTCTTAATGTTTTCATCTCTGAAGTCCTTATCATTCTTTTAGTTTTTACTGTATCGGCTCTTGTTTTACCTGCATATGTCATTAGAAGGAGTATGGAAGTTTTGCGTATTCTGACCTTACATTGCGTTGTCATGTGCCTGTTTTTCCATATGCTGTGCTTCAGAATACCTGATATTCTTGCTGCTTTTTAGTCAGTTGCCTTACGTCGTTGGTTAAATCGCCGTAGCTTGATATCTTAGCTAATAGGTAGTTAAAAGACATGACTTGTTCAATAGGTTTGTTATTGATGCCTATTTTGCATCTTAATGGTTGTCTAGATTTGGTTATGCACTTTGTTTTTGTTATAGATATCTCCATGTTAGTTGCGGCAGCCGTTTGTTCAAATGCGTATACTAGTCTCTGCAGATCATCTTCGGATTCAGCAATGATGGCGGCGTCGTCTGCGTAGCATATTATTTTGATCTTTTGATCACCCAGCCTATAGTCTTCTTCTCTGCCTAGTATAGCGTTTATTAACAATTTTTTTATTAAGTTGAAAAGTAGAGGGCTGAGACTGTAGCCCTGCCGAATGCCTGAATTCGTTGAGATTTCTCTGGCGATCCTCGTGTGCGTTTTTATCTTTGTACTGGTATTCATGTTTAGTTTTTGTGTTATCTTTATGATGTTAGTTAGTTATTTCTATTAATTAAACCAAAATCCACCCTTATAGAGGGTGAAAAGTACCTCTAAAACTCCAATAAAGCACTTGGGTTAAATAACATGTACAAAGGACAAATTCTTGGAACTTTTAGGACAAAATATCTGAACCTAGTGTGACAACCGGACATTACTGTTAAAGAGTTGAGACTCACCCTTATAGGATGTAAAAACCACCCCCCACCTACGGAGGTATCTTATAAATTTCAGTAACGACGAAAAAAGTTCAGACTTTTATAGTTTTAAGCAGGGTGAACAAATATGCAGTAGAATCGCTTGAAACACCCATACACGACTATAAACTGTCCCTAGAGGGTGGTAGAAACTACCTCTAGGCTTTAATGATGCACATCGATGTTTTTAAATTCGGGGAGGATCAAGTACTTTTACTTCATTGTGCCAAACATTCAAGACAACTAGATTATCTCCCTAATAAGGTCGAAAATCATCCCTAGGAGGAGGGGGAGAAACTACCCCCTGGGATTAATGGATCTTAGAAGTTCTAGCATTTCAGAAAAAAAAAAATACAGGCTGTATTTATCCATCCTGCCTGTATTTTTTTTCTCAGATGCTAGAACTTTTAAGATCCATCAATCCCAGGGGGTAATTCTCCCCTTCTAGGGATGATTTTCGACCTTATTAGGAAGATGATCTAGTTGTCTTGAACGTTTGCACAATGAGATAAAAGTACTTGATCCTTTCAGAATTTCAATAACATTCACGTGCATCATTAGAGCGTAGGGGTTGTTTCTATCACGTTCTAAGGGTAATTTATAGTCATATATCGGTGGTTCAAGCGCCTTTACTCCATATTTGTTCACCCTGCCTAAAACTACAAAAGACTAAACTTTTTTTGTCGTTTTTAAATCCTATAGGGATGAGTCTCAACCCTTTAAGAGTAATATCTAGTTGTCATACCAGATTCAGATATTTTGTACTAAAAGCTACAAGAATTTGTCCTTTGTACATGTTATTTAAACTCACGTGCGTTATTTGAGTTTTAGAAGTACTTTTTACCCCCTATAAGGGTGGATTTTGGTTTAATTAATAGAAATAGCTGGCTGTGGTTTGAATGCATATTCTCTTCTCTAAACTATAAAATATCTACCATTTTTCAAACTTCATTAATAATCATTACATTATTACTCTAGTTTTAGCCCATTTTAAGGGACGTTTCGGGCCAAAAAAAAAAAAAAAAATACACGGATACTACGGATTCGAATTTAGCATCGAAAAATACACTAGATCTATGAATTTTGGTTCATAGTAATGAATTTTCATTTTTTTTTGTAGGGCTGTGTTATGACTTTAATGACATTACTGACTGACCTTATCGTTTTGATAGAGGAGATTGCCGATAAAATTTGTGTTATGATAGATGATATTTCGTGTCCGTCCGAGAATATAGATCTTAAAATGAACATTAGCAAATGCAATATTATCACAAGTTTACCGGAACAAACTCTTAGAGATCTGTCGGAGACCGTCCAGAGTTATGTTTAGTTAGGACACATGGTAATTGTAAGCAAAAGGTATCAGACCACCGAAGTTGAGAGACGTATCTCAATGGGATAGACAGCTGTCGGAAAGTTGAGCCAATCGTTCAAAACCCACATCCCAGTATCTTTTAAAAGGAAGGTATTCAACGAATGTATCCGTCCAGATTTGACATATAGCATGGATACAATAACACTTACTGAAAAGTCTGCCGAAAAATTCCGAGTAATCTAACGTGTCTGCTGGATATCTCACTTCGTGACAGAGTTAAAAATAGCGAAATACAATGAAAAACGAAGGTCGCTGATGTAGTTCAGATCATCGCAGGATTAAAACGGAACTGGGCGGGGTAAGTTACAAGCACTACAGGTGGATAAACAAAATTTTGAAATGACGCCCTAGAACTCTAAAACGCCCACCTGGCCGTTCACCAAAAGATGGGTGGATGACATAACCACCCATCTTTTGGTGGACGACCACGGCCAGTAGAAACTGGCAGTTGAAGGCAGAAGACAAGCGTCAATGGAAATATATAGGGGAGGCTTTTACCCAGCAGTGAGTATAGTAGGCTCGTGATGATGAAGATGATGATAATGACATTACGCTGGTTTCTTGATTTACCTTGAACGCTTGAATATCAGCTGCTCTTGCAAATATCCATAAACCTCAGAAAGTTAACTTAACAACGACCTATCATAGGTGAGGGTAACCACGTAGCAGTTAAAACTACATGTGCTTTGGAAAAAATTTGTCTAAATGACATCCATTTAAATTCGACTGCCCACACTCTCATACAGTCTGTCAAGTAAGAACGTGTTCGCGATAATTCATTTTTGATAGATGTAATTCTAGCGATTTAACAAAAAATCGGTAGAGGGAACCTTTGTCTATGAAGCATTTTGGTAAAAGTGTCAGTCAATTCCGAACTTTCGTCGAAATCAGGTAAACTCCAAAATGAGTCACTTGTTTGCGCGTCGGTTCGAGGCAGTCTTTCTTTACTCCCATCCAAACGGGCCTAAAATGACACATTCCGCAGCCGCTAAATATATTAAAAAGTCGGTATCTTTTGTGAAGTAGTGGATAAATCATTTAAACAAAACGGAAAATGTCGACGACTTGGCAAAGTCACTCCGAAAGCCGAAAAAAAAAAAACGAATCGTGTCTTTGTTTTCATGAGGCCCGAAATTGACGCTGCGTCAAGGAGCGGCAAAATTAACAAATGTGTCCCATGAGATCACTCGACATCTTCCTGCTCATTATATCAAATTCCGAACTACGTTGAAGAAACCTTTGCTGGGCGAAAATCATGTCGCGAGGTGGCTCGCTTGTGCCCACGATAAGATACTAGAGCCGGCTTCACAATCGCTTTGGTCCCTTGTAAAGAGAAAGTTCATAGGGAAGACTCTAAGGACTTTGACTCAGTTGTCTCGCGAGATTCGAAAAATTTTCAGAATATGCAGAAAGCTCGTCTACAACATGCCTCGAAGATACCAGGCGATTATTGATGCAGGAGGCGATTGGACAACTTACTAAGGTAACTGCGCCGTTGTTAGCACACCAAAGAAAACATTGATGCCAAAAAAATGGCGAAACATATTTGTTCAAGAATACGAGCGATCACGTTCTTATTTGACTGACTGTAGACGACTAAATTAGTGATCCTTGAGCGCTCTGGAAAGAATCCATCTGATTATCTAATGTAGTCAAATCCACCATACCACTACACGGCCAGATAATTCCATTGCAACCACACCTGTTGAGAGAGCGAACTTGTTGGCTGAACTCTTTGCTTCATATTCTACTGTCGATTTCCCATATTGCAGTCAAACATGCCCGATGTTGTCTTCAGACAGCGTATCATAAAGCGTATTTTAATGAAGCTAAACTCCAAAAAGGCTTCTGGCGCTGACGGAATACCTGCCATAGTTCTCAAAAACTGTGCAAGGGAGCTAACACCAGTTTTCTGTAGACTTTTTAACCTATCCTACAGAAAGGGAATATTTCCGTCCTGCTGGAAATGTGCCACGGTTCAGCCGATACCTAAAAAAGGCAAGAAGACCTTGCCAAATAACTACCGACCGGTCGCACTGCTTTTAATAATATCGAAAGTCATGGAAAAGGTTATCAATCAGCAACTTCTAAAATATCTTGAACGATTCAATATTATTAGCGATCACCAATATGGTTTTCGTAAATATAGATCAACAAGAGATCTTCTGACTTATGTAACACACGTTTGAAATAACGTATTTGAACACTTTGGAGAATCTTGAGCGGTTGCTCTTGACATATCCAAGGCATTCGACCGTGTTTGGCACGATGGACTGTTGGCTAAGCTACGCTCTTGTGGAATGTCTGAAAGGTTCTGTTTGTGGCTTTCATGTTTCCTCAGACAGCTTTCGACGGATTTCTTTCTAACACCTTCACTATCAATGCCGGTGTGTCTCAGGTTTCCATACTGTCTCCTACTCTCTTTCTCATTTACATTAACGATCTGCTGGAAAAGACCGAGAATCCAGTCTACAGCTTTGCAGATGACAGTACGCTTGTCTCTTCATTGACCTTGAACGCTCGGACATCGGCTGCTCAGGCGAATATCCGCAGACAGCAGGAGGTCGTTCAACTTAACAAAGACCTGGAAGAAATTCTATCTTGGGGTGACACTAACCAAGTGGAATTTAACGCTACAAAAACCCAGACGGCAGTTTTTTCTAAAAAAGTTAACGTTGCTGAACCCGACCTAGTTATGTCGGGGCACTCCATTCCCCTAGCATCGTCGCTCAATTTGTTGGGCGTTAGTTTGGGAGCAAATATGTCCTGGCATGAACATGCTGCAGGCATAGCAAGGAGAGCTTCTCAAGAGTTAGGGATATTAGTTTGAACCAGAAAGCTCTACATCCCACAACAACTGTTAATTCTTTACAAAACTCAAATTCGACCAACTATGGAATACTACTCCCATGTTTGGGGCTCCGCTTCCAAACATACACTGCATTTGTTAGATTATGTTCAGAGAAGAGCTGTCCGTCTGATTGGAGACCCGGAACTGACCGGCGGCCTTGATTCCCTGGAACACCGAAGAACGGTTGGGGACTTGAGTCTGTTCTACAAGTATTTTCATGGAAAGTGTGCGAAGGATGTAGCCCGCTTAATTCCTCCCAAAGCGCTGCATGTTAGAAATACACGTTGCGTTGGTGCTTCACATCCGTATGAGGTTCAGCTTGTTACTCCTCGTACAACGCTTTTCAAGCAGTCTTTTATATGGAGAACATCATCCCTTTGGAATAATTTGCCCAGCGCTGTGTTGTTTCCCACCGAGTACAATTTACAGCGATTCAAGAACAACGTGAATCGCTTTTTTTTTTCCGCACACATGCCGCTCCTGGAGCGCTTTATGGACTTTTCTGCAGCACGTGTGCTAGACCTATAAAAAAAAAGTCAGGGAGCAACAAGGCAATACAATTTCTTCTTATTCTTTATATTACGCATTCATGCCTGTTTTTCTTTAATGTATCGTCGCTACGGGTCGTCGTTCCATCTTTTTCGTGAGCGTCCTATACTCCTTCGACCCACCGGTGATTTATCTCGAGCTATTTTTACTAATCGTTGTTAGGACATTCTATTTATATGTTGGTTCCATTCTTGTTTTCTGTTTCTTCATGTCCTCTACTTTACATATGTGCTTTATGTTGTCATTTGTTTCTCTATCCCAAAGTGTTCCTCCTGCCATCCTTCTTAATGTTTTCATTTCACTTGTTTGCAAGTATCTTCGAGTTTTGCGTGTTTCAGGTCTTGTCTCCGCTATGTAGGTCATAACTGATCGAACTACAGATTTATATATACGAGATTTGACTTCTATTTTCAACTATTTATTTTTCCAAATGGTGTCATTCAAGCATCCTGCTATTCTACTGGCTTTTACCGTTTGTTCTTTTATTTCTTCTTCTATGTTGTTGCTATATGATAACTGAATTTCTAAATATTTAAATGTCATCACCTGCTCTATAATCTGATTATCGATTTCCAGCTTGCACCTAATTGGTTCTTTGAAGATAACTATTAATTTGGTTTTTTCAGCCGATATTTTCATATTAAATTTCTTTGCTGTTGTATTAAAGTGATGTAATAATCTCTGCAAGTAATCTTCATTCTCAGCGACTAGGACAGTATCGTCGGCGGAAGACAATATTTGTATCTCTTTAGTGTCCATTTTATAGCTTCTCTTTATTTTTTACTCGTTTAATTATTTTATCCAATATAATGTTAAACATTAGGGGACTCAGTAAGTCTCCCTGTCTAATACCAGTTGTTACCTCTATAGGTTCAGTTAACTCCGAATTTACTCTTGCTTCTATTACTCTTACTTCTTTCGTAAATGTTCTAAATTAATTTTATTATATCCAGTGGGATATTCTTGTCATAAAGTGTACGTCTTGCAGCTGTACTCTATTCAATGCTTTTACCAAATCTATAAAGCATAGGAACGCTGGTCTGTCATACTCAACTGATTTTTCAGTAATTTGTCTGATTACAAACACTGCGTCGCATGAAATGTTTCGCATTCACGACAATTCTCATTGTATTAATTTTTTATCTAACCCCAGAAGTAAAAATTATATAGACAGGAGGTGGTCAAGAAATTGGTTCATTTCAATAATCGCTTATTTTGCGCCTAAAATGTACGAATGCATTATTATTGAAAAATAGCATCGTTTGCCTAAGTTTAAGACATATCTTTTGTTACTCAGGTAAATCATTTCTTATGAAAGTAAATTATCTAAGCCGGTCTTTCACCATTGATGTTGATACCCACTTCAGTCCAGTCCAAGTTATTGAACATGTATTCTAAAAGGGTTATAGAAAATTTGTTGGAGATGGTATCCCCTCGCCGGACACCTCTCTCTATTCCAAATCTTTCTTATTCCCTGTGGAGCTTCAATCATGCTGTGGCGTGGTTGTATATTATTATTAGGATGCTTATATTATAATGTAGTAGTACTATAATATAGTGGAGTACAGAACTTAAGCACATTTTTATATTTTGCACTATTTTAAAAAATGTATACTTACGGTTGTTATAGTAGAGAATACAAGCATAAGACATCCTGCTATTCCATCACAACATGAACCATAGAATGATCTTTTGTTGCTTATTATTGGAGCACTTTGATGAACAAAAATTACTCGATTTCCATCAATTGGCGTTCTTCCATCATTGGATAAGCCTAAAACAAATTAAACAAATTAAAGACGTGCGGATTCAAGATTGTATCCAGGCCAGGAGCTTACTCACCAGTTTGACCGAAAAATCCTCTCTTACCCAAAAATGGATAGACGAATATGTGAAGGAAGGCGAGTCCTTGAAAAGAAAATCGATTACCGGGAAAAGCTTTTCGAAGAAATAATACTTCCTTAGTTAAAAATTTTTCAAAAAAAAAAATCGATCCAATGGTGCGATACCTCCTCCGCCCCTAACCTTATATCTGCCATTGAAATCAACCACGAATTCATTACTTGAGTCACTTCAGAGAAAGCACAGCCCCTTCTAGCAAGTTATCCACTAGTGTCTACTTACTTTTGGTGAGAAGAATTGCGTCCTTCGATCACGAAAAACATAGTTACTCATTTCCGTTTATCTATATGTCTGTATCCCAGTGTGTTTAGTGACACAATAGCTTTCGAATAAATTGAGAGATCGATTTTAAATTTGGTAGACATAGAACTCATAAAGGAGAAGAGGAACATTTTTTTTAAGCAACTTACCTTCAAAAGAATGTGTTATTATTTTAATCGTAATATTTTTTTTGCTGAGATAAAAAAATTGTATGCACAATTATTTATAGCGAAATAAAGAGTCCCTTAATATTGTAGAGTTTTAATATCATTTTATAGAATTAAAAAACGCATTTGACAGGATTTCCCACTCTCAGCTTCCTATTGTTAATAAAACAAAATGTGTCCCCAAAACGACATAAAACAAATTGGTAAAATCAATAAATTAAAAACTAATTTGAGCAAAAACATATTTATTAAGAATTGCAATTGACATGTAACAAAACTGGCAGTCTACCTCGGCTCTCAAAGAAACAATAATAATATGGAGATGCATACCCAAAACATTCGTTACATAAAAAGCATCATCTTAAAATAATATATAGCCATACATGTGGCATAAAAGAAACTTATGGGTTTGGTGATTTGAGACATGTCAGTCACAGTAACGTAAGTATAATTTAATCTACGTAATGTAAACAAGCCAGTCTGCCCGAGAGCATTGGTTAATAATTTATATTTTACTTCTCAGGGTACATCATTCAGACACCCTATTAATTCTAAACTTCTTTTCAACCAGGCCCAGAATGGGAATTGTTCTGTATAGAGGTGGAGACAATCTTGTTTACAGTAGGCCACGACCCCGTGGACTTATTAAACCAGCGTAAAGAAAATAAGTCAAATCAAAATGTTGTTTATACTAAGTTCATGAGTTAATATATGTACATAACAATTATAACAGCATATCTCCACACCGCTAACGCGAAGGCAGACTGAAAATAAATAAAAGAAAGTAACACATAATTTTATGTAAAGCTGATACATCAGCGGGGGAGGGAGTAACTATTGATACATACAGAACTATAAGTATACGTAATAATAATAAAATAAATCAACAAAAAAATAACGAGAAAGAGTGCCAATCAACAGCTTCTGTTGATCAGCTCTGCGCGTATTTACGTAATAAGCGCTTGTTAACTTTGGTCAGTAGTAGACTCGTTGTTCGTAGAAATTCGCTCAAGTCATTGTGCGAGGAAAGCGTTCTAACTCTTCCATCAGTCACATTCATAACTACTTAATGCAGATTCAAGAAAGGTTGACCAACCATGACATGCACTTCTTGAGCCGAATCTGGTATAACAATAGCTTTTACGTTCACTTCTGCATGGTCTAGTTCTATGATAAACTCTGTTTTTCCAAGCACGGTCACTATGGACTCACCATGCTGGAATTTTTTGGGTCGCTGATCACGAATCTGAGGTTGGATTTGCAAAATTCAAGATGGCAGATGTTTTCGCGCCATTTTGAACGCCGAGAAAATTCATCGGTCGATTTTTATTCTTCTACTTGCATCCAGGGCACCTCCACGTGGTGACGGTGGGCAACGGTGTTACTCCACTAGCCGGCAAAGTCCCTGGATAACGGCTTAGATGCCGTCATGGCAGGTAGAAGAAAGAGAATTACGATGCAGGGACTCGGAAACCCAGTATCGGCGGTTGGTCAGGGTGGGAAAGCGGGCCCGCAGCCGTCGTCATCCAGCGACCGTAGCTCTTCGTGTGTGGGTGACTTGGCTCATGTAGAGTATAATGCTACAAGAAAACGGTCTCACGGTACAAGGACTTTTCATAAGTGCGATAAAAACAGTGATTCATTTTGTTATATTTGCTGTCAACACGTATTAAGTAAAATGGGGTCATCGATAACGGATAAGATTAAAACCTTATATAAGGATTGTTTTAACATTGAAATACAGCATCAGGATACAGATTGGGTTCCCCACATCATTTGCAGTTCTTGCAAAATAATGTTGTACATCAATAAGAAGGCGATTAAATATTCCAGACCAGCAATATGGAGTAGACCATACAGTGAAAATGATTGCTACTTTTGTATGAATGTTGTATCTAGGCATAACCGAAGAAATAAAAGCACTATTACTTATAACGATGTTTCGACAGTAACAAGACCAACTAAACTAATTCCGCCTCCTGAACCACTTGATGCTGATGTTATGGAAACAAATGATTTCACGTTATCAGTTCATGTCGAAAACATTGAGACTGTCGAAAAAGATTTAAACACTGTTACTAATGAATGTTCTAGTGACAACCTATCATATACTAGTGACACAGATAAAGAATTTCTACCATACAACCGTAAACCAGAACCAATACTCGTATCACAGTCAGAACTTAGTGATCTAGTCAGAGATTTAGGCTTATCCAAAGATGGTTCAGAGCATCTTGCTTCCTTTTTAAAGAAAAGACATTTACTTAAGCCAGAAGCTACGATTTCTTATTATAGAAACAGAGATGAAGAATTTCGAAAATATTTCACAATGGACGAGGAATTGTCACTTTCATATTGTACCGATGTAAAAGATCTAATGGATGAATTTCAAAATAACTCATACGATCCTGAAGAATGAAGACTGTTCATTGATTCTTCTAAACGGAGCGTTAAGGCAGTTTTGCTGCATAATACCAACGTTTACGCTCCCATTCCGATTGCTCATTCCACAGTTATGGAAGAGCAATATGAAAAAATAAAGCAGCTTTTGATAAAAATAAAATATGCTGATCATAACTGAAAAATTTGTGGAGATCTGAAAATTGTAACAATATTGCTTGGCCAACAGTCAGGGTTTACACTTTATCCCTGTTATAAATGTCTGTGGAATAGCAGAGACAGGGAACGTCATTATAAGAAAAAAATTTGGCCAACAAGAGAATCGTTCACTCCTGGTGAAAATAATGTATTGTTTCCACCATTGGTAGATCCAGGAAAAGTTCTTATTCCCCCGCTTCACATTAAGCTTGGATTTATGAAGCAATTCACGAGAGCATTAGATACAAACGGCCCATGTTTCAAATATTTGCATAAAAAATTTCCGAAATTTTCTGAAGCTAAAATTAAGGCAGGCGTATTTGACGGGCCACAAATAAGAAAATTGTTTCAAGATTCATTATTTGTTACTAAAATGAATAAAGTTGAAAAAGCTGCTTGGCTTAGTTTTAAAGAAGTCGCAACAAACTTTTTGGGAAATAATAAAAGTCCTAAGTACAAAGAAATAGTCGAGAAAATGGTAAAAAAAATTTCAAACATTAGGTTGCTTAATGAATCTAAAATTACATTTCCTGGACTCCCACATCGATGATTTCCCAGATAATCTTGGTGACTACAGTGAGGAGCAAGGGGAACGTTTTCACCAAGATCTGAAAATCCTAGAAAATCGGTATCAAGGACGATGCTAGCGGACTATTGCTGGTCGCTAAAAAGAGAAACAAGTCCTCAAAAGCGTTTGAGCAGAAAGCCTTTGAATAGGTCATTCGCGGAAAAAAGAACAAGATACAGCCAAAAAAAGGAAAGTTAGGCGCGGGTCTAACCTTCGCAATTCTAGGGCTTAAGGGTCTACTATTTGAGAGTATATGGTTTAAAAGTCCTGGTTTTGAGTTTATTGGGTCTCATTTTTAAAGTTACAGGGTTATTGAGGTCTATTTTTTGAGGTTACAGGGTGTGAGAGTCTAAGGTTTCAGCGTTTAGGGTTTAAGAATATCAGGTTTGAGGATTCCCCAACTGTATACCAAATTTGGTAGGAATCGGTTGGTTTTCAAAAATTTTGTCCGCCATCTTGGATCCGCCATTTTGAATTTTGCAAATCCGACCTCAGATTCATGATCAGCAACCCAAAAAACCCCCGTGTACCAAATTTGGTAAGAATCGGTTGAATTTTAATTTGAATTCGTTTTTGCATTCGAGAAGCACTATATCTGTCTGATTTATTGAGGTTAGAAAGAAAACAGAACTGTATAGCTTAATCCAACCGATGAATATTAGCTTAGCGTGTCCGAATACATATTAATACATCTTTGGATTCATGAAAAAGCTTGAATCAATTTTTTAGGAGTATATTTTTCTTAATTTTTACTAATTTTTACCTATTTTTTGAGGTTAGAAAAAAATTGAGATGTGATGGCGATATTCTGACGTCAGATTCGTGATCAGCGGGCAAAAATACTACGGATCTGATATATCGTATCAAAAGTATACCCCATTTTTTTTTTGTGGGGCTGTGTTATAGTTATCATGCTGGTTCTTCCGTTCTGAGTATTGCACTACAGTCTGTGTCAACATAGGCTTTGAAAGGTTTTCCATTTATGATCGAATCAAAGGAAAATCTTTCAATAGGCCATGTTCTAAAATCGTCGAATTCTACAACCTAATTTCTAAAATGATGGCGACACTCTTTTTCCATATGGCCAAATATCTTGCAACGTGAGCACTTAATTCGTAGTTTTGGACAGCTATTGGAAAAATACCCCGATTGCCTACAGTTGTAACATTTCTGTTCGTTCTTGGTATTACCTTTAATTTCCTTTGCTGATTTTTCGAAGTTAAATCTATCCTTTAAGTAGAAACGTTTCTCAGAGGGTCCAGGATTTGCGAACACCCTAGGGACAATTTGTTGTTTCAAAGAGGAGAGAAATTCTGCATAAAGAGCATCAGGTGTTTCGTACGTAATGTGTCAACTCTAATAATAAAACTTACTATATTAATATAATAATTTAATACAATAAACAAGTATCAAAACTTCATGTACCCATACCATTTAGATTAGTGATGATAATAATTCGAACTATAAAATACCATGCCTAATTTGTATGTTAATTAGACCCTATGTTTTTATAATTCCAGAATTATAGTACGAGTATGTTATATTACAAAATATTTTAAATCGGAAACCTCCAATAAATAAAATTTATATCTATTTATTTTGTCAACAAAGAGGGAAACTTAAATATCGAGTCCAGTTCCTGGAAAGGATACACAACACTAGAATGAAATAAACGATCAAAAAAGATATATCGCCTACGTAAGACTTATTTTATTAGTTTTGGTTATTATTATTATTATTTTTTTAACTTATTTCACTTCAAAAGTTTAACTTAATTTATACATTAACTAAATGCACTCTTGTGAGCCTAACACAATGTTTACGAAAACAATCTAAACATTAGATCACACCCCAATAGGAAACAACACACAGGAACTCCTGTTTTTCAAGCACAAAAACTTAACATCAACAGACACTCGGCACAGTGAAATGAATCACATCGCTGCAACAAAAACTAATTTGGACAAAAAGAATTTTATTAAAAATTCCAATTGACATCTAACAAAACTGGCCGTCCAGCTCAGCTCTCAAAGAACCAATAATAATATGAAGATGCATACCCAAAACATTCGTTACATAAAAACCGTCATCTTGAAATAATATATAATGTATATATATATATATATATATATATATATATATATATATATATATATATATATATATATACATATACACATATATATATACATAAATATAAAAATAAAAATATATATATATATATATATATATATATATATATATATATATATATATATATATATATATATATATATACATATACACATATATATATACATATATATATATATATATATATATATATATATATATATATATATATATATATACATATACACATATATATATACATATATATATATATATATATATATATATATATATATATATATATATATATATATACATATATCTATAATATATACATCTATAATATATATAAAATGCAACGTCTCTCTGTCTGTCTGTCTGTCTGTCTGTGTGTCCGTCCGTCCGTTAGTGCGCCTATCACTGGAGAACCACTTATCCGATTTACGTACTTTTTTTTTAAAACAAACATATGTTCTCTGGCCAGGTTATAGGCGATATTTTATTACGATAGGTAGCATACGGAATGAGCAGTGACGATAATAGTGAATGAAGTCGGTAAAAAGTTTGCCGCGCGTTCCCTTGCAATACACAGCATAAACCATTAAATTTGGAACAATATTATGTAGCAGAGAATATCTATAATCTATAATATATATATAAAATGCAATGTCTCTCTGTCTGTCTGTCTGTCCATTAGTGCGTTTATCACGCGAGAACCACTTATTCGATTTACGTGTCTTTTTTTAAATTCATACATATATTTTTTGGCCAGGTTATATAGTAATAATAATAATTTATATCTATAATATATGTAAAATGCAACGTCTCTCTGTCTGTTTGTCTGCCCGTTAGTGCGCTTATCCCTCGAGAACTACATATTCGATTTACGTGATTTTTTAAATTCATACATATGTTCTCTGACCGGGTTATAGACATATATTTTATTACATCTATAATATATATAAAATGCAACGTCTCTCTGTCTGTCTGTCCGTCCGTTAGTGCTCTTATCACGGAAGAACCACTTATCCGATTTACGTGCTTTTTTTTTTAAAACATACATATGTTCTCTGGCCAGGTTATAGGCTATATTTTATTACGTTAGATAACATAAGGAATAAGCAGTGACGATAATAGTGAATCAAGTCGGAAAAAAAAGTTTGCCGCTAGAGCATTCTCTTGCAATACACTGCCTAAACCATTAAATATGGAACAATATCATGTAGCAAAGAATATCTGTAAATATATATAAAATCCAACGTCTCTCTGTCTGTCTGTCTGTCTGTCCATTAGTGCGCTTATCACTCGAGAACCACTTATCCGATTTACGTGTTTTTTTTTTAATTCATACATATGTTCTCTGGCCAGGTTATATAATGATAATAATAATTTATATAATATACCATATATAAAACGCAACGTCTCTCTATCTGTCCGTTGGTGTGCTTATCATTCGAGAACCACTCATCTGATTTACGTGATTTTTTTTAAATTCTTAATTTAATATATGTCAAAAAAAATCTATAATATATATAAAACGTAAAGTCTCTATCCATTACTATGCTTAGCACTCAAGAACCACTTATCCGATTTACGTGTTTTTTTTTTATAAAATACAAAGGGAATAAACAGAGACAAAATGCTAATATGTAGGAAAAAGGATGAAAGTTTAGCAGTAAGCTTGGTAGAAAGACTGAATAGATAGGGCGAATACTTTAAAGAAACACTAAATGGAGATGAAAATGAGTTGAATGTGAAATAGGAAGCAAAATTAACTGAAGGGCAGGAGGGGACAAACAAACCTTGCAAAGAAGAAATAAGAAAAATACTCAGAACCCAAAAAAAATAAGGCCCCGGGTCGAAAATTTTATAACAGCAGAACTGATCAAAGCTGGAGGAGTAGATCTGGAAAATGAAATATGCCGGTTGGTGCAAGAAATATGGGAAACAGAAAAGATGCCAGTGAGCTGGAGAGAGTCGCTCATTTGTCCAATATACAAAAAAGGAGGGAAAAAAAACTACATGTGCTAATTATAGACCAATAGCCTTACTGGATGTCGTGTACAAGATAGTAGTGTTGACTATCAAAAACAAACTAGCAGAGAAAGCCGAGTCTGTTCTGGGAGAGTACCAGTGTGGATTCAGGAAAAATAGATCGGTTACAGACCAGATATTTTCGATTAAGCAAATCCAAGATAATAGCTTAAAACAAAATTTGGCACTACACTTGGTCTTTGAGGATTTCAGAGAAGCATATGACTCTATAAATAGAGAAGGACTCTACAAGATAATGGAAGAACTGAAAAGTCCAAGTAAATTGATTCGCATGGTGAGAATGATCCTGAATGACACAGAAAATAGAGGGCAAAGTATCAGACAAGTTTAAGGTGAAGAGAGGATTAAGACAGGGGGATCCAGTGTCGACATGTCTATTTAATTTGGTAATAGAGAAAATAATCCGGGAGTCAGAAATAAAAAAAATGGAACGATATACCAACAAACCTGCCAATGCTTGGCCTATGTGGATGATGTAGCAGTAATTGCAAGAGCAAAAAGAACCTCAAAAAAGCCATAAGTAGGATAGAAGAAAGGGGAAGGAAGAGAGGACTAAAGATAAATAAGGAAAAAACAAAATACATGGAAATTACAAGGAAGAAGGATAATAAAAACAACAAAAGTTTAGATATAATAAACAACTTAGGAAAAAGATATACGTTTGCAAAAGTAGACAAATTTAATTATCTGGGAGTAACAATAACAGAGAGTGGACAAGAAAGGACAGAGATACAAGAAAGAATAGCGAAAGGACAGAGATGTTTGGGGGCAATGAATCCAATATTGAAATCAAAGAATGTATCAAGAAAAGCAAAAGAAAGAATAAATACGACAGTTGTCAGACCCACGGTGACATATGGATGCGATACGTGGAAACTGAATGCAAGAGAAAAGGAGACCTTGGAGGTGTGGGAAAGGAAAGCTTTGAGAAGAATCTACGGAGGAAGGAAAGAAGAGGGACTGTGGAGAAGAAGAACAAATTACGAATTAAAATGCCTATATACGAAATCCCTTATAAGCCAAATCATAAATTAAGATGGTTGAGACACCTGGCAAGGATGAAGGAAGAAAGACAGGCAAAGCAAGCCGTAATAAGAGGAGTGGTTGGAAGAAGAGGCAAGGGTAGACCTCGATCTACATGGATTCAGACAGTAAAGCAAGATCCGGAGTTGATGGGAATCCCGCACTGGGAAAAGCTAAAAGGAGATAAAAAGAAGTGGAGACCAGTATGCAACCAAGCCATGGGCCTTTAAGGTCCTTTGAACTATATAATAATATAAACATAACGAATAAGCAGTGACGATAAAGGCGAATCAAGTTCACGCGAGCGGAGCCGCGGGCACTGCTATATATATATATATATATATATATATATATATATATATATATATATATATATATATATATATATATATATATATACATATATATATATATATATATATATATATATATATATATATATATACATATACATATATATATATATATATATATATATATATATATATATATATATATATATATATATATATATACATATACATATACATATATATATATATATATATATATATATATATATATATATATATATATATATATATATATATATATATATATATATATATATATATATATATATGTGGTATAAAACAAACTTTAGGGTTTAGTGATTCGAGACATGTCAATCACAGTATATTAAGTATAATTTAAATTACGTAATGTAAATAAGCCAGTCTGCCCGAGAGCATTGGCTATTCATTTATATTTTACTTCTCACCTTACATCATTCAGACACCCTATTAATTCTAAACTTCTTTTCAATCAGGCCCGGAATGGGAATTTTGCTATTCAGAGGCGGGTCGATGTTGTTTACAATATATTTTTGTGGTCACCGTCGGCAATCACCTTAAGAATAGAAATAATGAAAAAATACTACAATTTTCAAATTCCCTGCCTACAAGAATCCTGATAATCATGCTTAAAATGTATGCACTCTTTTAACTGCAAACGAATACTACGAAAACTATACAAAATTTGTCGATCTAAACATATAAGGGATTTTCCATTAAGAGCGTCCTAATTTTAAAATTGAATAAAACAAAAAGTTTTTAAGCAAAATTCATTCTGAAACTTTTATTTAAGGGAAAATTTTATGCCATTTAAAATTTAAACACTCAGCGCGGTGCACTCCATTCCTCTAACATCGTCACTCAATTTGTTGGACGTTAATTTGAGAGCAAATATGTCCTAGTATCAACATGTCGCAGGCATAGCAAGGAGAGCTTCTCAAAAGTTGGGAATATTATTTCGAACCAGAAAGCTTTACACTCCACAGCAACTCTTAATTCTTTACAAACCTCAAATTCGACCAACTATGGAATACTACTCCCAGGTTTGGGGCTCCGCTCCCAAACATACATTGCATTTATTAGATTCTATTCAGAGAAAAGCTGTTCGTCTGATTAGAGATCCAGAACTGACCGGCGGCCTTGATTCACTGGAACATCGAAGAACGGAATGGAAAATGTTCGAAGAATGTAGCCTACTTAATTCCTCCCAGAGCGGTGTATGTTCCATCATCCCTTTGGAACAATTTACCCAGGACTGTGTTTCCCACCGAGTACAATTTACAGCGATTCAAAAACAACGTGTGCTAGACCTATAAAAAAAAAACAAATATCGCTTAAATGGTTGCCGTGGCTCTTTTAGCAGACACAAATCCGCGTACACCAATTTTTCATGACTCGGGCCAGCATTTCAAGTGCATCAAGAGTTGCTAGTTTATTGCTGTAAACTTATGATTTAATGTAGCCCAAAAAATATAGTCCAATCGCATTATGTCGCCGGCCAAGCTGTAAGCCCATTTCGTGAAATTAGTGACTCACCAAATTTGGCCCGCAATAAAGCCATGTTTGGGACGGAAATATGGGGCGGTGCGCCATCCTGTTGGAAATAAAAGCCGTCTGCGTCCATTTCTGGGAAGAAACATTCCTGTAGCATCGAGTTCTTTTGGAGTAATTTTGGATTAATCGAGTAATTTTGGACAATTTTCAAGCGTTCTTTTAACGTGAAACGATTCATGATTGAATGACATACCTTACTAAACACAACTGATATCAGATGTCAAACATTTGCCAACCAACATGGCCGTTATTAGCTGTCAAAAGTCAGACATCCCTAATGGAAACCTTTTACAGCATTTATTGGATTCTAATCTATGTTGGCCTGATTGAAGACTCAGACCTCACCAGCAAACTTGATTGCTTGGAACATCGAAAAACAGTTAACAAGTGATCTATTCATTTATGACAATGTGATATGTCTACTTTTTCATCCGTTGAATACATTTTTGTTAAAGAAAAATTATTTTTGACGTAAAGTAAACAATAATAATGGCCATTTTGGTAGCACGCAGCAACCATCACTTTCGGTTCGTCTGTTTTATCACAGCCTACTAAGTCCATAATGGAACTTGTTGATATCACATTATTGCATAATAAAACGGTTTTATTTTCTGAAAATAATATTAAATCCAATTGGCGTTAGATAGTTCTGTTAGATGTATGTTGGCAATAAACCTGTAATGCGTAACTAGGTTAAATAAAAAATATGTGTTCCTATCTTAATTTCGGTGATATTGATCATTATTTAAAGAGAAAATTCTGTAACTGAATGTAAAGCATAAAATTTTGTAGGAGCCACTTAGACTCGCGAAAGTGGCACAATAAATGACTAGTCTTAAATTCTTTCCAAAGTAAGATAAAACGAACAAAAACAATTGCTAACATATCTGCCATGGCCGCCTAAGTCTAAGAGTTTAAATCAGTTTTTGCGGGTCACTTGTCAAACAAATGTCAACTTGTGATACATCGTTGGAAAGAGAATTTCAAAGCGAATATAAATTGATAAAAAAAATATACAGGGTTCTATTGAAAATAAAAAAGTTGCAGTCACTTCCGGTCAAACTAGAAGTAATTAAAGATATTTCTTAAGTGATAAAAAAAGCCTAATAATGTCCCATTGTGGTGCAAATATGTAACTTTCAATATAAAAAAATTACAGAGTGTTACATGTTGGCTGTGTCACCCGGTATAAAATATATATATTGTAACATTCATTTTTTCCTAGATTTTAAGACCATGTAATGTTACTGATTTTTCACTTCAAATTGTACTTATCTTCATTTTTGTATCGAACGGTATATTAAACAGAGATTCCAAGACGTTCGGTATATACTGTGCAGTGCGGGTTCCTGACCGAATCTACCGCTACGCCGCGATTGGTGAAATGTGTGTATCCGCAGTTTTGGTTCCGGCGGCGCCATATTACCGGCAGAGTTTGCATGGTTTATTTAAGGGTCCGAGAAACGACGGTCTTGGCTAATTTCCATCCAGCCGCCGAGTAGGGCGAATTTCCATCCAGCCGCCGAGTAGGCTTCCTTCGACTGAGCTAGAGAAAAAGCTCATAACAACCATCATGCGAGCTAAGTAAAGCACCAGTTTCTTAACGAAAAGCCGTAGTGGGCTCTCTAAGTGTTTGCTAGAAAAGTGTGAAATCGGTCGTATTCCATCAAAGCAGGAATAAGAACAGTAAGTTACCAAAGCATACTTCAATAGACCTGTCCCTGAGTAGTGCCTTAACAGTAATTTAAAACTGACTAAAAAGTGAAGTGAAGAGCACTATTTTTCGTCTTCGGGGGTTGTCCTAGTTTAGAATTTAAATGTAATAACTACTAGTTAGGCTAGAATTTTTTTTTATAGAACTGCAAAGGTTAGAACTTTTTATTTTTAAAAAACTTGAATAAATTTTCTTTTTGTTGATTAAAGCTAGTGTCTCACTGAATACCTATTTTTCTTTTCAGGATAAGAAAAGTCGTACTAGTATAATTCTTTTTAGTAATATCTGTAAAACACTTCAGTATTTTTTCATTTTTTTAACTGAAGTTAGATCCTTTCTATTTTAAAATGAATGGTGCCCAAAAATTTGTACGACTGAAGGTTTTTTAAAAAAAATAGAAAATAATTCCAAAAAGACGTATAAACAATTATCTCTTACCCATATCTCTCTACCAAGGAAAACTGAGCTAGTGTTTGTTTAATTTCTTTAGTTCTTTTAAAATCATTATTCACTCAATTCATTACCAGAAATTAAAGTGGGGCGCAATTAAACACCTTTTCATAGGCTACAAAATGACGCCTCAAAAAGCGGGTAAGTTCACACCTTACAAAATAGCGCTGTCAACGCGGGGCTTTTGGAATTTTATTTTTTAAAGGGTTCAGTGTACTAGCTTTCGAACAAAGTAAAAGCTCTAACTTTGCAGATATTTTTATTTCATAATATTTATTAAACGAAATTACACTATAGCAATAAGACAAAAGCAGGAAATTTGTAGAATTTTTTTATTTCAATTTATCCGATGGTGGTTTAGATATTAGAACTTTGTTAATCGACTCTAAGATAAGAGATTCCTACTTTTTTCTTAACAGCTAGCTTTATAGTTCAGATAAGCAGATGTGCTGGTTTACTTTAATTTTTTTGCAGTGTTAGATTTATTTTGCGGTTAACCGAACAAAAAACTGTTCTTTCTTCTCACCGATGTTTTGCATGAATATTAAAAATACTTTGTCGATACGGAACGGTATTTGGAGATTTTTTGTTGAAAATTCTTAACATATTTGGTAAAAGAATTTTAATACAAGGCGATACTTAGAAATTTTTTTTGAAATTGTTGAAGATTTTTTAAATGTTTGGTAAAGAAGTTTACATATTTTAAGTGCCTTTACATATTTTTTATTTTGACTATTGGAAGCACAGGAGAAATATTTTCACGACTTTTTAAACAATTCTTTTAAATTGTATTCATTTATCATGGAAGCCTGCAATTTTAAAGTCAATCACCTACTGGAATATGAGTTAGACTATGAACTGAAAATCCGTCGTACTTTCTCAGAACGTCCGGTCGCGGATAAAAGAAAGATTCTAACGAGGATCTTAAGTAAAGAAATACTCCAATAAATCAGATTGGAATAAATAGTTTCAAAAAGTTTCTGATTTTTTTAAAAGTCTAATAAAAATTCTCCTTCTCAAATTAAAACTCCTGCTTCTCCAAATGGTCACATGTCTCCTTTATTCGTGCATAAATATTTAGATAATGGACCGCATATAAAGATAGATCTATTAGGTGCCCATTTCTCGGCTTTACTTGACTCTGGTGCAAATGCCTCCGTTGTAGGTCAGAATGGTGATAAAATTTTAAGTCGTTTAATTATAAAAATATGCCACGTCAAAAATAGAAGTGTTGCCACAGCAGATGGCAGCCGTCTAAAAGTTTTAGGTACGGTTGAGTTGCCGCTAGTCTGCAATGGTCATTGTTTAGTAATCTCTGCTCTAGTAGTACCTTCTCTATCACATACTTTGGTTTTAGGATGTGATTTTGCACAAAAATTCGGAATTTTAGTAAATTTTAAAGATAATTCGTGGTATCCACAGTCCCTAGAAGTCAATTCTCATACAAGTTTTAAAGATTGTTATTCAGAAAGTTCTATAGAAAACCTTTTCTCGCGTCTATGTACCGTAGATGATCTCTCGCGGACGGAACGCTTAAAGGCAGAAAAAGTAATAAGCTCTTTCAAAGAAATAAGTAGTAAAGATAGGTTAGGCCGAACGAATAAAATCACCATGTCTATAGATACGGCTGATGCCAGTCCTGTAAAGACAAGGCCCTTCGCCATGTCTCCGTATATGTCAAAGGTATTAAATAAGGGGTTAGACGAAATGTTGAAACTCGGAGTGATATCGTCTATGCTTTGACGGTAGAAAGCTCAACGAGGTCAGCAAATTTGATAACTATCCCTTACCGAACATCGACAGAATTTTGACATCACTCAGGAATGCTAAGTATGTATCCTCGATAGACCTTAGAAAGGCATTCTGGCAAATTCCTTTGGACAAATCCTCTAAGGAAAAGACCGCTTTTGCAGTAGTAGGCCGAGGTCTATTTCAGTTCGTCATTATGCCGTTTGGTCTAAAGAACGCTGCTCAAACTCAGCAACGTTTAGTGGACACTATATTTGGTCCGAAATATGAGCCACATATTTTTACCTATCTAGATGATATTTTAGTAACATCGGAAGACTTCGAATCGCATATTCGCTTACTTAAACAAGTAAAAGATAAATTGAAAGAGGCCGGACTGACGATAAATTTGAGCAAATGCCATTTTTTCAAAACTTCTCTAAAGTTTTTAGGCTATATTGTAGGCTCAAATTCCTTGCGTACCGATCCGGATAAAGTAGCAAGCATGGTTAATTATGCGAGACCTACTAATACTACGGAAGTTAAGCGCTTCGTAGGAATGTGTTCATGGTACAGACGTTTTATCGAGAATTTTTCTACCCTGTTGTCGCCTATTAATGATCTTTTGAAAGGATGAAAAAAAGGACAATCGATAGATTGGACAAAGGCAGCCGAAGAATCTTTTATAAAGATTAAAGAGCTATCGGTTTCAGCTCCCATTTTATCCCAACCAGATTTTTCCCAACAGTTTAATATTTCTAGTGATGCCTCTAATACCGGTTTAGGGGGCGTCCTAACACAAAAAATCAATGGTGAGGAAAGAGTGATAGCGTATGCCAGTAGAACTTTGTCAAAGGCTGAACGTAACTATTCGGTTGTTGAAAAAGAATGTTTAGCAGTACTCTTTAACATCGAAAAGTTTCGACCTTACATAGAAGGTGTTCCTTTCACGGTCATAACAGATCATTATAGTTTATTGTGGCTTAATTCTATTAAAAACCCTAGTGGCAAACTAGCGCGTTGGGCGATTAGGTTGAGACAACATACGTTTAATTTAATTCATAGAAGGGGAGTCCACAATGTTATTCCTGACGCTTTGTCAAGAATCCCAGATCATACAGTGGACGAAAACAGTCTTAATGCACAAATTGACGTAAGAATAGATACAGTTGATATAGATCGCATTGATCCATGGTACGATAATTTGCGGCAGCAAATTAAAGAATTTCCTCAAAATTTTCCGCAGTGGAAGGTGGAAAATGATTTCGTGTACAAATTTAACCCAAACCAGTTGCCTTTAAAAGTTAATGTACACCGCAAGACACGAAGTAACAGGGTTCACACCGTCTTTCTTAGTTTACGGCAGACATATACCTCTATCCGGATCGTATTATAAAAATTTGGATTTGGATGTCAATGTTGACAGCGAAATAATTCCGGGTAACAGGGGTGCGTACGCCGAAAATTTAAAGGGTTTTTAAAAGATATTTTCACCGACGTGCGTAGTAAGATACATAAGGCTTATGAACGGAACAGTAAGTCTTACAACCTTAGAAAAAGGGATTTTTCCTTTAAGATAGGTGATCACGTTTGGCGAAAAAATAAAATTCTTTCCAGTGCAGCAGATAAATTCACATCTAAGTTGGTACCTAAGTATGTGCATTGCGTGATTAGAGAAGATTTCAGATTTAGTTTATGGTTTAGTTAATTTAGATGGGACTAAAATAGGACGATGGCATATTAAAGACTTAAAACCATTCACTGGACCTAACCCTAATGAAAGTTTGTCAGAAGAAGAATAATTTATATTTACATTATCTTAATTGCTTTACTTTACTTTTTTTGATGTTGCTCTGTAGAGGTGACGACCTCGTTTTTTTTGACTGTTATAAAAGTTGAGCAGAGTATAGCTTACTTTTATAGTTTTTTTGCTAAGGTTTTGGGTACTGATCATATCCAAACTTAGGTTGATTGTAGTTGATGTTTAGCATCGACTCAGCTGTTGCGAGCTTGCGAAAGAGTCACACTCAGGATATATCATAAGACTGGTATGTCGGTGGTCGCGGGATTTGATTTGCTTATGACCCCAAATAATATCCAGTTCTTGACACTTGGAAGCGAAATTTTGATTAGAGGCAATCCAAGGTGATCTTGAGTTAGGACAAGCGCAAGATGTAGCTCGTGTAGTGTGATGTAGGGTCAAAATTTTTAAGAGCAATTTCAAAGTTCGTTACCCGAGTGGGTGTATTTTTATTACCTTAATGGTGTATGTTGGGTGCAATTAAGAGTAAATTGATTTTGGTTATCCAGTAAGTCTAAGACTTGGATTATTTTGATTTAGATCTTCTTCTGAATTGACAAACTGAGGGTATTTTCGATTTTTTTTCAGAGCCGTTTAAACGTTACCTTTGAGTCACTAATTTTTTTAAAATTTTTTTTGCATGGACTCATAGGCGTATGTTGAGTTTTTTCGGTCTACTATCAGATTGATAGAAAATTGAAGTTCTGCAGGAGAACTAAAGGCTGATCATTTACAAGAGATGAGAGCAGAGTAAGACAGTAGTTTCACAAAGAAATGATCAAAATCTGATACCGAGATGAGAACCTTGTCAAGAGAGGCTAGGCGCAGTGAAGGAAGATTCCTAACCGAATTTTTAGATTTCCAAGAGGTAATCTAGGAGTTTGGGCTGACAGAAAACGGTTATGCCTGATACCTGTAGCAGTTTCTTCTAGAGGCTATTGTCTAGGAAGACGATTAACACCATAATCAAATATTTTAGCTGTCAACGATGTTTCTTCTTGTTTCTGATTAAGCTGGAAAAGCTCTTGTCGTCTTCAACAGTTTTGTTGCGTTGCCACCAAAAATTTGAGAAATTTTTGCTTCATGTAGCTTTTTAAGCTCATTTTCGTTTTTTAAAATTTCGTTAGAAGCTTGGTTAAGTCAACCTTGTAAACCTTTTAGGTTGTATCCCATGAGTTATCTGTTTTTACAGGCTGTGATGCACCGGGTGCTAACAGATGCCGTTACGACGTTTGGCAGGGAGTTAGTCTTCCTGAGGAACAGACTGATTGGAAGGGTAGTCTATGGGGGGTGAACGTTTGACCTTTGGGACCTTTAGGGGTTTTGTAACCCAATGGTTATTTCTATTTGAACCAAAGGAGAGCCTAGCCACTGTAGTCGACCTCAGCTCCAATTAGCCTATTAGTGGTGACAGGCTGTTGGCAGTAGTGTGTTTCGGAACACCCTATTGATTAAATTTTTTTGACTTATGGTGGTGTGGTAGACACCGTTTCAGTTAAGTGGATGCTATAATCTACTCCCTTTTGTTGGTGGACACCAGGGTCACCAATTCTGTATTTTATTGTCTCCACCATTCAGTATATCGTGGTGAGGTGTTTGTCTCCTGTTATGTGGGATGGATTGAATGTTTTTCGTTGTTGTGCTAGGGCGAGACCAGTACACGAGGGTTCTTCATGCAACTTGGAGAAGCGCGATGCTGGTTAAATTTTATATCTCGGTGTAGCCACCCTGAAGAATGACGGAGGGCGTTTTTTTTCTGTTCTGTTTCTAGGCAGATTTGTCACTTTGGTGCGATGTGCTGAAGATTTGATTAGCTTTTGCTAAGAGCTTTCACCAAGCTCAGTATGGAGTTATCATAACCAAGAGTTTGGGATTTGAACTCCTGTATATATTTCTGTACATATTTCTGTATATATTTCGGTGTATGTTGGTTGCCTGAGGGCATGTGCTCAAAATGCGAGATTTTGAGTCGTTTTGCTTATGGACTCCTATATATAGGATTATGACTTTAGGGAGGTCCTATTTCGAGACTTGCTGTCTCATACAGTTATTTTGGGAATGTTTCCTTGAATGTTAGTTGCGCGCGGACTAATCATTCTGTTCTTAGTGAACATTGCTTTTTGAAGCAGGATCATTCAGTTTGGTGAATTTTAGCTTTTATAGCTATTCACTGTGTTTAGGGTGAATTTTAGCTTTTATAGCTATTCACTGTGTTTAGGGTGAATTTTAGCTTTTATAGCTGTTCACTGTGTTTAGGGTGAATTTTAGCTTTTATAGCTATTCACTGTGCCTATAGTGGTATTGTTAGCTTTTATAGCTGCTCACTATGTTAATGGCGAAACTGTTCTTTAAGAACGCGGACTTTGTGTAGTCGAGGGCTATTTACAGAGTGTTTTCTTGGCGAGGAGCCGAGGTTTTTTCTGGCGATGTACCAGAATGTTTTCTTGGCGAGGAGCCGAGGTTTTTTCTGGCGATATACCAGAGTGTTTTCTTGGCGAGGAGCTGACGTGTTTTCTGGCGATATACCAGAGTGTTTTGTTGGCGATGAGCTGACGTGTTTTCTGGCGATCAACCAGAGCGTTTTCCCTGGCGATTTTAGCATGTCTAGATGTCTTAGGACGTCGACATTGCGCGATAGAGTGCGATTATTTTCCGAGTGCGACTAGTAGTGATACTAGATTTAGAATGTTCTCTTAGTGATGAGCTAGAGCATGGATGGCGATTTTTCCCGAGCGTTTGTCTGGATATTTATCCAGATATTTTTTTTTTTTTTTTGGCCTAGTGCTAAATGGTCTGACAAGACTTTTTCTTTTTAGTGTAAGTGTTTGCACTAGAATCATTTTTTATTTTTTTCTTTATTTAAGAATTTTTATAAATTTCTTTTGCTGAAATAGAAAATTTTCAGACAATCCTTAAAATATTTTAAGGGGGGTGTTCATATTTTATTTCAGTTCATTTTTTTTTGATTTAGACAAGAGTCTAGACAAAGTTAAATTTTTTTTGTTTTGGTAACAATAACAGAGCTGATTCTTTTATATAAGAAGACCGCGATTGTTACTTTGAACAGGTATTTCTTATGTTCATGCAAGGATTTTTATTTACTTTTTGATGTACTTAACCTTAGTGCTTAATTAAGTTAAGTCTAGTTATAAGATTCTTGTGTACTTGCAAAGATTTTCATTTGGTTTTCATTGTACTTAATATTAGTGCTTAATTAAGTTAAGTCTAGTAGTAAGGTCCGAAGTTTGTACTTTTGTTTTAAGTTCTGACCTCAGTATTAAGTGATAGTGTACCACTTTGTACCTTTTCATAAGTAGCCTAAGTTTAATAGACTAGTGTAGTCTATTTCTTTTTGGAAGGGGGTAAATGTAACATTCATTTTTTCCTAGATTTTAAGACCATGTAATGTTACTGATTTTTCACTTCAAATTGTACTTATTTTCATTTTTGTATCGAACGGTATATTAAACAGAGATTCCAAGACGTTCGGTATATACTGTGCAGTGCGGGTTCCTGACCGAATCTACCGCTACACCGCGATTGGTGAAATGTGTGTATCCGCAGTTTTGGTTCCGGCGGCGCCATATTACCGGCAGAGTTTGCATGGTTTATTTAAGGGTCCGAGAAACGACGGTCTTGGCTAATTTCCATCCAGCCGCCGAGTAGGGCGAATTTCCATCCAGCCGCCGAGTAGGCTTCCTTCGACTGAGCTAGAGAAAAAGCTCATAACAACCATCATGCGAGCTAAGTAAAGCACCAGTTTCTTAACGAAAAGCCGTAGTGGGCTCTCTAAGTGTTTGCTAGAAAAGTGTGAAATCGGTCGTATTCCATCAAAGCAGGAATAAGAACAGTAAGTTACCAAAGCATACTTCAATAGACCTGTCCCTGAGTAGTGCCTTAACAGTAATTTAAAACTGACTAAAAAGTGAAGTGAAGAGCACTATTTTTCGTCTTCGGGGGTTGTCCTAGTTCAGAATTTAAATGTAATAACTACTAGTTAGGCTAGAATCTTTTTATAGAACTGCAAAGGTTAGAACTTTTTATTTTTAAAAAACTTGAATAAATTTTCTTTTTGTTGATTAAAGCTAGTGTCTCACTGAATACCTATTTTTCTTTTCAGGATAAGAAAAGTCGTACTAGTATAATTCTTTTTAGTAATATCTGTAAAACACTTCAGTATTTTTTCATTTTTTTAACTGAAGTTAGATCCTTTCTATTTTAAAATGAGTGGTGCCCAAAAATTTGTACGACTGAAGTTTTTTTAAAAAAAATAGAAAATAATTCCAAAAAGACGTATAAACAATTATCTCTTACCCATATCTCTCTACCAAGGAAAACTGAGCTAGTGTTTGTACAATTTCTTTAGTTCTTTTAAAATCATTATTCACTCAATTCATTACCAGAAATTAAAGTGGGGCGCAATTAAACACCTTTTCATAGGCTACAAAATGACGCCTCAAAAAGCGGATAAGTTCACACCTTACAAATATATATATATATATATATATATATATATATATATATATATATATATATATATATATATATATATAAGCCTCCGCTCGCGGGAGCTGATTCACTATTACCGTCACTGCTTATTCCTTATGTTACCTATGTACTAACAAAAAAAAACACGTAAATCGAATAAGTGGCTCTCAAATAATAAGCGCAGTAACGGACAGGCAGACAGACAGGTAGACGTTACGCTTTATATGTATTATATATTATTATTATTATTGTTATATTACAAAAAAGTTCTTCTTTCTCACATTTGGTCAATGTGGTTCCATGTTTGGCTGACGGGCCAAAACCAAGTCAGCACAAACGCTATTACCATTCCGTATTAAGGAATGGCCGGCCTGACAATGTTACATGTTTTCAAAATCACTGACTTCTGAATGTTTTTGTATATGTTTGTGTTGAGTCCTAATTGTACTAAATGTGATGCAAATGTTATTGGTGTAAAGCCTGTGGCTGATATAATGAGGGGGACAATGATGACTTTTTCTTGTCTCCATAGTCGTTTTATTTCCGTTGCAAGGTCTGTGTATTTGGAAATTTTTTCTGTGTATTTCGTTTGGATGTTTGTGTCGTTGTGGTCAGGGGACTTTTTCTTTTTTGCACTGGAAAGTAATATCGGGTCTATTGGCGGAGACTGTTTTATCTATATGGATACTGATGTGCCAGTAGAGTTTGTAATCTTTATTTTCAAGTACGGATGTTGGTGTGTATTTGTAGTAGGGATCTGTGATTTCTATAAGCTTGTATGTTGTAGCTAGTGCTTGGTGAACCACTTTTGCCGCCGAGTCATGTCTGGCTGTGTATTCCGTTCCGGCTAATATTTTACATCCGCTTGTTATGTGTTCGATCGTTTGTTTCTGCTGGTGGCATTTCCTACATCTGTCCTTTGTAATAGTTGGGTCTTTGATGATATGCTTTTGGTAGTTTCTGGTTAATATGACTTTATCCTGGATGGCAAGTAAGAAGCCTTCTGTTTCAGGGAATAGCTGCCCATCCTGTAACCAGGTGTATGATTGTTTTTTATTTATGTGGTCTTGTTCTATGTGGTATCTGTGTTTTCCGTGTAGTGTTTTCTCTGACCACGTTTTCACCTTTTCCTGTTGTAATTGGGTGTGACTGTGTGTGTCTGCTGAGTGGTCTGCCCGGGATAAGTCGAGAGGTGTGTAGTTTTTGTCTGATTTCACTGTCGCTGTGTGGAGGCTGGTTTGCTTGCTGTGAAAGAATTTCCTAAGTGCTTGTATTTGTTTTGTATGTAATGATCTGATGCCTATAATTCCTCTTCCTCCTGCCTTCCTCTCGATGGTAAGTCTTTCTTTGCATGCGTTGGGGTGTAATTTCCTGTATTTGGTGAATTGAGATCGTATAAGGATGTGAATATTTTCTATGTCTGTTTGTGACCATTTGGTGATATCAAATGAATATGTGAGTATAGGTATAGCGAACGTGTTGATGGCTTTAGTGAGATTCTTAGAGTTGAGTTTTGTTTGCAAGAGTTTCGTCAGTCTGTTTTTGAATTCGGTTCTGAGCTCTGTTTTGATGTGAGTGTGGTTGAGTTTGGTGCTTTGTTGGAAGCCTAGATATTTGTATGTTTCTTTGTCGAACATGTTATCGAGTGTTTCATTGTTGATGGTTTCTGTCTCATTTTGGCACTTCCATTGGCTTTTTGTTGATGTGGAGCACTTTGCATTTACTTATACCAAATTCCATATTGACATCTAAGGTGAATATTTCTGTGATTTTGAGGAGTTTTTTCAGTTGTGTTTGTGTGGCAGCGTAGAGTTTTATGTCGTCCATATATAGGAGGTGGTTTATTTTATGTTGATTCACTTTTTGGTGTCTGATATTGAAGCCATGCTCTGTTCTGTTTAGTATATTTGAAAGTGGATTGAGACAGAGGCAAAACCATAGAGCGCTGAGCGAGTCTGCCTGAAATATACCCCGTCTGATGTACAGCTCTTCTGTTTGGATACGTTCGGTTTTGTGTTTCTAGGCGTATTTTGGTTTTCCATGTTTTCATAATTTGCGCGAGAAACTGCCTGAGGTGTTGGTTGATTTTATAGATTTCTAGGGCTCTAATTAACCAGCTGTGGGGTATGGAGTCGAAGGCTTTTTTATAGTCTATGCAACCGATGTGAAGGTTTCTGTGTTCTTTTCTGGTTTGTCCCATAATCACGCTATCTATAATCAGCTGCTCTTTGCATCCTCGACTATTTTTCCTGCATCCCTTCTGCTCTTCTGTGAGAATATTGTTGTCTGTTAGGTTGGTTGATTTTATAGATTTCTAGGGCTCTAATTAACCAGCTGTGGGGTATGGAGTCGAAGACTTTTTTATAGTCTATGCAACCGATGTGAAGGTTTCTGTGTTCTTTTCTGGTTTGTCCCATAATCACGCTATCTATAATCAGCTGCTCTTTGCATCCTCGACTATTTTTCCTGCATCCCTTCTGCTCTTCTGTGAGAATATTGTTGTCTGTTAGGTGTTGTTCTATTTTCTTCGAAATTGTGGCTGTGATGATCTTGTATAGGGTTGGAAGACAGGTGATAGGTCGATAGTTTGACGGGTTTGTGGTGTCTGAACTTTTGGGTTTAACATATGTTATTCCTTGTGTAAGGAACGTGGGAAATGTGTATGGTTGTAAAATGGCTTTGTTGATTTGGTGTGTAAGTGCTACGTGTGTGGTGGTAAACTGTTTGTACCAGAAGTTTTATATATTGTCTATTCCAGGACATTTCCAGTTGTGTGTATGTTTGATAGTTTCTGTAATTTCTTGTGTATTTAATGTGGGATTCTCTTGTTCTGTCACATGTTTATGTTTGTCTTCTTCGGCTTTGATCCAGGGGGTGTTATTATTGTGTAGTTTGGGTTCTGACCAGATACTTTTCCAATAATCTGTGAGTTCTTGCTTGTATGGTGGTTTAGTCACTGCTATGTGTTTGTTGTACATAGTTTTCCGGTAGAACTGTTTTTCGCTTCTTCGGAAGTGGTTGTTGGTGTCTTTCCTCTCATTTGATTCTTTGTATCTACGGAGTCTTGCGGCATATACAGATAGTTTTTGTTTCAATGTATCGAGGATTTCTGGCAGTGTTCTGTTGGGAGACTTAGATTTGATCTTGTTTGCCCCCTGTGTGACACGTTTGGACGCGTTCCCGCTTATAAACTGGGTAAGATGACCTAGACCTCTCCTGATGTTGTTGATTTTGTTTTCTGTTCTTATTTGCCATTTGAATTTTGGTTTTGTCCTGTTGGGGTTTCCTTGTCGTTGAGGGAGTTTTTGATTATTTTGTGATAGAGTGGTGATTGCTGTTGCGTATATTATTGTGTGAATGTCTTCGATTGTGCTTAAGTCTGTTATATACTGAGGTATTATGTGCTTGTTTAGTGTGTTGAGGATTGGTTGCGTACTCTGTTTGAAGATTAAACGAGGGATGGGATTTCTTGTTGTGGGGTCGGTGCCTGACCATCGAGCTAGATGTGACTCCATTTTTGCTTTAAGTGTTTGTATGAGAGGTGATTCGGGGTGATGTTGTGTGGATGTTGTTGAGGGTGGCGAGTGATTCATGTTGTTTTCTGTGATATGGTGTTGCGCGGTACTCGCAATATTATTTTGCGTTATGCTCCTCCTGGGTGGTGGGTCTTGTTGTGTTCGACTGGGTGGTTGTGTGTGTGAGGCTGGTTCGGAATCTGCTTTATTGTTTCTATTGTTTGGTTGGTATGTGTCCAGTTCAACAGCCACTGTGTCCTTGATTGTTTGCAATTCGAGAGGTGTGAGACGATTGTTCTTGGTAATAACTCTTTTTTGGTCTATTACTCTCTGTTCTGAAACAAGTAATTGCAGATGTGGATATTCGGTCAAGAAAAGTCGGTGCAGTTCCGGTCTGTAGCCCGATGTTATTGTTTCGAGTTTGGTGGCGGTGTAGTAACAACGCATCACCGTCCTATTCATCTCATCCGTCCACTTTAACCGCTGTCTTGGTTTGCCAGCCTTGGTAGTTGCGTGTTTTTCTTGCAAAACATACATTATTATTATTATAAAAAGTTCTTCTTTCTCACATTTGATCAATGTGGTTCCATGTTTGGCTGACGGGCCAAAACCAAGTCAGCACAAACGCTATTACCATTCCGTATTAAGGAATGACCTGACAATGTTACATGTTTTCAAAATCACTGACTTCTGAATGTTTCTGTGTATGTCTGTGTTGAGTCCTAATTGCACTAAATGTGGTGTGAATGTTATTGGTGTAAGGCCTGTGGCTGATATAATGAGGGGGACAATGATGACTCTTTCTTGTCTCCATAGCCTTTTTATTTCCGTTGCAAGGTCTGTGTATTTGGAAATTTTTTCTGTGTATTTCGTTTGGATGTTTGTGTCGTTGGGGACAGCTATGTCAATTAGAGAGGTGACTTTTCCTTTTTTGCACTGAAAAGTAATATCAGGTCTATTGGCGGAGACTGTTTTATCTGTATGGATACCGATGTCCCAGTAGAGCTTGTAATCTTCATTTTCAAGTATGGATGTTATTATTATTTATTTCAAAAAGTTCTTCTTTCTCACATTTGATCAATGTGGTTCCATGTTTGGCTGACGGGCCAAAACCAAGTCAGCACAAACGCTATTACCATTATGTATTAAGGAATGACCTGACAATGTTACATGTTTTCAAAATCACTGACTTCTGAATGTTTTTGTGTATGTTTTGTGTTGAGTCCTAATTGTACTAAATGTGGTGTGAATATTATTGGTGTAAGGCCTGTGGCTGATATAATGAGGGGGACAATGATGACTTTTTCTTGTTTCCATAGCCTTTTTATTTCCGTTGCAAGGTCTGTGTATTTGGAAATTTTTTCTGTGTATTTCGTTTGGATGTTTGTGTCGTTGGGGACAGCTATGTCAATTAGATAGGTGACTTTTCCTTTTTTGCACTGAAAAGTAATATCGGGTCTATTGGCGGAGACTGTTTTATCTGTATGGATACTGATGTCCCAGTAGAGCTTGTAATCTTCATTTTCAAGTATGGATGTTGGCGTGTATTTGTCGTAGGGATCTGTGTTTTCTATGAGTTTGTATGTTGTGGCTAGTGCTTGGTGAACTACTTTGGCAGCTGAATCATGCCTGGCTGTGTACTCTGTTCCGGCCAATATTCTACATCCGCTCGTTATGTGTTCGATCGTTTCTTTCTGCTGGTGGCATTTCCTACATCTGTCCTCTGCAATAGTCGGGTCTTTGATGATATGCTTTTGGTAGTTTCTGGTTAATATGACTTTATCCTGGATGGCAAGTAAGAAGCCTTCTGTTTCAGGAAATAGCTGCCCATCCTGTAACCAGGTGTATGATTGTTTTTTATTTACGTGGTCTTGTTCTATGTGGTATCTGTGTTTTCCGTGGAGTGTTTTCTCTGACCACGTTTTCATCTTTTCCTGTTGTAATTGGGTGTGACTGTGTGTGTCTGCTGAGTGGTCTGCCCGGGATAAGTCGAGAGGTGTGTAGTTTTTATCTGCTTTCACTGTCGCTGTGTGGAGGCTGGTTTGCTTGCTGTGAAAGAATTTCCTAAGTGCTTGTATTTGTTTTGTGTGTAATGATCTGATGTCTATAATTCCTCTTCCTCCTGCCTTCCTCTCGATGGTAAGTCTTTCTTTGCATGCGTTGGGGTGTAATTTCCTGTATTTGGTGAATTGAGATCGTATAAGGATGTGAATATTTTCTATGTCTGTTTGTGACCATTTGATGATACCAAATGAATATGTTATTATTATTATTATTATTACAAAAGGTTCTTCTTTCTCACACTTGATCAGTGTAGTTCCATGTTTGGCTGACGGGCCAAAACCAAGTCAGCCCAAACGCTATTACCATTCCGTATTAAGGAATGACCTGACAATGTTACATGTTTTCAAAATCACTGACTTCTGAATGTTTCTGTGTATGTCTGTGTTGAGTCCTAATTGCACTAAATGTGGTGTGAATGTTATTGGTGTAAGGCCTGTGGCTGATATAATGAGGGGGACAATGATGACTTTTTCTTGTCTCCATAGCCTTTTTATTTCCGTTGCAAGGTCTGTGTATTTGGAAATTTTTTCTGTGTATTTCGTTTAGATATTTGTGTCGTTGGGGACAGCTATGTCAATTAGATAGGTGACTTTTCCTTTTTTGCACTGAAAAGTAATATCGGGTCTATTGGCGGGGACTGTTTTATCTGTATGGATACCGATGTCCCAGTAGAGCTTGTAATCTTCATTTTCAAGTATGGATGTTGGCGTGTATTTGTAGTAGGGATCTGTGTTTTCTATGAGTTTGTATGTTGTAGCTAGTGCTTGGTGAACTACTTTGGCAGCTGAATCATGCCTGGCTGTGTACTCTGTTCCGGCCAATATTTTACATCCGCTCGTTATGTGTTCGATCGTTTCTTTCTGCTGGTGGCATTTCCTACATCTATCCTCTGCAATAGTCGGGTCTTTGATGATATGCTTTTGGTAGTTTCTGGTTAATATGACTTTATCCTGGATGGCAAGTACGAAGCCTTCAGTCTCAGGGAATAGCTGCCCATCCTGTAACCAGGCGTATGATTGTTTTTTATTTACGTGGTCTTGTTCTATGTGGTATCTGTGTTTTCCGTGGAGTGTTTTCTCTGACCACGTTTTCATCTTTTCCTGTTGTAATTGGGTGTGACTGTGTGTGTCTGCTGAGTGGTCTGCCCGGGCTAAGTCGAGAGGTGTGTAGTTTTTGTCTGCTTTCACTGTCGCTGTGTGGAGGCTGGTTTGCTTGCTGTGAAAGAATTTCCTAAGTGTTTGTATTTGTTTTGTGTGTAATGATCTGATGTCTATGATTCCTCTTCCTCCTGCCTTCCTCTCGATGGTAAGACTTTCTTTGCATGCGTTGGGGTGTAATTTCCTGTATTTGGTGAACTGAGATCGTATAAGGATGTGAATATTTTCTATGTCTGTTTGTGACCATTTGATGATACCAAATGAATATGTGAGTATAGGTATAGCGAACGTGTTGATGGCTTTAGTGAGATTCTTAGAGTTGAGTTTTGTTTGCAAGAGTTTCGTCAGTCTGTTTTTGAATTCGGTTCTGAGCTCTGTTTGGATCCGTTCGGTTTGTGTTTCTAGGTATATTTTGGTTTTCCATGTTTTCATAATTTGCGCGAGAAACTGCCTGAGATGTGGGTGATTTTATAGATTTCTAGGGCCCTGATTAACCAGCTGTGGGGTATGGAGTCGAAGGCTTTTTTATAGTCTATGTAACCGATGTGAAGGTTTCTGTGTTCTTTTCTGGTTTGTCCCATAATCACGCTATCTATAATCAGCTGCTCTTTGCATCCTCGACTATTTTTCCTGCATCCCTTCGGCTTGCCTTGTGGCTGTGATGATCTTGTATAGGGTTGGAAGACAGGTGATAGGTCGGTAGTTTGACGGGTTTGTGGTGTCTGAGCTTTTGGGTTTAACATATGTTATTCCTTGTGTGAGGAAAGTGGGAAATGTGTGTGGTTGTAGAATTGCTTTGTTGATTTGGTGTGTGAGTGCTTCGTGTGTGGTGGTAAACTGTTTGTACCAGAAGTTTTGTATATTGTCTATTCCAGGACATTTCCAGTTGTGTGTGTGTTTGATAGTTTCTGTAGTTTCTTGTGTATTTAATGTGGTATTTTCTTGTTCTGTCACATGTTTATGTTTGTCTTCTTCGGCTTTGATCCAGGGGGTGTTATTATTGTGTAGTTTGGGTTCTGACCAGATACTTTTCCAATAATCTGTGAGTTCTTGTTTGTTTGGTGGTTCAGTCACTGCTATGTGTTTGTTGTACATAGTTTTCCGGTAGAACTGTTTTTCGCTTCTTCGGAAGAGGTTGTTGGTGTCTTTCCTCTCATTTGATTCTTTGTATCTACGGAGTCTTGCGGCATATACAGATAGTTTTTGTTTCAAGGTATCGAGGATTTCTGGCAGTGTTCTGTTGGGAGACTTAGATTTGATCTTGTGTGACACGTTTGGACGCGTTCCCGCTTATAAACTGGGTAAGATGTCCTAGATCTCTCCTGATGTTGTTGATTTTTTGATTTTGTTTTCTATTCTATATTATTATTATTACAAAAAATTCTTCTTTCTCACATTTGGTCAATGTGGTTCCATGTTTGGCTGACGGGCGCAAACCAAGTCAGCACAAACGCATTACCATTGTGTATTAAGGAATGACCTGACAATGTTACATGTTTTCAAAATCACTGACTTCTGAATGTTTTTGTGTATGTTTGTGTTGAGTCCTAATTGTACTAAATGCGGTGTGAATGTTATTGGTGTAAGGCCCGTGGCTGATATAATGAGGGGGACAATGATGACTTTTTCTTGTTTCCATAGCCTTTTTATTTCCGTTGCAAGGTCTGTGTATTTGGAAATTTTTTCTGTGTATTTCGTTTGGATGTTCGTGTCGTTGGGGACGGCTATGTCAATTAGATAGGTGACTTTTCCTTTTTTGCACTGAAACGTAACATCGGGTCTATTGGCGGAGACTGTTTTATCTGTATGGATACTGATGTCCCAGTAGAGCTTGTAATCTTTATTTTCAAGTATGGATGTTGGTGTGTATTTGTAGTATGGATCTGTGTTTTCTATGAGTTTGTATGTTGTGGCCAGTGCCTGGTGAACCACTTTGGCAGCTGAATCATGCCTGGCTGTGTACTCTGTTCCGGCCAATATTTTACATCCGCTCGTTATGTGTTCGATCGTTTCTTTCTGCTGGTGGCATTTCCTACATCTGTCCTCCGCAATAGTCGGGTCTTTGATGATATGCTTTTGGTAGTTTCTGGTTAATATGACTTTATCCTGGATGGCAAGTAAGAAGCCCTCTGTTTCAGGGAATAGCTGCCCATCCTGTAACCAGGTGTATGATTGCTTTTTATTTATATGGTCTTGTTCTATGTGGTGTCTGTGTTTTCCGTGGAGTGTTTTCTCTGACCACGTTTTCATCTTTTCCTGTTGTAATTGGGTGTGACTGTGTGTGTCTGCTGAGTGGTCTGCCCGGGATAAGTCGAGAGGTGTGTAGTTTTTGTCTGCTTTCACTGTCGCTGTGTGGAGGCTGGTTTGCTTGCTGTGAAAGAATTTCCTAAGTGCTTGTATTTGTTTTGTGTGTAATGATCTGATGTCTATAATTCCTCTTCCTCCTGCCTTCCTCTCGATGGTAAGTCTTTCTTTGCATGCGTTTTATTATTATTATTATTATTGTTCTCGTTTTTCTTTCTCACATTTGGTCAATGTGGTTCCATGTTTGGCTGACGGGCGCAAACCAAGTCAGCACAAACGCATTACTATTGTGTATTAAGGAATGACCTGACAATGTTACATGTTTTCAAAATCACTGACTTCTGAATGTTTTTGTGTATGTTTGTGTTGAGTCCTAATTGTACTAAGTGTGGTGTGAATGTTGTTGGTGTAAGGCCTGTGGCTGATATAATGAGGGGGACAATGATGACTTTTTCTTGTTTCCATAGCCTTTTTATTTCCGTTGCAAGATCTGTGTATTTGGAAATTTTCTCTGTGTATTTCGTTTGGATGTTTGTGTCGTTGGGGACAGCTATGTCAATAAGATAGGTGACTTTTTCTTTTTTGCACTGAAAAGTAATATCGGGTCTATTGGCGGAGACTGTTTTATCTGTATGGATACCGATGTCCCAGTAGAGCTTGTAATCTTCATTTTCAAGTATGGATGTTGGCGTGTATTTGTAGTAGGGATCTGTGTTTTCTATGAGTTTGTATGTTGTGGCCAGTGCTTGGTGAACTACTTTGGCAGCTGAATCATGCCTAGCTGTGTACTCTGTTCCGGCCAATATTTTACATCCGCTCGTTATGTGTTCGATCGTTTCTTTCTGCTGGTGGCATTTCCTACATCTGTCCTCTGTAATAGTCGGGTCTTTGATGATATGCTTTTGGTAGTTTCTGGTTAATATGACTTTATCCTGGATGGCAAGTAAGAAGCCTTCAGTCTCAGGGAATAGCTGCCCATCCTGTAACCAGGTGTATGATTGTTTTTTATTTACGTGGTCTTGTTCTATGTGGTATCTGTGTTTTCCGTGGAGTGTTTTCTCTGACCACGTTTTCATCTTTTCCTGTTGTAATTGGGTGTGACTGTGTGTGTCTGCTGAGTGGTCTGCCCGGGCTAAGTCGAGAGGTGTGTAGTTTTTGTCTGCTTTCACTGTCGCTGTGTGGAGGCTGGTTTGCTTGCTGTGAAAGAATTTCCTAAGTGTTTGTATTTGTTTTGTGTGTAATGATCTGATGTCTATAATTCCTCTTCCTCCTGCCTTCCTCTCGATGGTAAGTCTTTCTTTGCATGCGTTGGGGTGTAATTTCCTGTATTTGGTGAATTGAGATCGTATAAGGATGTGAATATTTTCTATGTCTGTTTGTGACCATTTGATGATACCAAATGAATATGTGAGTACAGGTATAGCGAACGTGTTGATGGCTTTAGTGAGATTCTTAGAGTTGAGTTTTGTTTGCAAAAGTTTCGTCAGTCTGTTTTTGAATTCGGTTCTGAGCTCTGTTTTGATGTGAGTGTGGTTGAGTTTGGTGCTTTGTTGGAAGCCTAGATATTTGTATGTTTCTTTGTCGAACATGTTATCGAGTGTTTCATTGTTAATGGTTTCTGTCTCATGGTGGCACTTCCATTGGCCTTTGTTGATGTGGAGCACTTTGCATTTACTTATACCAAATTCCATATTGACATCTAAGGTGAATATTTCTGTGATTTTGAGGAGTTCTTTCAGCTGTGTTTGTGTGGCAGCGTAGAGTTTTATGTCGTCCATATATAGGAGGTGGTTTATTTTATGTTGATTCACTCTTTGGTGTCTGATATTGAAGCCATGCTCTGTTCTGTTTAGTATATTTGAGAGTGGATTGAGGCAGAGGCAAAACCATAGAGCGCTAAGCGAGTCTCCCTGAAATATACCCCGTCTGATGTACAGCTCTTCTGTTTCGATGCGTTCGGTTGGTGTTTCTAGGCGTATTTTGGTTTTCCATGTTTTCATAATTTGCGCGAGAAACTGCCTGAGGTGTTGGTTGATTTTATAGATTTCTAGGGCTCTGATTAACCAGCTGTGGGGTATGGAATCGAAGGCTTTTTTATAGTCTATGTAACCGATGTGAAGGTTTCTGTGTTCTTTTCTGGTTTGTCCCATAATCACGCTATCAATGATCAGCTGCTCTTTGCATCCTCGACTATTTTTCCTGGATCCCTTCTGCTCTTCTGTGATAATATTGTTGTCTGTTAGGTGTTGTTCTATTTTCTTGGAAATTGCGGCTGTGATGATCTTGTATAGGGTTGGAAGACAGGTGATAGGTCGGTAGTTTGACGGGTTTGTGGTGTCTGAGCTTTTGGGTTTAACGTATGTTATTCCTTGTGTAAGGAAAGTGGGAAGTGTGTGTGGTTGTAGAATGGCTTTGTTGATTTGGTGTGTGTATTATTATTTATTACAAAAAGTTCTTCTTTCTCACATTTGATCAATGTGGTTCCATGTTTGGCTGACGGGCCAAAACCAAGTCAGCACAAACGCTATTACCATTCCGTATTAAGGAATGACCTGACAATGTTACATGTTTTCAAAATCACTGACTTCTGAATGTTTCTGTGTATGTCCGTGTTGAGTCCCAATTGCACTAAATGTGGTGTGAATGTTATTGGTGTAAGGCCTGTGGCTGATATAATGAGGGGGACAATGATGACTTTTTCCTGTCTCCATAGCCTTTTTATTTCCGTTGCAAGGTCTGTGTATTTGGAAATTTTTTCTGTGTATTTCGCTTGGATGTTTGTGTCGTTGGGGACAGCTATGTCAATCAGATAGGTGACTTTTCCTTTTTTTGCACTGAAAAGTAATATCGGGTCTATTGGCGGAGACTGTTTTATCTGTATGGATACCGATATCCCAGTAGAGCTTGTAATCTTCATTTTCAAGTATGGATGTTGGCGTGTATTTGTAGTAGGGATCTGTGTTTTCTATGAGTCTGTATGTTGTGGCCAGTGCTTGGTGAACCACTTTGGCAGCTGAATCATGCCTGGCTGTGTACTCCGTCCCGGCCAATATTTTACATCCGCTCGTTATGTGTTCGATCGTTTCTTTCTGCTGGTGGCATTTCCTACATCTGTCCTCTGCAATAGTCGGGTCTTTGATGATATGCTTTTGGTAGTTTCTGGTTAATATGACTTTATCCTGGATGGCAAGTAAGAAGCCTTCAGTCTCAGGGAATAGCTGCCCATCCCGTAACCAGGTGTATGATTGTTTTTTATTTACGTGGTCTTGTTCTATATGGTATCTGTGTTTTCCGTGGAGTGTTTTCTCTGACCACGTTTTCATCTTTTCCTGTTGTAATTGGGTGTGACTGTGTGTGTCTGCTGAGTGGTCTGCCCGGGCTAAGTCGAGAGGTGTGTAGTTTTTGTCTGCTTTCACTGTCGCTGTGTGGAGGCTGGTTTGCTTGCTGTGAAAGAATTTCCTAAGTGTTTGTATTTGTTTTGTGTGTAATGATCTGATGTCTATAATTCCTCTTCCTCCTGCCTTCCTCTCGATGGTAAGTCTTTCTTTGCATGCGTTGGGGTGTAATTTCCTGTATTTGGTGAATTGAGATCGTATAAGGATGTGAATATTTTCTATGTCTGTTTGTGACCATTTGATGATACCAAATGAATATGTGAGTATAGGTATAGCGAACGTGTTGATGGCTTTATTATTATTATTATTATTATTATTATTATATAAGCTGGCCAAAGAACATACGTATGTATAAATTAAAAAAAAAAAAAAACCTAAATCGGATAAGTGGTTCTCGTGTGATAAGCACACTAACAGACAGAAAGACAGACAGACAGAGAGACGTTGCATTTTATATACACTATATTCTTTGCTACATATTATTGTTCCATATTTAACGGTTGAGGCAGCGTACTGCAAGACAGCGCGCTAGCGACAAACATTTTCCGACTTGATTCACTATTATCGTCACTACTTATTTCTTATGTTACCTAATGTAATAAAATATATATCTATAATCTGGTCAGAGGACATATGCATGAATGAAAAAAATCACAAATCGGATAAGTGGTTCTCGAGTGATAGGCGCACTAACGGACAGACAGACAGATAGAAAGACGTTGCATTTTATGTATATTATAGATATAGATCACAAAAAAAGGTCTTCTTTCTCTCATTTGGTCAATGTGGTTCCATATTTCGCTAACGCCCAACCCAAGTCAGCACAAACACTATTACCATTGTGTATGTGTATATAGATATAGATTATTATTATTATTATTATTACAAAAAGTTCTTCTTTCTCACATTTGATCAATGTGGTTCCATGTTTGGCTGACGGGCCAAAACCAAGTCAGCACAAACGCTATTACCATTCCGTATTAAGGAATGACCTGACAATGTTACATGTTTTCAAAATCACTGACTTCTGAATGTTTCTGTGTATGTCCGTGTTGAGTCCCAATTGCACTAAATGTGGTGTGAATGTTATTGGTGTAAGGCCTGTGGCTGATATAATGAGGGGGACAATGATGACTTTTTCCTGTCTCCATAGCCTTTTTATTTCCGTTGCAAGGTCTGTGTATTTGGAAATTTTTTCTGTGTATTTCGCTTGGATGTTTGTGTCGTTGGGGACAGCTATGTCAATCAGATAGGTGACTTTTCCTTTTTTGCACTGAAAAGTAATATCGGGTCTATTGGCGGAGACTGTTTTATCTGTATGGATACCGATATCCCAGTAGAGCTTGTAATCTTCATTTTCAAGTATGGATGTTGGCGTGTATTTGTAGTAGGGATCTGTGTTTTCTATGAGTCTGTATGTTGTGGCTATTATTATTATTTATTACAAAAAGTTCTTCTTTCTCACATTTGATCAATGTGGTTCCATGTTTGGCTGACGGGCCAAAACCAAGTCAGCACAAACGCTATTACCATTCCGTATTAAGGAATGACCTGACAATGTTACATGTTTTCAAAATCACTGACTTCTGAATGTTTCTGTGTATGTCCGTGTTGAGTCCCAATTGCACTAAATGTGGTGTGAATGTTATTGGTGTAAGGCCTGTGGCTGATATAATGAGGGGGACAATGATGACTTTTTCCTGTCTCCATAGCCTTTTTATTTCCGTTGCATGGTCTGTGTATTTGGAAACTTTTTCTGTGTATTTCGCTTGGATGTTTGTGTCGTTGGGGACAGCTATGTCAATCAGATAGGTGACTTTTCCTTTTTTGCACTGAAAAGTAATATCGGGTCTATTGGCGGAGACTGTTTTATCTGTATGGATACCGATATCCCAGTAGAGCTTGTAATCTTCATTTTCAAGTATGGATGTTGGCGTGTATTTGTAGTAGGGATCTGTGTTTTCTATGAGTCTGTATGTTGTGGCCAGTGCTTGGTGAACCACTTTGGCAGCTGAATCATGCCTGGCTGTGTACTCCGTTCCGGCCAATATTTTACATCCGCTCGTTATGTGTTCGATCGTTTCTTTCTGCTGGTGGCATTTCCTACATCTGTCCTCTGCAATAGTCGGGTCTTTGATGATATGCTTTTGGTAGTTTCTGGTTAATATGACTTTATCCTGGATGGCAAGTAAGAAGCCTTCAGTCTCAGGGAATAGCTGCCCATCCCGTAACCAGGTGTATGATTGTTTTTTATTTACATGGTCTTGTTCTATGTGGTATCTGTGTTTTCCGTGGAGTGTTTTCTCTGACCACGTTTTTCATCTTTTCCTGTTGTAATTGGGTGTGACTGTGTGTGTCTGCTGAGTGGTCTGCCCGGGCTAAGTCGAGAGGTGTGTAGTTTTTGTCTGCTTTCACTGTCGCTGTGTGGAGGCTGGTTTGCTTGCTGTGAAAGAATTTCCTAAGTGTTTGTATTTGTTTTGTGTGTAATGATCTGATGTCTATAATTCCTCTTCCTCCTGCCTTCCTCTCGATGGTAAGTCTTTCTTTGCATGCGTTGGGGTGTAATTTCCTGTATTTGGTGAATTGAGATCGTATAAGGATGTGAATATTTTCTATGTCTGTTTTTGACCATTTGATGATACCAAATGAATATGTGAGTATAGGTATAGCGAACGTGTTGATGGCTTTAGTGAGATTCTTAGAGTTGAGTTTTGTTTGCAAAAGTTTCGTCAGTCTGTTTTTGAATTCGGTTCTGAGCTCTGTTTTGATGTGAGTGTGGTTGAGTTTGGTGCTTTGTTGGAAGCCTAGATATTTGTATGTTTCTTTATCGAACATGTTATCGAGCGTTTCATTGTTGATGGTTTCTGTCTCATGGTGGTGCTTCCATTGGCCTTTGTTGATGTGGAGCACTTTGCATTTACTTATACCAAATTCCATATTGACATCTAAGGTGAATATTTCTGTGATTTTGAGGAGTTCTTTCAGCTGTGTTTGTGTGGCAGCGTAGAGTTTTATGTCATCCATATATAGGAGGTGGTTTATTTTATGTTGATTCTCTTTTTGGTGTCTGATATTGAAGCCATGCTCTGTTCTGTTTAGTATATTTGAGAGTGGATTGAGACAGAGGCAAAACCATAGAGCACTGAGCGAGTCTCCCTGAAATATACCCCGTCTGATGTACAGCTCTTCTGTTTGGATCCGTTCGGTTTGTGTTTCTAGGCGTATTTTGGTTTTCCATGTTTTCATAATTTGCGCGAGAAACTGCCTGAGGTGTTGGTTGATTTTATAGATTTCTAGGGCCCTGATTAACCAGCTGTGGGATATGGAGTCGAAGGCTTTTTTATAGTCTATGTAACCGATGTGAAGGTTTCTGTGTTCTTTTCTGGTTTGTCCCATAATCACGCTATCTATAATCAGCTGCTCTTTGCATCCTCGACTATTTTTCCTGCATCCCTTCTGCTCTTCTGTGAGGATATTGTTGTCTGTTAGGTGTTGTTCTATTTTCTTCGATATTGTGGCTGTGATGATCTTGTATAGGGTTGGAAGACAGGTGATAGGTCGGTAGTTTGACGGGTTTGTGGTGTCTGAGCTTTTGGGTTTAACGTATGTTATTCCTTGTGTGAGGAAAGTGGGAAATGTGTGTGGTTGTAGAATGGCTTTGTTGATTTGGTGTGTGAGTGCTTCGTGTGTGGTGGTAAACTGTTTGTACCAGAAGTTTTGTATATTGTCTATTCCAGGGCATTTCCAGTTGTGTGTGTGTTTGATAGTTTCTGTAATTTCTTGTGTATTAAATGTGGTATTTTCTTGTTCCGTCACATGTTTATGTTTGTCTTCTTCGGCTTTGATCCAGGGGGTGTTATTATTGTGTAGTTTGGGTTCTGACCAGGTACTTTTCCAATAATCTGTGAGTTCTTGTTCGTTTGGTGGTTCAGTCACTGCTATCTGTTTGTTGTACATAGTTTTCCAGTAGAACTGTTTTTCGCTTCTTCGGAAGAGGTTGTTGGTGTCTTTCCTCTCATTTGATTCTTTGTATCTACGGAGTCTTGCGGCATATACAGATAGTTTTTGTTTCAAGGTATCGAGGATTTCTGGCAGTGTTCTGTTGGGAGACTTAGATTTGATCTTGTTTGCCCCCTGTGTGACACGTTTGGACGCGTTCCCGCTTATAAACTGGGTAAGATGTCCTAGATCTCTTCTGATGTTGTTGATTTTGTTTTCTATTCTTATTTGCCATTTGAATTTTGGTTTTGTCCTGTTGGGGTTTCCTTGTCGTTGAGGGAGTTTTTGATTATTTTGTGTTAGAGTGGTGATTGCTGCTGCGTATATTATTGTGTGAATGTCTTCGATTGTGCTCGAGTCTGTTATATACTGAGGTATTATGTGCTTGTTTAGTGTGTTGAGGATTGGTTGCGTGCTCCGTCTGAAGATTAAACGAGGGATGGGATTTCTTGTTGTGGGGTCGGTGCCTGACCATCGAGCTAGATGTGACTCCATTTTTGCTTTAAGTGTTTGTATGAGAGGTGATTCGGGGTGATGTTGTGTGGAGGTCGTTGAGGGTGGCGAGTGATTCATGTTGTTGTCTGTGATATGGTGTTGCGCGGTACTCGCAATATTATTTTGCGTTATGCTCCTCCTGGGTGGTGGGTATTGTTGTGTTCGACTGGGTGGTTGTGTGTGTGAGGCTGGTTCGGAATCTGCTTTATTGTTTCTATTGTTTGGTTGGTCTGTGTTCAGTTCAACAGCCACTGTGTCCTTGATGGTTTGCAATTCGAGAGGTGTGAGACGATTGTTCTTGGTAATAACTCTTTTTTGGTCTACTACTCTCTGTTCTGAAACAAGTAATTGCAGATGTGGATATTCGGTCAAGAAAAGTCTGTGCAGTTGCTCTCTGTAGCCCGATGTTATTGTTTCGAGTTTGGTGGCGGTGTAGTAACAGCGCATCACCGTCCTATTCATCTCATCCGTCCACTTTAACCGCTGTCTTGGTTTTCCAGCCTTGGTAGTTGCATGTTGTCCTTGCAATACATACGGGCCCTGGCCTGGATTTGGTGGTTGTGTTTGTCCCGTATCTACGTCGGTTGCGCTTGGGATTGATGTTGGTGGGTCCAAGCGGCGAGTGATTCTCTTCTCAGTGATTTCTTTGTCAGGTTTTGTGTTTTCATTACAGCAACGCATGGCGTGTTCGTTGATTCCTGTGGTGCAACTCATGCGCTGCTGTGATTTTCCCGCCTTGGTGGGTGTCGGCTTAGTCGCCGACACAACACTTTTGGCAGGTCCATTTTCGGTTGCCTGGTCTTCATCGTTTTGGTCGAGCTGCCATTTCCCGCGACGTCCTCGACCGTTACGTCGCTCGCCCGATGCTTCTTTTATTGGTCTGTTGTTCTCTGGAATGTTTTCAATGTTTTGTGGTGTCAGAAGCTCAAAGTGTCCCGACATTGGGTTGCCTGTTAGTAGAAGGTAAATGGTTTTGTTGTATTTTCCCGTGCTTATTATTGTTGGTCTGTCCGTAAAAGTTATTTTTGTATGTCTTGTTCTTCGTTGTTTTGAGAAGATATGAAAGTTGCTATTTTGTGTTTCCGAGAGGGCAAGTATCTCTAGGCTCGTTCCATAGGTGCCATTTTTTCCGCATATAATTATAATAGTTATTGAAGTCTTTTATATCGTCGACTTCAATTAATGAAAATGTGTGAAGTTCCGACCAGTTTTGTTGTAAATATCTTAGAGCAACCTCTCGGAGTTTCTCATGATGGTTCTGGTGGCCATATAAGTATAAGCTAACTGCACGGAAAAGGCAATTTCCATCACCTACAATGTCGGATCTGGTAAAACTATCGGGAGTAGTTTCCACTGAGGCGGTTGTTTGGTTCGTCTGTAGTTGTTGTTGTGGTGTTGCTGTAGCTGTTTGTACGACAGGGGTCCGCCTCCGCAACACCCTTCCATTTTCATTATTATAATTATTATTGTTTAACATAGTATTCCCACGAGTATCCTAGGAAAGAAAGGTCGACTGCGGCAGAGCCTGGATGCCACAGCAAGGCTTCTTACTCCCGGAGGGCGCCCGGTATCCGGAGGAACCGTTCGCGACTCATAAACGCTGAGCCATTCATCTTCTCGGCACGGTAAACACCTTAAGATTGCGTTTTTATTACACATAATCTGGACAACACAAGACAGCACAACATGACTCAGGTACCTCGGGATCGTCAATGCCCGTACTAGGAGAATCCTGGGATTCCCCTAGCCCCTGAGGGATCTTATTATTATTACAAAAAGTTCTTCTTTCTCACATTTGATCAATGTGGTTCCATGTTTGGCTGACGGGCCAAAACCAAGTCAGCACAAACGCTATTACCATTCCGTATTAAGGAATGACCTGACAATGTTACATGTTTTCAAAATCACTGACTTCTGAATGTTTCTGTGTATGTCCGTGTTGAGTCCCAATTGCACTAAATGTGGTGTGAATGTTATTGGTGTAAGGCCTGTGGCTGATATAATGAGGGGGACAATGATGACTTTTTCCTGTCTCCATAGCCTTTTTATTTCCGTTGCAAGGTCTGTGTATTTGGAAATTTTTTCTGTGTATTTCGCTTGGATGTTTGTGTCGTTGGGGACAGCTATGTCAATCAGATAGGTGACTTTTCCTTTTTTGCACTGAAAAGTAATATCGGGTCTATTGGCGGAGACTGTTTTATCTGTATGGATACCGATATCCCAGTAGAGCTTGTAATCTTCATTTTCAAGTATGGATGTTGGCGTGTATTTGTAGTAGGGATCTGTGTTTTCTATGAGTCTGTATGTTGTGGCTAGTGCTTGGTGAACCACTTTGGCAGCTGAATCATGTCTGGCTGTGTACTCCGTTCCGGCCAATATTTTACATCCGCTCGTTATGTGTTCGATCGTTTCTTTCTGCTGGTGGCATTTCCTACATCTGTCCTCTGCAATAGTCGGGTCTTTGATGATATGCTTTTGGTAGTTTCTGGTTAATATGACTTTATCCTGGATGGCAAGTAAGAAGCCTTCAGTCTCAGGGAATAGCTGCCCATCCCGTAACCAGGTGTATGATTGTTTTTTATTTACGTGGTTTTGTTCTATGTTCTATCTATAATTATTATTATTACAAAAAGTTCTTCTTTCTCACATTTGATCAATGTGGTTCCATGTTTGGCTGACGGGCCAAAACCAAGTCAGCACAAACGCTATTACCATTCCGTATTAAGGAATGACCTGACAATGTTACATGTTTTCAAAATCACTGACTTCTGAATGTTTCTGTGTATGTCCGTGTCGAGTCCCAATTGCACTAAATGTGGTGTGAATGTTATTGGTGTAAGGCCTGTGGCTGATATAATGAGGGGACAATGATGACTTTTTCCTGTCTCCATAGCCTTTTTATTTCCGTTGCAAGGTCTGTGTATTTGGAAATTTTTTCTGTGTATTTCGCTTGGATGTTTGTGTCGTTGGGGACAGCTATGTCAATCAGATAGGTGACTTTTCCTTTTTTGCACTGAAAAGTAATATCGGGTCTATTGGCGGAGACTGTTTTATCTGTATGGATACCGATATCCCAGTAGAGCTTGTAATCTTCATTTTCAAGTATGGATGTTGGCGTGTATTTGTAGTAGGGATCTGTGTTTTCTATGAGTCTGTATGTTGTGGCTAGTGCTTGGTGAACCACTTTGGCAGCTGAATCATGCCTGGCTGTGTACTCCGTTCCGGCCAATATTTTACATCCGCTCGTTATGTGTTCGATCGTTTCTTTCTGCTGGTGGCATTTCCTACATCTGTCCTCCGCAATAGTCGGGTCTTTGATGATATGCTTTTGGTAGTTTCTGGTTAATATGACTTTATCCTGGATGGCAAGTAAGAAGCCTTCAGTCTCAGGGAATAGCTGCCCATCCCGTAACCAGGTGTACGATTGTTTTTTATTTACGTGGTCTTGTTCTATGTGGTATCTGTGTTTTCCGTGGAGTGTTTTCTCTGACCACGTTTTCATCTTTTCCTGTTGTAATTGGGTGTGACTGTGTGTGTCTGCTGAGTGGTCTGCCCGGGCTAAGTCGAGAGGTGTGTAGTTTTTGTCTGCTTTCACTGTCGCTGTGTGGAGGCTGGTTTGCTTGCTGTGAAAGAATTTCCTAAGCGTTTGTATTTGTTTTGTGTGTAATGATCTGATGTCAATAATTCCTCTTCCTCCTGCCTTCCTCTCGATGGTAAGTCTTTCTTTGCATGCGTTGGGGTGTAATTTCCTGTATTTGGTGAATTGAGATCGTATAAGGATGTGAATATTTTCTATGTCTGTTTGTGACCATTTGATGATACCAAATGAATATGTGAGTATAGGTATAGCGAACGTGTTGATGGCTTTAGTGAGATTCTTAGAGTTGAGTTTTGTTTGCAAAAGTTTCGTCAGTCTGTTTTTGAATTCGGTTCTGAGCTCTGTTTTGATGTGAGTGTGGTTGAGTTTGGTGCTTTGTTGGAAGCCTAGATATTTGTATGTTTCTTTATCGAACATGTTATCGAGCGCTTCATTGTTGATGGTTTCTGTCTCATGGTGGTGCTTCCATTGGCCTTTGTTGATGTGGAGCACTTTGCATTTACTTATACCAAATTCCATATTGACATCTAAGGTGAATATTTCTGTGATTTTGAGGAGTTCTTTCAGCTGTGTTTGTGTGGCAGCGTAGAGTTTTATGTCGTCCATATATAGGAGGTGGTTTATTTTATGTTGATTCTCTTTTTGGTGTCTGATATTGAAGCCATGCTCTGTTCTGTTTAGTATATTTGAGAGTGGATTGAGACAGAGGCAAAACCATAGAGCACTGAGCGAGTCTCCCTGAAATATACCCCGTCTGATGTACAGCTCTTCTGTTTGGATCCGTTCGGTTTGTGTTTCTAGGCGTATTTTGGTTTTCCATGTTTTCATAATTTGCGCGAGAAACTGCCTGAGGTGTTGGTTGATTTTATAGATTTCTAGGGCCCTGATTAACCAGCTGTGGGGTATGGAGTCGAAGGCTTTTTTTATAGTCTATGTAACCGATGTGAAGGTTTCTGTGTTCTTTTCTGGTTTGTCCCATAATCACGCTATCTATAATCAGCTGCTCTTTGCATCCTCGACTATTTTTCCTGCATCCCTTCTGCTCTTCTGTGAGGATATTGTTGTCTGTTAGGTGTTGTTCTATTTTCTTCGATATTGTGGCTGTGATGATCTTGTATAGGGTTGGAAGACAGGTGATAGGTCGGTAGTTTGACGGGTTTGTGGTGTCTGAGCTTTTGGGTTTAACGTATGTTATTCCTTGTGTGAGGAAAGTGGGAAATGTGTGTGGTTGTAGAATGGCTTTGTTGATTTGGTGTGTGAGTGCTTCGTGTGTGGTGGTAAACTGTTTGTACCAGAAGTTTTGTATATTGTCTATTCCAGGACATTTCCAGTTGTGTGTGTGTTTGATAGTTTCTGTAATTTCTTGTGTATTAAATGTGGTATTTTCTTGTTCTGTCACATGTTTATGTTTGTCTTCTTCGGCTTTGATCCAGGGGGTGTTATTATTGTGTTGTTTGGGTTCTGACCAGATACTTTTCCAATAATCTGTGAGTTCTTGTTTGTTTGGGGGTTCAGTCACTGCCATCTGCCTGTTGTACATAGTTTTCCGGTAGAACTGTTTTTCGCTTCTTCGGAAGAGGTTGTTGGTGTCTTTCCTCTCATTTGATTCTTTGTACCTACGGAGTCTTGCGGCATATACAGATAGTTTTTGTTTCAAGGTATCGAGGATTTCTGGCAGTGTTCTGTTGGGAGACTTAGATTTGATCTTGTTTGCCCCCTGTGTGACACGTTTGGACGCGTTCCCGCTTATAAACTGGGTAAGATGTCCTAGATCTCTCCTGATGTTGTTGATTTTGTTTTCTATTCTTATTTGCCATTTGAATTTTGGTTTTGTCCTGTTGGGCTTTCCCTGTCGTTGAGGGAGTTTTTGATTATTTTTGTGTTAGAGCGGTGATTGCTGCTGCGTATATTATCGTGTGAATGTCTTCGATTGTGCTTGAGTCTGTTATATACTGAGGTATTATGTGCTTGTTTAGTGTGTTGAGGATTGGCTGCGTGCTTTGTCTGAAGATTAAACGAGGGATGGGATTTCTTGTTGTGGGGTCGGTGCCTGACCATCGAGCTAGATGTGACTCCATTTTTGCTTTAAGTGTTTGTATGAGAGGTGATTCGGGGTGATGTTGTGTGGATGTCGTTGAGGGTGGCGAGTGATTCATGTTGTTGTCTGTGATATGGTGTTGCGCGGTACTCGCAATATTATTTTGCGTTATGCTCCTCCTGGGTGGTGGGTATTGTTGTGTTCGACTGGGTGGTTGTGTGTGTGAGGCTGGTTCGGAATCTGCTTTATTGTTTCTATTGTTTGGTTGGTCTGTGTTCAGTTCAACAGCCACTGTGTCCTTGATGGTTTGCAATTCGAGAGGTGTGAGACGATTGTTCTTGGTAATAACTCTTTTTTGGTCTACTACTCTCTGTTCTGAAACAAGTAATTGCAGATGTGGATATTCGGCCAAGAAAAGTCTGTGCAGTTGCTGTCTGTAGCCCGATGTTATTGTTTCGAGTTTGGTGGCGGTGTAGTAACAGCGCATCACCGTCCTATTCATCTCATCCGTCCACTTTAACCGCTGTCTTGGTTTTCCAGCCTTGGTAGTTGCATGTTGTCCTTGCAATACATACGGGCCCTGGCCTGGCTTTGGTGGTTGTGTTTGTCCCGTATCTACGTCGGTTGCGCTTGGGATTGATGTTGGTGGGTCCAAGCGGCGAGTGATTCTCTTCTCAGTGATTTCTTTGTCAGGTTTTGTGTTTTCATTACAGCAACGCATGGCGTGTTCGTTGATTCCTGTGGTGCAACTCATGCGCTGCTGTGATTTTCCCGCCTTGGTGGGTGTCGGCTTAGTCGCCAACACAACACTTTTGGCAGGTCCATTTTCGGTTGCCTGGTCTTCATCGTTTTGGTCGAGCTGCCATTTCCCGCGACGTCCTCGACCGTTACGTCGCTCGCCCGATGCTTCTTTTATTGGTCTGTTGTTCTCTGGAATGTTTTCAGTGTTTTGTGGTGTCAGAAGCTCAAAGTGTCCCGACATTGGGTTGCCTGTTAGTAGAAGGTGAATGGTTTTGTTGTATTTCCCGTGCTTATTATTGTTGGTCTGTCCGTAAAAGTTATTTTTGTATGTCTTGTTCTTCGTTGTTTTGAGAAGATATGAAAGTTGCTATTTTGTGTTTCCGAGAGGGCAAGTATCTCTAGGCTCGTTCCATAGGTGCCATTTTTTTTCCGCATATAATTATAATAGTTATTGAAGTCTTTTATATCGTCGACTTCAATTAATGAAAATGTGTGAAGTTCCGACCAGTTTTGTTGTAAATATCTTAGAGCAACCTCTCGGAGTTTCTCATGATGGTTCTGGTGGCCATATAAGTATAAGCTAACTGCACGGAAAAGGCAATTTCCATCACCTACAATGTCGGATCTGGTAAAACTATCGGGAGTAGTTTCGACTGAGGCGGTTGTTTGGTTCGTCTGTAGTTGTTGTGGTGTTGCTGTAGCTGTTTGTACGACAGGGGTCCGCCTCCGCAACACCCTTCCATTTTCATTATTATAATTATTATTGTTTAACATAGTATTCCCACGAGTATCCTAGGAAAGAAAGGTCGACTGCGGCAGAGCCTGGATGCCACAGCAAGGCTACTTACTCCCGGAGGGCGCCCGGTATCCGGGGGGACCGTTCGCGACTCATAAACGCTGAGCCATTCATCTTCTCGGCACGGTAAACACCTTAAGATTGCGTTTTTATTACACATAATCTGGACAACACAAGACAGCACAACATGACTCAGGTACCTCGGGATCGTCAATGCCCGTACTAGGAGAATCCTGGGATTCCCCTAGCCCCTGAGGGGAGGTTATTATTATTATTATTATTATTATGTAACCTGGCCAAAGAACATATGTATGAATTTAAAAAAAGACACGTAAATCGAATAAGTGGTTCTCGCGTGATAAGCGCACTATCGGACAGACAGACAGATAGAGAGACGTTGCATATTATATATATATATATATATATATATATATATATATATATATATTATATTCTTTGCTACATAATATTGTTCCATATTTAACAGTTTAGGCAGCGTATTGCAAGAGAGCGCGCTAGCGCGAAACTTTTTTCCGACTTGATTCACTATTATCGTCACTACTTATTCCTTATGTTACCTAACATAATAATATATATCTAACCTGGTCAGAGCACATATGTATGAATGAAAAAAAAGTCACCTAAATCAGATAAGTGGTTCTCGAGTGATAAGCGCACTAACGGACAGGCAGACAGGCAGAGAGACGTTGCATTTTATATCTATTATAGATTATAGATATTCTCTACTACATAATATTGTTCCATATTTAATGGTTTTGGCTGTGTATTGCAAGAGAACGCGCTGGCGGCAAACTTTTTCCGACTTGATTCACTATTAACGTCACTGCTCATTTTCTTATGCTACCTAACGTGATAAGATATAGCCTAAAACCCGGCCAGAGTATATATATGTTTAAAAAAAAGTACTTAAATCGGATGAGTGGTTCTCCAGTGATAACCGCACTAACGGACAGACAGACAGACAGAGAGACGTTGCATTTCATGTATATTATATTTTATATATATTATATTCTTTGCTACATAACATTGTTCCATATTTAACAGTTTAGGCAGCGTATTGCAAGAGAGCGTGCTAACGGCAAACTTTTTTCCGGGTTGATTCACTATTATCGTCACTACTTATTCCTTATGTTACCTAACGTAATAATATATATCTTATAATCTGGCCAGAGAACATATGTATGAATGAAAAAATCACAAATCGGATAAGTGGTTCTCGAGTGATAGGCGCACTAACGGACAGACAGACAGACAGAGAGACGTTGCATTTATATATATATTATAGATTATAGATATTCTCTGCTATATAATATTGTTACATATTTAATGGTTTAGGCTGTGTATTGCAAGGAAACGCGCTAACAACGAACTTTTTTCCGACTTGATTCACTATTATCGTCACTGCTCATTTCTGATGCTACCTAACGTAATAAAATATAGCCTATAAGCTGGCCAGAGAACATATGTGAGTCTTAAAAAAAAAGTACGTAAATTGGATGTATATATATATATATATATATATATATATATATATATATATATATATATATATATATATATATATATATATATATATATATATATATATACATATATAATATATATATATATATATATATATATATATATATATATATATATATATATATATATATATATATGTATATATATATATATATATATATATATATATATATATATATATATATATATATATGTATATGTATGTATGTATGTATATATATATATATATATATATATATATATATATATATATATATATATATATATATATATTATATATATATGAAATAATCACTTTTTTTAGTGTTCCGTACGGAACACTTATAAGATCACTTCGGTGTCTGTCTGTCTGTCTGTCACACCCGATTTTCTCCGAACCTATTTGACATAGAAAGTTGAAATTTGGTAATAATATAGGAATGCTATGTAGTTTTGAGAGTTAAATTTTAACTTAAGGGGTTAGTTTTGGGGGGTGAAATCGGAAGTGAAAAAAAAATTTTTTTACTAGGTCATCGAGTGTGGTGTCAAATGAAAGCTTGTGAAACCACGAGTAATGTATATATATATATATATATATATATATATATATATATATATATATATATATATATATATATATATGAATATATATTAGCACAAGTGCATTACCTTTAATAATTTTTCTGGTCTTTAAAAAAAAAACAAAAATTTCAAGGTCATCAGATTTCAGTAAAGATTGGAAACAAAGTTTGTTGAAAACTCATTTTGGGGTGTGTTTTGTGAAGTCACTGATCATTTTATACCTCTTTAACAATTTTTTTTATTTTATTATCATTTCCGTTGACTCATCTGTTGCTCTTAATTTTTGAACGAAATATGTTCTCGAGTGGAAATTTCCGAGACATAATACTCATGTTTTCGTTTGGTCGGAATAATCACTAAATTTTAAAAACGATTTATTATACATACAAGGGCTAAAAGAGCGCAGGCAAATGTTAGAAAGCTTTCCTTGAATATATCCTGTTATATGTCGTTTCCGGAGTTTCCGGATTCGATGAATCTGAAAATTTGTTTTTTTTTCATAATTTTCAATTATTTGTATGTAAATGGACTGGAGGTTGCTTCATATATGTCGTATTCGTTCTTGAAACCAAACAATCTTGCAATAGTTGCGTTATTGCTTCGTTATTTTCAATTTTAACAGCAATGGAATCTAGTGGAAAACAACACGTTTTAGTTATAAATAGCTCTAAAATCCTCCCTTTGGTTTACCTGTTTAGTGTTGCGTAAGGAATACTTATAAGATCACTTCGGTGTCCATCTGTTTGTCTGTCTGTCTATCTGTCCGTCTGTCACACCCGATTTTCTCCGAAACTATTTGACATAGAAAGAAGAAGTTTGGCACTAAAATAGGAATTGACGGCCTTATCAGAGCCGTGCAGTTATGAAAGTTAAATTTTGACTTAAGGAGTTCGTTTTTGGGGGTGAAATCGAAAATGAGAGAAAAAAAAATTACTAGGTCATTGAGAGTGTAAAATGAAAGCTTGTAAAAACACGAGCTCAAAAATATATATAATATAATACCTGCGCACACTTCTCTTTGTATTATTTTTTAAAAAGAGTGAAAAAATCGCTGTCCCCCTTCATATCTCGAAAAGTACTGATCAAAAAATTTTGAAAAAATTCTGGAATATTCTCCACAGGGTGTAGATTGAACGAAAATTATCAGGCGTACATTACCTTTAATAATTTATTTAGTATATAAAAAAAAAATAAAAATCTCAAGGTCATCAGTTTTCAGTAAAGGTCGGAAAACAACTTTATTTAAAACTCATTTGGGATGTGTTTTGTGAAGTCACTGATCATTTTATAATTCCATAATAAAATTTTTTATTTCAAAAGCAATTAACGTACAGGATACTAATTGCGCTAATCCAACTTGCACTTGACCGGTTATTATTTGTAATTAATATCTCACCATAAATTACCTATCATTTAAAATATTGACTTGTAGTATTGGATTAAGTTATGCTTTAGCGTCAGAGTCAAATGCAGTACTTGTTTAAAAAACGCATTTGCAAGGAAAGTATCACCTTTTTTTTCATTAATAATTATTATTTTGGGGTGCATCTTTAAAATTATTGTCACAACCGATTTCAAGGGGCGAAGAAGGGACTGATATTTAAGGAAAAAAAATAGAATACTAAAGGTAAAGCTGCTTATAGAGGGGAAAAGCAACTGACAGCTAGAATTAAAAAAAAATTCTAAAATATTTTTTTATTGCAATTTGCAATTATATGTTGCAAAATGTGTTAAAAACTATTTGGAAAACATCAAATGGGACGTTCTACCCCACCCGCCGTATTCACCGGACATAGCCCCTTGAGACTACCACTTAACATATTTCGATCGGTACAGCACGGACTTTCAGAACAACACTTACATTCTTACGAAAAAGTGAAAATTTGGCTTGATGAATGGTTGGCCTCAAAAGATGAAAAGTTCTTCTGGTGCGGAATCCATTCTTTGACAGAAAGATGGGAAAAAGTCATAGCTAACGATGGCCAATACTTTGATTATTAAGGTAATTTATTTTGTGATGGAAATAAACGCTTAAATGGTGCGAAAAAATCGACATTATTAACCGACCTATATATATATATATATATATATATATATATATATATATATATATATATATATATATATATATATATATATATATATATATCCTACTCAGACCTATTATTCTAATAAGAGTTTAGTGCTGTAATGTTTCGATTGCATCAATGGCTTCGTGCATGGAATATCCTATGAGCGGCTTCCTCTTGGGCGTTTCTTATTTATTTTTTCCTGTTTTTCTATATCGTTTCTTCTAGAGATATGGCCGAGGTATGGCAAGTACAGTTGGTTTAGAATGGTACATTAGTTCGGTGCTCTATCCAGGGTATCCGCAACATTCTTTTATATACCCATATTTCAAAGGCATCAATTTTCCTTTGAGCCCCAACATTTATCGTCCAAGTGCATTAGTAAGTTTTAATTTGTTATTTTGAGATATTGCTGAGACCTTCCAAATCTTGGTCAGCCTGGTTATTGCATTTCGAGCTATGTTTATTCTTCGTTTTATTTCTTTATCTCAACTCCCTCTAAATGTAATTAATGATCCGAGGTATACAAATTCATCAACTACTTCAAAACCCGCTATTTCCTTGATACTCATTGGAGTTCGACCTATGGCCATAATTTTCGTTTTATTCTTGTTAAGTACCATATTAAGGCATATTCCTCGCCTACTGTGTTTAATCCATTCATTATATATTCCAATTCGATGTCATTAGATGCTATAATGAGGGTGTCATCAGGTTCTTTCTTATGGGTCTAGCACACGTGCTACAGGTAAGTCCCTAAAGCGCTACAGGAGCGACACGTGTGCGGCGGAGAAAGCGATTCACGTTGTTCTTGAATCGTTGTAAGTTGTACTCGATGGGAAACACAGTCCTGGGCAAATTATTCCAAAGGATGATGTTCTCTGTATAAAAGACTGCTTGAAAAGCGTTGTACGAGGAGTAACAAGCTGCACCTCATACGGATGTGAAGTATTAGCGCGACGTGTACTTCTAACATGCACCGCTCTGGGAGGAATTAAGCCGGCCACATCCGTCGGACACTTTCCATGAAAATACTTGTAGAATAGGCTCAAGTCGCCAACCGTTCTTCGATGTTCCAGCGAATCAAGGCCGCCGGTCAGTTCCGGGTCTCCAATCAGACGAATAGCTCTTCTCTGAATAGAATCCAACAAATGCAGTGTATGTTTGGAAGCCGAGCTCCAAACATGGGAGGAGTATTCCATAGTTGGTCGAATTTTAACTTTGTAAAGAATTAACAGTTGTGGAGTGTAAAGCTTTCTGGTTCGAAATAATATTCCCAACTTTTGAGAAACTCTCCTTGCTATGCCTGCAACTTGTTCATGTCAGGACATATTTGCTCTCAAATTAACGCACAACAAATTGAGCGACGATGCCAGAGGAATGGAGCGCCCGACATAACATGTTGTGTTCGGCAACGTTAACTTTTTTAGAAAAAACTGCCGCCTGAGTTTTTGTAGCGTTAAATTCCACTTGGTTACTGTCACCCCAAGATAGAATTTCTTCCAGGTTTTTGTTAAGTTGAATGACTTCCTGCTGTCTACGGATATTCGTCTGAGTAGCCGATGTCCGAGCGTTCAAAGTGAATGAAGTGTACTGTCAACTGCAAAGCTGTAGATTGGATTCTCGGTCTTTTCCAGCAGATCGTTAATATAAATGAGAAAGAGAGTAGGAGACAGTATGGAGCCTTGGGGTATATCGGCGCTGACAGTGAAGGTGTTAGAAAGAAATCCGTCGACTGCCACTCGTAAAGAACGCTCTCTGAGGAAACATGAGAGCCACAAACAGAACTTTTCAGACATACCATAAGAACATAGCTTAGCAGATAGCCCATCGTGCCGAACACAGTCGAATGCCTTGGATATGTCAAAAGCAACCGCTCGGGATTCTCCAAAGTGTTCAATTGCGTTGTTCCAAACATGTGTTACATGAGTCAGAAGATCGCCTGTTGATCTATTTTTACGAAAGCCATATTGGTGATCGCTAATAAGGTTGAATCTTTCAAGATATTTTAGAAGATGCTGATAGTCTCAGTAAAAAAAAAAAGAAATGTTGACTAAGGAGTAAATATATTTGATTTTTTCAAATAATTTTTTTACGTGCTATAAACGTGTTTTTTGGGGTAAGGGACGAATCCTGACGAGATTAGATAATTTTGACCTCAGATTCGGTTTTTGCGTCGAAAAATACATAAGAATACCATGATCAAATCGATTATACAGAAAATCTTAGTAAAAAATTGCATCCCGATTGCGAATTACATGGGATTATTGAGTGAATTTTACAACTATCAATGACATTCCTCGCCGCCATATTAAAATTTTTATTTTTGCCAGTGAGAATTCAAAAGTAGATACATGAAGTGGATGTCATCGGTATGTGCATAGATTCCAGTATTTCTCTTTTTTTGTATTTATTTCGGTTTTGATAATTTTGATGTTTTTAAAATCAAAGGTGTGAATTTTATTTATTTCATGATTTGTAAGAGCTGTACTGTTTTTTTTTTTGTCGTATTTATGGCCTTTGATTCTATTTTCTAGATGTTGGCTTGTTTGCCCGACGTATATTCCTTCGCAGATATTACATTTGATTTCGTAGAATATGTTACTTTTTTTATTATTTGGGGTTTTGCTTTTGAGCCTGGAAAATCTGGATGGGACAATATATATATATATATATATATATATATATATATATATATATATATATATATATATATATATATATATATTAGCTGTCAGCATTTTCTATATGGAAAAACTCTCGTTGAAAAAAATTAGGATAGGCCGAACTATGCAATATGAGAAGGAGAATATTAATTATTAATAATTGATTTCAGGCAGACTGACTTGTTTACATTACGTAGATTAAACTATACTTAAGTTACTGTTATTGATATGTCTCAAATCACCAAACCCTTGAGTTTGTTTTATGTGACAAGTAGGCCATATCTGCCACACACATTATAGAAAGTGTTTATGTAACCGTAATGAGATTTAGATAACAGGGATATTTTGGTACGCATTATGAATAAGAGTTTAGAAGCCGAAGTAGTCGGCCCGCTTTGTTAGTTGTCTGATTGCAATTGTTAATAAAAGTTATTGTTGTCGAAATTGCCCAAAAGTGTTTAAATTATTTTTTTTTTAAATAAAAGCTAACATATATATATATATATATATATATATATATATATAAATATATATATATATATATATATATATATATATATATATATATATATATATACGCATATATATACGCATCTATAATATATATAAAATGCAACGTCTCTCTGTCTGTCTGTTCGTTAGTGCGCTTATCACTGGAGAACCACTTATCCGATTTACGTACTTACATACATATGTTCTCTGGCCAGGTTATAGGCTATATTTTAATACGATAGCATAGGGAATCAGTAGTGACGATAACAGTGAATGAAGTCGGAAAAAAGTTTGCCGCTAGCGCGTTCCCTTGCAGTACACAGCCTAAACCATTAAATTTGGAACAATATTATGTAGCAGAGAATATCTATAATCTATAATATATATAAAATGCAATGTCTCTTTGTGTGTCTGTTTGTCCATTAGTGCGTTTATCAGGCGAGAACCACTGATCCGATTTACGTGTCTTTTTTTAAATTCATACATATGTTCTTTGGCCAGGTTATATAGTAATAATAATAATCTATATATATAATATATGTAAAATACAACGTCTCTCTGTCTGTCTGTCTGTCTGTCTGTCTGTCTGTCCGTTAGTGCGCTTATCCCTCGAGAACCACTTATCCGATTTACGTGCTTTTTTAAATTCATACATATGTTCTCTGTCCAGGTTATATAATAATAATAATAATAATAATAATAAGTACCGCGCAACACCATATCACAGACAACAACATGAATCACTCGCCACCCTCAACGACATCCACACAACATCACCCCGAATCACCTCTCATACAAACACTTAAAGCAAAAATGGAGTCACATCTAGCTCGATGGTCAGGCACCGACCCCACAACAAGAAATCCCATCCCGCGTTTAATCTTCAGACAGAGCACGCAACCAATCCTCAACACACTAAACAAGCACATAATACCTCAGTATATAACAGACTCAAGCACAATCGAAGACATTCACACAATAATATACGCAGCAGCAATCACCACTCTAACACAAAATAATCAAAAACTCCCTCAACGACAAGGAAACCCCAACAGGACAAAACCAAAATTCAAATGGCAAATAAGAATAGAAAACAAAATCAACAACATCAGGAGAGATCTAGGACATCTTACCCAGTTTATAAGCGGGAACGCGTCCAAACGTGTCACACAGGGGGCAAACAAGATCAAATCTAAGTCTCCCAACAGAACACTGCCAGAAATCCTCGATACCTTGAAACAAAAACTATCTGTATATGCCGCAAGACTCCGTAGATACAAAGAATCAAATGAGAGGAAAGACACCAACAACCTCTTCCGAAGAAGCGAAAAACAGTTCTACCGGAAAACTATGTACAACAAACAGATAGCAGTGACTGAACCACCAAACAAACAAGAACTCACAGATTATTGGAAAAGTATCTGGTCAGAACCCAAACAACACAATAATAACACCCCCTGGATCAAAGCCGAAGAAGACAAACATAAACATGTGACAGAACAAGAAAATACCACATTTAATACACAAGAAATTACAGAAACTATCAAACACACACACACAACTGGAAATGTCCTGGAATAGACAATATACAAAACTTCTGGTACAAACAGTTTACCACCACACACGAAGCACTCACACACCAAATCAACAAAGCCATTCTACAACCACACACATTTCCCACTTTCCTCACACAAGGAATAAACATACGTTAAACCCAAAAGCTCAGACACCACAAACCCGTCAAACTACCGACCTATCACCTGTCTTCCAACCCTATACAAGATCATCACAGCCACAATATCGAAGAAAATAGAACAACACCTAACAGACAACAATATCCTCACAGAAGAGCAGAAGGGATGCAGGAAAAATAGTCGAGGATGCAAAGAGCAGCTGATTATAGATAGCGTGATTATGGGACAAACCAGAAAAGAACACAGAAACCTTCACATCGGTTACATAGACTATAAAAAAGCCTTCGACTCCATACCCCACAGCTGGTTAATCAGGGCCCTAGAAATCTATAAAATCAACCAACACCTCAGGCAGTTTCTCGCGCAAATTATGAAAACATGGAAAACCAAAATACGCCTAGAAACACAAACCGAACGGATCCAAACAGAAGAGCTGTACATCAGACGGGGTATATTTCAGGGAGACTCGCTCAGTGCTCTATGGTTTTGCCTCTGTCTCAATCCACTCTCAAATATACTAAACAAAACAGAGCATGGCTTCAATATTAGACACCAAAAAGAGAATCAACATAAAATAAACCACCTCCTATATATGGACGACATAAAACTCTACGCTGCCACACAAACACAGCTGAAAGAACTCCTCAAAATCACAGAAATATTCACCTTAGATGTCAATATGGAATTTGGTATAAGTAAATGCAAAGTGCTCCACATCAACAAAGGCCAATGGAAGCACCACCATGAGACAGAAACCATCAACAATGAAACGCTCGATAACATGTTCGATAAAGAAACATACAAATATCTAGGCTTCCAACAAAGCACCAAACTCAACCACACTCACATCAAAACAGAGCTCAGAACCGAATTCAAAAACAGACTGACGAAACTTTTGCAAACAAAACTCAACTCTAAGAATCTCACTAAAGCCATCAACACGTTCGCTATACCTATACTCACATATTCATTTGGTATCATCAAATGGTCACAAACAGACATAGAAAATATTCACATCCTTATACGATCTCAATTCACCAAATACAGGAAATTACACCCCAACGCATGCAAAGAAAGACTTACCATCGAGAGGAAGGCGGGAGGAAGAGGAATTATAGACATCAGATCATTACACACAAAACAAATACAAACACTTAGGAAATTCTTTCACAGCAAGCAAACCAGCCTCCACACAGCGACAGTGAAAGCAGACAAAAACTACACACCTCTCGACTTAGCCCGGGCAGAACACTCAGCAGACACACACAGTCACACCCAATTACAACAGGAAAAGATGAAAACGTGGTCAGAGAAAACACTCCACGGAAAACACAGATACCACATAGAACAAGACCACGTAAATAAAAAACAATCATACACCTGGTTACGGGATGGGCAGCTATTCCCTGAGACTGAAGGCTTCTTACTTGCCATCCAGGATAAAGTCATATTAACCAGAAACTACCAAAAGCATATCATCAAAGACCCGACTATTGCAGAGGACAGATGTAGGAAATGCCACCAGCAGAAAGAAACGATCGAACACATAACGAGCGGATGTAAAATATTGGCCGGAACAGAGTACACAGCCAGGCATGATTCAGCTGCCAAAGTGGTTCACCAAGCACTAGCCACAACATACAGACTCATAGAAAACACAGATCCCTACTACAAATACACGCCAACATCCATACTTGAAAATGAATATTACAAGCTCTACTGGGATATCGGTATCCATACAGATAAAACAGTCTCCGCCAATAGACCCGATATTACTTTTCAGTGCAAAAAAGGAAAAGTCACCTATCTGATTGACATAGCTGTCCCCAACGACACAAACATCCAAGCGAAATACACAGAAAAAATTTCCAAATACACAGACCTTGCAACGGAAATAAAAAGGCTATGGAGACAGGAAAAAGTCATCATTGTCCCCCTCATTATATCAGCCACAGGCCTTACACCAATAACATTCACACCACATTTAGTGCAATTGGGACTCAACACGGACATACACAGAAACATTCAGAAGTCAGTGATTTTGAAAACATGTAACATTGTCAGGTCATTCCTTAATACGGAATGGTAATAGCGTTTGTGCTGACTTGGTTTTGGCCCGTCAGCCAAACATGGAACCACATTGATCAAATGTGAGAAAGAAGAACTTTTTGTAATAATAATAATCTATATACCAGCAGAAAGAAACGATCGAACACATAACAAGCAGATGTAAAATATTAGCCGGAACGGAATACACAGCCAGACATGACTCAGCGGCAAAAGTAGTTCACCAAGCACTAGCCACAACATACAAGCTTATAGAAAACACAGATCCATACTACAAATACACACCAACATCCGTACTTGAAAATAAAGATTACAAACTCTACTGGGACATCAGTATCCATACAGTTAAAACAGTCTCCGCCAATAGACCCGATATTACTTTTCAGTGCAAAAAAGAAAAAGTCACCTATCTAATTGACATAGCTGTCCCCAACGACACAAACACCAAACGAAATACACAGAAAAAATTTCCAAATACACAGACCTTGCAACGGAAATAAAAAGGCTATGGCAACAAGAAAAAGTCATCATTGTCCCCCTTATATCAGCAACAGGCCTTACACCAACAAAATTCACACCACACTTAGTACAATTAGGACTCAACACAAATATACACAAAAACATCCAGAAGTCAGTGATTTTGAAAACATGTAACATTGTCAGGTCATTCCTTAATACACAATGGTAATGCGTTTGTGCTGACTTGGTTTGCGCCCGTCAGCCCAACATGGAACCACATTGACCAAATGTGAGAAAGAAGAACTTTTTTGTAAAAAATAATAATCTATATAATATATATAAAACGCAACGTCTCTCTATCTGTCTGTCCGTTAGTGTGCTTATCATTCGAAAACTACTCATCCGATTTACGTGATTTTTTTTTAATTCTTAATTTAATATATCTCAAAAAAATCTATAATATATATAAAACGTTAAGTCTCTCTATCTGTCTGTCTATCCATTACTGCGCTTAGCACTCAAGAACCACTTATCCGATTTACGTGTTTTTTTTTTATAAAATACAAAGGGAATAAACAGAGACAAAATGCTAATATGTAAGAAAAAAGATGGAAGTTTAGCAGTAAGCTTCGCCGAAAGACTGAATAGATGGGGGGGATGGGGGGTCCGCACTCGTGCCGTTCCTGGAGCGCTTTAGGGACTTCCCTGCAGCACGTGTGCTAGACCCATAAAAAAAAAAAAATACTTTAAAGAAACACTAAATGGAGATGAAAATGAGTTGAATGGAAAGTAGGAAGCAAAATTAACTAAAGGGCAGGAGGGGACAAATAAACCATGCAAAGAAGAAATAAGAGAAATACTCAGAACCCAAAAAAAAATAAGGCCCCGGGTGGAAATTGTAGAACTGATAAAAGCTGGAGGAGATCTGGAAAATGAAATATGCCGGTTGGTGCAAGAAATATGGGAAACAGGCGCCAGTTAGCTGGAGCGAGTCGCTCATTTGCCCAATATACAAAAAGGAGAAAAAACTATATGTGCTAATTATAGACCAATAGCCTTACTGGATGTCGTGTACAAGATAGTAGTGTTGACTATCAAAAACAGACTAGCAGAGAAAGCCGAGTCTATCCTGGGAGAGTACCAGTGTGGATTCAGGAAAAATAGATCGGTTGCAGACCAGATATTTTCGATTTTTTGCAGACCGATATTAAGCAAATTTAAGATAATATCTTAGAACAAAATTTGGCACTACACTTGAACTTTGTGGATTTCAGAGAAGTATATGACTCTGTAAATAGAGAAGAACTTTACAAGATAATGGAAGAACTAAAAATTCCAAGTAAATTGATTCGCATGGTGAGAATGACCCTGAAAGACACAGAAAATAGAGTTTTGGTTGAGGGCAAAGTATCAGACAAGTTTAAGGCGAAGAGAGGATTAAGACAGGGGAACCAATGTTGACATGTTTATTTAATTTGATACTAGAGAAGATAATTCGGGACTCAGAAATAAAAAAAAATGGAACGATATACCAACAAACCTGCTAATGCTTGGCCTATGCGGATGATGTAGCAATGATTGCAAGAGCCAAAGAGAACCTCAAAAAAGCCATAAGTAGGATAGAGGAAAGGGAAAGGATGAGAGGACTAAAGATAAATGAGGAAAAAACAAAATACATGGAAATTACAAAGAAGAAGGATAATAAAAACAACAAAAGTTTAGATATAATAAACAACTTAGGGAAAAGATATATGTTTGAAAAAGTAGACAATTTTAATTATCTGGGAGTAACAATAACAGAGAGTGGACAAGAAAGGACGGAGATACAAGAAAGAATAGAGAAAGGACAGAGATGTTTGGGGGCAATGAATCCAATATTGAAATCAAAGAATGTATCAAGAAATGCAAAAGAAAGAATATATACGACAGTTGTCAGACCCACGGTGACATATGGATGCGAAACGTGGAAACTGAATGCAAGAAAAAAGGAGACGTTGGAGGTGTGGGAAAGGAAAGCTTTGAGAAGAATCTACGGAGGAAGGAAAGAAGAGGGACTGTGGAGAAGAAGAACAAACTACGAATTAAAATGCCTATATACGAAACCCCTTATAAGCCAAATCATAATAAGCCCGCGATTAAGATGGTTGCGACACGTGGCAAGGATACAGGAAGAAAGACAGGCAAAGCAAGCTCTAATAAGAGGAGTGGTTTTGGAAGAAGAGGCAAGGGTAGACCTCGATCTACATGGATTCAGGCAGTAAAGCAAGATCCGGGGTTGATGGGACTCCCGCACTGGGAAAAGCTAACAGGAGACAAACAGAAGTGGAGACAAGTTTGCAACCAAGCCATGGGCCTCTAAGGCCCATTGAGCTATATAATAATATAAACATAACGAATAAGCAGTGACGATAAAGGTGAATCAAGTCCACGCGAGCGGAGCCGCGGGCACGGCTAGTATATATATATATATATATATATATATATATATATATATATATATATATATATATATATATATATAAACTAAAAAGATGAAAATAAACTATGTTGTTGAACAATAGCAATTACCGAAGGGTCAGGGAAAACAGAATAAAGATTTCTTGAACATTATTCATCAAAATGTACAACGTTTTAGAAACAAAATTGAGAATATTCTAAATATTAAAGACATCGATATAGCTTATGTAACAGTGTAAAATAACTGTCAATATTGTAATTTGCAGTAACTTTAATATTGATTATCTGTATTCTTCTATTATTGCTGGGAGTTTGCAGGATTTGTTACAGAGCTACGGTTTATCAAATAATTTCATCGGTGCAACGGGCGTGCACGGAAACTCGGCAACGTCCATTGATTAAATCTGTACAAGTTATGGGTTCTCGAAACTACATTCTTATGTTTAGAACAACTGTTTGTCAGATCACTCTACTCAACTCTTAAAAATACCATCATCAACCAATACCTTTAGAAACTCTCTACAAAAGAGATTACAATGAAAATAATATTGAAAATTTTAGAATGCATTTGAACGAGGAATCTTAGCAGGATGTGTTCCAGGCACCCGACGTCGAAGATGGATTCAGTTTATTTCTAAACTGCATACTTTACTATATCAATGTATCCTTCCCTTTAAGAGAAGTTAACTTTTGCAAGAAAACCAAACAGAATTCGTAGATAACGGTGGGTACCAGGAAATCCTCCAAAACACTAAAAGACTTATTTTAGAAAAAAAAATGAGTCCAAGAGTGAATATGACATAATTCATTATAAAATGTATCAAAAAATATATAGGAGAGTGATTAAACAAGCAAAAGTAATGCATAACAGTAACATGTATTTCGAATCGAATAATAAATTCAAAGCTGCTTGAACAATTGTGACTAAAAACATTCAGAATCCTAAAAAATCAAAAATAAATATAGAAACCATAACAACCAATGAAGAGGGAAAAATTATAAGAAACAAAAAATACAATGCAAACTGTTTCAATCAATATTTTATTAATCTTACTACGAAATATCCTTTAGCCAGCATAACTTCACCTGTAGTTCATAAACAATCTGTACTTTCAAATACGATGATCTTGAGATCGGTGAGCGAATATGAAATTATGGAAAGGATTTTTAAGTTGAAGTAACCGGTCAAGTGCAAGTTGAATTTGCACAATTAGTGTTCCGTACGTTGATTGCTTTTTAAAATAAAAAATGTTGTTACGGTGGTATAAAATGATCAGTGACTTCACAAAACACACCCCAAATGAGTTTTCAACAAAGTTTGTATCTAATCTTCACTGAAAATTGATGACCTTGAAATGTTTGTTTTTTTTTATATGCCAGATAAATTATTAAAGGTCATGCACTCGTGATAATTGTCGTTTAATCTACACCCCCTGGAGAATATTCCAGAATTTTTTCAAAATTTTTTGATCAGTACTTTTCGACATAAGGCAGGGGGACAGCGATTTTTCGCGATTTTTTAAAAATAATAAAAAGAAAAGTGTGCGCAAGTATTACATTATATATATATATATATATATATATATATATATATATATATATATATATATATATATATATATAGAAAGAGGAAGGACAGTAACAGGGCACTGGCAACAAACAATCCTAAGTTTAACTACTGGGAAACGCCCTTATAAGGAGAAGAGATGAGCAATCAAAGATCTAAAGGCTCTAGTATCTGCTTTTTATTTTTATTATCGAGCTTTCGCTGCCTAATGGTAGCTTCTTCTGGATTCTAAAAATGCAAACCAGGTACAGAAAATAAACCAAAACGTTCGTTTTTTAAAATGTGATTAAATGAATTGTACGACTGTATGTGAAAATTACTTACAAAAATGTCAGCAGTTAGTTCATTTCTGGTGAAGACAATGAAATTTGCATTTTTGTTGGCCAGGTAGTTTGAATGATTACACAAACATGATTAAAAGACATTTAGAGAGTTACACAAAAATTAAAAATAAAACTTTGTCAATAAACATTAGTTAAAAACACTTTTTGAAGACTGAAACATAACTGCAAGAAACACCATGATGTTGAAATGGTACTCCATTTTAAAATTTTTTGACGTCGAGTTTAGTAACTATTTAGTGATATTTTAGTCCGAACCGGATATTGTTGGTAGTCTATGTCGTCATCAGGTCGACAAAAAACCATAAAAAGCATTGAAGTTAGGGATGTGGTAAATTTTTTAGGTGGATGCTAATTTTAGATAAATTATTAATTATTAATGATATCCATTAATTTTATATAAAAAAAAGGGGGACTTAAATTTGATGAATGTTACTCTTCGACGAGTTATTTATTATTAATTATATTAATTCTTTAATTTTATAATCAAGAGATTCATAGACTAATTTAAAAATTTAAAAATTTTAAAAGAGAAAATTAATACTGGACATTATTTATTATTTGTCATACTTAATTTTTTAATTATTTAATTTTAACAAGAAGACATAGAAAAGTAACTGATAATAAATAGCAAAAATGTCAGAAGGAGAAAAGAAACGTCAACTTTACTAGAAACTAATTTTTTCATAAAGATCGTTCTTTTTTATTGGTTTGGTATAGTTTTGTGTTAGTAAATAAGTATACATGGAGCTCAATCCTTCTATGTCTTTTTTGTGATTGAGATTATTTTTACAGGTTTTTATGTAACACATTTCCAAGAAACTTCTTCTGAAATAATTAGTCTCAACATCCAGAATGAAGCTGTTGTTATATTGTACTCTGTGATCTGTATTATTTACGTGTAAGCTCAAGCTAGTTGCGTTAGGTTTGTGTTTACTATCACTTTTGTGTAGCGCTAATCTTTTAGAGAGCTTTTGTGAAGTTTGTCCAACGTAGACCAAACCACATTGACAGGGAATGCCATAGATTATATTAGATCTTTGTAAAGTATCGGTTTTATCTTTTAAATTGGTATAAAAACAATTCATTCTTTTTATGTTGTAATTAGCAATTTTAATGTTAGCATTTTTAAAAAGAGAAGACAAGGACTGGGAAAGGCCTTCAATGTATTGTAACTTTCCTACTTTAATATCGACATTAGTGGTGACAGTTGGATTAATTTGAAGGGGGGGTCTTTGGAAATTCTTTTTAATTAGAGCTTTAGGATAGTAATTGTCCAACAAAATGTTTTCTAACAGTTTTACATTTTTTTCTTTAAATGAGGGGTGGCAAATCTTATCTATTCTGTTCTTTAGTCCTCTGATGATGTTCAGTTTCTGTTTCATAGGGTGATAAGAATGGAATGGGATATATCTACCAGAACTTGATTTTTTCCTATACCAGTCCAGTTTGACTGTATTATTTTCTGAGCGTACAACCCTAGTATCCAGAAACGGAACAGCACAGTCAGTCTCCTCCTCAACAGTAAATACTAATTTATGATTGAAAGAATTGTAAATGTTAAGAGTGTCCTGTACACTTCCGGCCGGTAAAGCGACTAACAAGTCATCTACATATTGAAAAAGAAGGGGAAATTCAAATTCAACCCTTGAAATAACAAAATAAAGAAGTTTATTCATAACAATTTCGGCCAGGATTGGTGAAATAGCACTTCCCATTGGGACGCCAATTTTTTGTCTGTAGAATGTACTATTGAAGGAGAAAAATGTATTTTCATATAAAAAAGTAATGATTAGTAGAAACTCTTCTTTAGGAATATTACATATTTCTTCTATTGATGTGAAATGTTCATTTAATATTGATATAATAAGGTCTAGAGAAATGTTAGTAAACAGTGAAACTACATCGAAAAAAGCAAGTACAAAACCCTCTGGCAAAATAAAGCCATTAACCTTCTCTGCAAATTCGAAGGTATTTTTAATTCTGAATTTATTAAAAGTTGAAAAAAGCTGTTTCTAAAATAGAGGTTATATATTTAGCAAGTGGTTGTGTAGATGCTCCTACACAGGAAACTATTGGTCTTAGAGGTATATCTGGTTTATGTATTTTTGGTAGACCATAATATTTGGGACAAATCCCATTATAAAAAAAATTTACCACATCCCTAACTTCAATGCTTTTTATGGTTTTTTGTCGACCTGATGACGACATAGACTACCAACAATATCCGGTTCGGACTAAAATATCACTAAATAGTTACTAAACTCGACGTCAAAAATTTTAAAATGGAGTACCATTTTTTTTTGGTGTTTCTTGCAGTTATGTTTCGGTCTTCAAAAAGTATTTTTAACTAATGTTTATTGACAAAGTTTTATTTTTAATTTTTGTGTAACTCTCTAAATGTCTTTTAATCATGTTTGTGTAATCATTCATACTACCTGGCCAACAAAAATGCAAATTTCATTGTCTTCACCAGAGATGAACTAACTGCTGACATTTTTGTAAGTAATTTTCACATACAGTCGTACAATTCATTTAATCACATTTTAAAAAACGAACGTTTTGGTTTATTTTCTGTACCTGGTTTGCATTTTTAGAATCCAGAAGAAGCTACCATTAGGCAGCGAAAGCTCGATAATAAAAATAAAAAGCAGATACTAGAGCCTTTAGATCTTTGATTGCTGATCTCTTCTCCTTATAAGGGCGTTTCCCAGTAGTTAAACTTAAGATTGTTATATATATATATATATATATATATATATATATATATATATATACATATTACTCGTGGTTTCACAAGCTTTCATTTGACACCACACTCGATGACCTACTAAAAAAAATTTTTTTAGTTTTCACCCCCCCAAAACTAACCCCTTAAGTCAAAATTTGACTTTCAAGACTATATGGCTTTGATGAGGCCATCAATTTCTATATTATAACTAACTTTCAACTTTCTCTGACAAATAATTTCGGAGAAAATCGGGTGTGACAGACAGACAGACACCGAAGTGATCTTATAAGTGTTCCGTACGAAGCACTAAAAATTCAAAGCAACAGATACCTTCATTTCTAATAAAAAAAAAAAACAGCTGGCTTATTGTTGCTTCCACTAACATATTTGGTGAACTGGTCTCTGGAAAGTGGCATCTTTCCGAAAGTTTTGAAACATGCAAAAATTGTTCCGCTTTTTAAGAGAGCAGATTCTCTTCTTATGGAGAATTGCAGACCTATAGCCTCATTACCTGCTGTATCTAAAATACTTGAGAGAATTGTTTATGATCAAATTGTCCCTTTCCTACAACGTTTTGATATCCTAAGACCTTCCCAACATGGTTTTTGTCGTGAACGATCTACTCATTCTTCCATCTGTCAATTTTTAAACAATGTTTATGAATCACTTAACGACCAGTCTAAATGTTTCGGCATTTTCATGGACTTAAGTGAAGTATTTGATTTGGTGAATCATGCGTTGTTAATAAGGAAACTTGAAAATGATGGTCTAAGACAAAAGATTGATGAATGGATAGGATCTTACCTGGCTAATAGATGTCAATCCGTACAGATCGACGACGTAAGATCGGAAAAATTGTCAATTTCTTGTGAGGTGCTCAAGGATTCCATCCTGGCTCCTTTTAGCCCAAGTAATGGTCAATACATTCTATGATTGGTTTCTAGGTAATAAACTACGTTTAAATGTGGATAAAACTGTTTTCATAAATTCTACACCTAGGATTCATAATTTGGATAAATCCTATTTCCTTAAGATTAAAAATCGTTCAATACGACAAGCATCAAGTACGAAATTTTTGGGTGTCTATATTGATAATTGGCTTAGTTGGGACATACATGGTGATGAACTGTGGAAAAAGCTTGCAGTCACTACACAGGCTTTATTCAGGTTAAAACAAGTGAGCAATATTGAAGTTCTGTTTTTGTACTACTACGCTAATTTTTTTAGTCGTGTAAAATATGGGTTGATTTTCTGGGGTAATACAAGATATTTAAATAGAGTATTTCAAATACAAAAGCGTATAATTAGAATGATTTCTGGAGCACATAGATTGGCTTCATGCCGACCTATTTTCAAAAAATGGGGAATCATGACATTACCCTCGCTGTATATATTAGAACTAATCCTATTTGTGAGAAAGAATATTCATAAGTTTAAACATTCTCAATATCGTAATTACAATACTAGGGGCTATAACAATATAGTGTATCAGATTTATTCACTTAGCATTACTGAAAACAATATATATTATGTTGGTGCAAAGATTTACAATAAGTTATCGGATAGATTTAAATATATCTCCAATGAGAAAGAATTTAAAAACACCATCATTTCTAATATATAACAACTTTTATAGCTTGGAAGAATATTTGAACTGTTTAATTGATTGAACATCTCTAAACTTTACCTTTTCAGATATTATAATTCATTAATTTACGCTTGTAAAAAATGTGTGTTTTCTTTTCTATTTTTTAGTTGCTTTAAGTTTACTTTTATAATTTAATTTATAATTAGGGTAGAAATATATAATAAGACTATTTTTAGTCAATTTCCACTAGTTTATTTAAATTGCGATGAAGCGTTTCGGTGTCGATGCAGCTTCTTCGAATCTACATTTTAATTTGTCAAGTTAGGTTTAATGTTCACATTTTTATATAATTTCTTAATTACATTTAACAATACATTCTACAATAGTAAGGAAGGGTTAATTACGGGGAGTCCATTAAGTCCATTACTTGCCGAAATTTTCATGGACAGTATTGAAACAATGATATTTAACAACTATAATAACAATAGTAATAATTGTCGATACTGGTATCGATACGTAGACGATATAATTGTATGCTTTACAGGTACGACAGACAATTAACTCACAATGGAAAAAGAAGTCGAAAGGAAAATCAACTTCCTAGACTTAACAATCAGTAAAAACCATGAGAAAACATGAATTTGCAATATATCACAAACCTTGTCATACAGATACTACAATTCACAATAGTTCTTACCACCCTAATCATCATAAACTGGCAGCTTATCATAGTTTTATACGTAGACTAACCAATATCCCCTTATCAGAGGACAATTTTACTAAAGAATTAAACTACGTAAAACAAGTAGCCGTTAACAACAGTTATTCGGTTACTCTAATCGATAACATCGTTAGGAAAAAACTTAGAAACAAGGCAATCTCAGAAATATACCCACGTTTTAAGGAGAGAAAAACCACATTTAAATGCTTAACCTATTTCGGCAAACCAACAGAAAAAACTGGGAAAATTTTTAAATCAAAAAGATATCAACATAGCTTACAAGACTAACATACTATAGGGAAATATCTCTCAAAAAAACTACAAACCACAAATCAATAAAGATAATAAATTAGAGGTTTATCAATTAACATGTGGGTCATATCCTAAAACATACATAGGACAAACTGGACGTACATTTATACAAAGAATTACAGAACACGAAAAAAGTTTCATCCATAGAAAGTCTATTTCAACATATGCTAATTATCTTTTAACAGAAAATCACACATTTAACAAGAATTCCAAAATTTTACACACCCAACAAAAAGGTTTAAAACTAAACCTTTTAGAGACAATGCAAATAAATCGATTAAGGGCTACAGGTACTCAACGACCAGGTAGATTTAAACAATTCACCATTATTGAATTTATTCTCCTAATTCCAAATCTGTGTGGGTTTGCCAATACTATCAATGTAATTTAATTAGGTGTAATATTATAATTTAGAAATTGTATAAAATTGTGAACACTAAACCTAACTTGACAGTATAAAATGTAGATCCATCAAAAAAGTCCAAGGATGAGGTTGACTTTAGAAAACATCCCTAAGTATGACATCTAACATCCCCGAATAATAAAACTGTACCGAAAATATGACTACGATTTTGTCCCTATATATATCTACACTTTTTTTAAACGCAAACATTATAGATGTGGTTTAAATTAAAGAATTATATGATATTGCTCATACCTGGGTTTTAATTTTCATGTCCTTGTGAATAATCACTTTCCACTTCATTCATTAGTTTAACATAATCTTGCGCCATTTTTGCAGTATAAACTCGATTTTTGATGCAAAGTGCAAGTTTTTACGTTTTATATGTTCAATCTACAGAATAAACCTATGCACTGCTACTGACGATAATTGCATAGTTTTATTTTCAGTTCAGTATTGCCAATTCAATTCTGCTAAATTAGACTGCTAATAAAAAGTATAAATTGTTATATTTAAAATCTAGAGTCGTCTAAAAAATGAATTTCAGCATCTAGTTTTTTAAAAAGGGAAGGCCTTTTATTATTAGTAGCCAAATTTTTAATAGAAAAATGACATACAAGCCCAATAAATTTATTTAAATGATTTATTTCTTCAGTTCAATCAGAAAATCCATCCAACAATAATATACTTTTGCGTCAATTTGTAAAATATAGTTGAGGGTCGTGTTCACATGCTTAAATAATTTCGATGAGTAAGCAAAACTGACACAAGCAGTTAAATGGGGATAAATAGGGTGACTAATTCGACACAAAGAATTGGTTTTTGCTCAAAGACTATCTCATGGTGACCCAATCAACTACCATTCAGCACCTGTAATGATCGTTCCAAGAAAGTTTGAATCTTAACGAGCTGTCAAACGGTTATACACAGTAGATTTTGCATTTCCCGTTACACTTTTAAACATTCAGACGAATAAGTTCATATCTATTTCGGTAGAATTTCACATCTTTTGGATCTCCCGCTAGGTGCGTCATAATTCGTAACATCTTCGTTCGGACCCTCAAGAGATGCCAAGAAATTATAGACGAAACCAAGGAGGTAGACAATCAAAGAATTAAACAGAACAAGAAACAAACTTGGCTACAGTCATTAGTCAACTGATATTTGCGAGGAAGGTATTGTGTATATAACCATTTTTTTCTAAATGCGCTTACCACCTGAACTAATTTAAGGATACATTTATCATTTATAGTGCAAATAAAATTAATAAAAAAAAATATAATATTCTACGAAGTGTAACAATCAGCTTTATCTTCTTAACTAATATTATATGATATGGAGTTTGTTTATTATAAGTAATTTCATTTCAGTAAATAATGTTTTAATAATTTCAAGAGAATCTTATCCGGGAATGCATGCATGAGTCTCTGTTTCGTGCTGAATATAATAAAATATAGTGTAACACTTACAGTAATTCACCTTCTAACCCTATGTTACCGTTTATTCCTGATTTACTTCAACACATTTCACTCCTTTCCCTTAAACCATACGACTCAAAAACTAGTACTATAATTGACCGAGTAAAATTGGAAAATAGGTTTTTTGTTATATAGATACTTTTAAAAGTGGTTGGTTGCTTGGTTTTAGACAGGGTAGACAGTTCCTGTTTGTGTACTGCAGCCTCTTAGCTTAATGTGTTCCCATCTCTTATCATCATTATCAGCTTCTTTTCAAGCCCTTCATGTGGTAATTTATCGCTACGATCTAGATCAGGGGTACCACGGGTACCTATTGAAAGTTTACAAATTAATTCTGTAATCTGTGACATGTTTCGAAATTAAGTAAATAATCGAAGACAGTATTACTTTAACGATACAAACAAAAACGATATATTATATAGGTCACTAGGTATTATTACCAAAAACTACAAAATATATATTTTGTAATTTATAATTTTACTGAATCCATTGGTTTGGCTTTAATTTCGGCAAGTATTAAAGACGGCAAGCCTCAAAATATAAGCCTAGGCAAAAACACAAATAAACGTCCTTAGTTCAGATCAAAAGAGCCGCTATAAGGCGGTTTTTGTTTGACTTGACTTCAATCGTTCCAACGCGCGCCACAACTCTTTTTATATTGCCGAACTTTAGTTTTTGTTAGATTTAACTTCTAGGCGGCCCTTTGATTGCAATGGGCGCGTTGTAGATAATAATGTTTGTTCTAAGAAATTTAATAAACGTAATTATTGGAATTATCTGGAAACATTATTTTTCTATATATAGCAAGCGGCTACACGTTTGGATCATTTAGTATAGAAGTAACATCCGTTCCAGTCAATAGTCGTCGACAAGTTTAAAAATTAAAATTACATTGCGTTACGGCCGATAAGAAACAGAAGGTAGACGTTCGATCATTTCAAACTTCATGGACAACAGATCACGGTTTTGTACAGCAAAACGATCGGGCCATTTGTGTCCTATGTCGGAAAAGCGTAGTTTTCTGGACATCTAGTGTTCAACGACATTTCCAGATAAAACATGAATCGTCATTTAAAGATAACGCTGATAAAAGGGAGGCATTACAAAGAGCAAGTAAACCATACGAGAAACAGTCAACATTCTTTAGCAAACTTTTCCAAGGAAAAAATCAGGTAACTGAATGCAGTTTCAAAATTGCACAATCGTTGGCACAAAAGGGTAGGCCGTTCACTGACGGATAATTTATGAAGCAAACGTTTTTGAGTACTGGCGAGATTTTATTCGACGACTTGCTCAATAAGGATACAATATTGGCCAGGATTAGGGATATACCGGCATCAGCGCGGACCATCGAGAGACGAATTACCGAAATGACACAAAATGTCCAAAAACAGCAGAGAGATGCTATCAAACGGAGTTTTGTATTTAGTGCAGCATTGGATAAAAGTGTCGATATTAATGACATTGCCTGTCTGGCAATCGTTATGCGATACTTCGATGATGGCAGTGTGTATGAAGAGCTGATATGTCTGCTCACATTGCAGGGAACTACAAGAGGAGAGGATATATTTTCAGAATTTGTTAAACATTTTGAAAAGCGGAACATTGATTTAAATAAAAATTTTTGCGTAACGACAGATGGCGTTCCTGCTATGATTGGGAGACATAAAGGATTTGTTTCCCTTCTGATTGAACGCATGGGTCGATCAGTTTTGAATTTTCATTGCATAATTCACCAAGAGAGTTTGTGCGCTAAAATCTTCGCTGGAAGTTTAAAATCCGTGATGGATAGGGTGGTTAAAATAGTTAACTACATTGTCGGTTGTTCTTCACTGATCCATAGACAATTTAAGGCGTTTCTGCAGGAATTAGAAAGTGCATGTTCAGATATACCATGGCACAATAATGTGCGCTGGCTCAGCCGTGGTAAAGTGCTCTCTAGATTTGTGCAATGTCTGGGCGAAATTAAATCGTTCTTGTTGGAAAAAAATCAAGTGGATGCTTATCCTGAACAAGAAGATAAGAACTGGATCTGTATGTTAATGTTTCTTACTGATATTACAAACCATCTCAGTGAACTCAACTTAAAGTTACAAGGTTCAGGCAAAACATACGAATCCTGGAAATCATTCAATTTAAAAATAGATTTATTTATCAGCGATATTACTACAAACGCATATAAATATTTTCCAAATTTAAAAAGTTATATATCTAGTATCGACGATGGTGCACTAATAGCCGAAATTCTTAAATATATGACTAATTTAAAAGAGGAGTTTGTCGAGAGGTCAGGATTTTGATAAACATGGTCCTATGTTCGCTTTTTTAATCAAACCAGATTTAATGGATTTTTCCAGCAGTTGCTTTAACATATCTCTTTTCTCATGGATGGACATTAATGATTTTGATCTTCAATACATTGAATTTAAAAGCTCCGAGTTATGGAACACGAAATTTGTAGAATTAAGAAGGGTATTAGAAGGTGACTGCCAGAACCATTCAAACGAGATACTCAGTTGTTGGATGTAGCGTTTGCCATGCTTACAGCTTTCGGATCATCCTATATCTGTGAACAACTTTTTCCCATATGAGAGTGATTTTACACCCGTACCGAAGCAGGCTGACAACAGACCACTCGGAAGCATGTATGACACTGAAAATAACCAGACATGAACCGGATATAAGAAAACTCTCTAAAGAACTTCAAGCACAGGGTTCACACTAGGTCCTAGGACTAGTATAATAAAATTATTTGTTAAATGTTAAATTTTTTTTGTAATTAATTAAACCTTCTAAAAGCAATATTTTAAGTTAATTTAATTTTTGTTAATTTTAGTTGTAGTAAGTACCTATGTCGGCACGCAAAATGTTGTATGGATGAAAACTGGCACCCCTTAGTTAAAAGGTTGCCGACCCCTGATCTAGATCTTCGATCAGTTTATGTCTATTTTGAGATATAAAACTGGATATTCCTACAGGATGTGCATAGAAGTTTCCCCCTTTTCACCATATAGTCTGCATATCGTGGGGCCATTATAGATAGTCATTTTTCTGTAAATGCAGTTTGATCTGAACCGTTATTAAATTAAAGCCATCCGGTGTTAGTTTCCACAATTACGCCCCTCGCATGTCTTTAACTTAATGTTACGAGCCAACGACCTGAATGTTGCTAATATGACCATCTCTTAATTGTCATATTACCAATATACCAGACGCTGGCTCTGGACCTCTATATAGTTTTGTGTCTCCAAATTTAACGAACTCGTCGGCTTTCCATTATCTTTTATCACCGAATATCCTGGAACTCAGAGTAGTTTAACCCTGTTGTTCCTGGAGTATAGTTCTAACCGATCACACTCTATCGTGATTATGGGGTTGGCCTGATAGGCATCTAAAGTTTTAAAGCAGCTGGATTGTCTGAGCAAATATATAGTATATTTATTGGTTGCGGTAGTTTCGAGAACTCGTGAACACATATTTGTATTACGTAAATTTCTGTCTGGAATATGGTTGCATGTGTCCTTAGTCGGACGCTAATGATCCACTTGGGCTTTTCTGCGGAAATACCAGCGCCTATTCTGCTCGAAGTTTTTTAATCCGTCTCTGTAATAGACCAGATCCTTTGCCTTCGTCGAAGGCTCAATCTTCACCCATAGACTTGAGTGGCACGTAATTTTTATAGTCAGATTGCACACCCAAGAGTTTGGTAGTTGATTAAATCTATATTTTTGTAGTGTACCCAAATTGTGAAGGTTGTTGTTTTCATTCCCCATTTATACTCATATATATATATATATATATATATATATATATATATATATATATATATATATATATATATATATATATATATATATATATATATATATATATATATATATATATATATATATATATATATATATATATATATATATTATATTATATATATATATATTATATATATATATATATATATATATATATATATATATATATATATATATATATGTATATATATATATATATATATATATATATATATATATATATATTATATATATATATATATATATATATATATATATATATATATATATATATATATATATATATATATATATATATATATATATATATATATATATATATATATGTATATGTATATATATATATATATATATATATATATATATATATATATATATACATATAATATATGCATATATATATATATATATATATATATATATATATATATATATATATATATATATATATATATATATATATATGTACATTATATATATATATATATATATATATATAATATATATATATATATATATATATATATATAATATATATATATATATATATATATATATATATATATATATATATATATATATATATATATATATATATATATATATATATATATATATATATATATATATATATATATATATATATATATATGTGTATATATATATATATACATATATATATATATATATATATATATATATATATATATATATATATATACATATATATGTATGTTTCGGTGTAGCGCATCGATAGCTAAGATCATTTAGCGCCAGATCATGTTAATGTTATATTTTAGAATAAAGATCAGATTCCTTTAAAAAATCTATTAGACATTTTATATTGTTTGTATTTGGTGCAACTATTTGATGTAAGGGTCTCAGTAAATTATGTTTTGTTCTGTGTGGGAGATAATCATGCTTAAGAATATGTTTTATCGTGAGGGCTATATTACAGTGTTGACACAATGGAGAAGGTTCCCCTTTTAATAGATATGAATGAGTTAGATTCATATGACCTATGGATACTCTTCTCCATAAGATATTCTCTTTTCGTGTCAAACTTGAGAGATGAAAAGGTGAATATACTGAAGGCTTGGATTCCCATAATTTATTTTCTTCTTGTAAGTCCCAATAGAGTTGAAATAAATTTCTGATGATATCCTTGAATTGATTTATCCGGTCTTTTGGTGATAAAATTGTATTTAAGACTTTTCCAGAGGTGATTGCCAATTTGGCATTATTATCCGCCAAATCATTTCCCCTTATGTTGATATGACTAGGAGTCCACAACAGTACTAAGTTGTTCTTCCGGGCATCACTTACAAAAGGTCTATTATGTCTAACACTAATGGGATGGATGTTTTCAAAGAATTTATAGATTTCAGAGAACTAAGAGAATCAGTTATAATGACAATACTACTAATAATATTTGTTCTTAAAGCTGTTTTAATAGCTTCCCTAATAACTAATAATTCGGCTGTATACACTGTTGAAATTTTATTTAATTTATATTTATGAATAATGTTTAGTGCAACCACTGCTACACCCACTCCCAAGTCTGATTTAGATCCGTCTGTGTATATTGAATGTGATTTTGGTATTTGTCATGAATCAGTTGGAGAAACGATGATTTTATTCAAGAAGAGGAAATTGATTCTTTATTATATTTAGCCAAGCTAACATCTATCTTGGAAGCAGGGGCTGTCCAAGGGGGGAGTATTGGGAAACTTGATGAGTCAGGAGAAGTGAAATTTAATTCATGGGTGGAGAAAAGGCTCTTTATTCTGGATTGTATAGAATTCGGGTTGAAAGTTTTTAAATGTAACTGATGAAGTTTGAGAGCTTTTTTAATGTGAGGTCTGAATAATGAGGTGGAATAAAATCTCATTAAAGATTTTTGTCTTTGTAAGAAAAGGGGAGGCATAGAAGCTATGCATTGTAAACTTGGAATTGGGGAGGTTCTAAAAGCTCCTGTCGATAGACGTAGGGCCTGATTCTGGACAGTTTCTAGAGATCTTTTTATTGTAGGACTAGCTGCGTCGTAAATAAAATCTCCATAGATTAGTTTAGATAAAGTGATCGATCTGTAAAATTTAATTAAAGAGGGGAAGTTTGCTCCCCATGAGGTGTTTGATAATAATCTCATTATGTTCAAATCTCTCGATGTTTTTGTCTTAAGGTATTCAATGTGTTTTTTTCCCATTCAATCTTATCAAATATAAGTCCCAGCATAGTGATGTTATTTTTCATTGGAATGAGGGTATTGGATAAGGTTAGGGTGCTGATTTTAGAACAACCCCTTTTCCTACAGAAATGTATTACGGAACTTTTGAACGGAGAGAAGGTAAAAACCTGATTGCAATGACCAATCTGAAATCCTATTTAGGGCCGATTGCAAAGTATTAGTAATTGAAATATTATCCGATGAGGAGTTATAGATGATTATGTCATCTGCAAAGAGTCTGTATTGCGAAGAGGAAAAGCGTAGGGCTCAGGATTGAGCCTTGTGGAACTCCAACTTCAAACTTGTATTAATTTGATAATTTGTTGTTTATTCTGACTCTGAAAGAGCGAGGTTGTAAGAAATTTGGTAGATAACCATGGAGTTTCAATTTTTTTAGTTGGACTAGGATGGATTGAGTATTTGTAGTATCAAAAGCATTTTGTATATCCAGTGAGATAGCTGAAAGGTGAGTATTTTTGTGTATTAATTGGTTGATATCAGAGTCTAGAAAAGCTAAGTATTCTAATGCGGATCGATGTTTCCTAAAACCAAATTGATTGGGACTGAGAAGATTTTTTGATTCCAAGATCCACTCTAGGCGACTTTTTACCATTCTCTCTATTATTTTACAGAGTTTTCTTTTTAATGAAATTGGTACGTAACTACTTGGTTGGTTTCTCGGTTTACCCGATTTATGAATTGGCATAATAGTTGATTTTAGCCATAAAGATGAATAAGAATCTGTAGCCCATAGATGGTTTATGTAGTCCAGTATTATTTTTTTATAATTTGGGGCTAAATGTTTAAGAAATTAAGTATATAAATCGTCAGGACCTGAAGCGGTCATTTTAGCTCTTTGTAAGGAAAGATCAAATTCTTTTTGTGTCAAAGGATAGTTATAGTTTTCTAGATCTAAAGAATCGAAGTTGTTGAGGTGTAGCTGAGTTAATATTGATGAGTGGGTTTTATGAGCGGTTTTGTTATGAAAGAAAGTTGCGAAGCTGTTGCTGATAGTTTCTGGATTTGAATGCCATAAGTTATCTATTAACAGACCTGAAATATTTCTCGGTGGAGAGCTATTCATTTTTCTAAAACATCTCCACAATTCGTTAGAAGGAATGAAGGAATTTATTTTCGAGATGAATTTATTCCGGGAATAGATTTTTGCTTTTTTAATAATTCTCTTAGATGCTGCTCTCTTTATCTTAAAGTTTACGAAATTTTCACTCGTGGGGTGCCTCTTAAAGAGGTTCAAAGCTTTCTTTCTCTCCTTAATTGTCACTTGTATTTGAGGGTAGGTATATATGTATATATATATATATATATATATATATATATATATATATATATATATATATATATATATACAGCAGAATCTCACAACTTAGAACCACTTTGTGCACCGGGCAGTTCGAATTTCTGGACATCCTTTTTTTTTTTACAGAAAATGATAAAATTATAATAAAACTAGTTATGTAAGCTTTATTTTAACACAAAACAGTTTTTTTATTTATTAACATTTAATTAATTGAACATATTAAATTCATAGAAAAACTTTTAAAAAGTTTTTTAATTATTAGGTATTTAATTGGTTTTTAACATAAAATCAGTAATACTTGTTCGTTTTTTTGATTTATTTAAACTGGATACGACGATATCGTTACGGACGTCCAAAAGGTGAGACGTGTGTACTGGGAAATATATCACTGGTTTTGCACCATTTTATAACATTATTGATGTCTTCAAGGACTTTTAAATGAGGAATAGCTGGCGTTATGTCGACGTCGCTGCTATCTGAAGCCTCCTCATCGCTATTCTCTGCATCAGATCCGTCAGTAAACACATCTTCATTCCATTCCTCGATTTCATTTACATTTACGGAATTGTTTGGCATAATTTCATTCAAAAGATCAAGATTTATTTAAAGAACTTCATTGCAATCCTGATTTCGTTGAGCCAATTGTGCTAGTGGCAAATCATCATCGCTGTCGTAATCGCCTGAGTCGCAATTTAATAATTTGGACCAAGAATTTTTTAACACTGTCTGTTGTACCTCATCCCATGCTTGTTTCAACAATATTATTGCATCTCGGATTGAATGCCGTTTCAAAAGCTTATTAATATCACCACCATTACCAATTAATTGAGATAGCAACTTACTTCTGTAAATAAATTTTGTCATTTTAATAGGATTTTGATCCATTGGCTGCACAGCTGCTGTTACATTTGGCGGCAAGAAATATGCAATTATATTACCATCCTCACTTTGAAGTTTATCAATTGGTGCATGAGCGGAACGGTTATCTACAAGCAGAAGAGCTTTTGGGGCCAAATTATTGTCTTCAGAAAATCGGATGACCTGTAGAACAAAAAAAAAAATTAAAAAATATGGAACTTAAAATATGCATTGGTTAAACATACTTCTTTGATAAATATCTTGTGAAACCAATCATGAAAAATCCGGGAAGTCATCCACGCATTTTTCGAAAAGTCATAATGAAGTGGGTTATCAAATCCTCTGAAGCTTCTTGGCTTTTTAGCTTTTCCAATAACCAACGGTTTTAATTTGTGTGAGCCATCAGAATTTGCGCCTAGTAAAATTGAAACGCGTTCTTTTTGAATTTTAAATCCTTGGGCACTTTTTTTTCACAAGCAGCTACAAATGTTTTATCTGGAAGGCAACGGAACAATAATCCGCTTTCATCAGCATTATAGATTTGTGTTTCCAATAACCCCATTTCCGCGACTTTTGCACGAAATCTGTGTAGAAATGGAGTGACCTCACCAACATCACTCGAAAGTATTTCACTACCAATTTTTAAAAACCGTATTCCATGACGGGTTTTAAATTTGGAAAACCATCCATCACTTGCAGTAAATGCGTTTTCATCTTTATCGGGTACACTTCACTAAAAATTGACTTAGCTTTTGCTTTTAATACGGGCCCTGTCACTGTGTTCTTCTTTCCACGTTGATTTAAAAACCACTTATAAAGGCGCTTTTCCATTTCCTCATATTCTGCCTTATGTAAAGATTTTTTTTTTGCTTCCTGATAGGTGCTGGTAACTGCATCCATTATTTCTTGTTTTTTTGATTTTATGTAGCTGATGGAAGATTTTGTCACATTAAAATCTTGAGCTAAACGATTTCCACTCACGCCTTTATTAAGTCTTTTTAATATTTTAACCTTAGTATCCAAAGATAAGGTATTTTTTTTACGTTTGTTTGGCATTTTTTTTTTTAACTTTCACACGTATGAACACTTCACTTTGACCTTCAGTCATCAACTGACCCAAATTGTACACACCACGAATAACTCGGTGATTCCCCGTTTTATTTTTACTTTAATGAGCGAAAAAAAAAATATTTGTAGTGAAAATACAAAAAAAAAGTAAAAAAACTTCCAGAAATTAGAACACCCTGTTCTAATTTTAGAGCGTTTAATTTGGTTTTTCGCCTATTTAGTTCAATATTTTCTAGTGGAAATAAAAACCAAAAAAAAAACGACACTTCCAGAAATTAGAACTACAGGTTCTAATTTCAGAGCGTCCAATACATTGAAATGGCCGGTTCTAATTCTGGACGGTTCGAATTTGTGACGGTTCGAAGTTGTGAGATTCTACTGTATATATATAATATGTGAATAATTCAGACAAGTGAATAACGTGGCGTTGTGATATATATACATATATATATATATATATATATATATATATATATATATATATATATATATATATATATATATATATAGACGGGGTGGAATAATGATTCCACAGCATTTATTAATTAGCGTATCAAAAAGATGTTTAAATAAAAGTGACAGGGTGTTTTGAACTGCCAGTTCGAAGAAATTAAGCCATCTTGATATTTTTAAACGGAAAGCTAGATATTATTTGTCCAACATACCATATGTCTAAATTGAACTGTTTTGGAATTATTGTCATTTGAAATTTAAAATAAAAATAACCGGTCAAGTGCAAGTTGAACTTGCACAATTAGTGTTCCGTACGTTGATTGTTTTTAAATAAAAATTTTTATTAGGGTGGTATAAAATAATCAGTGACTTCACAAAACACACCCCAAATGAGTTTTCAACAAAGTTTGTTTCCAATCTTTACTGAAAACTGGTGACCTTGAAATTTTGTTTTTTTTTTCTATAAAAGATAAATTATTAAAGGTAATGATAATTTCCGTTCAATCTATACCCCGTGGAGAATATTCCAGGATTTTTTCAAAATTTTTTGGTCACTACTTTTCGAGATAAGATAGGGGACAGCGATTTTTCACGATTTTTTAAAAGTAATACGAAGAAAAGTGTGCGCAAGTATTACATTATATATATTTTTTATTCGTGTTTTCACAAGCTTTCATTTGACACCACACTCGATGACCTAGTAAAAAAATTTTTTTTTCACTTCCGATTTCGCCCCTCAAAACGAATCCCTTAAGTCAAAATTTATGTTACGGTAATATAAAATGATCAGTGACTTCACAAAACACACCCCAAATAAGTTTTCAACAAAGTTTATTTCCAATCTCTACCGAAAACTGGTGACCTTGAAATTTTGGTTTTTTTTCTATACCAGATAAATTATTAAAGGTAATGATAATTTTTGTTCAATCTATACCCCGTGGAGAATATTCCAGGATTTTTTCAAAATTTTTTGATCAGTACTTTTCGAGATAAGGTAGGGGACAGCGATTTTTCACGATTTTTTAAAAGTAATACGAAGAAAAGTGTGCGCAAGTATTACATTATATATATATATTTTTTACTCGTGTTTTCACAAGCTTTCATTTGACACCACACTCGATGATCTAGTAAAAAAAATTTTTTTTCACTTCCGATTTCACCCCTCAAAACGAATCCCTTAATTAAAAATTTATCTTACGGTGATATAAAATGATCAGTGACTTCACAAAATACACCCCAAATAAGTTTCAACAAAGTTTATTTCCAATCTTTACTGAAAATTGATGACCTTGAAATTTCTGTTTTTTTTATATACCAGATAAATTATTACAGGTAATGCACTCGTGATAATTTTCGTTCAATCTACACCCCGTGGAGAATATTCCAGAATTTTTTCAAAATTTTTTGATAAGTACTTTCCGAGATAAGGCGGGTGGACAGCGATTTTTCGCGATTTTTTAAAAATAATACAAAGAAAAGTGCGCGCAAGTATTACATTATATATATTTTTTACTCGTGTTTTCACAAGCTTTCATTTGACACCACACTCGATTACCTAGTAAAAAATTTTTTTTTTCACTTCCGATTTCACCCCCCAAAACTAACCCCTTAAGTCAAAATTTAACTTTCAAAACTACATGGCTCTGATGAGGCCATCAATTCCTATATTACTACCAAATTTCAACTTTCTATGACAAATAGTTTCGGAGAAAATCGGGTGTGACAGACGGACAGACGGACAGACGGACAGACAGACGGACAGACACCGAAGTGATCTTATAAGTGTTCCGTACGGAACACTAAAAAGACAAAAATTATTAATAAATACTCTAGGTTTAATTTTAAATCTGTCTAGCGTTAACAGGGAGGAATGACCCAATCTGTCATAGACAGCCTGAACAGGCACAGGAGTTAAGACATAAGATGCACATGTCATATAGAAAATATCAACCAGTGGATAAGAGGAAGAAAAGTGGTTAACAGTGTAATAAGTGTTTTATAATTTAACTATTACTCGGCCTCGGCAGAAAAACATTGGTAGATTTTGGTATACTTGCCCAACTTTCACATATTCCCCGAAAGATTTGTTAGATCTTGAATCGAATATAAGGCAACCCTACTTGACTATTCTCGAAATCAGAACGGATGTTTGGGGATTCCCCGTTGTTTTGTTTATATTGCTTACTCGCTCTCACGTGGTGTTTCATGGATAAGTGAGGATTTAGGGGAAGTACCGACTCAATACTTTCATATATATATATATATATATATATATATATATATATATATATATATATATATATATATATATATATATATATATATATATATATATATATATATATATATATATATATATATATATATATTGTAACGTGTGAAAAAATGTTGCCCCAAGCTTGAGCACAATTTTCTTGCAGCCCCGCTTTAATTTCTGATAATGAATTGAGTGACTAATGATTTTAAAAGAACTAAAGAAATTAAAGAAACACTAGCTCAGTTTTCCTTGGTAGAGAGATATGGGTAAGAGATAATTTTTGTACGTCTTTTTGGAATTAATTTCTATTTTTTTTAAAAGGCTTTAGCTGTACGAAATTTTGGGCACCATCCATTTTAAAATAGAAAGGATCTAACTTCAGCTAAAAAAATGGAAAAATGCTGAAGGGTTTTATGGGTATTACTGAAAAGAATTAGTCTAGTACAACTTATCCTGAAAAGAAAAATAAATATTCAGTGAGACACTAGCTTTAATCAAAAAAAGAAAATTTATTCTTGTTTTTTAAAATGAAAAGTTCTAACCTTTACAGTTTTACCTAACAAATTCTAGCCTAACTAGTAGTTGTTACATTAAAATTTCAGACTATTATAACTCCCGAAGACGAGAAATCGTGCTTTACACTTCACTTTTTAGTCTGTTTTACATTGCAGTTAAGTCGCTGCTCTCGAATAAGTCTATTGAAGGGAATTTTGTTGACTTACTGTTTTTTATTCCTGCTGTGATCGACTACGCCCGATTTCACACTTTTTCTTAACAAACACTGAGAAAGCTCACTACGGCTTTTATTTAAGACACTGGTGCTTTTACTTAGCGGCTCTGATGAAAAATTAGCCTACTTCGGCTAGATGGAAAATAGCCTCTCGGCTAGACGGTACTGCCTGGCTGCGGCTAGATGGAAAACAGCCCGGCAGCGGCTTGATGGTACTGCCTGGTTGCGGCTAGATGGAAAACCACCTCGATTTACGGTCTGCGGAGCCTTAAATAATCGTGCGACTTTTGCCAGTAATATCACGACGCTCCAATCAAAACTGCCGATCAAACATTCCACCAATCGCGGCGTAGCGAGAGGTTCGGTCAGAAACACGCACAACTCACTATATACCGAACGTCTGGGAATCCCTGTTTAATATACCGTTCGGAACAAAAATGAAAATAAGTACAATTTGAAATGGAAAAATCAGTAACATTACATGGTCTTAAAATCTAGGAAAAAATGAATGTTACATTTACCCCCTTCCAAAAAGAAATAGACTACACTAGTCTATTAAACTTAGGCTACTTATGAAAAGGGTACAAAGTGGTACACTATCACTTAATACTAAGGTCAGAACTTAAAACAAAATTACAAACTTCGGACCTTACTACTAGACTTAATTCAATTAAGCACTAATATTAAGTACAATGAAAACCAAATGAAAATCTTTGCATGTACACAAAAATCTTATAACTAGACTTAACTTAATTAAACACTAAGGTTAAGTACATCAAAAAGTAAATAAAAATCCTTGCATGAACATAGGAAATACCTTTCCAAAATAATAATCGCGGTCTTCTTATATAAAAGAATCAGCTCTGTAATTGTTACCAAAACAACAAATATAACTATGTCTAGACTCTTGTCTAAATCAAAAAAGTGAACTGAAATAAAATATGAACACCCCCCTTAAAATATTTTAAGGATTGTCTGAAAATTTTCTATTTCAGCAAAAGAAATTTATAAAAATTCTTAAATAAAGAAAAAAATAAAAAAATGATTCTAGTGCAAACACTTACACTAAAAAGAAAAAAAGTCTTGTCAGACCATTTAGCACAAGGCCAAAAAAAATATCTGGATAAATATCCAGACAACCGCTCGGGAAAAATCGCTATCCATGCTCTAGCTCATCGCTAAGAGAACATTCTAAATCTAGTATCACTACTAGTCGCACTCGGAAAATAATCGCACTCTATCGCGCAATGTCGACGTCCTAAGACATCTAGACATGCTAAAATCGCTAGGGAAAACTCTACATCGCGCAATGTCGACGTCCTGAGACATCCAGACATGCAAAAATCGCCAGGGAACTCGTCAGCTTATCGCCAACTAAACACTCTGGTATATCGCCAGAAAAAAACCTCGGCTCCTCGCCAAGAAAACATTCTGGTATATCGCCAGAAAAAACCTCGGCTCCTCGCCAAGAAAACACTCTGTAAATAGTCCTCGACTACACAAAGTCTGCGTTCTTAAAAGAACAACCTTGCCATTAACATAGTGAGCAGCTATAAAAGCTAACAATATCACTATAGGCACAGTGAATAGCTACAAAAGCTAAAATTCACTCTAAACACAGTGAATAGCCATAAAAGCTAAAATTCACCAAACTGAATGATCCTGCTTCTAAAAGCAATGTTCACTAAGAACAGAATGATTAGTCTGCGCACAACTAACATTCAAGGAAACATTCCCAACATAACTATATGAGACAGCTAGCCTCTAAATAGGACCTCCCTAAAGTCATAATCCTATATATGGGAGTCCATAAACAAAACGACTCAAAATCTCGCATTTTGAGCACATGCCCTCAGGCAACCAACATACACTGAAATATATACAGAAATATATACAGAAATATATACAGAAATACATACAGGAGTTCAAATCCCAAACTCTTGGTTATGATAACTCCATACTGAGCTTGGTGAAAGCTCTTAGCAAAGCTAATCAAATCTTCGGCACATCGCACCAAAGTGACAAATCTGCCTAGAAACATGAGCCAGAAAAAAAAACGCTCTCCGTCATTCTTCAGGGTGGCTACCCAGAGAAATAAAACTTAACCAGCATTGCGCCTCTTCAAGTTGCATGAAGAACCCTCGTGTACTGGTCTCGCCCTAGAACAACAACGAAAAACATTCAATCCATCCCACATAACAGGAGACAAACACTTCACCACGATATACTGAAAGGTGGAGACAAAAAAATACAGAATTGGTGACCCTGGAGTCCACCAACAAAAGGGAGTAGATTATAGCATCCACTAAACTAAAACGGTGTCTACCACACCACCATAAGTCAAAAAAATTAATCAATAGGGTGTTCCGAAATACACTACTGCCAACAGCCTGTCACCACTAATAGGCTAATTGGAGCTGAGGTCGACTACAGTAGTTAGGCTCTCCTTTGGTTCAAATAGAAATAACCATTGGGTAACAAAACCTTTAAAGGTCCCAAAGGTCAAACGTTCACCCCCCATAGACTACCCTTCCAATCAGTCTGTTCCTCAGGAAGACTAACTCCCTGCCAAACGTCGTAGCGGCATCTGTTAGCACCCGGTGCATCACAGCCTGTAAAAACAAATAACTCATGGGATACAACCTAAAAGGTTTACAAGGTTGACTTAACCAAGCTTCTAACGAAATTTTAAAAAACGAAAATGAGCTTAAGAAGCTACATGAAGCAAAAATTTCTCAAATTTTTGGTGGCGACGCAACAAAACTTTTGAAGACGACAAGAGCTTTTCCAGCTTAATCAGAAACAAGAAGAAAACATCGTCGACAGCTAAAATATTCGACCATGGTGTTAATCGTCTCCCTAGACAATAGCCTCTAGAAGAAACTGCTACAGGTATCAGGCATAACCGTTTTCTGTCAGCCCAAACTTCTAGATTACCTCTTGGAAATCTAAAAATTCGGTTAGGAATCTTCCTTCACTGCGCTTAGCCTCTCTTGACAAGGTTCTCATCTCGGTATCAGATTTTGATCATTTCTTTGTGAAACGACTGTCTTACTCTGCTCTCATCTCCTGTAAATGATCAGCCTTTAGTTCTCCTGCAGAACTTCAATTTTCTATCAATCTGATAGTAAACCGAAAAAACTCAACATACGCCTATGAGTCCATGCAAAAAAATTTTAAAAAAATTAGTGACTCAAAGGTAACGTTTAAACGGCTCTGGAAAAAAAATCGAAAATACCCTCAGTTTGTCAATTCAGAAGAAGATCTAAACCAAAATAATCCAAGTCTTAGACTTACTGGATAAACCAAAAACAATTTACTCTTAATTGCACCCAAAATATACCACTAAGGTAATAAAAATACACCCTCTCGGGTAGCAAACTTTGAAATTGCTCTTATTACATTTTGACTCTACATCATACAACACGAGCTTCATCCTGCGCTTGTCCTAACTCAAGATCACCTTGGATTGCCTCTAATCAAAATTTCGCTTCCAAGTGTCAAGAACTGGATATTATTTGGGGTCATAAGCAAATCAAATCCCGCGACCACCGACATACCAGTCTTATGATATATCCTGAGTGTGACTCTTTCGCAAGCTCGCAACAGCTGAGTCGATGCTAATCATCAACTACAATCAACCTAAGTTTGGGATATGGCCAATACCCAAAACCTTAGCAAAAACTATAAAAGTAAGCTATCCTCAGCTCAACTTTTATAACAGTCAAAAAAAATGAGGTCGTCACCTCCTACAGAGCAACATCAAAAAAAATTTAAGCAATTAACATAATGTAACTATAAATTATTCTTCTTCTGACAAACTTTCATTAGGGTTAGGTTCATTGAATGGTTTTAAGTCTTTAATATGCCATCGTCCTACTTTAGTCCCATCTAAATTAACTAAACCATAAACCAAATCCGAAATCTTTTCTCTAATCACGCAATGCACATACTTAGGTACCAACTTAGATGTGAATTTATCTGCTGCACTGGAAAGAATTTTATTTTTTCGCCAAACGTGATCACCTATCTTAAAGGAAAAATCCCTTTTTCTAAGGTTGTAAGACTTACTGTTCCGCTCATAGGCCTTATGTATCCTACTACGCACGTCGGTGAAAATATCTTTTAAACCCTTTAAATTTTCGGCGTACGCGCCCCTGTTACCCGGAATTATTTCGCTGTCAGTATTGACATCCAAGTCTAAGTTTTTATAATATGATCCAGATAGAGGTATATGTCTGCCGTAAACTAAGAAAGACGGTGTGAACCCTGTTACTTCGTGTCTCGCGGTATTTATCGCTTGTTGGATTTTGGAAATATTGCTATCCCAAGTGTCATGTGAATCCACGTAACTTCTTAAAGCGGTCCCGACTGTTCGGTTATTACGTTCCACAAAATTACATTGGGGAGAGTACACGGGATTAAAACGGATGTTAAAACCATAAGTTTCACTTAAGCTCTTAAAACTTTTAGAGGTAAACTGAGTACCGTTATCGCATATTAAGAGCGATGGAACACCGTGGATTAGAAAGACATTATTTTCCAAAATTCTCTCTATATATCCAGCTTTAGAGCTTTTCAAGGAAATAGCATGGTATACTTTGTAAACCAGCAAGAAACCACGAGAAGCCATTTATTTCCCTTTTTTGAACGTGGGAATGGGCCTACTAGATCAGCTGCTATGACTTGAAAAGGGTAATTAACCGTTTTCTCTTTTCCCATCAGTCCCATAGGTAGTGTATTTGGAGATTTCTGCGCTCCACATACTTCACAAGTCCTCACAAACTTTACGATGTCAAAACGCATTTTTGGCCAATAATACTGTTCCTGAACCCTGTGAAGAGTTTTATAAAAGCCAAAATGACCAGAAGTAGGAGGAGTGTGACACATGTCTATAACTTCCTCTCTCTGTGGTTTAGGAACTAGTATTTTCCACTCGGGTACATTAATTTTTAAAGGCAACTGGTTTGGGATAAATTTGTACACGAAATCATTTTCCACCTTCCACTGTGGAAAATTTTGAGGAGATTCTTTAATTTGCTGCCGTAAATTGTCGTACCATGGGTCAATGCGATCTACATCTACTGTATCAATTCTTACGCCAAACTGTGCATTAAGACTGTTTTCGTCCGCTGTATGATCTGGGATTCTTGACAAAGCGTCAGGAATAACATTGTGGACTCCTTTTCTATGAATTAAAGTAAACGTGTGTTGTCTCAGCCTAATCGCCCAACGCGCTAGTTTGCCACTAGGGTTTTTTAATAGAATTAAGCCACAATAAGCTATAATGATCTGTTATGACCGTGAAAGGAACACCTTCTATGTAAGGTCGAAACTTTTCGATGTTAAAGAGTACTGCTAAACATTCTTTTTCAACAACCGAATAGTTACGTTCAGCCTTTGATAGAGTTCTACTGGCATACGCTATCACCCTTTCCTCACCATTGATTTTCTGTGTTAGGACGCCCCCTAAACCAGTATTAGAAGCATCACTAGAAATATAAAACTGTTGGGAAAAGTCTGGTTGGGATAAAATGGGAGCTGAAACCAATAGTTCTTTAATCTTTATAAAAGATTCTTCGGCTGCCTTTGTCCAATCTATCGATTGTCCTTTTTTTCGTCCTTTCAAAAGATCATTAATAGGCGACAACAGGTAGAAAAATTCTCGATAAAACGTCTATACCATGAACACATTCCTACGAAGCGCTTAACTTCCGTAGTATTAGTAGGTCTCGCATAATTAACCATGCTTGCTACTTTATCCGGATCGGTACGCAAGGAATTTGAGCCTACAATATAGCCTAAAAACTTTAGAGAAGTTTTGAAAAAATCACATTTGCTCAAATTTATCGTCAGTCCGGCCTCTTTCAATTTATCTTTTACTTCCTTAAGTAAGCGAATATGCGATTCGAAGTCTTCCGATGTTACTAAAATATCATCAAGATAGGTAAAAATATGTGGCTCATATTTCGGACCAAATATGGCGTCCACTAAACGTTGCTGAGTTTGAGCAGCGTTCTTAAGACCAAACGGCATAGTGACGAACTGAAATAGACCTCGGCCTACTACTGCAAAAGCGGTCTTTTCTTTAGAGGATTTGTCTAAAGGAATTTGCCAGAAAGCCTTTCTAAGGTCTATCGAAGATACATACTTAGCATTCCTGAGTGATGTCAAAATTCTGTCGATGTTCGGTAATGGGTAGTTATCAAATTTGCTGACCTCGTTGAGCTTTCTTCCGTCAAAGCACAGACGATACTGTCCATCGGCCTTTTTCACCAATAAGATTGGAGAACACCAAGGACTGTTTGATTCTTCAATCACTCCGAGTTTCAACATTTCGTCTAACTCTTTATTTAATACTTTTGACATATAAGGAGACATGGCGAAGGGCCTTGTCTTTACAGGACTGGCATCAGCCGTATCTATAGACATCTTGATTTTATTCGTTCGGCCTAACCTATCTTTACTACTTATTTCATTGAAAGAGCTTATTACTTTTTCTGCTTTTAAGCGTTCCGTCCGCGAGAGATCATCTAGGGTACATAGACGCGAGAAAAGGTTTTCAAAAGAACTTTCTGAATAACAATCTTTAAAACTTGTTTGAGAATTGACTTCTAGGGACTGTGGATACCATGAATTATTTTTAAAATTTACTAAAATTCCGAATTTTTGTGCAAAATCACATCCTAAAACCAAAGTATGTGATAGAGAAGGTACTACTAGAGCAGAGATTACTAAACAATGACCATTGCAGACTAGCGGCAACTCAACCGTACCTAAAACTTTTAGACGGCTGCCGTCTGCAGTGGTAACACTTCTATTTTTGACATGGCATATTTTTATACTTAAACGACTTAAAATCTTAATACCATTCTGACCTAAAACGGAGGCATTTGCACCAGAGTCAAGTAAAGCCGAGAAATGGGCACCTAATAGATCTATTTTTATATGCGGTCCATTATCTAAATATTTATGCACGAATAAAGGAGACATGTGACCATTTGGAGAAGCAGGAGTTTTTAATTTGAGAAGGGGAATTTTTATTAGACTTTTAAAAAAAATCAGAAACTTTTTGTAACTATTTAGTCCAATCTGATTTATTGGAGTATTTCTTTACTTAAGATCCTCGTTAGAATCTTTCTTTTATTCGCGACCGGACGTTCTGAGAAAGTACGACGGATTTTCAGTTCATAGTCTAATTCATTTTCCAGTAAGTGATTGACTTTAAAATTGAAGGCTTCCATGATAAATGAATAAAATTTAAAAGAATTGTTTAAAAAATCGTAAAAATATTTCTCCTGTGCTCCCAATAGTCTAAATAAAATCATGTAAAAACAACTAAAATATGTAAACTTCTTTACCAATCATTAAAAAAAATCTTCAACAATTTCAAAAAAATTTCTAAGTATTGCCTTCTATTAAAATTCTTTTACCAAAAATGTTAAGAATTTCCAACAAAAAAATCTCCAAATACCGTTCCGTATCGACAAAGTATTTTTAATATTCATGCAAAATATAGGTGAGAAAAAAGAACAGTTTTTTGTTCGGTTTACCGTAAAATAAACAGTGTAAAATTAAAGTCGACCAGCACATCTGCTAATCTGAACTATAAAGCTAGCTTCTAAGAAAAAAAATAGGAATCGCTTATCTTAGAGTCAACAACAAAATTCAAATATCTAACTCATATCATCAGATAAATTGAAATAAAAAATTCTACAAATTTCCTGCTTTTGTCTTACTGCTATAGTGTAGTTTCTTTTAATAAATATTATGAAATAAAAATATCTTCAAAGTTAGAGCTTTTACTTTGTTCGAAAGCTAGTACACTGAACCCTTTAAAAAATAAAATTCCAAAAGCCCCGCGTTGACAGCGCTATTTTGTAACGTGTGAAAAAATGTTGCCCCAAGCTTGAGCACAATTTTCTTGCAGCCCCGCTTTAATTTCTGATAATGAATTGAGTGACTAATGATTTTAAAAGAACTAAAGAAATTAAAGAAACACTAGCTCAGTTTTCCTTGGTAGAGAGATATGGGTAAGAGATAATTTTTGTACGTCTTTTTGGAATTAATTTCTATTTTTTTTAAAAGGCTTTAGCTGTACGAAATTTTGGGCACCATCCATTTTAAAATAGAAAGGATCTAACTTCAGCTAAAAAAATGGAAAAATGCTGAAGGGTTTTATGGGTATTACTGAAAAGAATTAGTCTAGTACAACTTATCCTGAAAAGAAAAATAAATATTCAGTGAGACACTAGCTTTAATCAAAAAAAGAAAATTTATTCTTGTTTTTTAAAATGAAAAGTTCTAACCTTTACAGTTTTACCTAACAAATTCTAGCCTAACTAGTAGTTGTTACATTAAAATTTCAGACTATTATAACTCCCGAAGACGAGAAATCGTGCTTTACACTTCACTTTTTAGTCTGTTTTACATTGCAGTTAAGTCGCTGCTCTCGAATAAGTCTATTGAAGGGAATTTTGTTGACTTACTGTTTTTTATTCCTGCTGTGATCGACTACGCCCGATTTCACACTTTTTCTTAACAAACACTGAGAAAGCTCACTACGGCTTTTATTTAAGACACTGGTGCTTTTACTTAGCGGCTCTGATGAAAAATTAGCCTACTTCGGCTAGATGGAAAATAGCCTCTCGGCTAGACGGTACTGCCTGGCTGCGGCTAGATGGAAAACAGCCCGGCAGCGGCTTGATGGTACTGCCTGGTTGCGGCTAGATGGAAAACCACCTCGATTTACGGTCTGCGGAGCCTTAAATAATCGTGCGACTTTTGCCAGTAATATCACGACGCTCCAATCAAAACTGCCGATCAAACATTCCACCAATCGCGCGGCGTAGCGAGAGGTTCGGTCAGAAACACGCACAACTCACTATATACCGAACGTCTGGGAATCCCTGTTTAATATACCGTTCGGAACAAAAATGAAAATAAGTACAATTTGAAATGGAAAAATCAGTAACATTACATGGTCTTAAAATCTAGGAAAAAATGAATGTTACATATATGTATATATATATATATATATATATATATATATATATATATATATATATATATATATATATATACATACATATATATATGTATATATATATATATATATATATATATATATATATATATATATATATATAAATATATATGTATATATATATATATATATATATATATATATATATATATATATATATATATATATATATATATATATATATATATATATATATATATATATATATATATATATATATATATATATATATCCTCCACTATTCCCAAATACAAATCAAACTCCACAAAATTACCTGTCCCATGGTGGTCGAAGGCCTGCTCAGTGGCAATTAAGGAGAGAAACAAAGCTTTGAACCTCTTTAAGAGGCAGCCCTCGAGTGAAAATTTCGTAAACTTTAAGAAAAAGAGAGCAGCATCAAAGAAAATCATCAAAAAAGCAAAAATCTATTCCTGGAATGAATTCATCTCGAAAATAAATTCCTCCACTCCTACTAACAAATTGTGGAGATGTTTTAGAAAAATGAAAGGCCCTCCACCGAGAAATATTCCAGGTCTGTTAATAGATAACTTATGACATTCAAATCCAGAAACTATCAGCAACAGCTTCGCAACCTTCTTTCAAAACAAAACAGCTCATAAAACCCACTCATCAATATCAACTCAGCGACTCCTTAACGACTTCGATATATATATATATATATATATATATATATATATATATATATATATATATATATATATATATATATATATGTATATATATATATATATATATATATATATATATATATATATATATATATATACTTAAAAATACAATCTTAGTTGGGGAACTCGGCAAAAAAGGAGCGTGATAAGAGATCACACAATTTTCATTAAGCCAATATTTCGGTCCTGGATTGAGACCTTCTTCAGGGCAGAACTGAAAAGAAGAACAAAGCGTGTTCACTGATCGTGTTTGGGACAAATTTAAATTAATGATGTTATCATTAGGTTGTTATAATAAATAAAATTAGTGTAGAACAAGAATAAGATATTAGTCATAATAAATCAAAAAAACTCACATGAGAAGTGCAAAGATTTCGTTAGCCTGAATGGCCGTAGGTAGAGTATACATAAAAAATTTGTTACATAAAAAAGTTGGTTAATCCATAAAATATATAAAATACACACTAAAACACTATATACAAAATTATAATAACCAAATTTTTAAACATGGATGTAATTGGGAACCTTGGATGTTGAGAACATTGTTAATTATTTCACCTGTGACCACCACACATGTCCACCGCCATTTAGGAAAGATGACAAGGACGACATAGATAAGGGGTTTAGTCAAGAAAACTCAATTAACCAGAATGGGGGGTCGATATCTGGAAGGAACCGATCAAAATTCGGAAGTGCATGTATTGGACCTTTAAGTGAGAAAGAGATAGCCAATTGAGCGACCAAAAAACCGGTATGGGGCCGAGGAAGGATAAGTCATAACCTAATTATAGGTAGAAGGTGAGCGAGGGAGCGAGAGAGAGAGAGAGAAAATAATGGGAGCAACGAAGAGGAAGATTGTCTAATGAATTAATTATTAATTTATTAATTTCTTGTTGGAATCTGATTGGAGGAAGAGATTGTTTGCAAAAACCAATGAAGACTGAGAGCAACAGGAGGTAATGAAGGGGTGACGCAAGGTACTGTCAATGGAAGGAAGACAGTAATAGCTAATTGCACAAGATGGCCCATATAAAGTGGAAGGAATCTGTGGAGCCCAGGATCAACGAGAACCGTAAACAAAGAGAGGAAAGAGGAAAGAAACCCTGGAAATTACAGAGCTGAAAGAGAGAAGACTACCATTTCAATTCAGATGGATCATAAAACACTTGAAGACAGGGAATTATTGTGTGGAGTTGATTTATCACAGGAAAGGAGGGAACTATATATGCTACTAAGACCATCTAGGTCGGTTCTTTTATTGATATTAAGATGATTCTCCTGGATGTAACACATTTCAAGGAATTCTCTCTTGGAAAGACTGTTAGAGAAATGAAGAATTTTGGGTTCCCTGAAATTAAAAGAATGATCATTGTCAACAGAATGGGTCGCCAAAGCACATATGTGTGGATGGCATCTAGTATCACTTTTATGGAGTGCAATACGACGATTCAAGGATTGAGAAGTTTGGCCAATATAGATTGATCTTCTCAATCCTTGAATCGTCGTATTGCACTTCATAAAAGTGATACTAGTTGCCATCCACACAGATGTGCTGTGGCGACCCATTCTGTTGACAATGGTCATTCTTTTAATTTCAGGGAACCCAAAATTCTTCATTTCTCTAACAATCTTTCCAAGAGAGAATTCCTTGAAATGTGTTACATTCAGGAGAATCATCTTAATATCAATAAAAGAACCGACCTGGATGGTCTTAGTAGCATATATAGTTTCCTCCTCTCCTGTGAAAAATCAACTCCACACAATAATTCCCTGTCTTCAAGTGTTTTATGATCCATCTGAATTGAAATGGTAGTCTTCTCTCTTTCAGCTCTGTAATTTCCAGGGTTCCTTTCCTCTTTCCTCTCTTTGTTTACGGTTCTCGTTGATCCTGGGCTCCACAGATTCCTTCCACTTTATCTGGGCCATCTTGTGCACTTAGCTATTACTGTCTTCCTTCCATTGACAGAACCTTGCGTCACCCCTTCATTACCTCCTGTTGCTTTCAGTCTTCATGGTTTTTGCAAACAATCTCTTCCTCCAATCAGATTCCAACAAGAAATTAATAAATTAATAATTAATTCATTAGACAATCTTTCTCTTCGTTGCTCCCATTATTTTCTCTCTCTCTCGCTCCCTCACTCACCCTTTACCTATAATTAGGTTATGACTTATCTTTCCTCGGCTCCATACCGGTTTTTTGGTCGCTCAATTGGCTATCTCTTTCTCAATTAAAGGTCCAATACATGCACTTCCCAATTTTGATCGGTTCCTTCCAGGTGTCGACCCCGCATTCTGGTTAATTGAGTTCTCTTGACTAAACCCCTTATCTCTGTCGGTCAGCTGTCTCCTGTCGTCCTTGTCATCTTTCCTAAATGGCGGTGGCCATGTGTGGTGGTCACAGGTGAAATAATAATTAACAATGTTCTCAACATCCAAAGTTCCCAATTACATCCATGTTTTAAATTTGGTTTTTATAATTTTGTCTATGGTGTTTTAGTGTGTATTTTATATATTTTATGGATTAACCAACTTTTTTATGTAACAACTTTTTTATGTATAAGCTACCTACGGCCATTCAGGCTAACGAAATCTTTGCACTTCTCACGTGAGTTTTTTTTGATTTATTATGACTAATATCTTATTCTTGTTCTACACTAATTTTATTTATTATAACAACCTAATGATAACATCATTAATTTAAATTTGTCCCAAACACGATCAGTGAATACGCTTTGCTCGTCTTTTCAGTTCTGCCCTGAAGAAGGTCCCAATCCAGGACTGAAATATTGGCTTAATGAAAATTGTGTGATCTCTTATCACGCCCCTTTTTTGCCGAGTTCCCCAACTAAGATTGTATTTTTAACAATTTTGGTAGATACGGCAATCTTTTGCTTTCTTTCTTTATTCTATATATATATATATATATATATATATATATATATATATATATATATATATATATATATATATATATATATATACTTTCAATAATCGCGACTCTTCCCTTATACTCCGCACTTGGTTTCAACATTGCGACTGTTTCGAGGTTATGAATATTTAGTACATGCGTCAAGCTATTTGGACGCCAATCACGACTTCTCGAAGTGGTATAAAACGACGAGAAATACAAATTGAATTTTGTCCGGATTTTGGCGCCACACCCTGTATATAACTCCGCCTGCAGTGTTGATGAATGGATTGAGTAGTTCATCAACACTGTTGCCGGTCCCAAGCCCGGATAAAGGAGGAGGGTTGTGGCGTTAGGAGTTAGCACCCTAACACACGTAAAAGCCAAACTGGGAAATGCTAGTTGTTTTGGAAAAGTAGGATGAAAAATCACAAGATAAGTAAAAATCCCCGGGTGGCAATCCACACCTTCGAAGAAGGGAGCCCCATCGGATACGGGGGGGGGGGGGCAATTCTACTTCAAAGCGAATAGTTAACCCAAGCTTAAAACTCAGCCAAAGGAAGAAATCCTGAAACAGAATAGCTGCTCTCGCCACTTGGAATATACAGGGATGGAGGACAAAGAACATCGAAGTCATACAAGTGTTTAAGAAGATGAACATAGACATTTTAGTAACAAGCGAGACGAAGAAAAAGGGAAGTGGAATAGAAGAAATAGATGAAGTGATGCATTGTTGGAGTGGAGTACAGAAGGAAGAAAGAGCAAAGGCCAGAGTTGGAATATTAGTAAAAAAGAAATGGAAAAAGAAAATAACATCTTGGGAACCCATCAATGAAAGAATCATAAAACTAAATAAAACAATGCTAGGAAAAGACATGGTAATATTAGGAGTATACGGCCCAACAGAAGACAGCACTGTACGAGAAAAAGATAACTTCATGGAAACACTAGAAATAGAAATACAAAAAGTAAAGAAAAACCAAGAATTAATAATAATGGGAGATCTGAATGGGGAGAACAGGAAGGAAAACGAAGGACAATACCGTAGGACCATTCGGAGAAGACATTACTAACGACAACGGAGAGAGACTAATACAGCTGTGTAAACTAAACGGCCTCAAAATAACGAACGGATTCTACAAACACAAAGACATTCACAAATATACTTGGATGCAAGAAACACGAAACTTAAAATCAATAATAGACTACATTATAATTAAAACGATACCACCATCAAAATAAAAGACGTAAGAGTAAAGAGAGGGGCAGAATGTGGAACAGACCATAGACTATTAATAGCAAATATAAAGTACCGTGATACAAGACAATAAAGCAAAAAGGAAAAATAGATAAAAAAACAGAAATATTAATGAGATAACAGAAAAAGCAGACAAAGAAATAAAATACAAAATACACTTACTGCGAGATGAAACGATAAGAGACCTATACAGACGACGATTAGATCAAAAATTAAATGAATTTAACTACGACAACCTCCAACAGATGTATGACCACATAAAAGAATGCATCAAACAGGCGGCCCTAGAAGCATTAGGTAAAGAAGACAACGAGAATAAAAAATATAAAATTAGAATCTGTGAAAAAACCAAAGAATCTATAAAGGAGAAAAAGAAACTATACGAAAAATGGCTGAATACAAAATCAGAAGAAGATCTACAGAATTATAAAGAGAAAAAAGCAGAAACGAGGAGGATGATAACCAAAGAAAAGAACGAGAGATGGGAAAAATCGTGCGAACATGTAGAACAGTATATAGGAGGAACTAGAAGCACAGAGTCATGGAGAATAATTAAAGCATTAAGGACCAACAATAGAGAGAAGACGTATATAGAGTATATCCCAGAAAGCGAGTGGGAAGAATATTATAACAAGCTGCTAACAGAAGACAGACAAGAATTCCAGGAAGAGAACCCTGAAGAAGAACAGAATAAGAAAAAAAAAGAGATAGAACTAAGCTATGAAGAAGTAAAGAAGACAATAAAAACACTCAAAAATAATAAATCTGCAGGGCCTGGGGGTGTGGTAAATGAAATGATTAAGTACGGGTCTAATGAATTACATCAAATGCTGAGAAACATGTTCCACAGAGCGATAAATGGAGAAAAAATACCAGAGGAATGGTCAAAAGCCTATATAGTATATATATTTAAAAAGGGGAGACCACAGAAAATGCACAAACTATAGAGGCCTAAGCATAATATCGAGTATGGGACGTTTGTATGGAAAAATTATTAAAAATATCATAGAGAGAAATATAAAAGGAAAGATTGGAGAAGACCAAGCAGGCTTTACGGCCGGAAAATCATGTATAGACCACATACACTATGAAACAAACAATGAAAAAAAAAACTGGCAAAGAATAGAGAAGTTCATTTAGCCTTCATAGACATAAGAAAGGCCTATGACTCATTACCAAGACAAAGATTATGGAACGCAATGAAAGAAATAGGCATTGACAGAGAACTAATATACGCAGTAAAAGCTCTCTACGAAAACAACACAGTGAACCTAAAAATAGGACATAAAATAGGGAAGAGACTCCAAACATCAAAAGGTCTATTACAAGGATGCTATACATCTCCCACACTATTCAAAATATACCTCGAACAAACATTAAAAAAAATGGAAGCAAAAATGCAGTGGAATGGGAGTCCCAATACGAGAAGATTACTTATATACTCTAAGTTTCGCAGACGACCAACTAATCATAGTGCAAGATGAGGAAGACCTCAGTTATATGGTAAGAAAACTGAAAGAAGAATACACTAAAGCAGGATTAGCAATAAACTTTGATAAAAACGGAATATCTAACAACAAAGGAGGGGAATGTGAAGAATCTAGAAGTTGATAACGAAACAATAATCAGAGGAACCGATAGATTTAAATATTTAGGAACCATCATTTCAAGAAGCGCAACATCATCTCCTCCTCTGTATAGAAAACTGCAGCGTGAGAAGTAAAAATATCAATTAATCACCAATGCCCTCAACTTGTTCAGATTACCTAGATTAAGTTATATTTAAGTTACTGTTATTGACATGTCTCAAATGGCAGACCCTTAAGAGTATTTTTATGTGACAGGTTTGGCTATATATTATATTAAGATTATGTTTTTGGAACGAATGTAGGGGGTATGCATTTCATAGATTATTATACTTTTGAGAACCGAAGTAGACGGCCAATTTGTTAAATGTTAATTGCAATTCTGAATAAAAGTATTTTCACCCAAATTAATTTTTAGTGCAGCGGTGGGATTGATCTCACTGTGCCGAGTGTCTGTTGATTTTAAGTTTAAAGGAGTTCCTGTGTGTTGTTTTCCTACCGGGGTGTGATCTAATGTTTAGATTGTTTTCGTAAACATTGTGTTAGGCTCACAAAAGTGCATTTAATTAACGTACAAATTAAATTACACTTTTGAAGTGAAGTAATAAGTTTAAAAAAATAATATTAATAAACAAAACGAATAAATTAGGCCTACGTAAGTACGATATTTGATTATTTATTTTATTCGACTGTTGTGTATCCTTTCCAGGAACTGGACTCGATATTTAAGTTTACCTGTTTGTTGATAAAACAAGTAGATATAAATTTTATTTATTGGAGGTTTCCTATTTAAAATATTTTGTAATATAATATATTATAATTTTGGAACAACAAAAAAAAATTGAGTCTAATTAACGTACAAATTAGGCATCGTATTTTATAGTTGGAATTACTATCATTACTAATTTAAATGTTATAGGTACATGAAGTTTTGATACTTGTTTATTGTATTAAAATTATTATAGTAATATATTAAGTTTTATTATTAGAGTTGACACATTTTGAGGGGCAGCCGTAGTTAACGTATAAACTTTACGGTGTCATTATGTCATAGTTAATTTAATATAATTTTTTTTTACCAACTAAGCTCTAGAACTAGGGGTGTAATAATATGGGACGCTCAAGATCACATTCGCAAAGTTCAAATGCGAGCTCGCGTGATAGTAGGTATGACCGCAAGCGTCGTCATCGTCGTCGGAATCGTCGGCTGAAAAGCAGTGATTCGCGCGTACAATCGACGGTACAAGTTGTTGAAGCATCAACGCGATCTAGCGAAAGAAGTTTTATTCCACCTCGACAAGACAGTGTTCAGACTTGAACTTCTGGTTGAAAAACTCATAGAACGCGAAATCACGTCAAGGTCAGGTCCCAGTAGGATTTTCGTAAAACCCGAATGTATACCGGAGTTTAAGCCGGGAAATCCTAACCTTAACTGTGCTAAGTGGCTCGAGAAGATAAAGCAACTAGGGAAAATTAACCAATGGGACGATTACGCTAAAATTTTCCACATGCAGAGCCGATTAAGTGGATTAGCTCGCAAATGGTATGACAATCTGAGCTCATACGACCTAAGCTGGGCAGAATGGAAGCAGTTACTATTAAAATCGTTTCCCGAGCATCAAGATTATGCATCCTCGCTAAGAAAACTACTTAATAGACGAAAACTATCCATCGAAGATTGGGAAGAGTACTACTTTAATAAGATGGACTTGATTAATGTATGCAAGATAACCCCGAAAAAACGCAGTTTCCTGTATGATAGACGGGATTAGCGATCCGACGATCCAAGTGGGAGCGAGAGCCGAGCGATACGAGCCGAGCGATACGAAACACCTGATGCTCTTTATGCAGAATTTCTCTCATCTTTGAAAGAACAAATTGTTCCTAGAGTATTCAAAAATCTTGGACCCTCTGAAAAACCTTTCTACTTGAAGGATAGATTTAACTTTGAAAAATTAGCAGAGAAAATTAAAGGTAACAACAAGAACGAACAGAAGTGCTACAACTGTAGGCAATCGGGGCATTTTTCCAACAGTTGTCCGAAACCACGAATTGAGTGCTCACGTTGCAAGAGATTGGGCCATATGGAAACAGAATGTCGCCGTCATTTTAGAAATTAGGTGGTAGAATTCGACGATTTTAGAACAGGGCATAATGAGAGATATTTCTTTGAATTTATCATAAATGGAAAACCTTTCAAAGCCTATGTTGACACGGCTCTGGTGCAATACTCAGTAGGGAGGAACAAGCACGATGACTAAAATTAAAGATTTTACCTAGCCCGTTAACGATAATCGGCTATGGTGAGTCCATAGTGACCGTACTGAAAAAAACAGACTTTACCATAGAACTAGACCATGCAAAAGTAAACGTAAAAGCTTTTATTGTACCAGATTCGGCTCAAGAAGTGCAAGTCATGGTTAGTCAACCCTTCTTGAATTTACATCAAGTAGTTATGATAGTGACTGATGGAAGAGTTAGAATATTTTCCTTGCCCAATGACAGCGAAGTCCTACGACTAGGGAAGAGGAAAATATCACTAGGGGCCAAGAAGAGTGTTGTTCCACCTGAAACATCAGTCTTGGTTGCTGTTACATCAAAAGGTGGTCTCAACTGAGAGGTATACGTCCAAGGGGGCTTACGACCGGTTCCCAACAAGGAATGTTACATCGGCGAATGCATTATACGAAGCGAAAATGGGTACATTTCCATCACAAATGTTTTCTCCCAAGATATCAGGGCGAGTTCTGAAATTACTTTAGTCCGATGTATTCACTGTTTAGAAGATCAATCTTTTACTGACAAAGCTATTCAAAACTCTCAATTAAAATAATTAATCTTGAACCATTTGACCAAAACGATTTGGTTTATAATAAAAATCTCACATCTGAACAAGTAAAACGTCTGCTTGCAACGATAGCAAGGCCCTTGACATCCTTAACGAAAAAGGATACTTAAGAAAAGATTCGTTTCCAGGCTTGTGCTGGCTATTTACGATCCCAAACTTAAAACAGAAGTCCATGCAGACACCTCAAAGTGGAGTATCGGAGAAATACTGTTACAAGAACATGATTAAAAGCTCAAGCCAGTCATATATTATATGTTTTATTTAAGACAAACAAGTAAAGGGGAATAGAGATACCATTCCTACGAGCTGAAAACTATTGCCTTAGTCGACACACTAAAACATTTTTGAATTTATCTAATAGGGATTGTGCTCAATGTTGCCGACTTTAATGCTGTTCGAACAATATTCTGGTTTTGATCCTCAAATTGGAAGGCTAGTTCAGATTTGACATAGAGTACCGTCCAAGATCTAAAAATGTCTCATAGTGATGCAGTAAGTGAGAACTCAGCCGACGAAGGCTCGATCACAACGAAAATATCATGAGATAGTTTCGATCGATAAAATAAAGGCCTTAACGTAAGTGTTAGTTCTGACTCCGACGTGGAGTCTATTACTGACGAAAGTTAACAAGCGCTTATTACGTAATACGTGGAGAGCTGATCAACAGAAGCTGTTGATTGGCGCTACTTTTCGTTATTTTTTTTTTGTTTTATTTATATTACGTATACTTATGGGTTTGTATGTATAAATCGTGATTCCCTTCCCCGCTGATGCATCGGCTTTATATAAATTATGTATTACTTACCCCATTTTGTTTATTTTCAGTCTGCCTTACCGGAAGCAGTGTGGAGATATGCCGTTATAATTATTTTGTACATATAGTATACTAACTCATCAACTTAGTATAAACAAGATTTTGATTGACTTGTTTTCTTTACGCAGGTTTAATAAGTTCACGGGGTCGTGGACAAGATAGCGTGGCCGACTGTAAAAACAACATCATCTCCGCCTCTGTATAGAAAAATGCAGCATGAGAAGTAAAATATCAATTAATCACCAATGCCCTCAACTTGTTTAGATTACCTAGATTAAGTTATATTTAAGTTACTGTTATTGACATGTCTCAAATTGCAGACCCTTAAGAGTATTTTTATGTGACAGGTTTGGCTATATATTATATTAAGATTATGTTTTTGGGTAACGAATGTAGGGGGTATGCATTTCATAGATTATTATATTTTTGAGAGCCGAAGTAGACAGCCAGTTTGTTAAATGTTAATTGCAATTCTGAATAAAAGTGTTTTCACCCAAATTAGTTTTTAAGAAGAAAAGATTAAAGCTAGATTAGAGCAAACGCGGACATGCATAAGACAATTAAATTCGAAGAGTTGATTGAGTTGATTGATTGGTCCGTTACTTTGTGACAGTACATTTTAACAATAAAACTACTTAATTACTTTGTTAACAGTTAACAAAGTAATTAAGTAGTTTTATTGTTAATTTAATTCGATCCCGTGGGACAAGCACATTACAAAGAGAAACAAAACACGCATATACAAATCAATAATACAAAGCATAATGACATACGGGTCAGAAACATGGACGATCAACAAAAGAAATAAATCTAAAATTAACGCGGTAGAGATGGAGTATTGGAGAAGATGTTGTGGAGTGACACGTATGGAGAGAATAACAAATGAAGAAATAAGAAGCAGAATGAACATCAAAGAGAACGCAATAAACACCATTGAAGAAAAACGATTAAAATGGTATGGACACATAAGACGGAGTGAAGATAACAGGTGGATAAAGAAAATAACGGAGTGGAGCCCTATAAGGAGAAGAAAAAGAGGAAGACCCAGACGATCGTGGAGAGATGATGTGGACGAGGCTATGGATGACAGGGGTCTAACAGATGGAGACTGGGAAGATAGAAACGGATGGAATCAAAGGCTGAGAGAAGGAAGACAGCGTCAGCTGTAGAAAATCCTTGATTACATATATATATATATATATATATATATATATATATATATATATATATATATATACATATATACATGTATATATATATATATAAATATATATATATATATATATATATATATATATATATATATATATACATTTTTCAAAAAAAAGATACCATGCCGCCAATAGGTCGCTAAAAATTTTTCGCGTTGCAGTGTGACGCTGACTTTACGAAACATTCCTAAGTAATAAAGTAATAAGAATTAACATCTCCAACTAATAAAGCTGTACCAAAAATTTGACTACGATTTTGGCCCTACCATATATATATCTGCACTTTCTCTAAACGGAAACATTATCGATGTGGTTTGCATTTAAGGATTACGTGATATTGCTCATACCTGAGTTTAAGTTTTCCTGTCCTTGTGGATAATCACTTTCCGCTCCGTTTATTAGTTTAATATATTCTTGCGCCATTTTTGCACATTAAATTCGGTAATTTTTAATGCAAACGCAAGCTTATACTTTTATATATTCTCTCTACAAAATAAACCCGTGTACTGTACTGACTAAAATTACTTAGTTTTATTTTCAGTCCAGTGTTGCCAATTCAGCTTTGCCAAAGTAGAGTGTTATTAAAAAATATAAATTGTTATATTCAAAATCGCCTTCAGCTCCCAGTTACTACCCACTACAGATCTGCTAAATGGGAAGAGCTCATGGAATATTTTCAAACTTTCTCCTGGTAAATATTCGTTTTAATTCCGGTGATCCATCTGGCTACGATAACGAAGTTTCTGATATTATTTTGGAGGGCATGGAAGCTTAGATTCCTTTTTCGAAGAAATACCTTTCTAACGACAAGCCCTGGTTCGATCGAAAATGCAAAGGAGCTGTTGCTTCTAAACACCTTGTATACCGATAAAGGCGTGAAAATCCTAACGTCATAATTTGTAACATCTTCGTTCGGACCTTGAAGAGATGCAAAGAAATTATAGTCGAAACCAAGGAGTTTCAAAATCAAGGAATTAAAAACAAATTTGGCTACAGTCATTAGTCAACTGATATTTGAGAGGAAAGTATTGTGTATATAATCAATTTTTTTTTATAAATGGGGTTATCACCTAAACTAATTTATGGAGAACGATAAAGCGTTTACAAGACAACTAAATTTAATAAAAAATATAATATTGTACTAAGTGTAATAATTATCTTTATCTGTGTTGCCTAATAGTATATGATATACAGTTTGTTTATTATTTATGTACTAATATTGGTAGTGACATTATCTTGTTATGTCACAGTCTCTGTTTCGTGCTGAATATAATAAAATGTAGTCTAAGACTGATAGTAATTCACCTTCTAACCTTGTGTTATCGGATTGTTTTGCTTCCACTTACTTCACTCCTGTCCCTTAAAGCTATACAACTCAAAAACTAGAGTTTTTTTTTTCTACTTTAAGTACTATAATTGTCAGACTAAAATTGGAAAAGAGGTTTTTTGTTATATAGATACTTTTAAAAGTGGTGGTTGGTTGCTTGGTTTTAGGCAGGGTAGACAATTGTTCCTGTTTTTACACTGGAGCCTCTTGGCTTAATGTGTTCCCATCTCTTGGTGACGTAAGCATCGTTCCTTTAAGAAGTATTATCAGCTTCTTTTCAAGCCCTTCATGTGATAATTTATCGCTACGATCTAGGTTTCCCATCAGTTTATATCTATTCAGAGATAAAACTGGATATTCCTACAGGATGTGCATAGAGGTTTCCTCCTCTTCACAATATAGTCTGCGTATCGTGGGCCATTGTAGATAGACCTTTTATGTAAAAGTAGTTTGATCTGAGTCGTTGTTAAACTAAAGCCATTCGGTGTTAGTTTCTTTGAGGGACCCCCAATTACGCCCTACGCCCCTGGCATGTCTTTGGCTAAATGTTGCGAGCCAACAATCTGGATGTTGCTAATATGACCATCTCTTAATTGTCATATTATTAATATACCAGACGCTGGTTTTGGACCCCTATATAGTTTTGTATCTTCAAATTTAGCTAATTTGTCGGCTTTTCCATTATCTTTTATCACCAAATATGGAACCCATAGTAAGTCAACCCTGTTGTTCCTGGAGTATAGTTCTAAGCGATTACACTCCATTGTGATCATGGGGTTGGCCTGATAGGCATCTAAAGTTTTAAAGCAGCTGGACTGTCTGAGCAAATATTTCTTGGTTGTGGTCGTCTTGTGAACTCGTGAAGACATGCTTATATTATCTAAATATCTCTCTGGAATATGGCTGCATGTGTCTTTAGTGGAATGCTAATGCTCCACTTTGGCTTTTACTGCGGAAATATCAGCGCCTATTCTGCTCGAAATTTTTGATCCGTTTGTCTAATAGACTAGATCCCTTGCCTTCACTGGAGGCTCAACCTTAACCCATAGATTAAATCTATTTCTGTTGTGTGGTGAAAGTTGTTGTTTTCATATATATATATATATATATATATATATATATATATATATATATATATATATATATATATATATATATATATATATGTATTATATAAATATATATGTATTATATATATATATATATATATATATATATATATATATATATATATATATATATATATATATATGTATTATATAAATATATATGTATTATATATATATATATATATATATATATATATATATAAAGATATATGTAGGATATATATATATATATATATATATATATATATATATATATATATATATATATATATATGTATATATATATATATATATATATATATATATATATAGATATATAGATATATAGATATATATATATATATATATTTATATATATATATATATATTTATGGGTCTAGCACACGTGCTACAGGGAAGTCCCTAAAGCGCTACAGGAGCGACACGTGTGCGGAGGAAAGCGATTCACGTTGTTCTTGAATCGCTGTAGATTGTACTCGATGGGAAACACAGTCCTGGGCAAACTATTCCAAAGGTATGATGTTCTCCATATAAAAGACTGCTTGAAAAGCGTTGTACGAGGAGTAACAAGCTGAACCTCATACGAATGTGAAGTATTAGCGCGACGTGTACTCCTAACATGCACCGCTCTGGGAGGAATTAAGCGGGCCACATCCTTCGAACACTTTCCATGAAAGTACTTGTAGAATAGGCTCAAGTCGCCAACCGTTCTTCGATGTTCCAGCGAATCAAGGCCGTCGGTCAGTTCCGGGTGTCCAATTAGACGAACAGCTCTTCTCTGGAGCGGAGCTCCAAACATGGGAGCAGTATTCCATAGTTGGTCGAATTTGAGCTTTGTAAAGAATTAACAGTTGTTGTGGAGTGTAAAGCTTTCTGGTTCGAAACAATATTCCCAACTTTTGAGAAGCTCTCCTTGCTATGCCTGCAACATGTTCATGCCAGGACATATTTGCTCTCAAATTAACGCCTAACAGATTGAGTGACGATGTTAGAGGGATGGAGTGCCCCGACATAACTATGTCGGGTTCTGCAACGTTAACTTTTTTAGAAAAAACTGCCGCCTGGGTTTTTGTAGCGTTAAATTCCACTTGGTTACTGTCACCCCAAGATAGAATTTCTTCCAGGTCTTTGTTAAGTTGAATGACTTCCTGCTGTCTGCGGATATTCGTCTGAGTAGTCGATGTCCGAGCATTCAAAGTGAATGAAGAGATAAGTGTACTGTCATCTGCAAAGCTGTAGATTGGATTCTCGGTCTTTTCCAGCAGATGGTTAATATAAATAAGGAAGAGAGTAGGAGATAGTATGGAACCTTGGGGCACACCGACGTTGATAGTGAAGGTGTTAGAAAGAAGTCCGTCGACTGCCACTCGTAAAGAACGCTCTCTGAGGAAACATGAGAGCCACAAACAGAACTTTTCAGACATACCATAAGAAACGTAACTTAGCCAACAGCCCATCGTGCCAAACATGGTCAAATGCCTTGGATATGTCAAGAGCAACCGTTCGAGATTCTCCAAAGTGTTCAATTGCGTTGTTCCAAACATGTGTTACATAAGTCAGAAGATCTCCTGTTGATCTATTTTTACGAAAGCCATATTGGTGATCACTAATAATGTTCAATCCTTCAAGATATTTTAGAAGATGCTGATTGATAGCCTTTTCCATGACCATATATATATATATATATATATATATATATATATATATATATATATATATATATATATATATATATATATATATATATATATATATCTATTTATATATATATATATATATATATATATATATATATATATATATATATATATATATATTGTAGCGTGTGAAAAAATGTTGCCCCAAGCTTGAGCACAATTTTCTTGCAGCCCCGCTTTAATTTCTGATACTGAATTGAGTGAACCCTGATTTTAAAAGAACTAAAGAAATTAAACACACACTAGCTCAGTTTTCCTTGGTAGAGAGATATGGGTAAGAGATAATTGTCTTACGTCTTTTTGGAACTAATTTCTATTTTTTTTAAAAGGCTTTAGCTGTACCAAATTTTTGGGCACCATCCATTTTAAAATAGAAAGGATCTAACTTCAGCTAAAAAAATGGAAAAATGCTGAAGGAAAGTATTGTTGGTAAACAAAAAAAAATCAGTTTGGTACAGCCGTTCTTGCCCTGAAAAGTAGGATAGGTATTCAGTGAGACACTAGCTTTAATCAACCAAAAAAAGAGAATTTATTCATGTATTTTTTTTTAAATTAAAAAGTTCTAACGTTTGCAGTTTTACCAAAAAAATTCTAGCCTAAATAGTTGTTGTTACATTTAAAATTTTAAACTATTATAACCCCCGAAGACGAAAAGTCGTGCTTTACACTTCACTTATTAGTCTGTTTTAAATGGTAGTTAAAGTACTACTCCGGGATAAGTCTATTGAAGGAAATTTTGTTGACTTACTGTTCTTATTCCTGTTTTGATGGACTACGCCCGATTTCACACTTTCTCTTAGCAAACACTTACGGCTTTTATTTAAGAAACTGGTACTTAGCTCACATGATGGTTGTTCTGAGCTTTGATTTTCTTTAGCTCAGTCGAAGGAAGCCTACTTGGCGACTCTCATGAAAATTTAGCCTGTCGGCTAGATGGTAAATAGCCTGGCTGCGGCTAGATGGAAAACAGCCTGGCTGCGGCTCGATGGAAAACAGCCCGGCTGCGGCTAGATGGAAAACAGCCTTGATTCAAGCTCTGCGGAGCCTTAAATAATCGTGCGACTTTTGCCTGTAATATCACGACGCTCCAATCAAAACTGCGGATCAAACATTTTACCAATCGCGGCGTAGCGAGAGGTTCGGTCAGGAACCCGCACAACACCGTATATACCGAACGTCTTGGAACTTCTGTTTAATATACCGTTCGATACAAAAATGAAAATAAGTACAATTTGAAATGGAAAAATCAGTAACATTACATGGTCTTAAAATCTAGGAAAAAATGAATGTTACATTTACCCCCTTCCAAAAAGAAATAGACTACACTAGTCTATTAAACTTAGGCTACTTATGAAAAGGTACAAAGTGGTACACTATCACTTAATACTAAGGTCAGAACTTAAAACAAAAGTACAAACTTCGGACCTTACTACTAGACTTAACTTAATTAAGCACTAATATTAAGTACAATGAAAACCAAATGAAAATCTTTGCAAGTACACAAGAATCTTATAACTAGACTTAACTTAATTAAGCACTAAGGTTAAGTACATCAAAAAGTAAATAAAAATCCTTGCATGAACATAAGAAATACCTGTTCAAAGTAACAATCGCGGTCTTCTTATATAAAAGAATCAGCTCTGTTATTGTTACCAAAACAAAAAAAAAATTTAACTTTGTCTAGACTCTTGTCTAAATCAAAAAAAGTGAACTGAAACAAAATATGAACACCCCCCTTAAAATAGTTTAAGGATTGTCAGAAAATTTTCTATTTCAGCAAAAGAAATTTAGAAAAATTCTTAAATAAAGAAAAAAATAAAAAAATGATTCTAGTGCAAACACTTACACTAAAAAGAAAAAGTCTTGTCAGACCATTTAGCACTAGGCCAAAAAAAGGAATATCTGGATAAATATCCAGAGAAACGCTCGGGAAAAATCGCCATCCATGCTCTAGCTCATCGCTAAGAGAACATTCTCAATCTAGTATCACTACTAGTCGCACTCAGAGAATAATCGCACTCTATAACGCAATGTCGACGTCCTAAGACATCTAGACATGCTAAAATCGCCAGGGAAAACGCTCTGGTTGATCGCCAGAAAACACGTCAGCTCATCGCCAACAAAACACTCTGGTATATCACCAGAAAAAACCTCGGCTCCTCGCCAAGAAAACACTCTGGTATATCGCCAGAAAAAACCTCGGCTCCTCGCCAAGAAAACACTCTGGTATTTCGCCAGAAAAAACCTCGGCTCCTCGCCAAGAAAACACTCTGTAAATAGTCCTCGACTACACAAAGTCTGCGTTCTAAAAGAACAATCTCGCCATTAACATAGTGAGCAGCTATAAAAGCTAACAATATCACTATAAGCACAGTGAATAGCTACAAAAGCTAAAACTCACTCTAAACACAGTGAATAGCTATAAAAGCTAAAATTCACCAAACTGAATGATCCTGCTTCAAAAAGCAATGTTCACTAAGAAGAGAATGATTAGTCTGCGCACAACTAACATTCAAGGAAACATTCCCAACATAACTATATGAGACAGCAAGTCTCGAAATAGGACCTCCCTAAAGTCATAATCCTATATATGGGAGTCCATAAACAAAACGACTCAAAATCTCGCATTTTGAGCACATGCCCTCAGGCAACCAACATACACCGAAATATATACAGAAATATGTACAGAAATATATACAGAAATACATACAGGAGTTCAAATCCCAAACTCTTGGTTACGATAACTCCATACTGAGCTTGGTGAAAGCTCTTAGCAAAAGCTAATCAAATCTTCAGCACATCGCACCAAAGCGACAAATCTGCCTAGAAACATGAGCCAGAAGAAACGCCCTCCGTCATTCTTCAGGGTGGCTACACAGAGATATAAAACTTAACCAGCATTGCGCTTCCTCAAGTTGCATGAAGAACCCTCGTGTACTGGTCTCGCCCTAGAACAACAACGAAAAAACATTCAATCCTTCCCACATAACAGGAGACAAACACCTCATCACGATATACTGAATGGTGGAGACAATAAAATACAGAATTGGTGACCCTGGTGTCCACCAACAAAAGGGAGTAGATTATAGCATCCACTAAACTGAAACGGTGTCTACCACACCACCATAAGTCAAAAAAAAATTTAATCAATAGGGTGTTCCGAAACACACTACTGCCAACAGCCTGTCACCACTAATAGGCTAATTGGAGCTGAGGTCGACTACAGTAGTTAGGCTCTCCTTTGGTTCAAAATAGAAATAACCATTGGGTAACAAAACCCCTTAAGGTCCCAAAGGTCAAACGTTCACCCCCCATAGACTACCCTTCCAATCAGTCTGTTCCTCAGGAAGACTAACTCCCTGCCAAACGTTGTAACGGCATCTGTTAGCACCCGGTGCATCACAGCCTGTAAAAACAGATAACTCATGGGATACAACCTAAAAGGTTTACAAGGTTGACTTAACCAAGCTTCTAACGAAATTTAAAAAACGAAAATGAGCTTAAAAAGCTACATGAAGCAAAAATTTCTCAAAATTTTTGGTGGCAACGCAACAAAACTTTTGAAGACGACAAGAGCTTTTCCAGCTTAATCAGAAACAAGAAGAAAACATCGTTGACAGCTAAAATATTCGATCATGGTGTTAATCGTCTCCCTAGACAATAGCCTCTAGAAGAAACTGCTACAGGTATCAGGCATAACCGTTTTCGGTCAGCCCAAACTTCTAGATTACCTCTTGGAAATCTAAAAATTCGGTTAGGAATCTTCCTTCACTGCGCTTAGCCTCTCTTGACAAGGTTCTCATCTCGGTATCAGATTTTGATCATTTCTTTGTGAAACGACTGTCTTACTCTGCTCTCATCCCCTGTAAATGATCAGCCTTTAGTTCTCCTGCAGAACTTCAATTTTCTATCAATCTGATAGTAAACCGAAAAAAACTCAACAGACGCCTATGAGTCTATGCAAAAAAAATTTTAAAAAAATTAGTGACTCAAAGGTAACGTTTAAACGGCTCTGAAAAAAAAATAGAAAATACCCTCAGTTTGTCAATTCAGAAGAAGATCTAAACCAAAATAATCCAAGTCTTAGACTTACTGGATAAACCAAAATCAATTTACTCTTAATTGCACCCAAAATATACCATTAAGGTAATAAAAATACACCCACTCGGGTAACAAACTTTGAAATTGCTCTTAAAAATTTTGACTCTACATCACACTACACGAGCTACATCTTGCGCTTGTCCTAACTCAAGATCACCTTGGATTGCCTCTAATCAAAATTTCGCTTCCAAGTGTCAAGAACTGGATATTATTTGGGGTCATAAGCAAATCAAATCCCGCGACCACCGACATACCAGTCTTATGTTATATCCTGAGTGTGACTCTTTCGCAAGCTCGCAACAGCTGAGTCGATGCTAAACATCAACTACAATCAACCTAAGTTTGGGATATGGCCAATACCCAAAACCTTAGCTTTAAAACAATAAAAGTAAGCTATTCTCTGCTCAACTTTTATGACAGTCAAAAAGACGAGGTCGTCACCTCTACAGAGCAACATCAAAAAAAATAAGGTAAAGCAATTAAGATAATGTAAATATAACCTATTCTTCTTCTGACAAACTTTCATTAGGGTTAGGTTCATTGAATGGTTTTAAGTCTTTAATATGCCATCGTCCTATTTTAGTCCCATCTAAATTAACTAAACCATAAACTAAATCTGAAATCTTTTCTCTAATCACGCAATGCACATACTTAGGTATCAACTTAGATGTGAATTTATCTGCTGCACTGGAAAGAATTTTATTTTTTCGCCAAACGTGATCACCTATATTAAAGGCAAAATCCCTTTTCCTAAGGTTGTAAGACTTACTGTTCCGTTCATAAGCCTTATGTATCCTACTACGCACGTCGGTGAAAATATCTTTTAAACCCTTTAAATTTTCGGCGTACTCACCCCTGTTACCCGGAATTATTTCGCTGTCAACATTGACATCCAAATCTAGGTTTTTATAATATGATCCAGATAGAGGTATATGTCTGCCGTAAACTAAGAAAGACGGAGTGAACCCTGTTACTTCGTGTCTTGCGGTATTTATCGCTTGTTGGATTTTGGAAATATTGCTATCCTAAGTGTCATGTGAATCCACGTAACTTCTTAAAGCGGTCCCGACAGTTCGGTTATTACGTTCCACAAAATTACATTGGGGAGAGTACACGGGATTAAAACGGATGTTAAAACCATAAGTTTCACTTAAGCTCTTAAAACTTTTAGAGGTAAACTGAGTACCGTTATCGCATATTAAGAGCGATGGAACACCGTGGATTAGAAAGACATTATTTTCCAAAATTCTCTCTATATATCCAGCTTTAGAGCTTTTCAAAGGAAATAGCATGGTATACTTTTTAAACCAGCAAGAAACCACGAGAAGCCATTTATATCCCTTTTTTGAACGTATGAATGGGCCTACTAGATCAGCTGCTATGACTTGAAAAGGGTAATTAACCGTTTTCTCTTTTCCCATCAGTCCCATAGGTAGTGCATTTGGAGATTTCTGCGCTCCACATACTTCACAAGTCCTCACAAACTTTACGATGTCAAAACGCATTTTTGGCCAATAATACTGTTCCTGAACCCTGTGAAGAGTTTTATAAAAGCCAAAATGACCAGAAGTAGGAGGAGTGTGACACATGTCTATAACTTCCTCTCTCTGTGGTTTAGGAACTAGTATTTTCCACTCGGGTACATTAACTTTTAAAGGCAACTGGTTTGGGATAAATTTGTACACGAAATTATTTTCCACCTTCCACTGCGGAAAATTTTAGGAAATTCTTTAATTTGCTGCCGTAAATTGTCGTACCATGGATCAATGCGATCTACATCAACTGTATCAATTCTTACTCCAAACGTGCATTAAGACTGTTTTCGTCCGCTATATGATCTGGGATTCTTGACAAAGCGTCAGGAATAACATTGTGGACTCCTTTTCTATGAATTAAAGTAAATGTGTGTTGTCTCAGCCTAATCGCCCAACGCGCTAGTTTGCCACTAGGGTTTTTAATAGAATTAAGCCACAATAAACTATAATGATCTGTTATGACCGTGAAAGGAACACCTTCGATGTAAGGTCGAAACTTTTCGATGTTAAAGAGTACGGCTAAACATTCTTTTTCAACAACCGAATAGTTACGTTCAGCCTTTGACAAAGTTCTACTGGCATACGCTATCACTCTTTCCTCACCATTGATTTTCTGTGTTAGGACGCTCCCTAAACCGGTATTAGAAGCATCACTAGAAATATAAAACTGTTGGGAAAAATCTGGTTGGGATAAAATTGGAGCTGAAACCAATAGCTCTTTAATCTTTATAAAAGATTCTTCGGCTGCCTTTGTCCAATCTATCGATTGTCCTTTTTTTCGTCCTTTCAAAAGATCATTAATAGGCGACAACAAGGTAGAAAAATTCTCGATAAAACGTCTGTACCATGAACACATTCCTACGAAGCGCTTAACTTCCGTAGTATTAGTAGGTCTCGCATAATTAACCATGCTTGCTACTTTATCCGGATCGGTACGCAAAGAATTTGAGCCTACAATATAGCCTAAAAACTTTAGAGAAGTTTTGAAAAAATCACATTTGCTCAAATTTATCGTCAGTCCGGCCTCTTTCAATTTATCTTTTACTTCCTTAAGTAAGCGTATATGCGATTCGAAGTCTTCCGATGTTACTAAAATATCATCGAGATACGTAAAAATATGTGGCTCATATTTCGGACCAAATATAGCGTCCACTAAACGTTGCTGAGTTTGAGCAGCGTTCTTTAGACCAAACGGCATAGTGACGAACTGAAATAGACCTCGGCCTACTACTGCAAAAGCGGTCTTTTCCTTAGAGGATTTGTCTAAAGGAATTTGCCAGAAAGCCTTTCTAAGGTCTATCGAGGATACATACTTAGCATTCCTGAGTGATGTCAAAATTCTGTCGATGTTCGGTAATGGATAGTTATCAAATTTGCTGACCTCGTTGAGCTTTCTTCCGTCAAAGCACAGACGATACTGTCCATCGGCCTTTTTCACCAATAAGATTGGAGAACACCAGGGACTGTTTGATTCTTCAATCACTCCGAGTTTCAACATTTCGTCTAACTCTTTATTTAATACTTTTGACATATAAGGAGACATGGCGAAGGGCCTTGTCTTTACAGGACTGGCATCAGCCGTATCTATAGACATGTTGATTTTATTCGTTCGGCCTAACCTATCTTTACTACTTATTTCATTGAAAGAGCTTATTACTTTTTCTGCTTTTAAGCGTTCCGTCCGCGAGAGATCTTCTAGGGTACATAGACGCGAGAAAAGGTTTTCTAAAGAGCTTTCTGAATAACAATCTTTATAACTTGTTTGAGAGTTGACTTCTAGGGACTGTGGATACCACGAATTATTTTTAAAGTTTACTAGAATTCCGAATTTTTGTGCAAAATCACATCCTAAAACCAAAGTATGTGATAGAGAAGGTACTACTAGAGCAGAGATTACTAAACAATGACCATTGCAGACTAGCGGCAACTCAACCGTACCTAAAACTTTTAGACGGCTGCCATCTGCAGTGGTAACACTTCTATTTTTGACGTGGCATATTTTTATACTTAAACGACTTAAAATCTTAATACCATTCTGACCTACAACGGAGGCATTTGCACCAGAGTCAAATAAAGCCGAGAAATGGGCACCTAATAGATTTATCTCGATATGCGGTCTGTTATCTGAATATTTATGCACGAATAAAGGAGACATGTGACCATTTGGAGAAGCAGGAGTTTTAACTTGAGAAGGAGAATTTTTATTAGACTTAAAAAAATCAGAAACTTTTTGTAACCATTTAGTCCAATCTGATCTATTGGAATATTTTTGTCCATCTGTGTTTCTAGAACGTTTTGGATCAGGGGCTTTACTGCGAACGTGAGCTTGTGACTTAGCCGAATGATTAGAGGCTTTTTTGTTGGACTTAGTATATCCGCCTCGGTAATATACCGTCCTTACTCGTTTTTTGTACATTTGGGGCATGATGTTAGCCTCACACCTGTTGTTCCGCATTTGAAAACAAAATACCCTCTTTGGTGCTGTACAATTTTGGTAAGTGTGATTCGGGCCTGTGCAATTCCAACACGTGAAAATTGCCTTAGGTGAAACCGGCTTGTCGTTCACTTTAGCTGCAGTGTCGCTAATTTTAGAGTCATTACCTTTTCCTTTGCCCGTTTTCTGGTTACTCCTAGGGTTCCGATTTAAAATTCCCAACTTCATTTGTCGAGACTCCACTTCGGCCATTTGGATTATACTTTACTTGATGCACATTAGTTTCGCTTTTTGGTCTGCTCTTTTCCAACAAATAATCGGACTCTTCAAGTTTTCTACATAGCCCGGCGAGTTCGGCTACCGAATTAATATCTAGTAGAGCTAACCGATTGACGAAACCAGGCAAAATATTCCTCCGTATAAATTTAACCTTGGTACTTTCCGGAGGCTTGGTGGATAACCTACCAAATAAAGATTCCATGTGGGCAATAAAAATCACAGTGGACTCATTCTTCTTTTGTCGCCTCCTCTTTATTTCCGACCACAATTCTTCATCATCATCACAGTGCAAGAAGTCCTTCTTTAGCCTATCTACCAAGGAATGCCAGTCGTTGACACTTGATTTTATGCTTCTATACCAAATGAAAGCATCGCCAGTGAAAAATTCTACAGCAGAGCTGAAAAGTTCATCTTCCGATACTTTCCTAGCTTGTGCTATTTCAGTCAGCCTCTCCAAAAAAGGATAGAGCCTCTTTGAGTCTCCATTAAATTTCAATTGCCATTCGCTGACAGGAATATTTCTGGCTGCGCAATTCACGATTGGGGCTGGTACGTTTATGACTGGGGTTGTAATAGGCAACTGTGGTAACTCATGACCAGGAGCTATCTTTTCTGCAAGATTTGCTTCCATGAGCACACACGTAGCTATTGTTTCCTGGACATATTTGGAAAGCTTCGACGCTTCCTCTTCGTCATCCGGCATGGGAATTCTTTGTACGCGACCCGCTACATGCGATAAACGTGATTTAACCCGGTGTACAAGTGAATCATTTGGATCGCCGTCATAACTATCGATTAAGTTTTGGATAGAATTTAAACTCTTTTCGATACCAGCCGTTTCTTCTGTATTATCCAGAGTGTCATCCCCTATTTTTATCATTTTTTCCCGGCTCATTAATTTCTTTACTTAAGATCCTCGTTAGAATCTTTCTTTTATCCGCGACCGGACGTTCTGAGAAAGTACGACGGATTTTCAGTTCATAGTCTAATTCATATTCCAGTAGGTGATTGACTTTAAAATTGAAGGCTTCCATGATAATTTAGATTATAAAATTTAAAAGAATTGTTTAAAAAGTCGTAATAATATTTCTCCTGTGCTCCCAATAGTCAAATAAAAAATATGTAAAGGCACTTAAAATATGTAAACTTCTTTACCAAACATTAAAAAAATCTTCGACAATTTCAAAAAAATTTCTAAGTATCGCCTTGTATTAAAATTCCTTTACTAAGATATCTTAAGAATTTTCAACAAAAAAATCTCCAAATACCGTTTCGTATCAGCAAAGTATTTTTAATATTCATGCAAAATATAGGTGAGAAAAAAACGTACTGTTTTTTGTACTCGGTTCACCGCAAAATAAATTTAACACTGTAAAAATTAAAGTAAACCAGCACATCTGCTACTCTGAACTATAAAGGTAGCTTTTAAGAAAAAAGTAGGAATCTCTTATCTTAGAGCCAACAACTAAATTCAAATATCTATATCAGATAAATTGAAATAAAAAAATTCTACAAATTTCCTGCTTTTGTCTTACTGCTATAGTGTAGTTTCGTTTAATAAGTATTATGAAATAAAAATATCTGCAAAGTTAGAGCTTTTACTTTGTTCGAAAGCTAGTACACTGAACCCTTTAAAAAATAAAATTCCAAAAGCCCCACGTTGGGCGCCATTTTGTAGCGTGTGAAAAAAATGTTGCCCCAAGCTTGAGCACAATTTTCTTGCAGCCCCGCTTTAATTTCTGATACTGAATTGAGTGAACCCTGATTTTAAAAGAACTAAAGAAATTAAACACACACTAGCTCAGTTTTCCTTGGTAGAGAGATATGGGTAAGAGATAATTGTCTTACGTCTTTTTGGAACTAATTTCTATTTTTTTTAAAAGGCTTTAGCTGTACCAAATTTTTGGGCACCATCCATTTTAAAATAGAAAGGATCTAACTTCAGCTAAAAAAAATGGAAAAATGCTGAAGGAAAGTATTGTTGGTAAACAAAAAAAATTAGTTTGGTACAGCCGTTCTTGCCCTGAAAAGTAGGATAGGTATTCAGTGAGACACTAGCTTTAATCAACCAAAAAAGAGAATTTATTCATGTATTTTTTTTTAAATTAAAAAGTTCTAACGTTTGCAGTTTTACCAAAAAAATTCTAGCCTAACTAGTTGTTGTTACATTTAAAATTTTAAACTATTATAACCCCCGAAGACGAAAAGTCGTGCTTTACACTTCACTTATTAGTCTGTTTTAAATGGTAGTTAAAGTACTACTCCGGGATAAGTCTATTGAAGGAAATTTTGTTGACTTACTGTTCTTATTCCTGTTTTGATGGACTACGCCCGATTTCACACTTTCTCTTAGCAAACACTTACGGCTTTTATTTAAGAAACTGGTACTTAGCTCACATGATGGTTGTTCTGAGCTTTGATTTTCTTTAGCTCAGTCGAAGGAAGCCTACTTGGCGACTCTCATGAAAATTTAGCCTGTCGGCTAGATGGTAAATAGCCTGGCTGCGGCTAGATGGAAAACAACCTGGCTGCGGCTCGATGGAAAACAGCCCGGCTGCGGCTAGATGGAAAACAGCCTTGATTCAAGCTCTGCGGAGCCTTAAATAATCGTGCGACTTTTGCCTGTAATATCACGACGCTCCAATCAAAACTGCGGACCAAACATTTTACCAATCGCGGCGTAGCGAGAGGTTCGGTCAGGAACCCGCACAACACCGTATATACCGAACGTCTTGGAACTTCTGTTTAATATACCGTTCGATACAAAAATGAAAATAAGTACAATTTGAAATGGAAAAATCAGTAACATTACATGGTCTTAAAATCTAGGAAAAAATGAATGTTACAATATATATATATATATATATTATATATATATATATATATATATATATATATATATATATATATATATATATATATATATATATGAGAGCCGTTCAAGTACAATATTACACAAGCATCAAAGGGGGGGTAGGGAGTTTTAGTTTTGCTTATTTTTGATGACAACGGTGGCGGGGGTTTTTGAATGGTGATTACGTCAGCAAACAAAGCAATTTAACTTTTACTCGTCCTTGATAGAAAAATATTGTTTGGTAGATTTTGGTATATTTGCCCAACTTTCACATTTTCCCCGAAAGATTTGGTAGATCCTGAATCTAATATCAGGCATCCCTACTTGACTATGCTCGAAATCGGATCGGATGTTTCGGGATTCCCCGTCTATAAACAACTTTTGTTTTGTTTATATTGCCTTCTCGCTCTCACGTGGTGTTTTATGGATAAGTGAGGACTGAGGGGAAGTACCAACTTAATACTTTCATGTATATCACAACGCCACGCGATTTACTTGTCTGAATGCTTCTGAGCTCTTTTTCTTCTTCCGACTTATAGCTAGGCACTATTGCCTGTTTTCTTTGTTCCCTGCTCTATAGATCGTCGCCCATCTCTTTCTTGGAATTCCCATTGATCTTCTTCCAGTCGGTGACTTGCCTCTTGCTATATGTACTATCCTGTTGTTTGCCATTCTTCCCATGTGTTGATCCCATTCCACTTTTCTTCCTCTTATCCACCCGTTGATATTTTCAATTCTACAAATGCGTCTTATGTCTTCACTGCTTTCTTTATCCCTCACTGTCTTAATAATCTCATTTCAGTTGATTCCAACATCCTCTGTGTTATAATTGTATCGTGTCTTGTTTCAGATGTGTAATAGTAGTCATATTAGGCTCTTGTATATTCTTGTTTTGGTTTACACGGATAATAATTTATTTCTAAATACGGTATCATTGAGGCATCCCGCTATGCTATTAGCCTTCTTGACTTAATGTTCTACTACTTCCTCGGTTTTTTGATGCCCAGGTAATCGACGTCCATCACCTGTTTTATTGGTTTATCTTCCACCACCAGTTTGTTCCTAATCGGCTCTTTTGCTGTAACTATTGTCATGGTTTTTTTAGTTGAGATTGACATATTCTATTGTTTTACTGCTATGTAGAATTCGTTATAGCATAATTTTAAGTTCCTGTTACCATTCTATATCCCTTCTTTCTTTTGACATTCTTTATAATTTCATCCATGACAATATTAAATAGAAGAAGACTTAAAGAATCTCTCTTGCGAGTTCGATGATCTGAATACATTTAATTGATCTGACGTGTTCTATGCGTTTAATTTCTGTTCTTTATTAAAAAAATATTTAATCTTGATCCACTTTTGTGTCCTAAATCAATTAACATATCGTCTAATGTAGACAAATCAAAATTATACCAAAAAATATTTGAAAGTTTTAAAAAATCTCACAAAAACAAAATTACAAAATTTGCAGAAATTAGTTAATGAAATTTGACGTGATTTTAAGAAATAAACAGAGTCTGACAAGGAACTTGAAAATATTGTGTCCAGGAGAATCGAGGTAGAACAGTAACTAGAAAGAAATTGAGATTTTTGAACTTTTTAGCCAAGGTAAGTTAGCCTTCTGTTTGTGTACGCCGTACTTTACCCTAAATTTTATATTCAATACATGCAAATGACTTGTTGCGCCCACGCTTTTGGGGCCTATCTCATTTTTAGGGTTCCGTAACAAAGTGGCAAAAAGCGGAATCCTTTATAATTTCGTCATGTCGTCTGTCTGATTCTATGTCATAGCACCACAACTTTTACAGTTTATGTTCGATCGATATGAAATTACAGAAAGACGTAGAATGATAACCCTCACAAATAGGTGTAAACAAACATAAGATTAAATTGTTTTGACGGACCTCCGCACAGATCAAATGTTTGGGGTAAAAAAGTGCATCTAAAATAAATGTACTTTAGGAGTGACACTCATTACATATTTGATTTTTTTCAGGCAACCTCCACTTGTAAAGCTGCTGGAAATGAAAAATCTATACAGTCTACTTCAGGCTCGACTGAACGGGTAGAGAAAAATACTGAACTGAAAGTACAATCAGAACAAGAATACGAACACATCAAGAATGAGGAGAAACAGTCTAGAGCAAAGCCTTCTCAGGAGGCTACGAAAAAGAAAATTTTTCTTATGAAAAAAAATCTGAATGTTTTATATTCTGCTAGAGATACGATGCCAAACCCTGTTGAAGTTGAAAAAACAGATCCGCAATCAATTCCAAAAGAAACACAGAGATAATATGAATAGAAAATTAGAAGATATTTGTAGTGAAAATCCAGATATAAAAAAGAAATGGTCTATTAGGGATTCAGTTAGACGTCTTAGTCTAGAAAATGATCAGCCATTACTATTAAAAACCAATGCGGATATTGCTGTATTTGAGAGTGCAGCAGACGATATTAGAAGAAGAACGAAAACTATTCGCAGTGTAAAAACTCTTGACGAACTTCTACAAGAATTACAGAAAATCGGATTTGACATCAGCCGAAGTGGGACATATCTTCGTTTACTACCAAGAATATCTAACAGCACAGAAGGACAAAGACATGTTAAGCGCACACGTGCACAGACCGATCACCACAAAAAACTACATTGACAGCTGTTTCGCCGAAAAATCGATCCATTATTTTGAAATCTAGCTTCAATACTTGGACCAGATCAAGTACTTTTCATATCTCTAGATGATAAGGTTCGGATGCCTATTGGTATAACTGTAGCAAATAAACAAGCACCTCTTCTAATGTACATGAAATATAAAGTCAAATTGGGGCACAATGGGGCCCCTAAAGGACACCAGAAAGAACCCCAAACTGCACAGAGATGAAATTATTCACCCTTGAATTCTACCTGTGAGGAAGCTCTCCAACCATGCAACAAGTGAGAGATGAAATCTCATAGACCAAAAAAAAAAACAAATTAACTATCCAAGTGCCGAGATTGCCGTCCTAGGTGACTTTAATGTCCACAATATCAACTGGCTTAAGTATTCAAATACTACCGACGAACAAGGTCACGAAGCTGAATCATTCTCAATCAGTTGTGGCTTAACTCAGCTTATTGACGAACCAACACGGATCCCTGATCGAGACGGGGAGATCGCCAGTCTTCTTGATCTGTTTTTAACCATCAATCCGGAGATTTACACGGTCACCGTAAAACCGCCGTTAGGTTCTTCCGACCATAAACTGCTTCCGACATCGAGTATTCTGACAATCAGTGACAGAGAGGCGCCTAGACCGCGCAAGATTTGGCACTACAAATCTGCTAAATGGGAAGATCTCTTGGAATAGTTTCGAACTTTCCCTTGGATGGACGTTTGTTTTCGATCCGATAACCCATCTGACTGCGCCAGGAAGGTCTCCGATGTTATTTTGGCAAGTATGGAAGCTTACATCCCTTTTTCGAAGAAATGTCCTTCCAACGGCAAGCCTTGGTTTGACCGAAAATGCAAAGAAGCTGTTGCTTCTAAGCATATTGCCTACCGACAATGGCGTGAAAATCCTAACACCATAAATCGTAAACGTAACGAATTAGAAACCTCTCGCTTGTCCCAACAATTTCAGGTCCTTTTGGGCAGTCGCTAAGGCAGTTAGTCAAAATTTTAACAAATCCATCATACCACCACTCACACGGCCAGATAATTCCATTGCAACCACACCTGTTGAGGAAGCGAACTTGCTGGCTGAACTCTTTGCTTCACATGCTACTGTCGATTTCCAAGGAAAAACACCACCTACTATTCCCATATTGCAGTCAAAGATGCCCGATGTTGTCTTCAGACAGCGCATCTTAAAGCGTATTTTAATGAAGCTAGACACCAAAAAGGCTTCTGGCGCTGACGGAATACCTGCCATAGTTCTCAAAAACTGTGCAAGGGAACTAACACCAGTTTTCTGTAGACTTTTTAACCTATCCTACAGAAAGGGAATATTTCCGTCCTGCTGGAAATGTGCCACGGTTCAGCCGATACCTAAAAAAGGCAAGAAGACCTTGCCAAATAACTACCGACCACTCGCACTGCTTTCAATAATATCGAAAGTCATGGAAAAGGTTATCAATGAGCATCTTTTAAAATATCTTGAACGATTCAATATTATTAGCGATCACCAATATGGTTTTCGTAAACATAGATCAACAGGAGATCTTCTGACTTATGTAACACATGTTTGGAACAACGCAATTGAATACTGGAGAATCTCAAGCGGTTGCTCTTGACATATCCAAGACATTCGACCGTGTCTGGCACGATGGACTGTTGGCTAAGTTACGCTCTTATGGTATGTCTGAAAGGTTCTGTTTGTGACTCTCATGTTTCCTCAGAGAGCGTTCTTCTTCTTCTAACACCTTCACTATCAACGGCGGTGTGCCCCAGGGCTCCATACTGTCTCCTACTATCTTTCTCATTTACATTAACGATCTGCTGGAAAAGACCGGGAATCCAATCTACAGCTTTGCAGATGACAGTACGCTTGTCTCTTCATTCAACCTTTAACGCTCGGACATCGTCTGCTCAGGCGAATATCCGCAGACAGCAGGACGTCGTTCAACTTAACAAAGACCTGGAAGAAATTCTATCTTGGGGTGACATTAACCAAGTGGAATTTAACGCTACAAAAACCCAGGCGGCAGTTTTTTCTAAAAAAGTTAACGTTGCTGAACCCGACATAGTTTTGTCGGGGCAGGCCATTCCTCTAACATCGTCACTCAAATTGTTGGGCGTAAATTTGGGAGCAAATATGTCCTGGCATGAACATGTTGCAGGCATAGCAAGGAGAGCTTCTCAGAAGTTGGGAATATTATTTCGAACCAGAAAGCTTTACACCCCACAACAACTGTTAATTCTTTACAAAGCTCAAATTCGGCCAACTATGGAATAGTGCTCCCACGTTTGGGGCTCCGCTCCCCAAACATACACTGCAGTTGTTGGATTCTGTTCAGAGAAGTGCTGTTCGTCTGATTGGAGACCCGGAATTGACCGGCGGCCTTGATTCGCTGGAACATCGAAGAACGGTTGGCGACTTGAGTCTGTTCTACAAGTATTTTCATGGAAAGTTTTCGAAGGATGTAGCCCGCTTAATTCCTCCCAAAGCGGTGCATGTTGGAAATACACGTCGCGCTGGTGCTTCACATCCGTATGAGGTTTAGCTTGTTACTCCGCGTACAACGCTTTTCAAGCAGTCTTTTATATGGAGAACATCATCCCTTTGGAATAATTTGACCAGCGCTGTGTTTCCACCGAGTACAATTTACAGCGATTCAAAAACAACGTGAATCGCTTTTTCCGCACACATGCCGCTCCTGTAGCGCTTTAGGGACTTCCCTGCAGCACGTGTGCTAGACCCATAAAAAAAAAGAAAAATAGACCCCAGCTTCGCCGATAACAACTGAAAAATTACCCTGTGAAAGGCCTTCGAGAAGTCAGTATAGACATCATCGACATGCATTCTGCGCTCGAACGACTCCAACAGGTTAGTTTTGTACAGTACAAGGCTGTCTGTGGATGATTGCACCCTGCTAAATCCAAAGTGATTCTCGTTAAGCATACCCTTTTCATTTCCAACACAGCTGATCGTAAATCATACTGTCAAACAACTTTGCAATAGCACTTTGATTGCAGACACTCTATAATTACTAATGTCACTAGGTTTTTCAAACTTGAAAAATGTGGTAATGAAATTATGGTTCCAAGGAGAGGCCAAGCAGTTGATAGAAAAGCTACGGGAGCAACAAAGCAGTAAGTCATTAGTACACTAGTTTAAATATCTTACTTCCTTTCTACAACGTGTATTCCCAACGACAACGTAACACGTGTGATCCCGATGTCGATTTCACAGGAAGTGAATCTAGAACAATCTTTCTATATCGTGCCTTTTTGAAGCAAATTTTTCATTCTCAAAACTAAGTGATACGAAAAACTATACTCCCTTCATCATTCTAAGTTAAAGTCTATCCGTGAATTTCTGCATTCTCATAGCATAAAGGATTATTAATCTAGTCTATTTAATCCTAAGGGTGTAATAAATGTGAGAATGTTTTTCTATTTGTTAATACACTTTACTTTGGCTTAAGTGTAGTGTTTCACTGAACTCCTGCTCTATCTTACAGGACGTAAAGATTTTACTGTATTCAAGTTTAATACCAACAACTAAATAACTCTTCAGTATTTTTTTCATTTTTTGAGCTGAATTTAGATTCTTCTATGTTACAAAATGAATGGTGCTCAAAACAGTACAACTAGGTTTTGAACAACTATAGAGACTATTTTCAAAAGGCGTACAAAAATTACCTCGATCTCCATACCTCTCCAAACAAACAAAATGGGCTAGCTGATATCTTAATTTTGTTCTCTCTCAGTATTAATATCTACTCAATCCATTCCCAAAAATTAAGATATACATAAGGGGCAAATAACGGCTTTTATTTTAAAAATAAAGTATTTCTATATTTCTATAATATATATAAAATGCAACGTCTCTCTGTCTGTCTGTCTGTCTGTCTGTCTGTCCGTTAGTGTGCTTATCACTGGAGAACCACTAATCCGATTTACGTACTTTTTTTTTTAAAACATACATATGTTCTCTGGCCAGGTTATAGGCTATATTTTATTACGATAGGTAGCATAGGGAATGAACAGTGACGATAATAGTGAATGAAGTCGGAAAAAAGTTTGCCGCGCGTTTCCCTTGCAATACACAGCCTAAACCATTAAATTTGGAACAATATTATGTAGCAGAGAATATCTATAATCTATAATATATATGAAATGCAATGTCTCTCTGTCTGTCTGTCTGTCCATTAGTGCGTTTATCACGCGAGAACCACTTATTCGATTTACGTGTCTTTTTTTAAATTCATACATATATTTTTTGGCCAGGTTATATAGTAATAATAATAATTTATATCTATAATATATGTAAAATGCAACGTCTCTCTGTCTGTTTGTCTGTCCGTCACTGCGCTTATCCCTTGAGAACCACTTATTCGATTTACGTGATTTTTTAAATTCATACATATGTTCTCTGACCAGGTTATAGATATATATTTTATTACATCTATAATATATATAAAATGCAACGTCTCTCTGTCTGTCTGTCCGTCCGTTAGTGCGCTTATCACGGGAGAACCACTTATCCGATTTACGTGCTTTTTTTTAAAACATACATATGAGGAGCAGACTTTCTATATGCATTTTGTCCATTTTTTCACATTTTCAACCAAAGATCCCAACGCAAACTACATACATAGAGCAACAATATTATGCCCCAAACGACGTTCTAAATGCATTTTCTCCCATACAAATTAAATGTTAAAAATACCTCGGACTTTCTATATGCTGTATGTCCATTGGCGCTAGACGAACTAACGGAAGTTTGTCCTTGCGCCGTGGACTAATTTCGATTTGTTTGTCATTGCACTTGTTTCTGTCTGCAGTGTTTGTTTTATGTGCGTTTATTTTTCCGTTTTTCTACGTAACAATCTCAAATAATGGATGTGACTGTGACAGGGGATCACGTAGTTGGTGATACGGACCGTGGTAGGAGAAAAAGAAAAAGAAATCTCACGTCTAAAGAGTGTAAAAGCAACGTAAGGTAAGCCTTAATGATTTTTAGGTTAGGTTTACATTATGCTATTATTGTTTACCTAATAGGTACACTAAAGTTCTTAAGTTCTTATGTTGTCGTTAATGTTTTAATATTATTCTCTTTTAAAGGCATTCAGATCATTATCCTAATTTGGAACATTTTGTTGATTTTTCCTGTACTCACCCTAAACGAAAGGATTTCTTTTGCCATGAATTATCCCAAGACGATATAAGGACAATCAGAAATACGTTTTATAAGACAACAAAGAAAAATGTACAGGACAATAAATTGGGGCATTTTATGAATGTTGGAAAACCAGATGGAAGTCGTAACCGAAAACTAGGAGGAAAATCCCACAATTTCTCTATAAGATATCATGTAAATTTTAGTTTTAAATAATTGTATTTAGCTTATTTTTAAATTCCCCCCTTAGCTAATTCTATCGAAGAGTGAAAAAAATTTAACCTAGAAATCCATTAAAATTTATGGTTTAAATTTTAATTTAAAAAGAATTTTATTGTCACCATTATGTAAGTAACGCTTAACTGGCGGAAGGTCCGATTTTATTTTAGGTAATATTCTTTATTTTAGGTTTGGAAGAATGAGAAAAAAATTTACATTTGCCAGAAGTTATTCTTATCAATATTTAGTGTCAGTCAGAGACGCGTAAATACTATTGCTCGAAAAATGCAATCTGGAAGTGGTATTGTTGAGAAGCGTGGAGGGGACCAACGGTCTTTTAGGAATGTTAATAAATTTGAAGCTGTGAAAAAATTTATAGCCAGTTTAAAAGGACACGAAAGTCATTACGGGCGTGCTAAATCTCGGCGCATTTATCTATCATCCGAAAATAATATTACTGCTTTATGGAATCTGTACAATCAGAGTACAGTTGAAAATTTGAAAGTAAATTACAAGTATTTTAGTAGAATCTTTAATAATCATTTTAATATTGCATTTCGAAGCCCTGCCACCGACGTATGTGGCTTTTGTGTTAGGACCCAAACTTCTATTAGCATTTGCAAAGACAAAACTGAAATAGACAAACTAAAAACTTCTCTACGTGTACATAAATTACGAGCCAAACAATTTTTCAACCTAATGAATGAAAAGCCGGCACAGAGTGCTTCGTATTGTTTTGACCTTCAACAGGTTCAAGTCTTACCTTATGCCCAGCAGTTGTCTTTTTATTGTTTTTGTGTAACCGACGTAGATATTAAAAAACCAGTTTTCTACACCTGGATGGAACATCAAGCAAAAAGGGGATCTGCAGAGACAAGTTCTGCTCTACGTGATTTTCTTAATAAAGCAGAATTTGGACCAGATATAAAACAGTTGCGACTATTCGTAGATGGTTGTGCCGGGCAGAATAAAAATGCACACGTGATGCATATGCTTATGCTATGGCTGTACGGAGATGCCCCGCAAAATATTAAATCCGTGGTACTTACCTTTCCGGTACGCGGACACTCATATTTGCCAGCAGACCGTGTTTTCGGGCAAATAGAAAAAGTTATGCGATCATACAGTTCAATAAAAACACCTACACAATATTATGACATTTACTCCAAGAAGGGAGACGTTAGACAACTTGGTAGGGACTGGGTTGTTTACGATATAAAAATGGCGTTAACTTCTTTAAAAAAAATTGAAGGGATCAGTGCGGCCAAACGGATTATTATTAAAAGATCACAAAACAACACCGATATTTTGCTTAAGACCGAGTTGTTTTATAGAAATGACGATCCGTCCAAACAATTTCAAACGTTATTAAAACGTGGAAAGAAGCTTTCGACTTTACACTTACCTGCTGTAGAACTTCAAAACAAAAATTAAACCAAAAACACTCCTGAGTCTCTCGAAATTATTAGTGGAACTGTCAGGGACAAATTGGGTCAACGATCCTGAGCTAACATGGTTACAGCCAATTCTCTCTGACAATCGTGTGCAAATTGACAATCAAGCTAACCATGGTGAATCTGACGATGATGATGTTATCGAAGAACCTGACATGTTATGCGATTGCAATAATGATGAAGATGGTGACCTTTATGAATGTAAAATGCCATTATTGTTGATTTAGTTTATAAACATTATTGTGTATTTAAAAATAAAACACTATTTTTATAAAGCTACAAGTTTTTTTATATCGTTACTATCAAAAGTCAGTAATACCGCTTTGTGTAGACGATCAAAATGCATTTTGTCCCAGGATGACAATCTAAATGCAGTTTGTCCATCAGTTTTTTTCAATTTTTTGGGATATTATCAATACTAGATTTTTCGCATATACGTCTAATCCTTGAATTATTTTTTATTCACATTTTAGGTATATCAACTTTTCGGTTAATATCTTGCCAAACGCACAGCAGTTTTTCTTCGTTTCCCAAAATTACAAAAAATGGACAAAATGCATTTAGAAAGTCTGCTCCTCATATGTTCTCTGGCTATTTATATAAAGGCTATATTTTATTACGTTAGATAACATAAGGAATAAGCAGTGACGATAATAGTGAATCAAGTCGGAAAAAAAGTTTGCTGCTAGAGCGTTCTCTTGCAATACACTGCCCAAACCATTAAATATGGAACAATATCATGTAGCAAAGAATATCTGTAATATATATAAAATGCAACGTCTCTCTGTCTACCTGTCCGTTAGTGCGCTTATCACTCGAGAACCACTCATCTGATTTACGTATTTTTTTTTTAATTCTTAATTTAATATATGTCAAAAAAAATCTATAATATATATATATAAAACGTAAAGTCTCTCTCTCAACTGATCAAAACTGGAGGAATAGATCTGGAAAATGGAATATGCCGGTTGGTGCAAGAAATATGGGAAACCATGAATGCCAGTGAGCTGGAGAGAGTCGCTCATTTGTACAATATACAAAAAAGGGAGAAAAAAACTATATGTGCTAATTATAGACCAATAACCTTACTGGATGTCGTGTACAAGATAGTAGTGTTGACTACCAAAAACAGACTAGCAAAGAAAGCCGAGTCTATTCTGAGAGAGTACCAGTGTGGATTCTGGAAAAATAGATCGGTTACAGACCAGATATTTTCGATTAAGCAAATCCAAGATAATAGCTTAAAACAAAATTTGGCACTACACTTGGTCTTTTTGGATTTCAGAGAAGCATATGACTCTATAAATAGAGAAGGACTCTACAAGATAATGGAAGAACTAAAAATTCCAAGTAAATTGATTCGCATGTTGAGAATGACCCTGAATGACACAGAAAATAGAGTGTTGGTTGAGGGCAAAGTATCAGACAAGTTTAAGGTGAAGAGAGGATTAAGACAGGGGGATCCAGTGTCGATATGTTTATTTAATTTGGTAATAGAGAAGATAATCCGGGAGTCAGAAATAAAAACAAATGGAACGATATACCAACAAACCTGCCAATGCTTGGCCTATGCGGTTGATGTAGCAGTAATTGCAAGAGCAAAAAGGACCTCAAAAAAGCCATAAGTAGGATAGAAGAAAGGGGAAGGATGAGAGGACTAAAGATAAATGAGGAAAAAAAACAAAATACATGGAAATTACAAAGAAGAAGGATAATAAAAACAACAAAAGTTTAGATATAAAAAACAACTTAGGGAAAAGATATACGTTTGCAAAAGTAGACAAATTTAATTATCTGGGAGTAACAATAACAGAGAGTGGACAAGAAAGGACAGAGATACAAGAAAGAATAGCGAAAGGACAGAGATGTTTGCGGGCAATGAATCCAATATTGAAATCAAAGAATGTAACAAGAAAAGCAAAAGAAAGAATAAATACGATAGTTGTCAGACCCAAGGTGACATATGGATGCGAAACGTGGAAACTGAATGCAAGAGAAAAGGAGACATTGGAGGTGTGAGAAAGGAAAGCTTTGCGAAGAATCTACGGAGAAAGGAAAGAAGAGGGACTGTGGAGAAGAAGAACAAATTACGAATTAAAATGCCTATATACGAAACCCCTTATAAGCCAAATCATAAGAAGCCAGCGATTAAGATGGTTGGGACACCTGGCAAGGATGAAGGAAGAAAGACAGGCAAAGCAAGCCGTAATAAGAGGAGTGGTTGGAAGAAGAGGCAAGGGTAGACCTCGATCTACATGGATTCAGGCAGTAAAGCAAGATCCGGAGTTAATGGGAGATAAAAAGAAGTCGAGACAAGTATGCAACTAAGCCATGGGCCTCTAAGGCCCCTTGAACTATATAATAATATAAACATAACGAATAAGCAGCACAATAAAGGCGAATCAAGTCCACGCGAGCGGAGCCGCGGGCACAGCTAGTATTAAAATAAACAGAAAAGTGCGCGACAAGAGTCAGGGCTGCAAACGAATTTAACAGGAAGCGCCCTGATCTTTCTGAATTACTCAGAAATAGAGAAACTTTGAAGGGAAATGAGAGATGAGTTTCGAGACCCGAAATCAATATCCTGACCAGTCTCTGCAGTGTCATCCTCAAAGAACATGCTACTGGAATGAGCACGAGTGTTACGACTTCCCTTAACATATTACCAAAAGTTCCTAGCATTAGTCAAAAATGAAACTTCGATCTCACGTATACAATGAGCATAACATCTCCCGTACTCTGCTTTGCATAAAGCTCTATAATTCGAGAAAGTCAGGTAAGCATAATTAGATTTAGAAAACATATATTTTTTATGGGCCTTCTTCTGCCTACAAAGAAGGTCCCTCAGAGAAAAACTGGACCACCTCGGGAACAATGATGTTTTTAGGTGCTTTTTTGGTACAAATAAAGAAAGACAGGTATCTGTAACACACTGAAATCGGGCAGCTGCTATATTTACATTTACATTTACATTTCGAAAATGATCATCCCAGTTAACAGAAGCAAAATAGTAATTAATAGCCGTGTAATTAGTGCACTTGAAGTCATATTAACATTCTTCAAATAACAAAGATTCAAGATTAAATTGGACATCAAAACAATAAGCTGTATGGTGCACAGTATTTGGTAAAATCTTAGCAACGGCTGGAATCACAGACATATTTGGAACACTTGAAAACAGTAAGTCCAGGAAAACATGTCTACTATTAGGAATGTCAATAACTTGCACCATGTTCAAATATGCATACATCTCAGCCAGATTATGAGCAGGAAAATCTTCTGGACAATCGACACAAATACTATCCTCATCAGTAGACCATCTGGCATATAGCAGATTAAAATCACCAGAGACAATGAAGGTTTTCCTTCATTGTCTCTCATTTATTAGGATAACGCCCAGCAATATTCAGGACTGCCAGACAGTGATGTTCGTTCATATTTTTCTTTAGTTTAGGTTGGAGGAATGTATACACCATCAATGACTATTGACCTCTTTTCAATCTTTAGTTCGATAAATGTTTGTTCAATTTGATCTGTACACAAACTTACTCTTGTAGATTTGAACTTTGGAAAAACAGCCAGCAGTACACTCCACCTCTCGATTTGTTACTGGTGATATTACTACGGTCAGTGCGATAAAAGTTGTATCCAGGCATCATAACTTCACCATCCGAAAAACCATCATTTAGCCAAGTTTCAAGCAAAAATACAACTGAGTAGTCAGACAAACTTACACTCTCCTAGAAGTCCCTGATTTTTGTCCGAAGACCACCAACATTCCGACAGTAGAACTTTAGCTTCATAGGTCGTTTTTTGACTGCTTATAACCATAAACCTGCAGCTTGGCAATATCGGGATTGCCATTTCTAAATTTCACAAAGATGTCACTCTCACCATTTGCCTTACGTTCTTTTAACTGGTCGTAAAAACTAATTTGGGCAAAAACACTTTTATTAAGATTGCAATTGACATCTAACTAAACTGACCCTCTACTTCGGCTCTCAAAGAAACAATAATAATATGAAAATGCATACCCATACGTTCGTTACATAAAAAACATAATCTTAAAAATAATATGTAGCTATACATGTCACAAAAAATAAACTTAAGAGTTTGGTGATTTGAGACAAGTCAATCATAGTAACTTAAGTATAATTTAATCTACTTAATATAAACAAGCCAGTCTGCCCAAGAGCAATCACCAGTAATTTGTATTTTACTTCAGTCCTATTAATTCTAAACTTCTTTTCAACCAGGTCTGATACGGGAATTTTTCTATACAGAGACATGAAGTCGGCTCTTATTATGCCAAGGATTGAACAGGAAATATGATTTTTACCGGACGTGGTCTATCCCCAGGTCAACCGATTCTAATAACCTTAATATCCCGTGGGGGCTCAAACTGTTCTCAAAGACGTTGTGTCCATTTTCTCAAAGAGGAGTTCTTCGGGTTCATTGATTCTAAAAATCTGCAAATGGTATAATTTTTTCGTTGTTTAATCTAAAACAACTGAAAACTGGCGAGGCCCATATCTCATCAGTCTACCCACTGCTCTCTTATTCGTCAAATCAATCTCTAGACGCGTTTCGCCGTGTCACGCCTCGTCAGTGATAGACAAACAAGAGAACAAAATTTCTAGTTGTTATCCAAGTACTTAAGGAACATAATAGCAAGATACAACGAATTGTACGAGATACTACTACTCCATCGGAGGCTGACACAGCATCCACAAGCCGATAGAGTGGTTGGAGAGCCAACACTCAACACAGACAGCGCGATTTTCGAGGGATCCTCCTCAGGCATCTGTAGTTTAATGTAAAATAACTGAAAACCGACGAAGCCCATTTTCACCAGAAATATGGCCAGCCTCCAATGTAGTCTTAGGTATGCGAATTTCGTACAATTCGTTCTATTTTCCCAATTTTTTCGTTATTTTCAATTTTTTATGGTTAAACATACAATGTATTTGTGAGATGAGGAGGAAAGCTGCTTTATATATATCGTGGTATAAGTCTTTTTAAAAATTCTTGAAGTTAGAACTGTGCTAATTTTTATTATTTTCGCCTTTAACAGAAATAGCATGAAGAGAAAAATAACAGATTTCAGATGAAACCCTCTCTTTGCTATATTATTTTATGATTATTATCTTTTATTAAAGTCCCGATCATTGAAAATATCAAGTTTTAATCCTGGAACTGTTATGAAATTAAAAATTCAAATTTAGCACTTAGTAGATTAAATTAAAAATTCCGGTCAAAACTGCTGAATGTTACTACTGAGAAATAAAAAGAGATGAAATTTATATTCCTCACTGTTCTTTATAAATCGAGCCCTCTGGTAAAACATTACAATTCTTTCACCAATCTATTAGAATTACTGTTAGTTATCGAATAAAAAATAAATAATTTTGAGACGAAACGACAACACTGTATTAGATAAGGCATGGATATATCTGGTCGGTGGTTTCCCACAACCTTGAATATAATAAGAAATTGATGATAAAATTATATCTTATCGATCCTTTTCTGTTGCGACTCCTAGTGCCTTCAAACAATAAGTTATTAAAATGATAATTTACTGTTGCGTTCCGGATTATAAGACCTAAAGTGGATTGGCCAAAAAAAGAACAAGCATGGGATCATTTATACTAATATTTTGAAGAGAGATACTGAATTTATTAACTAAATTATCAGGAAAAACGACAATATAACAGAATTAACCATACACCAGTCGTTACTATAAAACTAGCACAGCTCGAGTTTCTTTGCCTGGTTTAGTCAGCAAAATAAACAAATATCACACGTCCATGTTACTTTGTTGATGAAATTTGAACTGAAGAATGCTAAGGATTAAATTATTCTTTTCTTAACCATTTAACTATATCTATGTTATTTTTTATATTGTGACGCATCAGCACGATCGCCGTGCCTGCGGGTTAGGTGTCAACACTTACTGTATGAAAAAAAAAATCCTGGTTGAGAAGAATTTTAGAATTTGCGAGGTGACCGAACAATGTAACATAGGAAATAGCATAGACATAGAACATGGACCTAGCGTTCCGTATCACGCCTGAAGTAAATATGGACGCAAAAGTGTGAGGGAGACAAAGCGAATGTGCGGCCAGTAGCTGTCTCTTTCTAGAATGCCGCTAAGCTACGGGGCTCTTGAAAATAATATTTCTAAGTGTTCTATTTGAATTAAAATGGGGGTGGGGACTTTTCTCGCCTTGAAGTCCGTATCGAGGTACTGCGCCTTAGTTATTACAGGCCTACAAAAAAGAGACAGGTTATTGGCCACACAGTCGCTTTGTCTCTTTCTAGAGAGTGGTCAATTTTGTGAAGTTAATGCTCAACATATAAACTATTATAATTGCTTTCAGGGAGGATGGCCTGTTTACATCACGTAAATTAAATTATACTTAAATTACTATTTGTATCAAGTACCGGAACTATTGAGTTGAGATAATTTGGTAGGTATATTATTATTTCAAGAGTCGAAGAAGTCGGCTAGCTTTATCTTATAGCAAATATTAATAAAAGTGATTGTTTCTGAAATTCCACAAATGGTTCGATTTTAAAATAAACGCTAACATCAGAATTGGGATTAAGTAACTTCACGTGCTGTTGTGCCCTTTTTCAGTCAGTTTACGAAACATTTTAAAATGAGTGACAGTGAAAAAGAACTCTATCGTGAACTTTTGGAAAAACATATCGAAAAGACAGTGAGTGAATCGCTTAAGCGAAGATTTAGTACACAGGTGTCAGAAGAATCTGTTGATGTGGACGGTAATGAGTCTGCCGGGCCTTCAACTTCCAGGGCGAATGGAGATATTGTTCCAATATTCTATCCGGACGACAAAACGTGAACAGTTTTTGGGTAGTTGCAAAAACTAGATCAGTTAGGAGAGATACATACTTAAAATGCAACAAAAACTAAGAGGGTCTGAAATTGGTTTAATAGATTAGATGATACCGGAAAACCTGGGATGAGTGGAAAACGGCGTTGAAGCGCGCATTTCCCAGATGCAGTGATTATGTAACGGTTTTAGGGGAGCTGATCATGCACGTAAAAAGGCCAGGAGAAACGATGACACATTATTACCATGAGAAATTAGCCCTTATCTAGCAGTGTCGACTAGATGATGAAGCCGCAATTTCCTGTCTTGTTAAGGAATTGCCACTGGAGCTTCAGGCGAACGCCAGGGCGTTCCAATGTTCTACATCTAACGAATTTTACGCAGAACTTATCGCTCCCCTGAAAAATTATTTATTAAATTACCTGGAGAAGAGAAGGTCTAGGTTAGAAATGAATCCACAGAAGCCGAGGAAATGTTTCGTCTGTAGAAAAATTTGGCCATCTTGCCAAGGACTGTCGCCGCAAAGGAGGTATGTGGTGCCACTCTTGAAATTTCTTTGGGCACAAAAAAGAAAATTGCAGATTTCGTAGAGATAACTTTAACAAACCAGACCACTCGAAGAAAGGAATCGCTGCAGAATCATATCCAAAGTTGGAACTCTTTTACACAAAAAAAATAATGTGTGGAGTTATCAATTCCGTTTTTGTCACACAATCGTCCATATTTAAATCACAATTTTGATCGGTTTTAACGTTGTTAAATACATCTTTAACTATACGCTATTATTATGGGTCAGCTGCCCGAACTTTTGGCGTTTCGCTGAACAAGACATTTTGTTAACACACTAACTGACTTGTCACTAACTGGCTTGAAAATTGGGCATGCTGTTTTAAATATGTATTTATAGTTGGGGAAACAGGGAGGTATGTAAATAAAATGATTTGATTGGCAATAAAACTTCTTTACAAAAGATCATTGCAACCTGAGAAATACCGGGCAATTTGTGAATACTACGCCAGTAAAAATCTTCCCCTTTTGCTGTGAACCATTCATCGAGCCATTTTTTCACATCTTCGTACAAACCACAGCGCTGCTCAGCAAGTGCGTGACCCATCGATGCAAACAAGTGATAATCGGAAGGAGCCAAGTCTGGTGAGTAAGCCGCATGGGGTAGAACTTCCCAGCTGAGTGCTTCCAACGTGTCGCGAACTGGTTTTGCCGTATATGATGGAGCATTGTCATGAAAAAAATGACTTTGTGTTGCCTCTTTCGGTATTCTGGCCTTTTTTCAAGCAGCGAACGGTTCAAATCGGTCAATTGTTGTTGGTAACGTTTAGTATTAACTGTTTCCCCAGGTTTAAACAGCTCATAATAGACCACGCCCCTCTGGTCCACCAACAGAGCATCGTCTTTATGCCAAAGCGATTCGGTCTTGCGGTCGATGTTGATGGTGCGCCTGGGTCTACCCTGATTTTTTACGCTTGGGATTCTCAAAATAGATCCACTTTCCACTCAAAATAAATACACTTTTCATCCCCTGTAACTATACGATGCAAAAAAACGACTTCCTTTTGTACCAAGCGAGCAAAATGTCACACATGTTATAAGACCGCCGGTCAGTCCAATGGCATTTTTACTACTTTCAGTTTCAAATAAATAGAGTATAACAAACCATTTTATTTATTTGGCGGAAATCAAAAGTTGATATCAAATTAACAAGTCAGAAGTGGGATTTAACACTAAAAAACAAATCGTGAACTTGAGTGATTAAGTAGTGCTGGTGGCAATCATGAGTAAACGACCACGACGGGGTCGATGTGAGATGAATGTTGAGGATTCCCTTACGCATCTTCTTCGACTGACTTCTGTGCTGAACAGTGTGAAGGGAGCCTAGCTGCAAGGAAATCTGGTACCGTATCAACTGATAATTCTGATTTGCAAGATATGTTAACTGAGGCTAGGGCAGAGGTAGTTGTGTTGAGAAGTCGGCTTGTAAGTACTTAAACGAATGTATTAAATCCGGGGTCGGTTGAAAACAGAAATATTCACTGGGCTGTTTTCAGAGGCGACCGTTCGCTACTAACTTTGTCGCTTCTAATTTGACACAAAGTGTTGATGATTGATTATGTAAGAACAGTGATATTTGCTGTGTTGTATCACTGGGATGAAGTCACAAACATATATTTAGCTCTAAGTACAAGTTACAAGGAATTACAGGAATTTGGTACGGCGGTTTAAAATCAACCCAGTAGTCTTGGTCACAATGAGAGGAAATGTTGCGAGATATGTTTCCAAGTAAAATTACTTTCGGGAAATTGTTTTTCAAGCAGCGATATATCAGGCGAGTGTGGGACGAGATTTAAATGAGTATTGCTTTCACAAATTAACAAAACATAATAATTAATAGTATGAACAACATGGGAAACGAATTAGTTATCGTAACAGTTCAAATTCTGCGCGGTACACTTCGTGTGATGTTCGTTTATTTTGCTGACTTCAGATACTCTGTATCACACAAAATAAAAAGAACATGAGTTTTACATGTTTCGGAAATAACTTATATGATGTATCTCATACATGCTTCCCAAGTTTTAATACCGTAATCAATCTCCGAGTGCTTTGTATATTTCGGAAATGACTTACATTCAGTATTTCATACATACGTCCCCACTCTTTCGTACATCTGTTATGTTCTAGCATTTAACATATCTCGGGTGATTACTATGTGCATCGAAAAACCTAATTGCTGTACACTTCCGCCATGCATGCTTTCCCGCTTAATCTGTAGTCAGCAAAATAAACAAACATCATTTGTTCATACTATTAATTAGTATCAATGTTTTGTTAATGGAATTTACGAGTAAACTGGGCCTCGGCCGTTGTAAATGCTGAGAATTAGATTATTCTTTTCTTAATCACGTAACTATCTGAATGTTATTTTTAGTGTTCCGTACGGAACACTTATAAGATGACTTCGGTGTCTGTCTGTCTGTCTGTCACACACGATTTTCTCCGAAACTATTTTCATAGAAAGCTCAAATTTGGCAATAGTATAGGAACTGGTGGCCTCATCAGAGCCATGTAGTTTTGAAAGTTAAATTTTGACATAAGGGATTAGTTTTGGGGGGTGAAACCGGAAGTGAAAAAAAATTTTTTTACTAGGTCATCGAGTGTGGTTTCAAATGAAAGCTTATGAAAACACGAGTAAAAATATATATATATATATATATAATGTAGTACTTGAACTCACTTTTCTTTGCACTATTTTTAGAAAGTCGCGAAAAAATCGCTGTCCCGCACCTAATCTCGAAAATTACTGATCAAAAAATTTTGAAAAAATTCTGGAATATTCTCCTCGAGGAGTAGATTAAACGAAAATTATCACGAATGCTTTAATAATTTATTTGGTATATAAAAAAACAAAAATTTCAAGGTCATCAGTTCTCAGTAAAGATTGGAAACAAAGTTTGTTGAAAACTCCTTTGGGGTGTGTTTTGTGAAGTCACTGATCATTTTATACCACCGTAACAAAATTTTTAGTGTTACGTAAGGAACACTTATAAGATCACTTCGGTGTCTGTCCGTCTGTCACACCCGATTTTCTCCGAAACTATTTGTCATAGAAAGTTGAAATTTGGTAGTAATATAGGAATTGATGGCCTCATCAGAGCCATGTAGTTTTGAAAGTTAAATTTTCACTTAAGGGGAAGTAAAAAAAAAATTTTGTGGTGTCAAATGAAAGCTTGTGAAAACACGAGTAAAAAATATATATATAACGTAATACTTGCGCGCACTTTTCTTTGTATTATTTTTAAAAAATCGCGAAAAATCGCTGTCCACCGGCTTATCTCAGAAAGTACTTATCAAAAAAATTTGAAAAAATTCTGGAATATTCTCCACGGGGTGTAGATTGAACGAAAATTATCACAAGTGCATTACCTGTAATAATTTATCTGGTATATAAAAAAAAACAGAAATTTCAAGGTAATCAATTTTCAGTAAAGTTTGGAAATAAACTTTGTTGAAAACTTATTTGGGGTGTGTTTTGTAAAGTCACTGATCATTTTATATCACCGTAACATAAATTTTGACTTAAGGGATTCGTTTTTTTGAGGGGTGAAATCGGAAGTGAAAAATTTTTTTACTAGGTCATCGAGTGTGGTGTGTCAAATGAAAGCTTGTGAAAACACGAGTAAAATATATATATATATATATATATATATATATATATATATATATATATATATATATATATATATATATATAATGTCACACTTGCGCACACTTTTCTTCGTATTACTTTTAAAAAATCGTGAAAAATCGCTGTCCCCTGCCTTATCTCGAAAAGAACTGATCAAAAAATTTTGAGAAAATCCTGGAATGTTCTCCACGAGGTATAGATTGAACGAAAATTATCATTACCTTTAATAATTTATCTGGTATATAAAAAAACCAAAATTTCAAGGTCACCAGTTTTCAGTAAAGATTGGAAACAAACTTTGTTGAAAACTCATTTGGGGGTGTGTTTTGTGAAGTCACTGATCATTTTATACCACCCAACAAAATTTTTTATTTTAAAAACAATCAACGAACGGAACACTAATTGTGCAAGTTCAACTTGCACTTGACCGGTTTTTTATTTTAAAAGCAATCAACGTACGGAAGACTAATTCTGCAAGTTCAACTTGGACTCGACCGGTTATTTTTATATTGTATACTTTATTCTGAAAAAATACAAGTTTGTAATTTAACAAACTATTTTATTTATTCCGCGCAAATCAAAAGTTAATATCCAATTAACACTGGTTTCTCTTTTCCCGGTCTCTCAAACTGTAATTGGAAAACCCATACGGAATGTCAGAAAACAAAGGGGAATAAAAGGGAAAATGCCTCGGTCTAGCTTTACATTCTTTTATTTTGGTATGTGGAAACTGAAATAGATACATATATTCAATGTTTATTTATTCTAATCCTGCCTTGTTTATCTAACGATGGGAACTGAAATATGTAGATACCTATATTCAATATTTATTTATTTTAACCGTGTTTACTTGTTAAACTTATACACATATGACAAATTCAAAAAAGTAGATAATATAACAATCTTTATGAAGTGGCCTGTCCTCAGATCAGAGAATAACTAACTTACATAGGAACTATCAGCCATCCTGAGAAAGTCGTCCGTTATCACAGTTCAGTACTTTACTATTTATATTTATCATATACTCTAATACAGCTATACTCAAACTTTTTTTTGTCTTAGGCCACTTACACAGTTATAGCTGTGTCGGCGGGCCACAACATAAATCACAGCAACTCTTATTTAGATGTTATTGATTTTGATGCTGTGTTGGGAGACAAAATTGCAAAGTTTATTTATGATGTTTATGAGGAAAGGGGGTAGGTTATAAGGTGGTGCAGACATATATGAAACTTCTGGTATCACCGGGTAACCTGTTTTGTGTAATTTTATTAGAGAGTATAATTGTGGCGCTTGGGGATTCATAATATGGAGTTTGTATTTATCTACATCTGTTATTGTACTAGCTGCGTTATCTATTATTTGTTTTATTTCCTTATGAAATGAACTTGTTTGGTATATACTTGTATTAATAAATTCTGAAGTTTTATTTATGTAATCTTTTTTATCTATACTGTCATAGCTATAAAAAACGAACCGATAAAAATAATAAATCAGGTGTTTATCAATTAACCTGCGGCACTTGTCGCAAAATATACATAGGACAAACAGGTAGGACTTTTAATACACGAATTAATGAACACTATAGAAGTTTTATAACTCAAAAAAATATCTCAACATATGTAAAGCATCTATTAGCTGAAAATCACTCCTTTTATCCAAATTTCAAAATACTACACCAAGAAAATAAAGGTTCTAAACTAGACCTGAAGAAGGTCTTAGAAATAAAACTGTATGAAAAATACGAATATTTTATTAAACAACAAACAGAAACAAATAGGTTACCTTTTTTAAATTTATTCATATAATTGGTCCGTTGGAAATACCTATCATTAAGAAAAATAATTTTTTCAAAGTATTTACTTAATAGTTATGTGTAAGGAAACCCAAATATGCAAGTGAAAAACTTTAAAATATGTGCATAAATATGCAAATAATTTTCTCAAAATATGCACATACATGTTGTAAATATGCAGTAAAAAAAATCGAAATAGATTTGAAAAATGTAAATTTATTGTTTCACTATACGAGTACTATACAAATGTACCAATAAAAACCCATTTTAAATTTTCAACATACAGGGCGAATGAACTAAATCTAAATATAATATTATACAAAGTAAAAAATAAATATAAATAATAGTGTATTTTATTACTTTACTTAAAGATGAACATATAATAATAATAATAATATAGGTACATATTATAAAAATTTATATACGTAGTAAACAGCATAATAAAACATACATTTTAAATTTGATACATACAAGGCGATGCAACTAAGTAAGCGGAAATATGCAAATATTGCAAAAGACAGAGTCGCCGTTGGTTATAAAAACAATAAACTACTAAATGTTTCTCAAAATTCTCCATTAAAAAGTTTTGTCTTCTATCGTCGTATAAAAATTTATAAATTGAGAAACTCCTTTCCACATCGACTGATGTAATAGGGGCGTTTTTAAAATTATTTAATAGCATAGGATCTAAATCAATGGAATCAGTAAAATCCCCCTTTAAAACATTAGCTACTTGGCTGACAAATTGAAACCACTATTTTGTTCCATAACATTCCGAATTTTTTGAAAAATTTTGCTTCGATTTTACCTGCGACATTTTCAAAAGCGACCTCACATTGTTTTATTAGTTGAACACTTCGGGTTAAAGGCAAAATTAGATTCCTCCATTTGAGTTATGGTTTTAGAAACAAAGCTATAATTTGTTTTAAGAAAGGAAAGTTGTTGTTTTATCTCCTTGTTTTTGAATAATCGTTTAAGTTCTGGGGTAAGTAAGGGATTGGGAAGATTCGTCTGATAATTCTGCAATTAGACCATCTAGCTGACAAAAGTTGTCGCAATAAAAAAATGTTGCTTCCAACAAGTGCCCCATTTGTAATAACAGGCTAAGGTGGAAGAGGAGTGTTTGGTAGTTTTTCTTTGTAGAACTGAATCCTTAAAGGCGCTTTAAGGAAGATTTTCTTCATGTTAGAAATTAAGCTATTCACAAGCGGAAAATGATTTCTAGTTTCCTCAGCAACCCTACTTAAAGCATGAGCGAGACATGTTACATATATTAAGTTTGGATAAAAAAATTTTAAATTTTGCCCGGCCTTTATCATGTACGGTGCTGCATCTGACAAAATAAGCAAAAAATTATCTCCTGGAACAGGCGTAGGAAGAAAAAAAACTTCGATAGTTCCTCTTGAACAAATCTGGCCACTGTCAATGCATTTGTTTTTTCTAACTGTTTGGAAGCAATCAGATAAGATTTTGGCAAAATATCGTCGCTAAGAACTCCAATCAATAAATGTGCAATATACCGTCCTCTTGAATCGGTGGTTTCATCAATACATATGTAAAAATGTTCGTTGCGAATTTCACCTTTAATTTCCTCAATTACCTGTGAATACAAGGAGTTTACGTCGTTTCTCCGTATTGTTGTTTCACCTGGGATATTAAGTTTGCAATACTTCTGGAGGAAAGAAGTAAAGTTTTGATTACGTAGCTTCGATAACGGAATGTTTGATGTCATCACTGCACGGCATAGATCTCGGTTAAAGATGTCTTGTTCATTTAGCTCTTTATTTTTGTACGTTGGTTGGAAACATTGGATTAATGTGAGTTGTGGCCTATCTCCAGGTTTCGTCTTACTCAATTTGGCAATATGGCAAGCAGTTTTCACGTGTTGCTCTATTTGAAGGAAAAAATTCGTTAAATAGAAATTTCGTTAAATAGAAAACTAGGTGCTTAGAGCAGGCAAAAATTAAAATTCTGCTTTGTACTTTTTTTATTAGATTACCTAGAAATACATACGCTTACGTATGTATTTCTATTTCGTGGTTTCGTTAAATAGAAATTTTGTTCGTTAAATGGAACAAAAATAACTTAAATAACATTGAAAATAGAATCAACGGCAGAATCCTGACACAAATTTCGTTATGTTTAAATATTAAACGAAAATGATATACCCTGTATATTCAATAGGTATTCAAAAATTATTCTCACAATTTTAACACATGCAGAACAGTAGATTTTTCACATATCTATTCTTAGTTCTTTGTATGGTTTAATCCACACTGACACACTACTGGCTTTGGGCATTTCAGTGTAGTAAAATACGACTCACAAATCGACGTAACCACTTTAAATGCACAACCAAAAATGAAATCTAATAAATTAATAATACAAGTATGCTCTGATGGCCGTCTGGGT
>CM032452.1:20071819-20096805 GCA_019049505.1 Pachyrhynchus sulphureomaculatus | reverse complement strand
AACGTACCAGCTCCAATCGTGAATTGCGCAGCCAGAAATATTCCTGTCAGCGAATGGCAATTGAAATTTAATGGAGACTCCAAGAGACTCTATCCTTTTTTGGAGAGGCTGACTGAAATAGCTCAAGCTAGGAAAGTATCAGAAGATGAACTTTTCAGCTCTGCTGTTGAATTCTTCACTGGCGATGCCTTCATTTGGTTTAGAAGCCTAAAATCAAGTGTCAACGACTGGCATTCCTTGGTAGATAGGCTAAAGAAGGACTTCTTGCACTGTGATGAGGATGAAGAATTGTGGTCGGAAATAAAGAGGAGGCGACAAAAGAAGAATGAGTCCACTGTGATTTTTATTGCCCACATGGAATCTTTATTTGGTAGGTTATCCACCAAGCCTCTGGAAAGTACCAAAGTTAAATTTATACGTAGGAATATTCTGCCTAGCTTCGTCAATCGGTTAGCTCTACTAGATATTAATTCGGTAGCCGAACTCGCCGGGTTATGTAGAAAACTTGAAGAGTCCGATTATTTGTTGGAAAAGAGCAGACCAAAGGGCGAAACTAATATACATCAAGTAAAGTATAATCCAAATAGCCGAAGTGGAGTCTCGACAAGTAAAGATGGGAATTTAAATCGGAACTCTAGGAGTAACCAGAAAACGGGTAAAAGAAAAGATAGTGATTCTAAAATTAGCGACACTGCAGCTAAAGTGAATGACAAGTCGGTTTCACCTAAGGCAATTTTCACGTGTTGGAATTGCAAAGGTCCGAATCACACTTACCAAAGTTGTACAGGACCTAAGAGGGTATTTTGTTTCAAATGTGGAACAACTGGTGTGAGACTAGCATCATGCCCCAAATGTACAAAAAACGAGTAAGGACGGTATATTACCGAGGCGGATATACTAAGTCCAACAAAAAAGCCTCTAATCAGTCGGCTAAGTCACAAGCTCACGTTCGCAGTAAAGCCCCTAATCCAAAACGTTCTAGAAACACGGATGGACAAAAATATTCCAATAGATCAGATTGGACTAAATGGTTACAAAAAGTTTCAGATTTTTTTAAAGTCTAATAAAAAGTTCTCCTTCTCCAGTTAAAACTCCTGCTTCTCCAAATGGTCACATGTCTCCTTTATTCGTGCATAAATATTTAGATAATAGACCGCATATCAAGATAAATCTATTAGGTGTCCATTTCTCGGCTTTATTTGACTCTGGTGCAAATGCCTCCGTTGTAGGTCAGAATGGTGTTAAAATTTTAAGTCGTTTAAGTATAAAAATATGCCATGTCAAAAATAGAAGTGTTACCACTGCAGATGGCAGCCGTCTAAAAGTTTTAGGTACGGTTGAGTTGCCGCTAGTCTGCAATGGTCATTGTTTAGTAATCTCTGCTCTAGTAGTACCTTCTCTATCACATACTTTGGTTTTAGGATGTGATTTTGCACAAAAAATTCGGAATTTTAGTAAATTTTAAAGATAATTCGTGGTATCCACAGTCCCTAGAAGTCAATTCTCAAACAAGTTTTAAAGATTGTTATTCAGAAAGTTCTTTAGAAAACCTTTTCTCGCGTCTATGTACCCTAGATGATCTCTGGCGGACGGAACGCTTAAAGGACAGAAAAAAGTAATGAGCTCTTTCAAGGAAATAAGTAGTAAAGATAGGTTAGGCCGAACGAATAAAATCACCATGTCTATAGATACGGCTGATGCCAGTCCTGTAAAGGCAAGGCCCTTCGCCATGTCTCCGTATATGTCAAAAGTATTAAATAAAGAGTTAGACGAAATGTTGAAACTCGGAGTGATTGAAGAATCAAACAGTCCTTGGTGTTCTCCAATCTTATTGGTGAAAAAGGCCGATGGACAGTATCGTCTATGCTTTGACGGAAGAAAGCTCAACGAGGTCAGCAAATTTGATAACTATCCATTACCGAACATCGACAGAATTTTGACATCACTCAGGAATGCTAAGTATGTATCCTCGATAGATCTTAGAAAGGCTTTCTGGCAAATTCCTTTGGACAAATCCTCTAAGGAAAAGACCGCTTTTGCAGTAGTAGGCCGAGGTCTATTTCAGTTCGTCACTATGCCGTTTGGTCTAAAGAACGCTGCTCAAACTCAGCAACGTTTAGTGGACGCTATATTTGGTCCGAAATATGAGCCACATATTTTTACCTATCTCGATGATATTTTAGTAACGTCGGAAGACTTCGAATCGCATATTCGCTTACTTAAAGAAGTAAAAGATAAATTGAAAGAGGCCGGACTGACGATAAATTTGAGCAAATGTGATTTTTTTAAAACTTCTCTAAAGTTTTTAGGGCTATATTGTAGGCTCAAATTCCTTGCGTACCGATCCGGATAAAGTAGCAAGCATGGTTAATTATGCGAGACCTACTAATACTACGGAAGTTAAGCGCTTCGTAGGAATGTGTTCATGGTATAGACGTTTTATTGAGAATTTTTCTACCCTGTTGTCGCCTATTAATGATCTTTTGAAAGGACGAAAAAAAAGGACAATCGATAGATTGGACAAAGGCAGCAGAAGATCTTTTATAAAGATTAAAGAGCTATTGGTTTCAGCTCCAATTTTATCCCAACCAGATTTTTCCCAACAGTTTTATATTTCTAGTGATGCTTCTAATACCGGTTTAGGGGGCGTCCTAACACAGAAAATCAATGGTGAGGAAAGAGTGATAGCGTATGCCAGTAGAACTTTATCAAGGGCTGAACGTAACTATTTGGTTGTTGAAAAAGAATGTTTAGCAGTACTCTTTAATATCGAAAAGTTTCGACCTTACATAGAAGGTGTTCCTTTCACGGTCATAACAGATCATTATAGTTTATTGTGGCTTAATTCTATTAAAAACCCTAGTGGCAAACTAGCGCGTTGGGCGATTAGGCTGAGACAACATACGTTTAATTTAATTCATAGAAAAGGAGTCCACAATGTTATTCCTGACGCTTTGTCAAGAATCCCAGATCATACAGTGCACGAAAACAGTCTTAACGCACAGATTGGCGTAAGAATTGATACAGTTGACATAGATCGCATTGATCCTTGGTACGATAATTTAAGGCAGCAAATTAAAGAATTTCCTCAAAATTTTCCGCAGTGGAAAGTGGAAAATGATTTCGTGTACAAGTTTATCCCAAACCAGTTGCCTTTAAAAGTTAATGTACCCGAGTGGAAAATACTAGTTCCTAAACCGCAGAGAGAGGAAATTATAGACATGTGTCATACTCCTCCTACTTCTGGTCATTTTGGTTTTTATAAAACTCTTCACAGGGTTCAGGAACAGTATTATTGGCCAAAAATGCGCTTTGATATCTTAAAGTTTGTGAGGACTTGTGAAGTATGTGGAGCGCAGAAATCTCCAAATACACTACCTATGGGACTGATGGGAAAAGAGAAAGGGGGGGGAAAACGGTTAATTACCCTTTTCAAGTCATAGCAGCTGATCTAGTAGGCCCATTCCCACGTTCAAAAAGGGGAAATAAATGGCTTCTCGTGGTTTCTTGCTAGTTTACAAAGTATACCATGCTATTTCCTTTGAAAAGCTCTAAAGCTGAACATATAGAGAGAATTTTGGAAAATAATGTCTTTCTAATCCACGGTGTTCCATCGCTCTTGATATGCGATAACGGTACTCAGTTTACCTCTAAGAGTTTTAAGAGCTTAAGTGAAACTTATGGTTTTAACATCCGTTTTAATCCCGTGTACTCCCCACAATGTAATTTTGTTGAACGTAATAACCGAACAGTCGGGACCGCTTTAAGATGTTACGTTGATTCACATGACACTTGGGATGGCGACATTTTTTCCAAAATTCAACAAGCAATAAATACCGCAAGACACGAAGTAACAGGGTTCACACCGTCTTTCTTAGTTTACGGCAGACATATACCTCTATCTGGATCGTATTATAAAAATTTAGATTTGGATGTCAATGTTGACAGCGAAATAATTCCGGGTAACAGGGGTGCGTACGCCGAAAATTTAAAGGGTTTAAAAGATATTTTCACCGACGTGCGTAGTAGGATACATAAGGCTTATGAACGGAACAGTAAGTCTTACAACCTTAGAAAAAGGGATTTTTCCTTTAATATAGGTGATCACGTTTGGCGAAAAAATAAAATTCTTTCCAGTGCAGCTGATAAATTCACATCTAAGTTGGTACCTAAGTATGTGCATTGCGTGATAAGAGAAAAGATTTCAGACTTAGTTTATGGTTTGGTTAATTTAGATGGAACTAAAGTAGGACAATGGCATATTAAAGACTTAAAACCATTCAATGAACCTAACCCTAGTGAAAGTTTGTCAGAAGAAGAATAATTTATATTTACATTATCTTAATTGCTTTACTTTATCTTTTTTTTTGATGTTGCTCTGTAGAGGTGACGACCTCGTTTTTTTGACTGTTATAAAAGTTGAGCAGAGAATAGCTTACTTTTATTGTTAATGCTAAGGTTTTGGGTATTGGCCATATCCAAACTTAAGGTTGATTGTGGTTGATGTTTAGCATCGACTCAGTTTTAGCGAGCTTGCGAAAGAGTCACACTCAGGATATATCATAAGACTGGTATGTCGGTGGTCGCGGGATTTGATTTGCTTATGACCCCAAATAATATCCAGTTCTTGACACTTGGAAGCGAAATTTTGATTAGAGGCAATCCAAAGTGATCTTGAGTTTGGACAAGCGCAAGATGTAGCTCGTGTGGTGTGATGTTAAGTCAAAAGATTTTATGAGCAATTTCAAATTTGTTACCCGAGTGGGTGTATTTCTTTTTACCTTAGTGGTATATTTTGGGTGCAATTAAGAGTAAATTGATTTTGGTTTATCCAGTAAGTCTAAAGACTTGGATTAATTTGATTTAGATTTCTTCTGAATTGACAAGCTGAGGGTATTTTCTATTTTTTCAGGGCCGTTTAAACGTTACCTTTGAGTCACTAATTTTTTTTAAATTTTTTTGCATAGACTCATAGGCGTATGATGAGTTTTTTCGGTTTACTATCAGATTGATAGGAAATTGAAGTCCTGCAGGAGAACTAAAGGCTGATCATTTACAAGAGATGAGAGCAGAGTAAGACAGTCGTTTCACAAAGAAATGATCAAAATCTGATACCGAGATGAGAACCTTGTCAAGAGAGGCTAAGCGCAGTGAAGGAAGATTCCTAACCGAATTTTTAGATTTTCACCAGATAATCTAGAAGTTTGGGCTGACAGAAAACGGTTATGCCTGATACCTGTAGCAGTTTCTTCTAGAGGCTATTGTCTAGGGAGACTATTAACACCATGATCAAATATTTTAGCTGTCAATGATGTTTTCTTCTTGTTTCTGATTTAAGCTGGAAAAAGCTCTTGTCGTCTTCAAAAGTTTTGTTGCATTGCCACCGAAAATATTAAAAATTTTTGCTTCATGTAGCTTTTTAAGCTCATTTTCGTTTTTTGGAAATTTCCGTTAGAAGCTTGGTTAAGCTAACCTTGTAAACCTTTTAGGTTGTATCCCATGAGTTATCTGTTTTTACAGGCTGTGATGCACCGGGTGCTAACAGATGCCGTTACGACGTTTGGCAGGGAGTTAGTCTTCCTGAGGAACAGACTGATTGGAAGGGTAGTCTATGGGGGGCGAACGTTTGACCTTTGGGACCTTTTATAGGTTTTGTTACTCAATGGTTATTTCTATTTGAGCCAAAGGAGAGCCTAGCTACTGTAGTCGACCTCAGCTCCAATTAGCCTATTAGTGGTGACAGGCTGTTGGCAGTAGTGTGTTTCGGAACACCCTATTGATTAAATTTTTTTTGGCTTATGGTGGTGTGGTAGACACCGTTTTAGTTTAGTGGATGCTATAATCTACTCCCTTTTGTTGGTGGACACCAGGGTCACCATTTCCGTATTCTATTGTCTCCACCTTTCAGTATATCGTGGTGAGGTGTTTGTCTCCTGTTATGTGGGATGGATTAAATGTTTTTCGTAGTTGTTCTAGGGCGAGACCAGTACACGAGGGTTCTTCATGCAACTTGAAGAAGCGCAAGGCTGGTTAAGTTTTATATCTCTGTGTAGCCACCCTGAAGAATGACGGAGGGCGTTTTTTTTCTGGCTCATGTTTCTAGGCAGATTTGCCACTTTGGTACGATGTGCCGAAGATTTGTTTAGCTTATGCTAAGAGCTTTCACCAAGCTCGATATGGAGTTATCATAACCAAGAGTTTGGGATTTGAACTCCTGTATATATTTCTGTATATATTTCTGTATATATTTCGGTGTGTATTGGTTGCCTGAGGGCATGTGCTCAAAATGTGTGATTTTGAGTCGTTTTGCTTATGGACTCCTATATATAGGATTATGACTTTAGGGAGGTCCTATTTCGAGACTTGCTGTCTCATATAGTTATATTGGGAATGTTTCCTTGAATGTTAGTTGCGCGTGGACTAATCATTCTGTTCTTAGTGAACATTGCTTTTTGAAGCAGGATCATTCAGTTTGGTGAATTTTAGCTTTTATAGCTATTCACTGTGTTTAGAGTGAATTTTAGCTTTTATAGCTATTCACTGCGCTTATAGTGATATTGTTAGCTTTTATGCTGCTCACTATGTTAATGGCGAGATTGTTCTTTTAGAACGCAGACTTTGTGTAGTCGAGGACTATTTACAGAGTGTTTTCTTGGCGAGGAGCCGAGGCTTTTTTCTGGCGATATACCAGAATGTTTTCTTGGCGAGGAGCCGAGGTTTTTTCTGGCGATATACCAGAGTGTTTTCTTGGCGAGGAGCCGAGGTTTTTTCTGGCGATGTACCAGAATGTTTTCCTGGCGAGGAGCCGAGGTTTTTTCTGGCGATATACCAGAGTGTTTTGTTGGCGATGAGCTGACGTGTTTTCTGGCGATCAACCAGAGCATTTTCCCTGGCGTTTTTTTTTTTGCATGTCTGGATGTCTCAGGACGTCGACATTGCGCGATGTAGCGTTTTCCCTGGCGATTTTAGCATGTCTGGATGTCTTAGGACGTCGACATTGCGTTATAGAGTGCGATTATTCTCTGAATGCGACTAGTAGTGATACTAGATTAAGAATGTTCTCTTAGCGATGAGCTAGAGCATTGATGGCGATTTTTTCCCGAGCGTTTGTCTGGAGTTTCATCCAGATGTTTTTCTTAGCCTTGTGCTAAATGGTCTTACAAGACTTTCTCCTTTTAGTATTAGTGTTTGCACTAGAATCAGTTTTTTTATTTTTCTTTATTCAAGAATTTTTCTAAATTTCTTTTGCTGAAATAGAAAATTTTCTGACAATCCTTAAACTATTTTAAGGGGGGTGTTCATATTTTGTTTCAGTTCACTTTTTTGATTTAGACAAGAGTCTAGACAAAGTTATATTTTTTGTTTTGGTAACAATAATAGAGCTGATTCTTTTATATAAGAAGACCGCGATTGTTACTTTGGAAAGGTATTTCTTATGTTCATGCAAGGATTTTTATTTACTTTTTGATGTACTTAACCTTAGTGCTTAATTAAGTTAAGTCTAGTTATAAGATTCTTGTGTACATGCAAAGATTTTCATTTGGTTTTCATTGTATTTAATATTAGTGCTTAATTAAATTAAGTCTAGTAGTAAGGTCCGAAGATTGTAATTTTGTTTTAAGTTTTGACCTTAGTATTAAGTGACAATGTAGCACTTTGTACCTTTTTTTTGATAAATAGGCTTAGTTTAATAGACTAGTGTAGTCTATTTCTTTTTGGAAGGGGGTAATGTAACATTCATTTTTTCCTAGATTTTAAGACCATGTAATGTTACTGATTTTTGGCTTTATATTGTACTTCTTTTCATTTTTGTATCGAGCAGTGTATTTCACAGATCACTTGTGGTACAGTGTGCAGTGCGGGTTGCCGACCGAATCCATCGAATTTGTGGTACGCCGGGATTGGTGAAATGTTTGTTTCCGGAGTTTGGTTCCGGCGTCGCCATTTTAGAGACGTAGTTCTCACGGCTTATTTAAGGGTCCGGAGAACATGCATCTTGGCTTACTTCCACCGAGCCGCCAACAGGCTTACTTCCACCGAGCCGCCAACAGGCTTACTTCCACCGAGCCGCCAAGGGGCTTACTTCGACCGAGCCGCCGCCGAGAAGGCTGATTCTCATCAAGCCGCAGTAGAGGCTTCTGGCAATATTTACGAGAGCCAAGTTAAGCACGAGTTTTTTTTTACCGTTAAGCCGTAGTGGGCTTTGTGTGCTTTCTACATGGAGTAGCCAAAGTAGGCTCTTCTCATAAGTGATGGAAAGTGTGAAATCGGTTTTGTGTTCCATTGAAGGCCTAGAAGCCCGTAGGAAAACCGTAAGTCACCAGAACATACATCAATAGATCTATTTCCCGCAAATAAGTGTTTTAACATCAATTTGAACTGATAAATCGTGAAGTGAATATCACGACTCTTCGATTTCGGGTGTAGTAAAGTTTTAGAAGTAAAATGTCTGATTTAGGGACTCTAATTTTAATAACTACTGTTTAGGCTAGAATTTTTGTAATTCTTAAAACTGCAAGGGTTGGAACTTTTATTTTAAAATCATGAATAAATTTTCTTTTTGGGGATTAAAGCTAGTGTTTCACTGTACACCTATCTTTCTTTTCAGGATAAGGACGGTTGTACCAAACTGATTTTTTTATTTAACAACTGTACACCATTTCAGTATTTTTTCATTTTTTTAGCTGAAATTAGATCCTTTCTATTTTAAAATGAATGGTGCCAAAAAAATTCGTGCAACTAAAGTTTTTTAAAAAATAGAAAATAATTCCAAAAAGACGTACAACAATTATCTCTTACCCATATCTCTCTACCAAGGAAAACTGAGCTAGTGTTTGTTTAATTTCTTTAGTTCTTTTAAAATCATTATTCACTCAATTCATTCTCAGAAATTAAAAAGAGGTTGCAAGAAAATTGCGCCCAAGCGTGGGAAAAACAATTTTCACAGGGTACAAAATGACGCCTCAAAAAGCGGGCAAGTTAACAGGTTACAATATATATATATATATATATATATATATATATATATATATATATATATATATATATATATACTATTTTTTTAGTTGTTTCTACCTTATTATACAGTGTTTTTGGATTTTATTTCGGTAGCTTCTCTCATGAGGCTTATGGGATGTATTTCTAAAATAAAGATTTTTTGCTCTTTTAGGTGAGAAAATAATGCCAGTTAAGGTGAGCTGAAATTTACTTTTGAGAATTTCGTACCAACTAATCGAATATGATTAGTGGGAGTAAAAACTTAAAAGCACAATTCATTCCCAAGCTATGACGCTTATGATGTGGCTTATCCTAAAGAATTTTGTTCGATATGGACATAAATTTGGTCAGTGTGGTGTGCTGTAGAAAATAGTATTAATCAGTAGATCTCGATAACTGATAGAAAATTTCTACTGAGTTCAGCTTGATCAAAGTTGATAAAAAAATAAAAACTCAAAGTTTTTAAATATTTCACAATAAAACTCTTGGTCAGATAGTGATAACAAAATGATAAGACCAGTATTGTCATAAGCACATGAAGGTGTGTAACTGATAAAAATTAAAGGTCTAAATTGAAGGTTACAGTATGACTTTCAGTGGTCTTGGAAGATCTAGATATGTTCTTCCTTAATCTTGAAAGATCTAAAAAGATACACCACTTATATATCTTCATCTTCTATTGTAATACCATTCTTACATTTTGATTATCTAGATTTGATCAAAAGTTTTATTGGAGCATATTCAAAAAATTTAAATCTATTGTACAATTTTTGTCAACGTTTATTAGCAGACACTTTCTATTACTAATCGAGCTCGGTAGATAACATTTTTATCCAGCACATTCCTCTAGTCTGATTTCAGGTCTTTCATCTTAAAGTTTTGCAGATCCCTCGGTGTTATAAATCAGCTTACATTTGTGTTACAACGCTTCAGCTTCTCTTCATGATTTAGAACTTTATGGAACTTTCTCTTCTATTATTTTCTACAATAAAGCAAGGCATTAGCTTTTTTTTTAAATTTTCAGACATATGGCATTGGTGTCCAGCTATTGAGCTTCCTACCAACACTACAGTTTATGTTGATGGTCAAGACTCGGTGGCTACTGGATGGGGTTTGCTTAGTCCTCAGGGTGGTTTACCAACTCAACTACAAGTAAGTTTTAGGTAACTTGTTCGTTTATTTGGATTAGAAATCTAATATCAGTTTCAAACCCTGGAACTAAGGAATTTTGGACAGTTTGGATCTTTACATTTTTTGGTAAATGTATAAGTCGCTTTTCTAGATTTCCTTACCTCCCAGGGTAACTAGAGTATGAAAGATTTTTTATTTTTCATCACTCTAGCAGTTTGTTTTTGTGTGTGTGTGTGTATAATGCCGAAAGTAGGAGAATAATCTATAGTTTTAGGCAATATCGCTTCAGAGAAGGGGAATGAATATAATGGGGCTCAATAATTGGTATAGTTTCAATAGTATTATGACAATCTTTTCTGGTGTTTGATTACGATAATCAACAAATTTTCATGGTAATTATATTTATACTGGATAATAGTTATTATCACTAAACCAGACTTTTTACTGTCCATGTTATCATTATTGTTTAAACCTAAGATTAAAAACTAGATTATTACTAATACTCGTAATTTTGATTGCTCAATTAAAACGACACAAATGTCGGCTTAGTTCCCGTACAGTAACCAATATAGAGGACGAAGTACAGAATGCTGTTCCAGTTTTTTAATGGTTGAAATTTCAGGCTTTCTTAGGCTAGAGACACAAATTGTTGTATCCTGCTGCGGTGTTACGCTAGTACTGCAATAAGTATTTTGTTTGTCGATCACAGCTTGGTTAACGAGCCGTGATACCACGAAATGCTTCCCGAGATGGATTTCCAGATGAGAGAACAGTGGACACTGCTGAAATATGAATTTTGTTCATTCAACATATGATATTAATTTTTATTACTGGGTAGAACACTAACGATTGAGCTACCTAACGGTAATTGTTTAAAAGCAAGTCCCCTGCCGGTCTGAGGCTCTTAACAGCCCCCGTCGAAGGGTAGGATGCTTTCAGAAGTCAGAGATAGAATTTGTTGTATATTACTATTCTGCATATTTTTCCGCCAGGTACACATAAATATTTACTTAAAGAATTATAAAATTCGTAGGTAATAAACGTCCCATTGGTAACTACCGAAACCTGTCAACGAGAGTATTATAACAGTGCAATAATTACTTCCCAGATGATTTGCGCAGGATCAGAAGGAAAAGATGTTTGTTCTGTAAGTACTGAAATTAAATTCATCTCATTTTGACAAGGAAAAGTGTTTAAATGATTAATAAATTATCTCTCGGTTTCTTGTGGTGGTTTTGATGGTTTTTTAACATTTGTACCGATATTTTGGAAACAAATTTATGCTATGCTGTAAAGAAATCTGTTAAATACAGGGTACTATCAAAAATACGTTTCAAATTTCTCTAGAATTAAAAGACGACTAGCTCTTATATAGAATAACAATGTAAAGTAAATTAAGTTGACAACAGGATCTCGTTTTTAGTGTTCCATACGTTGGTGTCCGTCCGTGTGTCTGTCACACCCAATTTTCGTCAAAACTATTTGACGTAGAAAGTTAAAAATTTATCACTAATATAGGAATTGATGGCCTTATCAGAGCCATGTAGTTTGAAAGTTAAATTTTGACTTAAGGGGTTAACTTTGGGGTTGTGAAATCGGAAGTGAAAAATGTTTTTTAGGTAAAAAGTTGAAAAATATATATAATGTTTGCGCACAGTTTTTGTGCATTATTTTAAAAATTGCAAAATTCGCTGTCCCCCTCGCCCGTATCTCGAAAAGTACTGATTTAAAAATGTTGAAAAAATTCTGGAATATTCTCCACAGGGTATAGATTCAACGAAAATTATCATGAGTGCATTACCTTTAATAATTTATCTGGTATATAAAAAAAAAACAATATTTCAGGGCAATCAGATCAAAAAAAAATTTTGTTGAAAACTCATTTGTGATGTGTTTTGTGAAGTTATTGATCATTTTACACTTTCGTAACAAAAATTGTTATTTTAAAAGCGGAACACTAATTGTGCAAGATCAACTTGCACTTGACGGGTTATTTAAAAAATAATACTGTTAAAGGAAACAGCAAATTTTTATTAAAATTGTAAATTAAAAAATCATGTTGAAAATTATTTGAGTAACATAATTTTTGTTGTTTAATAACAAACCGAGATTGCCATTTTAGCATTAATCATATTTTAGCCAGGCCGTTAGAGGTAAATTTTGACGAAAAGCTTTGATTAAATGTTAACAGGCTGCATTACAGTTTATTGGAGGTAGAATACGACAAAAAAAGTTTACTGCTCTAAAGTATAGGCTAAACCTACAAAATTGAAAATAAAATGAAAAAAAATTCGGTTTTTTTTTTTTTTTTTTTGCAAATATCTCGAAAAAATAAATAAAAATATGGAAAAACTAATAGCACCGCGTGAAATAACGGGAAATTTCACAAAAAAAAAAAAATGGTATATAGATTATTTTTTTAATTTTACTGTAATTTTAAAAAAAATTTAAAATAAAATGGCTGGTATAACCCCGTCAGTTGTAAGGGGAATTCAGAAGGCAATCAGGTCACTCTTCAAAATTAAAAAGGTCAAGAAATGCAATGAACACATCGATATAAGTTAGAAGTTATGAAATATTATACACACAACACAAATACCACTATTCTCGTGTAATTACGTGAACTAGTTGATGATGGCGAAGCATCTCTCCTCTAGTCGGCTTATAAAGGCCTTGTCTCTCTCACTCGTGTACATTTTATGGTTATATCAATGGCGGAGAAGTACTTTTTTAAAGTAGTAGTAGTAGCTCAGTAATTTTATCTGTTCTTAATTATATTCAATTTTAGTAAACTAATCACTAGCTGTATTTCCAATCGGCTTACCAATTTCATTAATGCAATTTGATAATACTCTTTGTGTTGTATAAGTTAGAGATAATACCGTTATAACCAAAAAAAAGTCTACCTTACAAGTACTGTTGAAAACGCTCATAGCTTGAAACAGTGGTGTTTTGATGAGAAAATTAGTTGATGCAGTAGGTAAATAGAAAACAGGAGAGGTTCTGACCAATCTATTAGGAACGTGAAAGTTTACTTGAAATAATAAGTCAGGAGAGTCAATAAGAGATTTACATAATTTTATAAGAAAACAGACCAGATGGTAATTTCTTCGATTCGTTAATAAAGGTAGCTGAAAACGTTCAGTTATAATGACCTCATCGACACCCCTATTAGGGTACAACTATCATATTTTAATATAAGACATTTGGAAACTTTCTTTGAACATTCTCTACCTGTTTAATATACTTAGCGTGTATTGGATTCCAAACAATTGCACCATATTCAAGCCGTGAAAGCACATAGCTTGAATATAAAGTTTTTAATGTTTTACTGTTATGAGAACCACTCGAATTACCTATTATGAAACCCAACGTCCTCATCTCAGTAGTGCAGATCCAATTAATATGATGTGCAAATGAAAGTTTAGGATCAAAAATAATTCCAAGGTCCTTGAAGGTGTTACAAAGTGCAATATCTTCATTATCTAACTTATACTCGAAGGCAATGGTGCTAAATTTATTCGAGTAAGTCAAAAAGAAGCACTTACCGGTATTCAGTGGCAACCTATTCAACTCACACCATTGCTGTAACGACTCCATATCATGTTGTAATGAAAGGCAATTACTAGAGTCTCTTATGATGCGGAAAAGCTTTAGGTCGTCAGCAAGCAAAAGAAAATTACTAGTTATGTTATCACCAATGTCGTTAATGAAGAGTGAAAAAATTAAAGGTGCAAGGTTGCTACCCTGTAATGCACCACTTGTAGCACTAAACGTTGAGGTTTATGTCCACGAATTTCGACGTTCTGTAAGCGGTTACACAAGTAGGACTCGAAAAAAAGTAATTATTGCTGAAACCCAGTCTATCCAACTTATGTAGAAATACGGAATGATCAACTCTATCAAAGGCCTTCGAGAAATCATTGTATACAGCATCAACTTGCATTTGTTTGTCCAAAGAATTGCCTGTAAATTGAGCAAAACAAGCCTACCGTGGGGGAGCGGGATAGAATATCTCCCCCGGTATGTTCTGCCTGTCGTAGGAGGCGACTTAAAGAACAACCTAGATGGTAGATGCCCAGATCCCACCAGCATCGCCCGGTGTGACACCATCGCATCGGCTTAGACTGCGTGAAGTTGCTTAACGTTTCGTGGCTGTGCCGATGTCCCGGACTGTGGGACCAAATAGCATGATGAGGCACCTGGATACAAAAAATTCCGGAGGTAAAATAGCCCCCCGTTCGGATCTCCGGGTGGGGGGGCTGGTTCAGGGGCGTCGACATGCAGAGATCAGAATTTCAAAATGGATTTTTGCAACATACTAGGTTTAAACACGAACATAAATTCAGTGCACCAACACCTGCAATTAAATAAACCTCATGTACTCGCTCTCTGTGAAACTAAGGTCAGTTCATCGACCAGCACAGTAAACTATCTTTATCCTGGGTACGAGTTCTATTCCCTATTTAGGCGTAACTTTGGAATCTGTCTTTATGTCAGAAGCGACCTCTCTTGCCAACGAGAAGAGGCTCTGGAGCCCCTAAACTTTGATGTTATATGGTTAAAAATAACGACTCAACCAACCAAAAGGTTCATCTGTATCGACCACCAAGTGATACTAACTTTAGAACACTTTTCGCTTCCCTTGCAGACACCATCGATCATTTACAAATTAACTATCCAAATGCCGAAATTGCCATTCAATCAGTTGTTGCTTAACTCAGCTTATTGACGAACCAACACGGATCTCTGATTGAGACGGGGAGTTCGCCAGTCTTTTTGACCTGTTTTTAAATGCCAATCTGGAGATTTACACGGTCACCGTAAATCCACCGTTAGGTTCTTGCCAGTCTTCTTGATCTCTTTTTAACCACCAATCCGGAGATTTACACAGTCAGCGTAAATCCGCCGTTAGATTCTTCCGACCATAAACTACTTTCGACATCGAGTATTCTACCAATCAATGACAGAGAGGCGCCTAAACCGCGCAAGATTTGGGACTACAAGTCTGCTAAATGGGAAGATCTCATGGAATATTTTCGAACTTTCCCTGGGTTAGACGTTTTTGTTTTCGATCCGATGACCCATCTGACTGCGCCAGGGAGGTTTCCGCTGTTATTTTGGCCGGTATGGAGGCTTACATCCCTTTTTCGAAGAAATGCCCTTCCAACGGCAAGCCTTGGTTTGACCGAAAATGCAAAGAAGCTATTGCTTCTAAACATATTGCATACCGACAATGGCGCGAAAATCCTAACACCATAAATCGTAACACATTTGTTCGTGCCAGGAACAGATGCAAAGAAATTATCGACGAAACCAAGGAGGTATACAATCAACGGATTAGAAACAAACTTCTTGCCTGTCCCGTCAATTCAAGGTCCTTTTGGTCGGTCGCTAAGGCAGTTAGTCAAAATTTCACCAAATCCACCATACCACCACTCACACGGCCTGATAATTCTATTGCAACGACTCCTGTTGAGAAACCGAACTTGTTGGCTGAACTCTTTGCTTCACATTCTACTGTCTATTTCCAAGGAAAAACACCACTTACTATTCCCATAGTGCAGTTAAGGATGCCCGATGTTGTCTTCAGACAGCGTATCATAAAGCGTATTCTGATGAAGCTAGACACCAAAAAGGCTTCTGGCGCTGACGGAGTACCTGCCATAGTTCTTAAAATCTGTGAGAGGGAACTAACACCAGTTTTCTGTAGACTTTTCAACCTATCCTACAGAAAGGGAATATTTCCTTCCTGCTGGAAATGTGCTACAGTTCAGCCGATATCTAAAAAAGGCAAGAAGACCTTGCCAAATAACTACCGACCAATCACACTGCTTTCAATAATATCGAAAGTCATGGAAAAGGCTATCAATCAGCATCTTCTAAAATATCTTGAAGGATTCAACATTATTAGCGATCACTAATATGGCTTTCGTAAAAATAGATCAACAGGAGATCTTCTGACTTTGGAGAATCTCGAGCGGTTGCTCTTGACATATCCAAGGCATTCGACCGTGTTTGGCACCATGGACTGTTGGCTAAGCTACGTTCTTATGGTATGTCGGAAAAGTTCTGTTTGTGGCTCTCATGTTTCCTCAGAGAGCGTTCTTTACGAGTGGCAGTCTACAGCTTTGCAGATGACAGTACACTTGCCTCTTCATTCACTTTGAACGCTCGGACATCGGCTACTCAGACGAATATCCGCAGACAGCAGGAAGTCATTCAACTTAAGAAAGACCTGGAAGAAATTCTATCTTGGGGTGACAGTAACCAAGTGGAATTTAACGCTACAAAAACCCAGGCGGCAGTTTTTTCTAAAAAAGTTAACGTTGCTGAACCCGACATAGTTATGTCGGGGCACTCCATTCCTTTAACATCGTCACTCAATTTGTTGGGCGTTAATTTGGGAGCAAATATGTCTTGGCATGAACATGTTGCCAGGCATAGCAAGGAGAGCTTCTCAAAAGTTGGGAATATTATTTCGAACCAGAAAGCTTTACACTCCACAACAACTGTTAATTCTTTACAAAGCTCAAATTCGACCAACTATGGAATACTGCTCCCATGTTTGGAGCTCCGCTCCCAAACATACACTGCATTTGTTGGATTCTATTCAGAGAAGAGCTGTTCGTCTGATTGGAGACCCAGACCTGACCGTCGGCCTTGATTCGCTGGAACATCGAAGAACAGTTGGCGACTTGAGCCTATTCTACAAGTACTTTCATGGAAAGTGTTCGAAGGATGTAGCCCGCTTAATTCCTCCCAGAGCGGTGCATGTTAGAAGTACACGTCGCGCTAATTCTTCACATCCGTATGAGGTTCAGCTTGTTACTCCTCGTACAACGCTTTTCAAGCAGTCTTTTATATGGAGAACATCATCCCTTTGGAATAATTTGTCCAGGACTGTGTTTCCCACCGAGTACAATCTACAGCGATTCAAGAACAACGTAAATCGCTTTCTCCGCACACGTGTCGCTCCTGTAGCGCTTTAGGGACTTCCCTGTAGCACGTGTGCTAGACCCATAAAAAAAAAAAAAAAATACTTATTGTACTACGCTTGCTAAAAAAACCATGTTGATTTACAAAAATCAGGCCTTTAACCTGTGCAAAAATACTTTGACATACTGACTTTGGCGAATATCGGTAATAAAGACACCGGTCTATAATTAGATATATCATTTGCGTCGTCCTTTTTAAATACGGGAATGATTTTGGCCTTCTTCCATACGTCAGGAAATCTGTTTGTTTTTAAAGACAAATTGAATATATAAGATAGAGGTAACAACAAAGCATGAGCACAATCCTTCACAAGTTTATCTCTCAATCCTTTCAATGCCGTTAATATAATTTGCTGTGGCAAACAATCAAGAGCGATACATAAATTAGAGGTGAAGACATCGTTTTTAGGGACGCGATCTGACCGCGCCCTATATTCACTCCCAAAGAAGCCTGTAAATGCATCAGCAATATTATCCGGCTCGGAGAATTGAAGATTGCCCAATTTAAGCACATCAGGCCGATTTTTTTCGGCTCTCTGCCCTGTTGCAATATTTCGACAAGTATGCTGTTTTCACCTGCAGCCTTTCCTTTTGCCATTTTATTTAAATAATCTTGTATTTCGTATTTTGAGATGATGGGAATGTCTTCAGATCCTTCATTCATTACTCGTTTCCGAACTGACTCGTTTTTGTCTGATGGTGGTTCTATTTTATTCTCATAAAAGTCGTTGTAGAAGCTCTCTATATTCATTCTTAATTCATTCGTTCGAGTTATTATTTGGTTGTTCTCATCTACTAATTTTGTTGTTTAGAGTTGTTGTCTTTGATTTAATATACCCTTCTTGTTCTCCAGGGATTCTTCCATTTTCTTATTATTATAGTTTCTTACATCTGTTTTAATACATTTCCTTATTTTATTTGATCTTTTTAACATATTTTCATATGCCAAAATCTAAAGAAGGTCAAAAGTTATTGAGAATGCAACATTCTAGCAAAAATTGTACAATCCTCTAGAAACAATATAAAACTTCTAAAATAAATTGCTTCCAGTAATAAGAAATAGTGGTTTTAATATGTTCCACGAAAAATGCATCAAAGAGCTGAATAGAAGTCATAATCGTCAACGTATGCTAAAAAAATATCCAAAGTTCCATTAGAAATCAAATCAGTGACGATTGTTGTCTAAGATAGTAAAAGTATTTCGTCACGTGAATTTACTCTAACTGATCAGACTATTAATGATCAGTATTTTTGAAAATATTGAAACACTTTATGGTTAAAATTTGTCGTTGTCATAAGTCATTAACTCACACTTCACCCCTTGTGTCTTGTTTCATGGATTTTCGTTTTTGTATTAGTTTGACCGTTTCCTTGGAGAGCTTATCCTCTTTGATATTTCTCTTAAGATGTAGATTCTACGATAAGCTGAACGATTTTTCTACTAAGGATTGAAGGATGAAGTGTCCTCTTTGATGTCATGTTCTTCGAGTTTATGTTAGTTTAGTCATTTTGCTTGTATTTGAGTTGTGTTCTATCTATCATTTTCATTTTTTGATTCATCATTTTTCCTCGTTCCACTCTTGTGCTAAAATTTATTTCTGCCCGAACCATTCGATGATCACTTCCTATTTTGACCCTATTGATAACCTGTGTATTAACCCAGCATCTTAACAAACAGGTACCCAGAGTTAACGTAAAATATCTATCACTCGACGCTCCCTTATTAAAAACTGATACGCGCTGTCATCGAACTACCGAAAGCCCGTTGGATTTGTTCCAACCAAATATGTTTACGAGAGTATATTCTATAGTCGGATTGAAAATCGAGCAAAAATAGAACACTAGAGAAGGTAAAGTACTGATAACTAAAGAGATGTACTGACTTTACAATGGACTACCAAAGGAAATATTACCCCACATTTTTCTGTATATCTAATCAAATGAGAGGTTGCTATGCTATTAGCAAACTTTTGTGCTATCTTGAAAAATATCCCGTAGCCTAATGCATAAAAAAAACTGAAAAACACACTACATGTTTTAGAAAAATATGTAGCTTTACGCAAATTTTTAAAAATAAATGCTACAATACGGTAAGCAAAGGTTCTAAAACGTTTACTCAAGTGTTTGAGAAATTGTAATTTTCTGATTAGCTTTATAAAGATTACTTTTCAAACAAAAAAATTGTTCAGAAAGCCATAATTTTTCGAAAGATTGCACAAAAATAAAATTATCGCCACGCGATCTTTCCCTAACAGTTACATATAAAATTTTCCCTTTATGCAAATGAAAAAAAAAAAAAAAAAATTACGTAATGTATTAATTTCTAGGGTGACTCAGGTGGACCTTTGGTCGTGTCTGGAATTCAGGCAGGAGTGGTTTTCCTTTGGAAGTAATTGTGGAGATAGACCAGGTGTTTACATGAAAGTTTCTGAGTATTTAGATTTCATCTACTCATTTATAAATAAAATAATCACGTTGTACCATCTTATTTCAGTATTTAGAAAAATATAAAATATGTATTAGACCTGGAAGGAGTGATGTTTTATTTACACTTATCAATTTTTAATTGGAGTACAACAATTTTTTTCTAAAAACTAGTTAAAGATAAATTGGTTGAATTTTTTGAAACCAATAAATATTTGTATAGGTTTACTACCAGGTGTACAAGTATGAAAATGCTGATTTTTCTGTCTACTCCATATCTTTGTAGGTTTTCTCATACATCCTCTCGTCTTACTCTATCAAGTGCCTTTTCTTAGTCGATGGAAGCTATATGTAATTCTTTATTTTTACTTATGCATTTTTCTATACTCTGCCTTAATATAAATGTGGGGTCCTGTGTACTCCTGCTTTTTCTAAAGCTATATTGGGTTTCTTCTAGAGAGTTTTCTAACTGGTCTTTTATTCTTGTTTTTATTATTCTAGCGAGTACTTTGGCTGCTAGACTCATTAATGTTATGCCTCTATAGTTTTGGCACTCGCTTACGTCTCCTTTTTTTATGAATTGGCAAGATAATACCAGTATTACATTCCTTGGGTACTATATTTTCTTTTACGATCTTATTTAACAACTTGGTGAAATCTATTCTTCCCTCTTCCTACAGGCTTTGCATCATTTCCGGTGCGATTTCTTCAATTCCAGCTGCTTTGCCTGTTTTCAATTTCACTATGACTTCATTGACCTCATCTTCGGAAATAATTAATTCTACAGGCCCTCTTTCTTGACAGACAAAACCATGAGAGAGTTAAAAATGTTTCTTGGTGCCGATGGGATTCGAACTCATGGTCTCAAGTATAAACCCCTGTACTTTGCCAACTAAGCCATAGGATACGCTTACCTTGTCCTAGTAGTCAGAGATCTGCTAGTGCACCAGAGTTCCTTTGCTTGCTGGTTGGAGATGTGTCTCGTCGTTTCCTCCACTTCAGTCGGGGGAACCAATCTTAATTTCTTTGACTTCACGTGTATTGGCATCGTCAGTAAATAAACCCAATACTAGAGCCGCCACTCTGTTGTCCGTTCGCAGATCTTCATAACACACGCTAAGGATTACGAAGACCATACAAATGAGTATTTACTGAAACAAAATGATATCACTTTAATATACCGAAACTACGAACCATCAGGAAAGCACTTGAAGGTAAAGACAGAACCACAAGAGAGTTAAACACGTTTTTCGGTGTCGGTGAATTTCAGAGGATGTGCTCCCTTGCCTATATTATAAAGGCACGCGAACGGACGAAAGAGTAAAAATGGTGGGTCCAAAGTTCGACTTGTTTAATGACAATGCCAACGAAGGTGACCTCAAGGGACTTAAGATTGGTTCTGGGCTAAGGTGCGAAAAGTGACGGAACAGATCTCCGACTAGCAGATTCAGATAAAATGATGCCATGCCTTAGTAAACTGCAGGCGTGTATACTCCGAGACCGTGGATTCGAGGCACTCTTATGGTATGTTTGAAAAGTTCTGTTTGTGGCTCTCATGTTTTCTCAGAGAGCGTTCTTTACGAGTGGCAGTCGACAGATTTCTTTCTAACACCTTCACTATCAACGCCGGTGTACCCCAAGGCTCCATACTGTCTCCTACTCTCTTTCTCATTTACATTAACGATCTGCTGGAAAAGACCGAGAATCCAATCTATAGCTTTGCAGATGACAGTACACTTATTTCTTCATTCACTTTGAACGCTCGGACGTCGGCTACTCAGACGAATATCCGCAGACAGCAGGAAGTCATTCAACTTAACAAAAACCTGGAAGAAATTCTATCTTGGGGTGGCACCAAGAAACTTTTTTAACTCACTTGTGGTTGTGTCTTTACTTTCATATGTTTTTCCCGATTGTCCATGGTTTCGGTGCCCAAAACCAACATCATTTTCTATTATTACAAACCTACTTCTACGGTTTATTTAATCTTTCGCGAGTTTTCTGTATTAATGTATTGCTTAATGTAATTTTTAATTATTGTTTTAAAACGATACTTATTATCTGTACATTTACACTTCTACAAGGAGACTGCATTTTAGCTACGATAAAGTTGACTTTGGATGTCTAACGAGAACTGGTATAGATGCCAAGGTCGTAAAAAATCTTACTTTATTATGATTGCTGTTGAAAAATAAATTGTAGGTACTTGCTTCTGGCAAAATTCATTGTAGATATGTACATTAAAGATTAATTGTCCATTTCATTTTATGATCGCCTTGGTGATTCGTTCAAAAGTCAGAGTTAAAATTCTTTGGTACGCCATTGGTTATGACCAGATCTCCGGGATGAAATAAAGTACTGCGTAGATGTTTACATTTTTACAATCACGTGCTTTGCATTTCTCTCTTATATGCCCGTTATATAAATAATCTGGAATACAACAAAAAAATGGTTATTTAAACACAAAATTTCCCCAATATTTTTATATTTTAGTACAACGCGTTTCGCTAACAATGTAGCTTTATCAAGTATAAATAATATACAGAATTATCTATTATATTATATAAAATGCAACGTCTTTCTGACTGTATGTTTGTCCGTTAGTGGTTATCACTCGAGAACCGTGCTTTTTTTAAAAAAAACATACATATGTTCTCTGGCCAGGTTATAGGATATATCTTATTACGTTAGGTAACATAAGGAATAAGCAGTGACGATAATAGTGAGGCAAGTCGGAAAAAGTATGCCACTAGCCAGTTCTTTTGCAATACGCTGTCTAAACCATTAAATATGGAACAATATCATGTAGCAAAAAATAAAAGTAATACATATAAAATGCAACATCTCTCTGCCTGTCTGTCTGTCTGTACGTTAGTGTGCTTATGACTTGAGCACCACTGGTCCGATTTACATGTTTTTTTTTATAATTTTTGATCTCTGGGCAGGTTATTTATATTCTTCTATAATATACATAAAATGCAACGTCTCTCTGCCTGTCTGACTGTCCGTTAATGTGCTTATCGCTCGAGAACCACTTATCCGATTTACGTGTTTTTTTTTTTAAAATTCGTACATGTGTTCTCTGACCAGGTTATATAATAATAATAATAATAATAATAACAACCAAATCAACCACACACCAAATCAACAAAGCCATTCTACAACCACACACATTTCCCACTTTCCTCACACAAGGAATAACATACGTTAAACCCAAAAGCTCAGACACCACAAACCCGTCAAACTACCGACCTATCACCTGTCTTCCAACCCTATACAAGATCATCACAGCTACGATTTCGAAGAAAATAGAACAACACCTAACAGACAACAATATTCTCACATAAGAGCAGAAGGGATGCAGGAAAAATAGTCGAGGATGCAAAGAGCAGCTGATTATAGATAGCGTGATTATGGGATAAACCAGAAAAGAACACAGAAACCTTCACATCGGTTACATAGACTATAAAAAAGCCTTCGACTCCATACCCCACAGCTGGTTAATCAGGGCCCTAGAAATCTATAAAATCAACCAACACCTCAGGCAGTTTCTCGCGCAAATTATGAAAACATGGAAAACCAAAATACGCCTAGAAACACCAACCGAACGCATCGAAACAGAAGAGCTGTACATCAGACGGGGTATATTTCAGGGAGACTCGCTCAGCGCTCTATGGTTTTGCCTCTGCCTCAATCCACTCTCAAATATACTAAACAGAACAGAGCATGGCTTCAATATCAGACACCAAAAAGTGAATCAACATAAAATAAACCACCTCCTATATATGGACGACATAAAACTCTACGCTGCCACACAAACACAGCTGAAAGAACTCCTCAAAACCACAGAAATATTCACCTTAGATGTCAATATGGAATTTGGTATAAGTAAATGCAAAGTGCTCCACATCAACAAAGGCCAATGGAAGTGCCACCATGAGACAGAAACCATTAACAATGAAACACTCGATAACATGTTCGACAAAGAAATATACAAATATCTAGGCTTCCAACAAAGCACCAAACTCAACCACACTCACATCAAAACAGAGCTCAGAACCGAATTCAAAAACAGACTGACGAAACTTTTGCAAACAAAACTCAACTCTAAGAATCTCACTAAAGCCATCAACACGTTCGCTATACCTGTACTCACATATTCATTTGGTATCATCAAATGGTCACAAACAGACATAGAAAATATTCACATCCTTATACGATCTCAATTCACCAAATACAGGAAATTACACCCCAACGCATGCAAAGAAAGACTTACCATCGAGAGGAAGGCAGGAGGAAGAGGAATTATAGACATCAGATCATTACACACAAAACAAATACAAACACTTAGAAAATTCTTTCACAGCAAGCAAACCAGCCTCCACACAGCGACAGTGAAAGCAGACAAAAAACTACACACCTCTCGACTTAGCCCGGGCAGACCACTCAGCAGACACACACAGTCACACCCAATTACAACAGGAAAAGATGAAAATATGGTCAGAGAAAACACTCCACGGAAAACACAGATACCACATAGAACAAGACCACGTAAATAAAAAACAATCATACACCTGGTTACAGGATGGGCAGCTATTCCCTGAGACTGAAGGCTTCTTACTTGCCATCCAGGATAAAGTCATATTAACCAGAAACTACCAAAAGCATATCATCAAAGACCCGACTATTGCAGAGGACAGATGTAGGAAATGCCACCAGCAGAAAGAAACGATCGAAACACATAACGAGCGGATGTAAAATATTGGCCGGAACAGAGTACACAGCCAGGCATGATTCAGCTGCCAAAATAGTTCACCAAGCACTGGCCACAACATACAAACTCATAGAAAAACACAGATCCCTACTACAAATACACGCCAACATCCATACTTGAAAATGAAGAATACAAGCTCTACTGGGACATCGGTATCCATACAGATAAAACAGTCTCCGCCAATAGACCCGATATTACTTTTCAGTGCAAAAAAGAAAAAGTCACCTATCTAATTGACATAGCTGTCCCCAACGACACAAACATCCAAACGAAATACACAGAGAAAATTTCCAAATACACAGATCTTGCAACGGAAATAAAAAGGCTATGGAAACAAGGAAAAGTCATCATTGTCCCCCTCATTATATCAGCCACAGGCCTTACACAAACAACATTCACACCACACTTAGTACAATTAGGACTCAACACAAACATACACAAAAACATTCAGAAGTCAGTGATTTTGAAAACATGTAACATTGTCAGGTCATTCCTTAATACACAATAGTAATGCGTTTGTGCTGACTTGGTTTGCGCCCGTCAGCCAAACATGGAACCACATTGACCAAATGTGAGAAAGAAAAACGAGAACAGTCATAATAATAATAATAAATCGAACATATAACAAGCGGATGTAAAATATTAGCCGGTACGGAATACAC
>CM032452.1:19978507-20071719 GCA_019049505.1 Pachyrhynchus sulphureomaculatus | reverse complement strand
TCATATGATGAATAATATCTATAATTTTTAGAAGGACTCAAAAATAAAATAATATACAGGGCTTTCCATTTTAAAAAATTTAATATGTCGTAATTTCTTCAAACTGACAGTTCTAGACATTTTATTGTCAACGTCAGCATATGCGCCGTATAACACCCTATAACTTTTATTTAAACATTTTTTTGATATACTGATTAATAAATGCTGTGGAATCATTATTCCATACATATAAGGCACCCTGTATATATATATATATATATATATATATATATATATATATATATATATATATATATATATATATATATATATATATATATATATATACTTATATATATATATATATATAAAATATATTTACATATATATATACATATAAACAAGTGTAATAAATCGGCTGAGGTTCTAAAAAAAAACGTTGTGTATAGTTTAGACTTTTGTACATGTTGTCATAGCCCGCGGGAAAGAAAGGGGAGACACCTACGCCCTTTTAAATAAAAAAAAAAATGCCTTCTTTGTTTTATAATCCATCTCGGCCTTCCTATCTTTAAGTTTAAGTTTCTATAGTTCCACTGTAGAAAAAATTTTTTTGTGAATATCTTCCCCCTCCTCCCCCCCCCGAGATTATCGATTTTTAACTTGCTTGTAACTTGTAAAAGTTCCACTATCTGAAACGTGTCTTTTTTTGTGAAAATTTTCTTCCCCTCCATGTCATCACTTTTGATCATATTGTGATGGAGAGGGTCTAAGCTTATAGAGGTTAAGGGTAAGAGGCTTTTTCTCCTAAACAAGGAGATCTATCCACCAGTTGTCACGCCCACTGGTGCACCTTCGCCTCTCTAGACACAACTTCTATTGTGGTGTTCTCTTTTTTTCCTTAGTAAAGCATCCTTCGTATTCATTTCTAATCTGCATTTAGAACCTATTCACTATAACACCCCATGATCAGACGTCAGCATATGCACCGTATAACACCCTATAACTTTTATTTAAACATTTTTTTTGATATTACTGATTAATAAATGCTGTGGAATCATTATTTCATACATACAAGGCACCCTGTATATATATATATATATATATATATATATATATATATATATATATATATATATATATATATATATATATGTATATATATATATATATATATATATATATATATATATATATATATATATATTTAATATATTTAATATATTTACATATATATACATATAAACAAGTGTAATAAATCGGCTGAGGTTCTAATAAAGAAACGTTGTGTATAGTTCAGACTTTTGTACATATTATCATAGCCCGCGGGAAAGAAAGGGGAGACACGCCCTTTTAAATAAAAAAAATAATGCCTTCTTTGTTTTATAAACCATCTCGACACTGCCAATACCAGTCGAGAAACCAAACTTGTTAGCTAAACTCTTTGCTTCACACTGTACTCTTATTTTCCAGGAAAGAACACTACCCACTATTTCCACTGGGACATCAGAAAACACACAAGTGAACTAACACCAGTTTCTTGTAGACTTTTCAACTTATCATACAAAAACGAAATATTTTCTTCCTGCAGGTAACGCGCTAAAAGTCAGTCGACACCCAAAAAATGCAAACGGCCTTGCCAGGCAACTATCGACCTTTCACCTATTTACATTTTTAACTCTATTGATATGTAATCAATATTCCATCTAATTAGGAATTAATAAACTGGTCAGAATTCTAAAAAGCAACGGCTAACACTGACGATCTCACATGCTTACCAAAGAAAACTGTATTAAAGAATTCTTCCCTCCAACTTTTATTAAGTATGTCCTATACCTATTTCTAATAGTTTTCCATTTATTTTGAATTTTTCAATTTTTACCCTTGTTTTTATTACACTTACGCTATAACATCATAGTTGCCAAGACAAAACAAAAATGTAGGCATTGTCAAATTTTGACATGTCTATTAAGCAAGTAAAAACAGTTTAATTTGTTGTAGTAAGTGACGTATAAAGGTAATAGTTATGGATTTTCCTAAAAATGAATTAACTGATATGATTTTGGTAGTAAGGCTTTACGGAGCGAAGTACCCTAATAGACGTATACCATCTAGAAAATCTTTTCCGTGCCTTATGAAAGGGTTTGATGGTAGTGGTAGCGTTGAGTATACGAAACAGAAAGTACTAAATCAGAATGATACCAATGAGGAAAGAGAAATGGAGATTTTACTTCATGCTGAAGATAATCCCCAGGTCAGCAGCAGTCAACTAGCTGACTTATCTGACACATCCCAATCTACGCCTAATCACACCACGAGAAAATATAAGTATCATCCCTTTCATACGGAACTACACCAAGAACTTCAAGACCGTGATTTTGAACGACGAGTAAACTTTTATACCACCATGAATGGAGCAATAGAGGTCGATCCAAAATTTTTTATCCAAAATAATGTTTTCTGATGAAGCTACTTTTCGCAGTAATTAGCCAGTTAATAGCCATAACATGCATAATAATGCATGCATGCAACAGTTAATCCATTTCGGGTAGTTCAAAACCAAAATTGTTGGCCGCTTAATGTATGGTGTGGAATATTAAATTTTCGAATTATATTTCATATTTTTTCCGCGAACCGCTTAACGGGCCTAGATATCTAAATTTTTTTGTTGAACGAATTACCCCAGCTTCTTGATGAAGTTGATAACTTTGAAAGGGTACAAATGTGGATTCAACAAGATGGAGCTCCTGCTCATTACCACCGGGAAGTTCGGGAATTTTTAAACGATCGTTACCCACAAAAATGGATCGGTAGTGATGGATTCATTCCGTGGCCCCCTCGATTATGTGACTTAACACCCTTAGACTTCTTTTTGTGAGGCTACATTAAAGATCTTTTTTATGTGAAGCCCCCTACAACACCAGTAGATATGGAAAATAGGATACGCGATGCGTGCAGGACAATAACGCCCTTTATGGTAAAGAAAGCGAAGGAAAATATAGTAAAACGACTAAACATATGTATTCAAGTAGACGGGCATATTTTTGAACATTTATTGCGTCATAATCATTAATCCTTAGATAAGTTAAACTATATTAAAATTATTATTAACTATTTGTTTATGTTTTCACAATAGCATAAGTGTATTAAAAACAAGGATAAAATTGAAAAATTCAAAATAAATCGAAAACTATTAGAAATAGATATATGACATACTTAAAAGTTGGAGGATTTTGTAAAATCTATCAGAAAAATTAATAATATACAGGGTGTGCCATTATTTGAACACCCTGTAGCATCTAACTCAAATTTCTTTACTTATATCTTTTTTTTCATTTCTATAGAACTCTCGTACCAATTATGAGTATTCCACCTTCAGAAAAAATGACGCTTCTGGCAATTTTTTACAAAACTGAAAACTAGTATTTTTTTATAAAGATTGTAATATTAGAAAACCTAAGTATATAACATTATTAATAAAAAAGTTATAAAATTTTACGCAGAATTTAAAAATAAATTAGAAAATGGGATGTTCCATTAAAAAAAAAACATATGTTATATCAACAATACTTTTTTGAAGTACCCTGTATACTCAAAAATAATTTTAAACTGTGCACCTTAACATTCCCTAAAACTATTTTATTTAACATGTTTTCGTCATTCCCGAAACAAATGGCATAATGAACTTTACTCTATCGTTGACTCACCCTGTACAATTTTTACACTACCAACGTGGTGCTACATGATGGCCAAATTACTTAAAAGATTCAACATTTGTTATCGACCAAAAGTTATGTTACATATTTTGAGGATAACAAGGAAAAGAATGGTCAAATTTCTCTTTTTAGTGTTCCGTACGGAACACTTATAAGATCACTTCGGTGTCTGTCTGTCTGTCTGTCTGTCTGCCTGTCTGTCTGTCTGTCTGTCTGTCTGTCACACCCGATTTTCTCCGAAACTATTTGACATAAAAAGGTGAAATTTGGTAATAATATAGGAATTGATGGCCTTATCAGAGCCATGTAGTTATATATATATATATATATATATATATATATATATATATATATATATATATATATATATATATATGTATGTATAATGTAATACTTGCGCACACTTTTCTTCGTATTACTTTTAAAAAATCGCTGTCCGCTACCTTATCTCGAAAAGAACTGATCAAAAAATTTTAAAAAAATTCTGGAATATTCTCCACGGGGTATAGATTGAACGAAAATTATCACGAGTGCATTAGCTTTAATAATTTATTTGGTACATAAAAAAATAAAATTTCAAGGTCACCAGTTTTCAGTAAAGATTGGAAACAGACTTTGTTGAAAACTCATTTGGGGTGTGTTTTGTGAAGTCACTGATCATTTTATACCACCCTAACAAAAATTTTTATTTTAAAAACAATCAACGTACGGAACACTAATTGTGCAAGTTCAACTTGCACTTGACCGGTTTTTTTTTCTAATTTTTAAGGCAAATGTACTTTTTACAAGTATATTAGCATCTATTAGACCTTATAGTATATTCAACTAATTAAGCTGCTATTCGTTTCAATAAGAAGACTTCCTTACGATTCATTTTAGTTTTATTTCTTACCAATGCATCATCTAATTCTAACACAGCTATGTCATTTTGAAAATTTTGTGTCCATCCTGGATGGGAATTAATTTTCTTTACTGTAAATAACTGTCCTCCACTGTTTCTTATTGATGTTCCAACCCTTACAGTTATATTACTTTCCGGTATACTACAAAATGATTGATTAATTAACGTCAAATGTATTAGTCGCTTAAACTTAATATACCAAAATCAAATTAGCTTGAAAACAGTATTGATAATAAGAGATCTCAGGAAGCAATTCGAAAGAAACAAGGGATCCAGTGTTGCAAGTAGGATTCTTTGAAAGACTACATGGTATGGATTGGTTATCGGAGATTGTCCCCTAGAAAATTAAAAGACGAACTGTTGTTCAGGTTTACACTATATTTTATTTATCAAATGAAATAAATAAAATAATAACTTAAATTAGCCGTGGCATGTTTCGCTGCAAAGTACCTTTCTCAAACGGTAGTTAAACTTCCACTTAACTATCGTTTGAGAAAAGTATAGAATTTCTCAAGATCTAAGAAAGTAATTTGGCAAATTGATGCAATAAAAACATTAAACGACCGTTAGTATCTTCGCACGTACCTGGCCGTATCAGGGTCGTAATTGATATATCTACCTCCCTTTCAATCTAACATTTTATTGGCTACTTCGTGTTTATAAATATAAAGAATATTCTTCATTTTATCTGCAGTATTATACTGAAATAGTGTATATTATATAGTTCAATAGAGTCTTAAAATGTCCGAAGCCCGTTCCATCAGAAGCCGCAAATGTTTGCACGTTGAGGCAAAAGTGATAATTAAAAGTGTTTATTTAAAGTTAGTGAAGCGAGGCCACGAAAAGTACTTTTCATTGATGGAGACATCAGCTTTAATAAGCATCCCTGAAAGTACAGTTTGGAAAACTGTAAAGGTGTGTCGAAATGTATTGACTTCTGTCAAGAAGACTTAATCCTCCGCATCAAATTTATGCAGACCAAAAAGTTCCAACGTTATTGTCACTTTCACGGAGGCTGTCCAAGAATAGTTGTGACATAAAATGTTCCACTACAACTTTATGGCGTATTCTACGTCGTTTGGGGTTTTTGTTCAAAAAATAGACAAAAGGCAAGTTATAATGGGATCATGGCACTTACGGAATATCTTGAAAAAATAAATACAGGTAGATCGGAAAATCGAACTATAATCTCCCTAGATGAGACTTGGTATGACACCCACGACACACCTAGTAAAGGATGAATTGATAAATCCAAAAAATACCACACCAAAGCTCCAACAAATAAAGGTAAAAGAATAACTATTTTACATGCGGGGTCAGAAGAAGGCTGGATACCAGAATGTATATTTCTAGCAGCCAAGAATATTTCAGATTCCAGTTTGGATTATCATTGTGATACAACCGCCGAAGTTTTTAAAGATTGGCTTCAAAGCAAATTAATGCCGAATATACCACCGAATAGCTGTATTGTGATGGATAATGCATTCTATCATAGTCGCCAAATGAATAAGGTACTAAGTTCCACCAGTAGAAAAGGGAAATACAAGCCTTTTTGTGCGAACGTGACATATATTTCCGTGAAAGTTATGCAGTTAAACAATTGTTAGAAGTTTTAAAAAGTTTTCAAAGAAATATGTTTGTATAATTGTAAAGGAAGCAGGACGGCTTCCACCATATTATTGTATCTTTAATGCGATCGAGTTGATATGGCATAAAATAAAGTCTAATATACGTGCTCACACTAATATACCCACTTTAAGCAGTAGTGTGATTGAGTTGATAAAGACAGAAGTCAAAAATATAACCGTTGAAAACTGGAGAAACTGTATTCTACACGTCGAAAAAATTGAAAACTCATATAAATGTATGTACATAAATATAAATAGTTTAGAACCCGTAAAAAAACTTATTATTGATTTGCAAGATAGTAGCGGTAGCTAGATGGAACTAGATATTAATTAATAACTAAAATTGTAACAAATGTACGCGAGGACACTGTACACTGTTTTAATATATTTGTATAATTATTATATTGTGTATTATTCAATAGATAAAACATTAAAATCCAACTGTCTTATCACAATAAAATTTTAAACCCAACAATTATACAAATACAAGGTATAGTGTGGCCCTGCACGATGTCTTGTCATTAAACAGCCATAAGTTAATCACTTTCGAATCTTGTTGAATTTCGAATGGGTATAGGTAGCTAAGTCACTTTCTTAGATCGTGAAAAATACTATACTGTGTACCGAAACATATTATCATCTTATTTATTTCATTTTGATAAATAAAATATAGTGAAAATCTGTACAATAGTTCGTCTTTTAATTTCCTAAAAATAGTTTTTCATCAAGTAAGCGTCAAATCTATCCAATTTCTGAAAACCCGTTTAATTATTTGTATATAACTTCTAATATCTCCTTGGAAAATCAACTGAACTTTGTATCAGTTCCCACAAGCTGAGACATGAGACGCTGACTTTCAAACGAAGAGCTATATAAGACGACACTTTAAACTTACCCTGCATTTTTAGTGTTCCGTTATAAGATGACTTCGGTGTGTGTCTGTCTGTCATACCCGATTTTCTCAGAACTGTTTGTCATAGAAAGTTGAAATTTGGTAATAATATAGAAATTGATGGCCTCACCAGTGCCGTGTAGTTTTGAAAGTTAAGTTTTGACTTAAGGGAATAGTTTTGAGGGGTGAAATCGGAAGTCAAAAAAAAATGTTTTTTACTAGGTCATCGAGTGTGGTATCAAATGAAAGTTTGTGAAAACACGAGTAATATATATATATATATATATATATATATATATATATATATATATATATAGATATATATATATATATATATATATATATATATATATATATATATATATATATATATAAATATATAAAGTAACTCTTGCGCACACTATTCTTTGTATTATCATTAAAAAATCGCGAAAAATCGCTGCCCCCCCTTATCTCGAAAAGTACTGCTGGTGCAGTGAATTTTTGTGCCAGTTTAAATCTTGTACGTTACAAAAATCTTGTTTAAACTTGTGGTCTCTGCATGTTGAAGCCCCAAAGTCAGCCTCCACCCTGAAATCCGAACAGGGACCTAGTTTACCTCCGAAGTTTTTGGTTCCTGGGAGCTTCATCATGCTATTTGGTCTTTGGTTGGTGGTATATATATTTATGTATACATTGCAAACCTATATCTCTATTTATAACATAGACTTACTCCGTAAAGCAATGGGCGGCAGATAAAATGAATTTATCTTTCAAAATGGATCCTCCACAGGTATGGTCATTATTATAAATAATTTCTACTTGATATGGATAATCAGTTATGTTGGCATCATGACCTCCAACGATGCCAATAGAACTTTCACCTCTAAATAATGGGTTACCTAAAATTAAAGTTAATATTTAATTAGTAGGTTTCTACTGGTTACCAACATATACCTGGGACGACTGATCCATTTAAAAAAACATATGTTATATCGGCCACAGATTTTTGAAGTACCCTGTACGTTTGTCTGTCTGTTAGTCTCTCGATCTTTTGCCGCGATAAACATTAAGCGTAACTTGTAAAAGATCTTTTATATGAGCGGTTTTTTAATTCTTGAATAAAACACAGATGGCGTTGCTTTCAAAAACATTTTATTGGTAATTGAAGTATATAATGTATGACATTTAAGCACAAAAAGAATTTCAGCCAAATGTCCACTTCTTACAGCTTTACAGATGTCCACTCTTTTGTCAAAATTTTCGATGACATTTTGGAATAATTGCGGTTCTAACTCACCAATAACGCGAGTAATTTCGTTCTTCAGCTCAGGAATCAATTGTGGGTTATTCTTATAGACCTGGCTTTTCACGTAACCCTAGAGAAAATAGCCCAACGGAGTCAGATCACTTGATCTTGGTGGCCAATTAATATCACCGTTTCTGGAGATTACACGTCAAGGAAATTTTCACTGCAACAACTCAGTGGTTTCACGAACAGTGTTACAGATTGCGCCGTTCTGCTGAAACCAAATGTCCTCCAGGGTATTATTATTCAACTCAGGCCCCACAAAAATTGAGCTATCATCTCACGATATTAAAGACCATCCACAGTTACAGCTTCACCAGCATCTTTTTCGAAGAAGTATGGACCAATGATACCTCCTGACCATAATGCACACCATGCATTCCAGTGACTCGTTTAGGATGTAAAGTTTTCTAATAAATCAATAGTGGATTTTCACCCTAAATACGACAATTTTGTTTATTAACATAACCACCAATTTGAAAATGTGCTTTATCGGAAAAGATGATTTTTTGAGAAAAATCAGCTGGTTGTTCTTTGATCCAATTAATAAATATACGACGTTTTGAATGATCCAATGGCTTTAGTTTCAGTGTTATTTGAACCCTATATGTCTTCAGAGCTAAATCCTTTCGTGAAATATGCCATATTCTGGATGCACTTGTTGTGAACGACGGCTAATGGATATTTTTGAGTCTTCAGCAACACTTTCACGATCCAAATGAATATGTTCTTGTGAACGACCGCTACGATTATATCTTTCTCTTCTTTTATCTTCCACCGAATCAGTTCCTTGAAATTCGATTGCTAGTGCTTTCAGATGGACAATTATGCAAACCGTAAATATTACGTAATTCTGTAAAAATATTTTTTACTGAACGCCCATTTTCATAAAATAATTCGACAATTTGTACGCGTTGTTGTATATTACACGACACCATTTTTATAAATTTCATACATTACGTTATTCAAATGTCACAAAACCCAGACTATTGCGCAACGCCATCTGTGTCTTATTGAAGAATTAGAAAAACCGCTCAGTTTGAAAGGCCCTTTATAATTTTAATAATATTATGGAAATTTTTAAATATTGTTTGTGTGTGTTGCTATGTTTCAGTTAAGATAAGAGACATATTTTAAGCATGCTTATTTGGGGTAGAACAGGGCTGTCCAGGGCGGAGACGTTTACGGGCCAATACAAATTACGAGATGGACTGGCGGGCATTGTTTTTCATTAATTTCTCTTTTACAATTCTGTCAATGTCAACTTCAATATTATTCGTTGCTAAATGCAGTGCGTGAACAAGTAAGTTATCCTTTTGCGGGCCGTACAAATAGAAATCGCGGGCCGCATGCGGCCCTCTGGCCGCTGTTTGGACAGCTCTGTGGTAGAATATACAAGAAGCTAAAGAGATGTCAAGGTTAATTAGATGGGAGGCTTCGTATTTATCATATTATAAGTATTTTTCAGGCTTCTTGGAGTCAAGGGATCTAAACCTTACATTATTTTTTGATAATTATCAATGAGACGGATGTGGGTTATTAAATATTATAGTTTTTATACATTATTACGAAAAGTTTGAGAATGAGTAAGATCAAACGGGGATCATTATATATTGTATACTTTCAATAGTATTGTGACGATTCTTTAATTCTAATATTGTAAAAAATACTAGCCTAATTATTTAAAGTAAAATACTTATCGGGTTAAAGGGATAGAGATGAGAGTTACATGGATGGTTGCGTATGTATCGTAATATACATCCATTTTAGATTAGTTGAAGAATCTAAAAATTATATAATTTTTCATTATTTCTTATTCATTATATATGAACTTCTCCGTGGCATTGCGGCAAAGTATTTTTGTAAACAACACCTCTCAGCTTGACTTTCGATCTGTATCTCATTTAAGAGAGCTCTATCTACTTAGTCCACCTTTCAGCTCAAGTATAGTATTTTTCAAGATCTAAGAAAGTGATTTGACAAATTAATGCAATAAAAACATTAAACGACCCTTAGGATCTTCGCACATACCTGGCCGTAACAGGGTCGTAATTGATATATATACCTCCCTTTCAATCTAACGTTTTATTGGCTACTTTGTGTTTATAAATATAAAGAATATTCTTCATTTTATCTGCAATATTATACTGACATAATGTGTATTAAGTTCAATACTGTCTTAAAATGTCCGAAGCCCTTTCCATCAGAAGCCACAAATGTTTGCCCGTTGAGGCAAAAGTGATAGTTAAAAGTGTTTATTTAAAGTTAGTGGAGCGAGGCCACGAAAAGTGCTTTTCATTGATGGATACATCAGCTTCAACAAGCATCCCTGAAAGTACCGTTTAGAAAATTGTAAATAATTCGATAGCGCCTAAAAAAAAAAAAAACGACGAAAAGACAAAAGTGTGTCGAAATGTATTGATTTCTGTCAAGAAGACTTAATCCACCGCAAAATGTATGAAATGCATGCAGAACAAAAAAAGTTCCTATGTTATTGTCACTTTCACGGAGGCTGTCCAAGGACAGTTGCGGCATAAAATGTTTCACTACAATTTTATGGCGTATTCTACATCGTTTTGGGTTTTTGTTCAAAAAAATAGACAAAAGACAAGTTATAATGGAATCACGGCGCTTACAAAAACTCAGAATGGAATAAATACAGCTAGATCGGAAAATCGAACGGTAATTTACCTAGATGAGACTTGGTGTGAAACCCACGACACACCCAGTAAAGGATAAATTGATAAATCCAAAAAATGCCATACCGAAGCTCCATCAAATAAAGGTAAAAAAATAACTATTTTATATTTCAGATTCCAGATATCTTTGTGATACAACCGCTGAAGTTTTTGAAGATTGGCTTCAAAACAAATTAATGCCGAATATACCACCGAATAGCTGTATTGTAGTAGTAGAAAAAGGGAAATACAAGCCTTTTTGTGCGAACGTGACATATGTTTCCATGAAAGTTATACAGTTAAACAATTGTTAGAAGTTTTAAAAAGTTACAATTTTCAAGGGAATATGTTTGTGATAAACATAATAAAGAAAGCAGGATACGAAATAATTCGGGTTCCACCATATTATTGTACTTTAATGCGATCGAGTTGATATGGCATAAAATAAAGTCTAATATACGTGCTCACAATAATACACCCACTTTAAACAGTAGTGTGATTGAGTTGATAATGACAGAAGTCAAAAATGTAACAGTGGAAAACTGGAGAAACTGTACTCAATACGTCAAAAAAATTGAATTTATGTACATAAATATAAATAGTCTAGAACCTGTAAGAAAACTTATTATTGATTTGCAAGATAGCGATAGCGAAATTGAACTGGATATTCATTAATAACTAAAATTGTAACAAATGTACACGAGGACACTGTACACTGTTTTAATATATTCATGTAATTACTATATTGTGTATTATTAAGTACATAAAACATTAAAATTCAACTGTCTTATCAAAATAAAATTTTAAACCCAACAATTATACAATCAGGAATAGTGCGGCCATGCACGATGCCTTGTCATTAAACAACCCTAAATTAATCACTTTCGATTCTTGTTGAATTTTAAATGGGTATAGGTAGCTAAGTCACTTTCTTAGATCGTGAAAAATACTATAACCACGCTTTAACAATATACTGTCGATAATTTTTCTATCAGTAAGGGCTTCCAGTCCTCGAAGGACAACTTTCATAGTCAGCCTTTCAGGGTCAGAGCTGCAACCCACTAATAACCTACTGCATTTTTTACAGCGCGACGGCAGCATGACGTCAAATGTAGCACAGCTAAATACACTAAAAAATAAAAGTGTACTAACCTGCCGGAGATCGAACAACGGCCTATATCCAGCGGAAACTATACCATGGAATTAAAACTCTCACAGCCCGTGAATTAAGTTATAGTTTAATATAGGATACTAAAATTGAGTTTTTATTTTAGAACTGCGTGTTTGCACGGGAAGTACTGTGTAAATCACTTTAGTAAGTTCGTGAACTTACTAAAGTGATGATTCTTTTCAAAAAATTAAATTTTTTAATATGGATATTATAATATTATTTCACACTTTTTACAGTAGTTTCAAGAACAGTTTTCTTCCACAGGTTTTAATTTCATAACTGTTAGTTTTAGTTTAAATACATATTTCCCCTCAAATCTGAAGCAAATTGGTTACACTGATCAGTTTAACATTTGGTAACTAATTCAGAAAAATTATACATTATCAATACCAATTTTAATTTAAATTCAAAGGCACACATCCTTTAGTCCACCACATCAGATTCACTCTTTTGAATCTATACAATTAAATCAAATGATACCCCCTAACACTCTTCTACTATTAATTTTGAATAAAATTGGTTAAAACTCAGAGTTGTTATCACACCAGGGTAGTATGTCTTTGCCAGCCTTGGCGAGAGATGGCGCTGCGACTAACTAAAAAATTATATTTTTTGTAAACATAACCTTTTACAAGAATCCTGTCAAATTTTCAAGTCGGTGCGTGATTTAATTTGTCAGTGGCAGCCATTTAAATAGAACAACTTTTGTGATTTTATAGCAATAGCAGTGATAATATTTTATCACTGCTCTATGCTGCTGCTGCTTTTTGAAAGAGAAAACGAATGATGGGATAAAAGTGGAATTCAGAAAAGTTTATGGGGACTCTGCACCTTCATTATCGACCGTAAAATATTGGACAGCTGAATTCAAATGCGACAGACCAAGCATTTTTGATGAAGAACATCCAGGTCGTCCAAGTAAGGTCACCACATCAGAAATGATTGAAACGATCCACGATATAATGCTAAACGATTGGAGAGTGAAAGTGAGTGAAGTTGCTGAGACTGTGGGTATCTCAATTGAAAGGATGCAGAACATTTTAACAACTCATCTGGATATGAGAACGCTTTCCTCATGATGGGTGCCGCGATTGCTTACAGTTGACAATAAACATGCACGTGTGTCAACTTCAACTGTTTGGTGATGTGAAAGCGAAATCGGAATGATTTTTGGCATCGATTCATAACTGTTGACGGAACATAGATTAACTACAGCACACCAGAGACCAAAAAACAGCCCAAACAGTGGGTTTTCCGTGGCTAACCGGCGCCAAAAAAGGCCAAGACGACTTTATCGGCCAACAAAATCATGGCCGAAGTGTTTTGGGATGCACGCGGCATAATCCATGTCGATTACCTTGAAAAGGAAAAAACGATTAATAGAGAGTATTATGTCCAATTTATCATTTCAACCATGCTGTGAAAGAAAAACGTCCGCATTTGGCGAAGAAATAATTCTCTTTCAGCAAGACAATGCACGCGTGCACACTTGTGTCATCCCCATGACAAAATTCCATGAATTAGGATACGAATTGCTTCCGCATCCACCATATTAGCCAGATTTAATCCCCAGTGATTATTTTCTATTTTTGAATATGAAAAAGTGACTCGGCGGAAAAAATTTTGGCCCAAATCATGAGGATATTGTTGAAACAAACATCTATTTTGAATGATTGGAGAAATTGTTTTTTTAGATGGGATACAGAGGACAGAAAAAACGTTGCAATAAGTGCATTGAGCTAAAAGAAGACTATCTTGAAAAATAAAAGAAAATTTACACATAAAAATATTTTTTTCTTGTCAAGGCCAGATACTTATCATATAACTCTCGTATAATCCGTCATTTTGAATTTTTAAATGTTATTTTAAACACTACAATTTCAAGGTATAATGTAAACTACATCTAAATCTATCGGGTATTTTAAAAATGTACTTACTATACACAGCTCCAAACAGTGATAAGAAGAGGATAATTACCATTTTTCTTCTCGTCTAGATATTGCCAAATATTTGTATCATTTATTAATTGATGTCTATTTATAATAAAACCCTTTACATTTTAATTTTGAAATAATTTTAAAGATAAGTTGATAAAATTTTAATTGTCCAATTTTTTAAAATTTCAAGTTACCAATTAGTCTAATAAACAGGATGTCGATATCAAATTTTTTAAATATTGTAATCGAAATTACTGGTTTTCCTGTAATTGTTTTAATTTTTTGTCATGCCTTAAGTTTAATTGGAAGATACGATCCTTTAGTACTGACACATCTATTCTTGTTGCTTGATTATTTTTTAATTGCATAGCGCACGCTCTATCGGCAATAACTAAATCACTTTAAGAACGGCGCTTGACAGAAAGTAGTGATTCACATTGGTCTTGAGTCGCTGCAGTTTGTAGTCAGTAAGAAGCACAGTCCAGGGTAGTTCATTTATAGGTTCTCCACATAATTTTTTTTTAAAGATGGTATTTCAAAGCATAACAAGCTGAAACTCATATGAATAAGATATATAAGTGCAACGTATATACTTTTAGCATGCACTACTCTGGGAGAAATTATGCCAACTCCAAAATCACAATGGCGTGTAAACTTAACGAACTGTCCTCCAGGAACAACATGATTGAACTACCGTGGGTTTCAACACATTCGAAGATAAAAGGAAATGAAAAAGCGGACAAATTAGCAAGATTCAAAGCCATAAAACTATACAGGGGTCTAGATCCAGTATTTGGTATGCCGAAACGGGTGGTAAAAACGACGATTGACGCAATTGGCGGCCCCTCAAAGAAACTAACAACTGACGTTCTTTGTTTTACAAGGACCCAGATCCAACTAGTCAACGGACCAATCACCGACCTCTGTCACATGAAGAAACATTTACAGGAAATGGGTCCAATGACATGCATACTAAAGGTAAAGAGAAAGAAATCTCTGTATACATCCTATACGAATTGACGACTTTAACTGGGAACAGACGTAAACTGTTTGGAAATTTACAACGTGGAGATAAACTACCACATGAAGGACTATGCTAATAAACTTTCTGAAAGGGACTACACCAGTGAAATCAAGAGAGTGAAGCATAATAAGCCAAGAAGCTACAGTGAATAAACAGCTACAATCACTCATCCAATCAAGATTTTTGTGATGTTTTGCGTCTCCAATAAGGATAGTACTTAGCAAATTCAATGTACGTTTCGAGATGGAGCCACAAACTTGTGAGCAGTACTGCATCGTTAGTCGAACGTGAGCGTTCTATGGGATTAAGAACTGTTTTAGGGTAAACATTTTTAAATACGAAGTAATACTCCCATATTGTGAGGAGCCCTCACTGTATGCTCCCAAGTTAACATCTAATAAGTTGAGTGACGATGCTACTAAAACAGAACACCCGACAATGACAACGTGAAGGCTCTGTAATATTACTTTCTTAAGGAAAGTCTACTGATCAAGCTTTTGTAGTGCTAAATTATCCTTGCTTACTATCACCCCAAGGTAGAATTTCTTTTAAGTCTTTGTTAAATTTTACAAATTCCTGTTGTCTATAGATATTTACAAATGCAGCCGTTATTCGAGCATTCATGGTAAATGAAAAGATAAACGTGCTCTTCTCAGCAAAGCTATAGATTGGAGGTTACATCAGCAAAATATTAATATAAACAAGAAATACGTGAGTGGGAAATACTTTGGAACCAGGGAACATACCCACGGTGGCAGTGAAGGTATCAGAGAGAAATCCACCAACTGCGGCGTCCAAAGAATGATCTCTAAAGAATGTCAAGCCATAAACAAAACAGAGTGCAAAACCCCCATTCCGGCTTGGTTGAAAAGAATTTTAGGATTAGAATAGGCTGAACGATACAATATGAGAAGGAGAATATTAATTATTGATAACTATTTTCAAGCAACCTGGCTTGTTTATATTAGGCAGATTAAATTATACTTAAGTCTCAAATCACCAAACCATTAACTTTATTTTATGTTACATATATAGCATATATTACTAAAATGTGCTTATGTCACGTTACATAATGAGATTTATGTAATAGAGATATTTTGGAACACCCTAGTAATAATAGTATAAATAGTATAAAAAACTTTAGAAAACGGCCAGCTTTGTTAGATGTCTGATTGCAATTGTTAATAAAAGTGATTGTTGTCGAAATTGCCCAAAAAAGTTTAAATTTTATATAAACGTTTCTTGCGCAATGTATTAGAAGTGTTTTGTCGCAAAATTGTGCAATAAACCTTCAAAAAAAAATATATCGTCGGTGAAATCGTTCGTGAAAACGAGGACTTTGACAATTTTAGTGTGTGAATTAGAAAAATCCCCAAAAGCCAGCGTCAGAATGTGAGTTATTACTTCTACTTAACGAATTTGATGCCTGTCACATATAAAGAAAGGTAATAACAGACTGGAAATATACTATCAACCATGTATCATGTCAAAAGTAGTTATATGTTGTATATTTCACAGTGTATACAGACTGTAACTCAGTGCGGCATATGATTTAAAGAAAAACCTACACCCTCTTGTCATGCACTGGTGTATTAGATGACAAGGTTATAACTTTTCTATCGAATACCGCCCTGGTAATAAAATGCCCCATATAGACTATTTAAGCTGGAATTCCGCGGATGAAATGATCGATGCAAAGGACCTTATACTGTCCAGGATATCCTGCCAAGCGAGAGAGTCAGAATATATGAGATGTGACAGGGAATCGCAGTAGCTGCACACGATCTGATAAGGTAGTGGTCTTCAAAATAATTAGACAAAGGAGTGAAAGTCCAAACGAGAGATATCAACTACATGAGAAGAGACAGCGAATAGCAGTAGAAGGACACGGCCAGTTAAGATCATGGGTGTCTAAATAATTATACAAAATGGTGAAAATCGAAACAAAAGACACCGACTACATAAGAAAGTGCAGCTACCGAATTACGATAGCTGCAGAGGATCAGTTGAGGTCATTATCTTCAAGATAATTATGTAAAAGGGTAATTTAGAGTGGCGATCCCACTACCTTTACCTAAAATAAACATTTACTATCTATTTGTCTGACTAAATTCGTCAGTAACATTAATTTAAAAATGAATTACTGACGATCTCACTAATGCCTATTGAGATAGTGACGATCCTCCTACAGAGTTAAAAGAGGATTTTGGCTAGGAGAGGATTAGTAACGATCTCACTAATGCTTACTGAGATAGTGGCTAACCCACTATAGAGTTAGGAGAGGATTCTGGTTAAGATATAAGGGTAATGAAGAAGAGAAAAAGATATGTATATATATATATATATATATATATATATATATATATATATATATATATATATATATATATATATATAATATATATATTAACACGTTGGTTAATTGGTTGAAGATTGTACCTGTTTCTGCACTACAGCCTCTTGGCTTATTGTGCTCTTCCTTTCTTGGTAACAGGAGCGTCGCCTTTTTAAGAAGGTTGATTAGGTTCTTGACACCTGTTTACCCACAAAAAAAAGTCTCCTCCCAACTTCTCATCAAGGACCTTTTGGCAACATCCAAAAAAAAAAAAATAAATAAAGCCCCCTTGGAAACAACCAACCCCTTATAATTTATGTAAAAAATACTCTCCTCAACCCATATAATGCTTTTAGCCATTCTTTTAACAACACCCCCATTAACTTTATTAACGTTCTTTTGTCAAACAACCACAGCCATCGACAGCCTCTGGTCTGCGACATTATTCCCGACTACTTCTTGGTCGTCTGTTCCAGGAATTTTTCAGCTGACAATTCTAAAAAACGATCTTTTTTAAAAACACTTCTGACCATTTTTTACCAAAAAATACACTCATTATCATCCACTTCTTTCACTAAACAACCATTCCTACACCCGACCATAAATCGCTTCGACATATAAACCAGAGGTTCCCAAACTTTTTTTTCTCGTAGACCACTTCCAAATTTTAACTGGTTTCGGTGGACCCCCTGCTGCTACATTTCTACCATATTCCCAAAACTCGTCAAAAAATGTGAAGATTAGATCTAACGATGGAAATTTGCGTCGTGGCTGAGTTCCAACCCTAAATTCGGAATGGTAAAAATAAAAAGAAAAATAATATATTTTCTTGTGTTCTATTTATTAAAATAATATGATTACAGACTTAATAGAATTAAAATTTAACATTAATAACGTACCGTAACTTCAACAATGCAAATCAACAATTAAAAAAAAAAATAGTCATAATTTTAATGGGAGGGATGTACTTGATAGATTGACAGCAAATTATCAATATTTGGCTTCAGTTTTGTAAGGAATAACCGCAAATCTCCCCGTTCTGTGATGTTCAGTCTGCTCCTTTTTTTTGTTAATAGGTTTGTAACGACACTAAAACTTTTTTAGACAAGGTATGACGAGAGAAAAGCTATCAAAAGTTTTCTCGCAATTTCCCACAGCCCAGGATATTTTTCGAGTATTTCTGCCTGCAGCCAAAATGTTTGATAGCCTTTTTTAAATTTCACCTTCAGCTCCTCATTGGTGCTAAGCTCGAGTAGCTCCTTTTGTAATACCACATTCGCCACTTCCGTTTGATCAAATGGATTTATAATCCATGGTGGTATTTCCATAGTCAGAATATCTTCAACTTTATTTTTGAAGTCATCATGCAGGGCATTTAAATGTTGAACGTATGTCTGAATATCCTCATCAAGACATTCTGCCGTAACAAGTTTGGAAACTAGGAGAATTCGCGCCGACTTCATAAATTTCAATTTTCCAAGAAAAGCCGAAATTACACTCTTTGTTTTTATTAAATTTAGGCTGTCCCCTTGTAACTGCAAGTTAATGTCATTAAATTTTTTGAAAAAAATCTGTCAAATACGCGATGCCTGCTTTCAATTTGATGAGGTTTTCTTTTAAATCTGGATCTTTACTTTCCAGAAACTCTAAAACTGATTCAAAAAGTGAGTAAAATCTTGTTAAACATGCACCTTTCGACAACCAGTGCACTTCAGTATGTAAGAGCAATCGTTGGAAGTCTTCATCATTTTCGTCGCACAATTGTGCAAATAAACGGGTATTCAACGCATTGCTTCTTATTTTATTAACTGCTTTAATCACAAATTGAAGCGATTGGTGCAATCTATCACTCAAATTTTTCGCCACCAGGTGTTGTCGGTGGATGACACAGTGAATTGCAGTTATTCCTGGTATAATTCTTTTAAGATAGCTTATAAACCCACGATATCGCCCGAAGATGGCAGGAGCTCCATCTGCTGCCACCGAAATAATGTTTGTAAATGGAATCGATTTTTCCTTAAAAAAATCACTCAGGACATTAAATATTGATTCGCCTTTAGTGTCCGTCTCCAAAGTTTTCGCGAATAGCAGCTCTTCATGGATTTCTTCGTCCATAACAAATCGAACATATGCCAATAATAATGCTTCATTACCAGGTAATGTTGACTCGTCCAGTTGAATAGAAAAATGAGTTGTTTGCAGATAATTACACAAGAAGCTTTCAATATCAGAGCTCATTTCATCAATACGTCTTTGTACAGTGTTGTTACTCAAAGGAATTTTTTTGAGTACGTCAAATGGAGGTTTGTGCAGAACAGTTTTTAAAAGCTCTTCAACAGCGGGTAAAATTAACTGTTCTCCGATGGTGTGCGGTTTTCCAGATTTCGCTATAAGCAATGAGATATTATTGTAAGATGCCCGCAAGCCATCATCGTTACTTTGAGACGTGGAAGCGAACATACTGTACACGGTGGGTCTCTTTTCATATTTTTCCTTCAATGTTTGAATATATTTCAAATCTTTACCTATTTTAGCAGGATGACACCTTTTTAGATGATCTTCGAGCTTCGATGGTTTCATAGAGTCATTGCTCAAAACTTTGTTGCATAAAAGGCATATGGGCAATCGTTTGTCTGCCTTTGATGGAAGAAAACCAAATTTCAAATAATCAACACTGTACTGTCGACATTTTTTTCTTCTTAGATTCAGCCATGTTTCGTATCAGTTACCTACCTGTAAAGAAAAAAATGTTTGTTTTAGTAATCATAAGGCGACTTTAACAGGATATGGCTATTTTAACAGAATAAAATAGGATTAATTAATTATTGCAATGAAAAAACCAAAATGCCGGCGGCAAAACTGATTTTAATTATTAAAAGCAATAAACTGCTAAGACCCATAGAGAGGTTTTCACAAAACGGCTGAACCTATTTTAATGTAATATAAAATATTTTTTGATTAATTATATTTTGATAGATTTCTGTAAATTCGAGAGAAAATACTTTCAAAGAATATTTTGGCATCAAAACTCCGCGATTTTAATGATTTATTTATTATTACTTTGATGCGGTACGAGTGGTACATAAAGACACGTACAATTTATGAAAATATTTTTAGTCATTTAGCATTAGGAACTACGAGGGCACTGAAATATGTACAAACATGCAGGTCAATCATATATCTCTCCTTTAGTGAATCACCACAGTCGGGTAAATAAATAATTTTATAATAAAAAGTACTAAAAGTTCAATCTTTCTCGGCTTTCTGTTCTTTTATAGAAGTATAGAATAATGACCCTGTTCAGTATTTAATTTTATTACGTTCCTACTTCACGCAAACATAACAAATATAATATTATTATATTATAAGATAAAAGTATGAATAACAAATAGGCAGGTACTTACTTTCTCCGGCACTGGCAAACACTGGCATCGATTCACTCACACTTTTCTTTTCAAAATTCCGGAAACAAATGAGTAACGTTTGTCCTTGGCATTCGTATTTATATTGGTGAAGAATCAAACAAGTTCATGCAAGATCGAAAGCACAGCACAAGTCGTATTTCGTCCCTTTGCACGTCTGAACGGGTTGCGTTGCGGGCGGGCGGGCGGCGCTTTGCAAGTCTCGACGCGCGTTGTACTGAATATCGAATATGCAAGTTTTTACAAGTAACAGTCGCTGACCTTCTTAAAATACACTACTCAAAAAAATTAAGGGAGGTTTTAAAACAAGAAAATTAATGCTAAATAAACAGGCTATCTGATCCATATGCCGGTCTAACTGAAAAAAAAGTTTTCAAGCCCGTGGACCAAAAAAAAAAGCAAAATATTTGCAATATTATTTTTTCGCGTTTTCATGCGTCTCCAGCTTTTGCTATCATTAAAACGTCACTTACCTTTAGCTCGTTCTTCAAAAGTTTTGACGTCATCCTTAATTGTTGGATAAGCACTTCTGTTCGAGTCATAGCTTGTGACTTGGAAGGAAAAGTGTACTTGTGTAAATGTCTGAATATTTTCGCTGCGATAGCTCACCTAGTTGCTGTTGTTGCTAGATCAATGATAATTCTCTACCATTTGATTTTAGGACGCTTCGGATTTGGGGGTTCCTCTACTTCACACTAGATTGTCAAAGTCTTCGTTATCACTAACGATATCACCGTCTTCGGCAATTTTTTTTTACGTTTATCGCACAATATTGTGACAAAATACGGCTAATACACTGAACACGAAACCCACCCAATCCCACTTCTAATGTCAGTTGCGATTAAAAATTAAACTATATTTCTAATTGCGGAAACACTCACTTTTACTAATAAATTTCAACCGAAGTCTAACGAAGCTGATCGTTTTCTACCCCTCTAACAATAGTGCGTACTAAAAATATCGGTTATATAAAACAGTATTCTAAGCAAAATAGGGCCATAGATTAATAATATTAATATATATATATATTTATATATATATATATATATATATATATATATATATATATATATATATATATATATAAATATATATATATATATATATATATATATATATATATATATATATATATATATATATATATATATATATATATATACGGACACCTCCCTTGAACGGACAGTTTCTCATGGTCCCGACCGACTCTTATATAATTGGCATTGTGTTAACTCCCTCTTGCACGGACATTCTCTTGAACGTACGCGGACACAAAAAAATGTTCTCTTAACCGGACAAAAAACCATAAAAAATAAACGCCTTGTCTCATTTTTCTGTAGTGAGTATCGCTGTTGCGTTTCCCAATCGCGCCGCGTGCCAACGTAGCTTCCTGCCTTCAGTGAGGGACTTCCCCGAGTAAACCAAGGATTTACCGATCTCAATTTTTCGGTACACGCGGGGATTTAATATTAGTCTGACGCCTATGTGAAAAAGAGACACAGGTGGTGACACTTTCATTGTAGAAATGGCTCCAAATAGAAAAATTCGCACTGATATAATTAAACATAAAGAAATCTTTCTAAACAAGTGGATGTCGAACAGTATTTTAAATGAAAAAAGAAGCTTTTCGACTGGTGATGGTACCAAAATTGACAAGTTGTGTTATAACTGGTTTATAGCAGCTCGCCATAAGGGGATTCCTTTAACAGGTATGCACGTGAAATATTTTTTCCAGATAAGGTTTTCTGGAATTAGTTCGTTTTTTTCTTTTCATATCAATTGAAAGAATGGATGAAAGGGGTGAGAGTATCAGTCGGCTTGTCGTGACAAAAATGCAAAAAAAAACAATTTGTTAATATTTTTTTCAGGTCCGCTAATACGATGAAAAGCAAAAGAAATAGCCGAGTCTCTGGGACATTCTACATTCAGTGCTTCTTTTGGTTGGCTCAATAAATTTAGGATCCGTCACAATATAAGTTTTAAAGCGATTTCAGGAGAAGGAGCTTCGGTTATTGCTGAAGAGGTTTCATCATTCTGGGAAAAATGCGCTTCTTTAATTAAGGGATATTCACCAAGAAATATCTATAATGCCGATGAGACAGGCCTGTATTTTAGAGCTCTACCCAACAAAACGCTAAAATTAAAAAAAGAAAAATGTGTTAGTGGTAAATATCCCAAAAAGAGGTTTTCAATTTTGTATTGTGCAAATATGGCGGGAGAAAAAGAAAAACTCTTAGTCATTGATAAGGCAGCTAAACCCAGAGCATTTAAAAATATTAACATAAACAACCTGCCTGTAACTTGGAAATATACTAAGAAAGTTTGGATGACAGAGTGGTTGCAAAATCTTGATTGGAAAATTACAAAAGAAAAAAGAAACATTTTGTTATTTTTAGACAATGCAGGATCTCATCCAAAAGATGTCATCTTAAAAAATATAAAAATCTTGTTTCTGCCCCCTAACTGTACATCAGCTTGTCAACCACTTGACCAGGAAATTATAAAAAATTTTAAAATTTATTACCGAACAGTTAACAGTAAACATTGAAACTGCTGGTGTAGGTTTTGAGATAATTAAGAAAATTACGCCATTGGATGCAGTTTGCTTTGCAGTAACCGCTTGGATACAAGTAATCAAGAAAACAGTTAAAAATTGCTTCCGTAAAGCGGGATTTAAGCATGAAAATATGCAACGTGAAGACCAGTTAACTGAGGCTATTACATCTGATCCAGAAGATGACTTACCACTTAACGTATTTGCAGAATTTGTTGGAGTTGACTGATAATAAAACCTTAATGATTTTTTGAACATAGATGTTGAAAATCCAGATTCACAATAAGAAATTGAAAATCCAGTTGAAATATAAGAACTTTCCGAAGATTCTGTCTATGAGGTTCCAGTACCAACAGATACTATCCCAAACTATGGTGAAACTATTAACCTAACCAAGCAGCTTAAAAGTTTTGCCGAAGGTCACGTAGGTGCAAAGTCTTTAAAGCTTCTTTCCAAATTAGAAATAGGATTTGTGGACGCCATTTTAAAGAAAAAGAGGAAACAAACAAAAATATATGAATTTTTGCGTCATTAAAGTGACCTTTTATTTCATATGTATAACTCTCTCCTATTATATTTTATATCTATCTAAAGGTAACAAAACTTTGTTTTTTATTTAAGTTTGAAGTTTTTTGTTTATTTTAAAAATATGTATGTACATACCTAAGTATAAGTTTTAAATATCCCAAATGCTTTAATTACAGACTTCATTAAAAAAACTTTTTTTGTATTTCTTTTAAGCGGGCACTCCTCTTGAACGGGCACTTTCGGTCGGTCCCGTTGGTGTCCGCCCAAGGGAGATTTCACTGTATATATAATATAATTAATAACTCGATGGTTCTGTCATCCGAGAAGGCAAATAAACAATGGCTCAAGTATAATTAAATCTACGTAATGCAAATAAGCCAGCCTGGTTAAAAGCAATCAACAATCTATTTCCTATGTTACATCGTTTGGCTATGCTGCAGATTCTTACAATTCTTTTCAATAAGGCCAGGCAACTCATCACGCAACCTGAAACTCTGGAAACGATATTTTGATGACATCTTTATAATATGGCCCCATGGACCAAACGAATTTCCTTCCTGACTTATTTAAACAGAATCCACCGGCGGTTACAGTTCCCTTTGGAAGTAGAAGAAGAAAAAAGCCTCCCTTCCTTGCTGAACTCAGAACTCGATCAACTTCAATACTCAATCTACTGGAAGCCCACCCACACCAACAGATATTTAAATGCTGGCTGACACCACCATCCGTCCCAAATTCAGTCGGTAGCCGATACCCTCGTAGCGAGATCACCGAACCAGACACGAGACAGCAAGAAATTACACAAATCACTAGGGCCCTTAAGCAAAACTGATATAAAAATTACTCTATACAGATAGCATTTGCAAGGTAGCGCCATCCACAGACAAGGACAGAAAAATGGGACCTCAATCAAAGTAGAGTCCTAGTAACGTGTATGAAAGGAGTTACCGATAGGATTGGAAGGGTCCTAAGAAAACACAACATAGGCGCAGCGTACAAACTACAAAACACTTTGGCTGACATCCTGGGAAACCCCAAAGACAAGAGAAAACCGGAGTTTTCAGCATCCCATGCAGAGACTAGCACAAACTGTACATAGGACAAACAAACAGAAGAATTTTCACCCGAATCTAACAACATAAAATAAGTATCAAAAACAAACAACTTCAGCTCTTTTTCAGCACCATTGTGATACTGATCACTACATCAATTTTGAGGGATCCAAACAAATAGGTTCTATTTCACATTATAAAACACGCATAGTCAGAGAAGTCTTTGAAATCAAAAAGAATGGACAGCTAAATAAACCGGATGATGGACGTAATATCTAAAGCGCGCTTGAAACATGTCATTCCAGTAAAAAAATAGTTTTTTATCCTTATTGATGCAGTCCAAAATTACTAGATCTTAAAAATGAAAAAATAAGGTTTCTAAAAAAATTCCCGATGTCTTACAATTTTTAAACAATAGAGATAAAAACACTGAGCTGGCTCGTGAAAAAAATTTCACTGTTTACCGTGGGGATACTTTATTAGAAACAAAAACCAAAATTGCACTATACTCTGATCATCGATCAGATCGATTAAATCTTAAATCTACGTTAAATAAGATCGGCACGTAAGCAGTTATGACATCGAACTAAATATCCATCATCAAACCGTTTTAATTACTTGAAGAAGACTGAATTAAGTATCACATGATTTAACGGTGAAAAAGAACCAATCCATTTTTGAAATGTCCCAATAAGGGCAACAAAAAATTGCTCACGAATGATGATAATGTAAGGAAAAGCCGTAGTCGAAGCATAATGAAGCTGTGCAATCGGTAGCAAAGCAGGATTAACTCCAAGGGAGATGTTGATCTGTGTTCGGTGGGATTGGAAGGGAATGGTGTATTATGAGGTACTATAATCTGACCAAACGATTGCTTCTGATTTCTATAAAAAATAATAACCCGGCTTGCATTGAGCAGTTGAGAGAAAGGAATTCATCAACAGAGAAGAAGTTTTCTTCCATCATGACAGCACCAGACCACAGATTCTTAGATGACCCCGTAAAAATTATAAATGCTTAAATGGACGGTGTTAATACATCCACCCAACTGCCCAGACTTTGCACTATCAAACTATCACTTGGTTCGCGATTTACAAGACTCTATTAATGATAAGAATTGAATTCGAAATAGGCTTGGGAAAATCAGTTGTTGGAGCAAAAACCTCAGAAGTTCCACAATGACGGAATAATACGTCTATCAAAAAACTAATCTAAGTAACTGAAAAAAAACGGCATAGATCTGATTTAGTAAACTTCATTCATCATTAATATCATTAGTGTGCATTTAATTAAAAAAAAAACAGTACACGGATGTAAACGATAAGCTCTTAAGACATTGAATTATTTGGATAACTGTTGATAAAGCTACTTTAAAAGATAAAATAGTTTAAACAGTAGAGACAATATACCACTACAATCAAGGTAAGCAGCGCCATTAAAAACCCACAATAACATTTTCACGTAACCATATGGAATGACTGCACAAAATTAATTGATTGCGTAATATTGGGTAACAAGAATTATTAATACAATTTAATAACAAATAAGATAAAATTCTGTTACAATAGGTACTTTGAATTAGAATCATAGGAAGTGTTAACTCTTACTTACTGGCTACTCGGCTCTCACGAACTACACATTTTTCATCATTTTACTAACATGGGAGTTCAAAGACTTAAATATGAATCATAACTACTTTTCGCCTTTACTTCACTATAGTCCGATCAATGATCCTTTGCATACACGTCATTAATGTTTGAATATAGTGTAAAGATCCGTCTATATTATTCTTCTTGTCAACATGTTAAGTATATTTAAAAGCTTAAAAAGGTAGTTTTTCTGTCATCTGATGTTATTTACGACATTCGCTCTATTATATGTCTCAGTTATTTGTACAAATGCAAGAAAGACAGCGAACAACCTGGAATTTGGGTATAGCTTCATGTGTTAGAAGCCAGTACCGCCCAGTTTATAGGCAATAAAAATACTCGATAATTCTTTGACGGATTGAGGGTACGTCATCTTTATGTTTAATTTTTGGAAGTATCTAATGCACGATTCATTGGACGTCGACATAATAAAAATTGCTGCACCGTCCACGTTTTATGTGGGAAATATGTGATATCCAAGGAGGGTGTTTGTAATAACTTTTTTTAAGTAAATAAAGCCGCTATATGGAAAGTTTTACCATAAAATCAAACATAACCAGAATTTCCCACAAAAAACGTAAACACTGCACCAATTTTTATTCAACGTATATTGGACCACGTAGTTGGCACTTCCTTTTTACGGCAAACGGTCACTATCGTTTCTATCCCATCATTAAATTTTGGAATATACTTGCCAACTAATAAATAGTTCTGTTCAGAATACTAATATTTGAGGAATATTGACCAAATACTCTTCATATGAAGCCACCAAAATGCCTGGAAAACGTTTGAATAGTCAAGCAAGAGATTTTGTGGCGGAAAGGGCCCTCTTATATTTCTTAATGATGTACAAGAGGTAAATAAATCACATAGGTATATCTTTTTAATGTGTTTACAATGTACGAGAACTGTAGCGAGCATCAAAATTCGTAGTGATAAAAATGAATTGCTTTCAACACCTGGAAAATCACGACCAAGGCAACAAGCTAAAACCCATGATCTGAATGAAAGTCCTAAAACTGACGTTCGTAATACATTATATGATATGTATGCACAAAGTAAGTAGCTATTAATATTTATCGGTTTAAGTGAAATCGAAAGTAAATTATATTGTACTTTTTGAAAAACATGTAACTATTAACAACTTACGTCAAGAACTGTGACAAAAAGAGATAATTAATGTCAGTTATGGAACATTTCGAACATTAATGGAGACACTAAGAATTTGTTCAATGAGCTTTTCTTGAAAAGTATATGGAAAACAAAAATGCACACATTGCCCTTCAGCTTGTTTCATAGACGAAACATGGATTTTTTCAAAAGGCAGTCAAAGGAAATCATGGCAGGATGACAACATTAAAAGTGTTCGTAAGCCTGGGGAATTTGATGGTAAAAGGTTTATTGTTTTACATGCTAAATACAGTGGGGGTTTTGTGGAAAATGCCAATTTACTATTTGCTAGCGAGTATAAGTCACTTGATTATCATGGGGAAATGAATAGTGAAATGTGTACGAAATGGGTCAGAAACCAGTTGATTCCTAATTTAGAAGAACCATCTTTAATTATAATGGATAATGCTTCATACCATTCAGTTGAAGTAGAAAAAACAGACATTTTCAGCATGGAAAAAAGAAGAAATTCTCGAATGGTTACAGAAGAATAGGTTACCTCATAACAAACAGATGTTTAAGATAGAACTGTTAGATATTGCAAAAGCTCATAACAAAATCAAACGAATATCAAATTGACAAAATTTTTCAAGGGCATGGGCATGAAGTGTTGAGATTACATCCTCATCACTGTCAATTTAATGCAATTGAGCTGATTTGGACAAATGCAAAAACATTTTATAACAAGTACATTGGTGAAGAAAGATTTGGGAATAAACAAGTACTTCAGATGTGGAATAGAGCCTTAGAAAAGTGTACACCAGAGGTATAGCATGCCAGCGTATAACATTCAGAAAACTTGATTCAACAGTTTTAAACAAAAACTTTACAACACAACGGCAAATGATAATCTGGCGGCATGGTTCTTTAAAACATTGAAAGCCTGTATAGAAGAAAGATCACAACGGATTGTATGTTTGTTAAAATATTTGCACACTGGCCACCATACCTCGTAGTCCCAAAACACGGATTTATTTTACTTCAAATGTGAATAAAACTGTACTTATGGATTTTGCAGAAGCTCTTTATTGCAAATATCCCCCATACCCCTACGCCAGGTTTGGAAACAATGGACGCCGAACCCAATACGAGTAGCCCCACAGTACACAACGAACCCGATGAGTCGTTTCAAAATCAAATGGAACAGGGACAACATTAAAAAAGGAGTTCTAGTTATTTGAAGCAACCGGAAAACATACTGAAAGTCTGGAACTTCTTTATAAAGCTTTAAACACAATAAAATTGACATCTGTTGAAAACGAGAGAGTGCTCTCCTTGTCCGGAGACCTTATTATAAAAATCAGAAACAGATTGTCTCGCAAAGCTGTTAATGCACTGACTTTTTTAAAAACACTGACTTTATTAAAAAAAAAAATACTAATTACAGGGTGTTCCATGTCGGCTGTGTCACCCGGTATATATATATATATATATATATATATATATATATATATATATATATATATATATATATATATATATATATATATACATATATATATATATATATATATATATATATATATATATATATATATATATATATATATATATATATATATATATATATATATATATATTAGATATCAGCATTTTCTGTATGGAGAAACCCCCGTTCCGGGTCTGGTTGAAAAAAATTAGGATAGAAGAATATCAATTATTGATAATTGTTTTCAGACAGACTGGCTTGTTTATATTACGTAGATTTAAATATACTTAAGTTACTGTTATTGATATGTCCCAAAACCATTAATTTCAGTTATTACGACAGATATGACCAAAGCTTATAAAAAGTATTTATGTAATCCTAATGAGATTGAGGTAACAGGGATATTTTGGTACGCACTATGAATTATAGTTTAGAGAGCCGAAGTAGGCGGTCAGCTTTATTAGATGTCTGAATGCAATTGTTAATAAAAGTTATTGTTGTCGAAATTGCCCAAAAATGTTTAATTTAATTTTTTTTAAAATAAAGGCTTACATATATATATATATATATATATATATATATATATATATATATATATATATATATATAACACATGGGCTGAAAAGTCCCGGGCCTAACACATAGATGGCGCTAGTTTTATTGCAGTCACCTTTTTTTTCAGTTAATACTAACCTTCAAAAGACAGCTGTTAAAATTTCATGATATTCTATTCATTAGTTTGTGAGTTATTGTGCTAAGAGTGACGCTACTTTTGTTATTTTCAAAACAATGGATCAAAAACAATTTCGTGTTTTAATTTTACACTGCTTCTTGATGGGAAAAAATACCGTTCAAGCGAAGCAATGGTTTGAAAAGTGTTATGGGGACTCCGCTCCATCAGAAACAACAATAAAACGTTGGTTTGCTGACTTCAAACGTGGTCGTAGAGACACCGATGATGCAGAACGCAGTGGACGTCCAAATGAGGCGGTAACACCAGAAAACATCAAAAAAATCCATAAAATCGTTTGAATGATCGAAAAGTGAAGTTGCGTGAGTTAGCTGACATCGTAAAGGTATCAAAAGAACGTGTTGGCTTTATATTGCATGAGCATTTGACTATGAGAAAGCTCTGTTCAAAGTGGGTGCCGCGTTTGCTCACTGTTTATCAAAAACAAGAACGTGTGTTGATGATTCTGAGCAGTGTTTGGCCATTGTTAGAGCGGCGCTGGAATGATTGCGTTGCTCTTGATGGAGATTACGTTGATGAATAAAGCTAATTTTGAACCAAAAAAAACCGTGTTTTCTTTGTTAGGCCCTGGACTTTTCAGCCCATGTGTTATATATATACTAATGACTAGAGACTATAATAACAAATCTGTATATGAGAATTAAACGTACTAATTGTTTAGATTTTAATTAACGTTGGAAATGTTAGAATTTGATTTTATGTTCAATAAATGTTGATTTTTACTAAAATGGCTATTTTATTGATACATCTCGCCAAAAATGAACTGATTCTAATTTTATTTTGAAAATTCTTGAAGTCCCGGGGCGACCCGGGACTTTGATCCTGGGATGTCGCTTGTCCCGGGACTTTGAGAATGCCAACACTTCCCAAACTCTAGTGATTACTAAGTGCATCGAAAAATCTAATTCTATACACTTCCGCCATGGATGCTTTCCCGCCGAATCAGTAGTCGGCAAAATAAACAAACATCATTTGTTTATACTATTAATTATTATTAATGTTTTGTTCATGAAATTTAAACTGGGCCTTTGCTATTGTAAATGCTGCTGATTAGATTTTTTGTTATATTGCATACTTTATTTCGTGGAAATCAAAAGTTAATATCAAATTAACACTGGTATGGTCAGCAAAATAAACAAACTGTTACGATAACTAATGTTAATCTAATATTAACTTCTAATTTCCGCGAAATACATAAAATAGTTTGTTAAATTATAAACTTTTTTTTTTTCAGAATAAAGTACACAGTATTAAAATAATATTGATAACGTTACGATCAAGAAACCAGGCTCTCCCTCCCATGGAGTAAACAGCTATCGTCTAATCAGCTTACTTTCTGGTCTAGGCAAAATACCTTGAAAAGTCATCCTCGAAATTATCAGAGCAAAGTTCATAGCCCTCCGTGTTATCCACGATGAGCAGTTTGGCTTCCAACCACTTCATGGCACTACCCACCATACCACTAAACTCGCGCAAACCATTTCCAACAGCTTCAACAGACACCACAAAGTTGCAGCTGTTTTTCTTGATGTATCCAAGTCTTTCGACCACGTCTGGCATGAAGGACTCATCCTGAAACTGATTCAATACGACTACCCCCACTTCATAACTAAACTCGTACAGTTCTTCGTCTCTGACAGGACCTTTCAGGTCAGAGTCGAAACGGCTATCTCCGAGGTCAAGGCTATCAAAGCTGGGATCCTCCAGGGCTCCGTCCTCTCTCCCCACCTCTTCAATATTTTCACTGCCGACATTCCCAAGTCCGTTCAGACTAATTATCACATAATCTTGTAGAAGTAGTAGAATCATTATTAGCAGACTCCAACGCCACCTGGACAAACTTGACTCCTGGTTTAACCACTGGAGGATCAAGTTGAACCCCGACAAGACTCAAGCCATCGTTTTCGCCAAGGGCAACGGAACTCTCCATGGCCACTTCTAACTATAGGGCTCCCGCATCCAATGGGCAAACACCAACAAATACCTGGGAAAGACCAGGTCTGCACTGCCACCAAGAAAGCGAAGCAAATGCTGGGCAAATTATATCCGATTATAAATCGCCACAGCAAGTTGCCCACCAAAACCAAGCTCATGGTCAACAACACAATTGTGAAGGCAGGCCTTGCTTACGCCTGCCCCACATGGTGCCAGCTCTCAAAGACAAGGAAAGCACAACTCCAGAGAGTACAGCCCCTTGATTCATGCGAAATAACCAATTACACAGAGACCTAGGCATGCCAACCATAAAGGCACACATGAGGCAAACTCAAATGAAGCTCCTGGCCAAGGCAGCATCACAATCCAATCATCAGGGACGCCTTCCTAACCCTCCCCCATGTCCGCAACCCATTCCCGAAACCTTCAGACCATCTCTCGGACTAAGACGATGGCCCTCCCAACCCACCATGATAGAAGAATGTAAAATTAGGTTAAGTTAGTATAGGCCCTAGATAAAATTAGGTTAGGTCATAATCTTGTTAAAAAATACATTTCCTAGGTTAGGTTTAGTTTAGAAATACTATTGTAAATACTGAAGTTAGAATAAATATACTTTCTCACCATGTTAGAACAACGTTTATTTAATAGAAGTAAGAGGATATGCCTTTCTTGTAAGTCAATAAAGAAAATGAAAAAAAATATATCGTTACGTGGTTAAGAAAAGAATAATCTCATCCTCGGCATTCACAACGGCCGAGGACCAGTTTTAAATTTTAATTCAACATTAATAATTATTAATAGTATGAAAAATATGGGAAAGGAATTAGTTATCATAACAGTTCAAATTCTGCGTGGGATGTTTGTCTATTTTGCTGACAACAGATTCGGCCATCTTGTTTCCTTTGATTGTCGTCAATCGGAGCCGTAACATACAAAATTACATTAAGTAATTTCTAAAACATATTGAGATTCTTGATTGTAGTTTTAGCACTAGGTGTTTTACATGTTTCGGAAATAACTTATACAATATGCCTCATACATGCTTCCCACATTTCAATACCGTCCCAATTTTTCATACATCATGGTCTAGCGTTTAACATGTCTCGGATGATCACTATGTGTATCGAGCAACTTAATTGCTATATACCTTCACCATGCATGCATTCTCCGCTCTTTATACGAGGATGGATTAAAAAGTCGCGGCCTAGTCAAGAAAACAAATTAAAATACATACAAAAATATCTTTATTTTTCGACGTAATCTCCACCTAGCTCTATGCACTTCTTCCACCTGCTTTCCAAAGCTTCCACACCTGTCCCAAAAAAAATTCCTCAAGGTCTTCAAAATACTGGTTAACTACGTACTACTTCGACTTCTTCATTTGATGAAAATTTCTGTCCACCTAGGTGTTTTTTTAGGTTTGGAAACAGATGAAGTGTCCGAAGATGAGAAATCAGAAGAATAAGCTGGGTGGGGCAGTAATTCGAAACCACAATCTCGAATTTGAGCCATAGACTCAACAGACGTGTGAACGGGAGCGTTATCCTGATGGAACTAAACTTTCTTTCTCAGTAATCCTGGGCGTTTCTCTTTAATTTTTTCCACTGCTTGGATTGTTATTTTGACTATGAAGTATAGTGGTGAACCCAGGTTTCATCCATTCTCACAAACCTGTTAAGAAAATCTTGCGGATGACTCTCAAACATCTTCAAACAGTTGCGAGAAATCGTGACTCGAATTCGTTTTTGTTCAACTGAAAGCAATATGGGGACCCACCTAGCAGAAATCTTAGAAAATAGGAGTTCGTTGCCAATGATGTTTTGAACTATGGAGTATAGTGGTGAACACAGGTTTCGTCCATTGTCACAAACCTGTTAAGAAAATCTTGCGGATCTGCCTCAAACATCTCCAAACAGTCACGAGAAATAGTGAGTCGAATTCGTTGTTGTTCAACTGAAAGCCATCCGGAGACCCACCTAGCGGAAACCTTAGAAAATACAAGTTCGTTGGCAATGATGTTTTGTGTTCTTCATACGAAATGCCTATAATGTCTGCAATCTCCCTGATAGTTAATCTACGGTCTTTCAATATGAGATCACACACTTTCCCGATGTTTTCTTCAGTCGTAGACGTGGTGGGCCGGCCGGAGCGAGGGTCATCTTCGATGCTCTCTCCTCCACGTTTAAATTCTGCAAGCCATTTTTTCGCAGTGGTAGATAACGGAGGAGATTCCCCTAGTGTTGTTTTCATATCATCGTTGATCTCCTTTAGTGTTAATCTTTTTTTAAACAGGTACTTGATGACCGCACGTTGTTCAATTTCTTCCATTTTTCCAAAAACCCGGCACTTGGTCTCACTAAACTCGTTCTTATATGCCTGTGTTATTCTTAGCGTTTAACATATTCTCGGGTAATTACCAAGTGCATTGAGCAATATATGTGCTTTACACTACCACTGTATATGTATTCCCCGCACTTAATACAGATACACCGTGTTATTCTAACTTTTAACATGTCTCGGCTGATTACCAAGTGCATCAAGGTACATATTAGTTTACACTTCCACCTTACATGTATTCCCCACTATTTATACAGAAACTTACTCATCTTATGAAGAAATCCACGGTTTCAAATGTTCTATGGCCACCACCGTGCGATATCTTTTCCTCCCTCTTTACACTCTTACCCTCTTTACATGCTGATCCCAAGTATTATCTTCCATACTCCCATTCATTGCAGCTATTGACTTTAATATTGGGCGGATATATTGCTCGTACTGGCCCTGGTTCGGGGGGGGAGCCGCATTCAAGATATATTTAATGCCATAATCTTCACAAAATGTTTTAAAGGTGTGGGATGTGAAAGTCCCACGATCTGTCAATCCGTTATAATTTGCACTGATACCTTAAAGATGTCTATTATCTGGTGACGTTTCGCGTTTTTGTATTCTTCACTGCCTCAAGAGTAGTGAATTTTGTAAAGTCATAAACTATAACAAGAAACTGAGTGTTTCTATGTTTATTTCGAACAAAAGGCCCAACATGACTTAAATTTAAGGTATAATAAGTTACTGCAATTTTTTTCTTTCAATGGGATGAATTTGACCCTGTTATTGTTTTTGGAAGGAGTCTTATAGTATAACCAATTTAAGCAAGAATTTACGTACTAGTACCAAATCGATGCATACCTGGAAACTAATAATTCTCTCGAATTTTTCCAAGAGTCTTGTCAACCCTAAGATGACCTATGTCATCATGACAAAATTTACAAATCTTTTAATTTAACCTCATCTTCAGAAATTTCTTTCCTTACCTTTGCTAAAAAAAAGCATTTTGAGAATGAGATTAAGCTGCCGCAATCTTTTAAACACCACCCCTAATCTCTCTCAAGCCTTGATTAAAGTCTTCAGTCGGTATAATTAAGTTACCTAAATAAACTTAAATATTGTTTATATAATCACTTAAAACTAATGTCATAATCAGAGTGTTTGTTTTTCCTAACTCTTTAATCGTAAAAAAATGGTCATGATATTCTTTTAGGTATACAATTAAGTCTCGTTTTCTCATATTCCTTAAGTTCGCCGTTTGAAATTCGATATCATATGTTTTGTTTTTAAATTACTTTAAAACTTTTATAACACATAGGCCGAAAAGTTTTTGGTCTGACACATAGATGTCGCCCTTTTCAAAAATCCATATGATTTTTAGGAATTTCCAGCCTTCAAACGATTTGTGTCAAAATTTCATGATATTTGGACGATTAGTTTACAAGTTACAGTGGTTTTAGTGACACTACTTTTGATATTTTCCAAACAATGGAAAAAATCAAATTTCGTGTGTTGATTAGACACTGTTTTTTGACGAGAAAAAATACTATTCAAGCAAAGCAATGGATTGATAAGTGTTACGAGGATTCTGCAGCTGGAAAATCAGTCATCATTTGCTGGCATGCTGAATTTAAACGCGACCGTATAGATACAAATGATACTGAACGGTCTGGAAGCCCAAATGAGGTGCTTACACCGGAAAACAAAAAAAAAATCCACAAAATTGTTTTGAATGACCGTAAAGTGAAATTGCGTGAGATAGCTGACACGCTGAAGATATCAAAAGAACGTATTGGTTATATTTTGCATAAACATTTGGGCATAAGAGAGCTCCGTTCGAAATAGGTACCGCGTTTGCTCACAGTAGACTAAAATCAACAACCTATTTATGATTCTGAGCACTGTTTGGACCTGGTCAAGCGGAATTAAAAGGATTTTTTCATGGGGTATGTGACCATGGATGAAACATGGATCCACCACTACACACCGGAATCAAACCGGCAGTCAACTGAGTGGACAGTAGCCGGTAAAAGCCTCACGAAGCGACCAAAGACACAACAGTCTGCTGTGAAGTTTTTGACCTCTGTATTTTGGAATGCGCATGGAATAATTTTCATCGGCTATGCTGAGAAGGGAAAACGATCAATAGCGAATATTATATAAAATTATTGGTGCGTTTGAAGGCAGAAATCGCAAAGAAACTGTCCAAATGAACAAGAAAAAAGTGCTCTTTCATCTAGACGATGCAGCGTATTACAAGTCATTTGTTACGATGACAAAATTGCAAGAATTTTACTTCGATTTGCTTCCTCACTCTGTATTTTTCAGATTTGGCCCCCAGCGACTATTATCTATTCGCAGACCTCAAAAAAATGATCGCGAGAAAGAGATTTGGCTCCAATGAAGATGTTATCGCCGAAACTGAGGCCTATCTTGAAGGCAAGGACAAATCCTTCAACAAGAAAGGTATAGAAATGTTAGAAAAGCATTGGACCCATTATATCGCTCTTGAAGGAGACTATATTGATGAATAAAATCGAATTTTGCAAAAAAAATGTGTTTTAAGTAGCTAGACCAAAACTTTTTAGCCTACGTATTATTTAACCACTACCCGTGATCCATTAAAACCCGTTTTTTAAGCTTAATTATGTTTAACTTAAATTTTTGTGCAATGGAAAATTTCATTGAAGCAAATTCACTTCCGGTATCAGTTACACAATTTACAATTCCCTTATTAATTTTTACACTAGGAAAATTCGTAACATATTTCGATAATTCAACAAAAGTAGAACAACGAGCAGGTTTTATGGATAATTTTGTTTGCTAGACTTTTATGCCTTCTATAATACAGTCAACAACTCAACAATAATTTCTTGAAAGTAATTTTACTTGGAAACATATCCCGCAACATTTCCTCTCATTGTGACCAAGAAAATTGGGTTGACTTTAAACAGTCGTACCAAATTCATGCAATCCCTTGTAATTTACTGATAGCTAAATATATTTTTGTGTCTTTCTCCCAATGATACATCACAGCACAATCATTGACCTTACATATCCAACCAATCATCAACACTATGTGTCAAATTAGAAGGATCAAAGTCAGAGAGCAAATGGCCGTCTTTGAATACAGCCCAGTTCATATTTCTGTTTTGAACCGGCCCCTTATTTAACACATTCTTTTGAGTAATTACAAGCTGACTTCTCAATGTGTCTACATGTGCTTTAGCTTCAGATAACCTACTTTGTAAATTAGAATCACCAGTTATTGGGGGGTACCAGATTCCCTTGCATCGACCCCGTCGGGATCGTCTACTCATGATTGCCACCAGCACTACTTAATCACTTAAGTTCACAACTTGTTTTTAGTATTTAATCCCACTTTTGACTTGTTAATTTAGTATTATTAACTTTTAATTTCGTCGAAATAAAAAAAAAAGAGTTTGTTAAATTATAAACTTATACGTATTTTTTTCAGAATCAAGTATAAAATATTTAAAAATAATATCAGGACAGTTACGTGCTTAAGAATATAATAATCTCATCCTAAGTATTCACGACGGCCGAGGCTAAGTTTAAATTTCATCAACAAAACATTAATAATAATTAATAGTATAAACAACATGAGAAACGAATTAGTTAACATAACAGCCCAAATTCTGCGCGGTACATTTCATTTTGCTGACTACAATCACTATTTTAAGTTTAAAGGGTCTTTCCATATAAGCCATTAAACAGTGCCTCGGCCTCTGATTTAATTACATTTTGCCTTTAGTTTATTGTTCTCTGACTGAAACATGCACACACCCGATTTTAGACTTCTACCCCTACTATTAAGGGAGTTTCGGGGGTGACAACCCTTAACGTTAAATTCAAATTTCTTCGAAACTACTTGAGATATCTCAATAAAATTTATACTGTTAGTAGTTAGTAATAAGCTTCATATTATACGTTTTTTTCAGATTTTTTGTTCTATTACAAATATTGAAATACAAGAAGTATATTTTTTAGAGGTGGGTTTTTTACTAACCCTTGCAGTGGTCACATGATGGCCGAAAGATTTTTGTTTCATTTTCTGCAGAAAATATTGGTTCATCTACGGAATCAAATCTATTGTTGATAAGTGGTTAAGAACCTTCTTAAATTCCAATTTATTTATATCAAAGTGATTTTTTTTGTAATTAATTTTTTTTTTCATTATGCAAAATTTTTTTTTAACTCATATTATTTCTTGCTATTTTGATATCAACTAGAATTTTCATAAAAAAATCAGTTTCCGAGTTATGAATTTTTGAAAAAAAATTTACCTAAAACTTATATTGTTTATAACAATTATAATACTTACTTAATACACTGGCTGGCCGTGGCTCGGTGGCGTAGTACTTTGCTACTGTGCAGAAGGTCGAGGGTTCAATCCCGCAGGTCGGTATACTTACCAGGTGTACATTTATAAAATGCGGATTTCAGACAACAGATGGTGCACCAATGCAGTTTGTGGTATAAACATTTGACACTGCGCCACTTTGTTGTGTCATCAACAAGTGTCAGATGCGCACGAGTAATAAATTGGAAAAGTGTGTGCATAGTGTTGTGTTGCTGTGTTCAATATGCCGAAATTTATACCGAACAAAGAGCATTCGCGGACAGCATTAATTTTTTGTTTTCATTTGAAGAAAACTGCTGTTGAATCATACCGATTACTTCGAGAAGCTTCGATGTTGCAGACAAGGAACGTGGAAAACCGCCAAAAAAATACGAAGATGTGGAATTACAAGCACTGTTGGATGAAGATGATTCGCAAACACAAAAACAACTCACCGAGCAATTGGGCGTTAGTCAACAAGCTATTTCCAATCGGCTAAGAGAGATGGGAAAGATTCAGAAGACAGGTAGATGGGTACCACATGAGTTGAAAGACTGGCAAATGGAAAAGCGCAAAAACACTTGTGACATTTTACTCGCTCGGTACAAAAGGAAGTCGTTTTTGCATCGTATAGTTACAGCGGAGGAAAAGTGGATTTATTTTGAGAATCCCAAGCGTAAAAAATCATGGGTAGATCCAGGCGCATCATCCACATCGACCGCAAGACCGAATCGCTTTGACAGAAAGACGATGCTCTGTGTTTGGTGGGACCAGAGGGGCGTGGTCTATTATGAGCTGTTAAAACCTGGGGAAACGATTAATACTAGACGTTATCAACAACAATTGACCGATTTGAACCGTTCGCTGCTTGAAAAAAAGGCCAGATTACTGAAAGAGGCAACACAAAGTCATTTTTCTTCACGACAATGCTCCATCACATACGGCAAAACCAGTTCGCGACAGGTTGGAAGCACTCAGCTGGAAAGTTCTACCCCATGCGGCTTACTCACCAGACTTGGCTCCTTCCGATTACCACTTGTTTGCATTGATGGGTCACGCACTTGCTGAGCAGCGCTTTGGTTCGTACAAAAATGTGAAAAAATGGCTCTATGAATAGTTCGCAGGAAAAAGGGAAGATTTTTACTGGCGTGGTATTCACAAATTGCCCGAAAGATGGGAAAAATGTATAACAAGCGATGGAGCATACTTTGAATAAAGCACTTTTTATCGTTCTTCCGAATTTAACATGTTTTTTTAGAAAAAAAAATCCGCATTTCATTCATACGTACACCGTATATTTGTTAATTTATTTAAGTATATTTGGCCTGGCCACGTACATAGGTAGTAGTTGTTTGCAGAAATGCAAACAACGTCCGTGGCAGCATAACCGCGTTGTTTAAAACGTACCGTGAAATACAAAAATGTATGTTTTGGCACTTGGACAACGTTGACGGGTATTACATCTTCGCCGATATCCTTGGGATATGGAAAAAGGGTAAAATACCTACTAAGGCAGGGAGGTGAGCAATAAAAAAAAATAATCAACATGCACTGAAAAGATTTCAGAGCTTGTTCAGTGCCTATATGTAGTATTAAAATAAATCATTGTTTTTGGATTTCCGAAAAATCGGGTCGGAGATGTTCCGTTTCACGAATTTGTCTCACAAATGGCTACAATATCCTACTCGTTTGGCCAGTTTTGACCCATAGAGACCTTCGCTCAAAAATGGCTACTTTAGCCTACTTATTTGATAAATAAGTAGGCTAAAGTAGCCGTTCTTGAGCGATAATTGCTCAAGGACAAAAGTTGTCAAATTGGTAGGCTAAAAGCCTTTTTGAAAGACAAAGGTTGCCAGATGCGTAGTTTAACGTAGCCATTTGTGAGAAGAAGTTGCTATAAGGCAAACGTTGTCAAATAAGTAGACTAGCATACCCATTTGGGAGATAAAGTTCCTACAGTGCAAAAGTTGCCAATTAAATAGGCTAAGGTACCCGTTTGTGAGGGAAAGTTGCTACAGGATGAAAGTTACCAAATAAGTTGGTTAAGGTAGTCATTTTTGTGTGAAATTTGCTACATGGTAAAAGTTGTCAAATGAGTAAATTAAGATAGCCATTTTTATACGTACGTCGCTATTATACCAAAGCTGAAAAATAAGTACATTAACATAGCCATTGTTGAGTGGAGGTTACTCCAGGAAGGGAATTGCCAGGGTGTTAATAATAAAGTTAAGTTAGTAACATGTTGAAATATGATGACTGACCACGTTTTCTGGATGGTCGAGCATTATATTAAGATATATTTATTCCTTCTGAAATTGATGATCTACATTTATAATATATAAATCGGTTTAAAACATGCGACGACGTTGTCCGATGTCTAGATTCTATTGTCTTCGGTCTCCCCATTATCCTTCTTCTAGATTTCGAACGCTCATAGCTTTTCTAATTCCTTCTATCCAATTTTTCTTCGGTCTTCCTATTTTCCTTCTCAAATTCGGTACCCATTCCATTGTTTTGTTACTTTTGGTAATCGTATTTGTTCCATTCGTTAAACATGGCCATACCAGGTTAATTGTTTCCTTTTAATATCCTCCATAACTGTGTCCACAAGCCTCACTTCCTTGCGAATCTCTTCATTTCTTATTCTTTGCATTCTCGATATTCTGGCTGATCTTCTTAAAGCATCCATTTCGGTAGCTTCTATTCTTTTCTTGTTTTTTTCAGCAATTCTTCAGGTCTCAGATTCATATATCAAATTGCTCTTTACCATTGTGTTGTAGATATCAAATTTTCTTTTTTCTGTTATGTGTTTACTCCATAGAATCTCATTCAAACATCCTATTATTTTCCTTGCTACTGTTACTCTGGTTCTTATTTCCTTTTCATCTGTACCACTTGTGACGAACGTTATACCTAAATACTTATATTCTTCGCATGCTTTTATATCTTCTATATCGTCAATCTCTAGGTTACTAATTTTGTCTCCGATACAAACATATTTCGTTTTCTCTATATTTATATCTAGCCCCCATCTTTCGTATGTTTTTTTTTTCAGATTACGTGTCATATACTGTAGGTCATCTTTGTCTCCAGCAACAATTGCTTGGTCATCTGTAAACTGCAAAGTGTAGATCGCTGTTTCGTTCAAAGATATTCCCATTCCAAAACATTTTCATTTCCATTGCATAACATAAATCTTAAATAGAGTGGATGAAATGGAGCAGCCATGTCGTAATCCCTATTTTAATTTGAAACGTCGATTTATTATAGAGGTTTTGTAAGGCTGTTATCAGAGTCTGATTAATGTTCGTACTTTGAAGAACGTCCCATAGTTTGCACCAAGGTGTTGAATCGTAAGCCTTCGTTAAGTCTACAAATAAAACATGTGTTGCTAGATTAACAGAGCTCCTTTTTTGAATTATTTGCTTCATAGAAAACACATTTCGGTACAAGACCATACGACTCTAAATCCACATTGTTCTTCTTCATCGTTAAACTCCTCCTCTGTCATATTTCTTAAGATTCGATCATACAGTCTACTAATTGAGCTTGTTATGGAGATACCTTTGTAATTAGAGCAGCAGTTTTTTCATCCTTTGTTATGTATTGAGGAAATATACGCTACTTTCCAATTTTGTGAAACTTCTTCTCCGTTGACGTATCTGTTGAAAATTATTGTTAGTAACCTGAACAGTTTCTTTGTTCCATTCTTAAGAAGTTCTGCATATACCCCTTCTGGTCCACAAGCTCAGCTTCAGTTTTTAGCTTTCTTACATTTCCTATGACCGCTTCTTCATCTATTATTATTTGTTCTCCTTGTATAGTGATGGGTTTTTTTGCTTCTTGATATTGTAGTCTTCGTTCTTATAACAAGTTTTCGTAATGTTATATCCATTGTTCTTGACCTATTACCGTAACCTTTGCATTCTCTTTGCCTATCGACTTCACATTCTTAATGAATCTCCATACTTCTGAATACTTCCTACCACCTGTGTATGTTTCTATTTGTTGACATTTCTTGTCCCATATTTCATTTTTTGCTTTATTTGTTTTGTTTCTGGTTTCTCTTTTCAAGTTGTTATATGTTTCTCGATCGTCTTGTGATTTGGTGGAAATTCATTTTAAGTAGGCCTTCTTTCCCTGTGTTATTATTTCTTCTATTTCATTTGACCACCATAAATTCTTACTACTAGTATTTCTTCTATATGCGAGAGCTTCTCTCGCTGCTAGGTGAATACTTTGAATAATATTGTGGTATATTGCTTGGGTAGTATAATCTTCCCGATCCTTCAAATAATTAACGATTCTCCTTTGGTATAAATATTTAGTGCTCTCAGGTAATAGGCTTTCAAGATTTTATTCCGGGTAGTCAATTGGGTTTCCAGAGTCTTCTTTATCCTCAATTTGATAATCCTTTGTGAACGTTTTGATTATCTTGGCTTTTAAAAGATAGTGATCTGATCCTCAAATTATTCCTTGGTGAGTCCTTACGTCTTATATTTTTAATGTTGTCTTCTGGCGTACAATAACATTTAATAATTGATCTTATTCCTCTTGTGTGTTGTTCCCATGTATATTTATGGATCCCTTTTTGCCTACAGAAACCATTTGTGACCTTTAGTTCATTTTGTCGACAAATATCAATAAGCCTTTCACCGTTATCATTAATATTAGGTTCTCCATAGAGTCCTATCACTTTATCGTTTATCCTTAGTCCGGTCCTACTATTAAAATCTCTAAGAAGAATTAGTTCTCGATTGCTACCAATTTTGCTAACCATATCGTTGGGTTTTTTTTATGGGTCTAGCACACGTGCTACAGGGAAGTTCCTAAAGCGCTACAGGAACGACACGTGTGAGGAAAAAGCGATTTACCTTGATCTTGAATCGCTGTAAATTGTACTCGGTGGGAAACACAGTCCTGGGCAAATTATTCCAAAGGGATGATGTTCTTCATATAAAAGACTGCTTGAAAAGCGTTGTACGAGGAGTAACAAGCTGAACCTCATACGGATGTGAAGCATTAGCGCGACGTGTACTTCTAACTTGCACCGCTCTGGGAGGAATTAAGCGGGCCACATCCTTCGAACACTTTCCATGAAAATACTTGTAGAATAGGCTCAAGTCGCCAACCGTTCTTCGATGTTCCAGCGAATCAAGGCCGCTGGTCAGTTCCGGGTCTCCAATCAGACGAACAGCTCTTCTCTGAAGAGAATCCAACAAATGCAGTGTATATTTGGGAGCGGAGCTTCAAACATGAGAGCAGTATTTCATAGTTGGTCAAATTTGAGCTTTGTAAAGAATTAACAGTTGTTGTGGAGTGTAAAGCTTTCTGGTTCGAAATAATATTCCCAACTTTTGAGAAGCTCTCCTTGCTATGCCTGCAATATGTTCATGCCAAGACATATTTGCCCCCAAATTACCGCCCAACAAATTGAGTGACGATGTTAGAGGAATGGAGTGCCCCGACATAATCATGTCGGGTTCAGCAACGTTAACTTTTTTGGAAAAAACTGCCGCCTGGATTTTTGTAGCATTAAATTCCACTTGGTTACTGTCACCCCAAGATAGAATTTCTTACAGGTCTTTGTTAAGTTGAATGACTTCCTGCTGTCTGCGGATATTCGTGTGAGTAGCCAATGTGCGAGCATTCAAAGAGAATGAAGAGATAAGTGTATTGTCATCTGTAAAGCTGTAGATGGGATTCTCGGTATTTACTAGCAGATCGTTAATATAAATGAGAAAGAGAGAGAGAGAGATATGTCAAGAGCAACCGCTCCAGATTCTCCAAAGTGTTCAATTGCGTTGTTCCAAACATGTGTTACATAAGTCAGAAGATCTCCTGTTGATCTATTTTTACGAAAGCCATATTGGTGATCGCCAATAATGTTGAATCCTTTAAGATATTTTAGAAGATGCTGATTGATAGCCTTTTCCATGACTTTCGATATTATTGAAAGCAATGCGATTGGTCGATAGTTATTTGGCAAAGTCTTCTTGCCTTTTTTAGGTATCGGCTGAACTGTGGCACGATCCGAACGGTGGGCTATTTTACCTCCGGAATTTTTTGTATCCAGGTGCCTCATCATGCCATTTGGTCCCACAGTCCGGGACATCGGCACAGCCACGAGACGTTAAGCAACTTCACGCAGCCTAAGCCGATGCGATGGTATCACACCGGGCGATGCTGGTGGGATCTGGGCATCTACCATCTAGGTTGTTCTTTAAGTCGCCTCCTACGACAGGCAGAACGTACCGGGGTAGATATTCTATCCCGCTCCCCCACGGGGTAAGTTTTTCAAAGAAGTCATCTTTCATTTTTGTTTTTTCATAGTCTGATGGTGCATATATTGCAATGAATGTAATTCGTCTACCCCATAGGTTAATATTAAGTTTCACATTTTCGTCTATGGGTTCCCAATTTGTAATGTTTCCTCTATATTTTTTTATGTAAAAGAGGCGACATGATCTATATTTACGTTAGTTAAAACAAAGTGAGATGAAAATAAATGAACATTGAATATACTTTATCAAAAAAAAAAGAAACAAATCGCAGTTGCTGTTGATTGATTTTAGGATGGAAATAATTGAATAATAAGTAGTAAACTTATACGAGTAGAACGAAATAAAAAAATATATATATAAGGCTAGATAGGGGCATTTTCCCCTTTATTTCCCTTTATTTCTCTCGTTTCTAACGGGAAAGTCTTACTATCCTTACTACTTACTCAAAATCTAAGAAAAAGAGACACAACTTTTTAATAATCACTGTAAATCAATCAAATATTATAAAAATACCACCCTATATGGTGCAAAAGTAACAGATGTATCATAAGATCAATAAGGAAAAGTACCAGATAATAAATAAATGTTACAGACGTATCCATGTGCAAAATATACGATCAAAAGTATACACAATGTAAAAGCAACAAAATAACAATAACAAAACAATTATCAAATTTAAAAGTGTATCCAGATTGTTTGAATTATTATGGCTTTTACTTGCTGGAAACTCATATTAAATACAACAAAAAACTGGTGATTTAAACACAAAATTTCCACAATATTTTGATTTTTCAGTACAACGCGTTTCGCAATGTAGCTTGGTCAAGTATAAATAACACTGGCCTACACACACTTGGGTGCCTGGTTTTAAGTATGTCTGATAAGGTGTCAAAAATGTCACTGTTTTTTTCTGTATCGGTTCTATTTAATGAGATAGAAAAAATGCATTTTTACAAAAATATGGCTTTATTTTAACGTTCTAAATGAAGAAATGGCTTTTTAAGTGATTTTTTTAGAGTGAAATTGTCTTGGGCAATCTCGCATAAGTCTCCAGCAATAGTCTGCCATCATATGAACGTCCCATCTGCCTGATACCTGTTCTCCGTTGTTTTTATATCTTGGTGGAAACGTTCTTTTTGTTCTTCGCTCAAATCTCCTAGGTTATATTGAAAATGATCTATATGACTATTAAGGTAGTGTATTTTTTATACTCATATGACTGCCTAAATTTTTAAAGTGATGAAGCATTTCATCAACTAACTGTACATAGTTTTCAGACTTGTAATTTCCGAAGAAATTTTTTACAATCACTACAAATTATTTCCACGCAAGTCGTTCAAATTCAGTTATAGATGTTTAAAAATTAGTAAGTTTTAAGAATTTTAATTAATCGACGTATTTGGGGCCCGTCAAAAATGCCCGCTTTTAGTTTTTCAGTACTTAATCCAGGAAATTTTTGAGAAATAAAATGGACACATTGACCATTTTTGTCGGGAAAAGCATCTCTCACAGGCCAATTTTTTTATATCCAGTGTCTTGATTTGGCTCGACTGTCCCATAAACAAATAAAATATGGATATTTTGTATAGCCACCTTGTTGTCCTAACAAAAAATTAACCATCTTCAAGTCGACATTATATCACCCATTTATGTTCAACATATTTTATTTTCTGTAAAAGAACTGAAATCACTTGATGTTCTTCTTTCATATAAGTAGAGTGGGCAATCGCAATAGAAGCATGTTTATTGTCATTATGTAAAAGTACAGTGTATAGACTTCGTTTACTACTGTCAATAAAGAGACGCCAAACACTTGCCTGAAGGTCTCCAAGCCCATGAAAGTAAGTAAGCCGCTCACATCGCTACAATATACTAAATTTTCATCAGAAGAAAAAAATTGCAATAAGTTTTCATCTCTCATGCGATATGAAGAAATTTTTACAACAGAGGATAGGCCAATTTTTTTCTTTTAATATTGATGCTAGCAATTCGACAAGCAAATCATTAAATTCTTTTTGTGAAAATAAATTAGGATTCGATGTTTCTGCACAATATTCACTTCCTTGAGAAGCGCTGGGTTCTTCAATTTCTTCATCCTGAAATTGTAGTAGCTGATGAAAAAGTGGAGAACGTTTTCTCAATGCTGAAGAAATATTGAAAATATTTCCATTTATGACGATTGGTTTTATTGATGCCCACTCTATTTGTCATCCAGAAGTAACAGTCGTCGTGATGAGCTTTTTGTTCTTTCCAAATCATGGGTACTAAAAATTTCAAAGATTTACGTGTACCTCTCTCCCACTGTCGCAGATGTTCAATGCAAATTTTACAGACACTATGAGGCACCCACGCTTTATCTTGATTGCGAATTTCTATACTGAAGTAAGCAAAATAAAAAGGGGTCACAGTATCTGTTACCAATTTTTGCAGATGTTTCAAAATATATTCACCACAAATGTAACAAAACTTATCAGGATCGTTAACACAACGTCTTAACTTACTAGCCATTATGAAATAATAAGATTAATTTTTTCAATGTTATTATAAAACATCGTTTTTGAATAAGACGGCTAAAAATAAAAAACCGGTCAAGTGCAAGTTGAACTTGCGCAATTAGTGTTCCGTACGTTGATTGCTTTTAAAATAAAAAATTTTGTTACAGATGTATAAAATGATCCAATCTTTACTGAAATCTGATGACGTTGAAATTTTTTTTTTTTTTAAATACCAGATAAATTCTTAAAGGTAATCCACTCGTGATAATTTTCGTTCAATCTACACCCCGTGGAGAATATTCCGGAATTTTTTTTCAAAATTTTTTGATAAGTACTTTTCGAGATAATGCGCGGGACAGCGATTTTTCGCGATTTTTTAAAAATAATACAAATAAAAGTGCGCGCAAATATTACATTATATATATATTTTTTACTCGTGTTTTCACAAGCTTTCATTTGACACCACACTCGATGACCTAGTAAAAAAATTTTTTTTTCACTTCCGATTTCACCCCCAAAACTAACCCCTTAAGTCAAAATTTAACTCTTAAAACTACATGGCTCTGATGAGGCCATCAATTCCTATATTATTACCAAATTTCAACTTTCTATGTCAAATAGTTTCGGAGAAAATCAGGTGTGACAGACAGACAGACAGACAGACAGACAGACAGACAGACATACACCGAAGTGATCTTATAAGTGTTCCGTACGGAACAGTAAAAATGAGGTTAGGTAGTGGACTAGAGCTGACAGGGTAAAATAAATTTTATCGATGTATAGTATATTACCTTCCTTATCAACTATAGATAAAAACAGAGCTGCACCCAAACAACATATTTTTTTATAGACTGGTGTAATATACAGAATTATTATGTAGGTACAAAATATAATCTTCGTGGAAGTAAATGTCATTATAGTACATGTAGTTTCGAATTGTTGCTTTTGTATTGAGCAGGGAGCTTTGATTAACTGCCTACTATGATAGCTTGCGTTGTCCATCACAATTACACTATTTGGAGGTATGTTCGGAGTTTGAATCAATTTTCAAATAATCCGGCAGTGGTGTCCTCATTGTAATCGAGAGAAGAATCCTTTATGTTCTTTGCATTCGGAATCCATCCGTCTTTAGATCCAGCTTGCAAAATCGTAATCCTATTACCTCTGTTTGATGATGCTTTTGTTTTACAGATATCACTTGAGTCAACCCAACCCCTTTCCGGACCATCGTATGTGTCCAACGATGTTTCATCCAAGTAAATAATTGGCCTTTGCTCGTCTCTGTAAAGCATTATTTTTTCTAAATATTCCAGTCGCCATTCCTGAGTTCTCTTGGACTCCATTAAAACTTGTCTTTTATTAAGTTTTTTTAATTTGAAACCCATGGGTTAAATACACTTCTATAATGTTGTCCTACTATATTTAATCACGGTTTCATCTCTTTGAAGCCTTTTATTAAATTATCCAATGTGGACACACTTGGTTCCCCATATATCTTGTAAATTTTAAGCCGTATTGATCACTTCCATCTATTCACTTCTTTTCTTCCTCACTAGAATAGGGTTGTTTATAATTTTCCATACCGTTGATGTTAGAATGTTCGTTAATGTGACCGCTTCTTCTAGCGCTGCTTGCTTGCTAACATTACCACGTTCAACTAGAGTTGAATAAACATTCTTTACAATTTCCTTGGCATCAATAGATAAGTGTTTTTTACTTTTGCATAGGGTAACACTACACTCGCAAATAGTTTCCATTACTAAGCTGCTCTATCGCACACGAAGTAACAATAATTACAAAGCTTAAACTAAGTGGCGGCTGTATTTATATTACACAGTAAGTGCAAATATGGATTATGCAAGTTATTTTCGGGTAATAAATGCCATGTTTTATAACCACCATTAAAATCATAGTAAAATTTCTTTAATAATTATTTAAGATCCACCTTTGTTGTTTATAAGCAGATAAAACGAACAAATATCATATTTTTAAGTACGGTACATGATTTACTTGCTTCTGAAGTGCCCAAAGGCAACCATAAAATTTTATTTCATTGTCTCTTTATGGTTAATGGTTTTTACCCTTTAAAGATTAAGTTTAGTCACTTCACTATATGTATAGACGGACTTTACTCCAATTAAAATTGATAAGTGTAAATAAAAAAGCACTCCTTCTAGGTCTAATATATATTTTATATTTTTCTAAATACTGAAATAAGATGCATAGGACAACGTGATTATTTATTTATAAATGAGTAGATGAAATCTAAATACTCAGAAACTTTAGTGTAAACACCTGGTCTATCTCCACAATTACTTCCAAAGGAAACAACTCCTGCTTGAATTCCAGACACGACCAAAGGTCCACCTGAGTCACCCTAGAAATTAATACATTACGTAAATTTTTTTTTCGTTTGCACAAAGGGAAAATTTTAACTGCTAGGAAAAGATCTCGTGACGATAATTTTATTTTTGTGCATTCTTTCGAAAAATGATGGCTTTCTAAACAATTTTTTGTTTGAAAAGCAGTCTTTATAAAGCTAATCAGGCGATCATAATTTCACTTGAGTAAGCGTTTTCGAGCCTTTACTTACCGTATTGCAACGTTTATTTTTAAAAATTTGCATTACGCTACATATTTTTTCTAAAACATGTAGCGTTTTTTTTCAATTTTTTTTTTCTTCATTAAGTTACGGGGTCTTTACCAAGATAGCACAAATGTTTGGTAATAGCACAGCAACCTTTGATTTGAATAGATATACAGGGAAATGTGGCGTAAAATTTCCATTGTAAAGTCGTTAGATCTCTTTAGTTGTTAGTATTTTACCCTTTCTAGTGTTCTATTTTTGCTCGATTTTCAATCGTACTATAGAGTATACCCTCGTAAACATATTTGGTTGGAACAAGCACAACAGGCTTTCGGTAGTTCGGTGACAGCGCGAAAGTTTTTAATAAGGGAGCGTCGAGTGGTAGATATTTTACATTAACTCTGGTGTTTGTTGAGATGCTGGGTTACTACACAGGCTATCAATAGGGTCAAAATGGGAAGTGATCATGGAATGGTTCGGGCAAAAATAAATTTTAATACAAGGATGGAACGAGGAGAAATGATGAATCAAAAAATGAAAATGATATATAGAATACAACTGAAATACAAGCAAAATGAGTAAACTAACTTAAACTCCAAGAACATGACATCAAAGAGGACACTTCATCCCTCAGTGAAATTAGTAAGAAAATTGTTCAGCTTATCGTAGAATCTGCAAAAGAAATAACTCTCAAGAGCAATATCAAAGAACGGTCAAACTAATACAAAAACAACACAACAAATTTTAATCATAAAGTCTGTCAATATTTTCAAATATACTGATCATTAATAGTCTGACCAGTTAGAGTAAATTCACGTGACAAAATACTTTTACTATCTTAGGCAACAATCCTCATTGTTTTGATTTTTGATGGCACTTTGGATATTTTTTTAGCATATGGTGATGATTTTGACTTCTATTCAGCTCTAATACGTTTTTCGTTAGACATACTTTAAACACTATTTCTCATATCTAGAAACAATTTGTTTTAGAAATTTTATATTGTTTCTAGAGGATCGTACATTTTTCGGTAGAATGTTGCATTCTCAATAACTCTTGATCTTCATTAAATTTTGGAATATGAAGATATATTAAAAAGTTGGAATAAAATAAGGAAATGTATGAGAAGAGATATAAGAAACTATAAAAATGAGAAAATTGAAGAATCTCTAGAGAAAAAGAAGGACATATTAAATCAAGGACAACTATAAAAAAGAAAATTAGTAGATGAGAACAATCAAATAATAACTCAAACGAATGAACTAAGAATGAATATAAAGAGCTTCTACAATGACTAGAGAAACAATCGGAACCACTACCAGACAAAAACGAGTCAGTTCGAAAACGAGTAATGAATGATGATCTAAAGACATTCCCAACGTCACAAAATACAAGATTCTTTAACAAAAATAGAAAAATCAAACGTGTATAACTTTAAGATTTGGGAGGCGTTTGTGTATTCCGAGAAAGCGTTTGACTCCCCTGAAATCTGGGCAACATCAAATAGTCTAGGTAACTGTAGAATTGACACAGATTGTTCAAAATAGATATAAAAATGCAACATTTCAGATAGTTTTGAAAGAAAACACACCAACAAGGTAAAAAGAGGGGTACGTCAAGGGGACTCCATATCGCCAAAATTGTTTACGTTGGCGCTAGAAGATCTTTTCAAACAACTTTCATGGACAAGCAAGGGTTTAAATATAGGAGGAGAGCAACTCAATCATTCGCGGATGATATTGTGCATATATCGAACAACAAAGAAGAATTGAAAGAAATGCTGAACGAACTTAACAAGTCTAGAGAGGTTGCTCTTAAGATAAACAACGCCAAAACCATGTTCATGACAAATGATACCGACTGTGATGGCGAAGCAGTAGTAAACATTGAAAACGCGAAAATCACAAGAACGGATTCATACATATATCTGACAATAAATAGTAATATCTAAAGAAAACTTAAAAACGGATTTAGCAAGGAGAATATAATTGGCTTGGTCGGCGTTTGGCAGATTGCGGAACATTTTCCTTTCCAATATCCCAAATACACTAAAAGCGAACACATTTTATCAATGCGTGTTGCCAATATTGACATACAGAACGGAAACGAAACGAACAAGAAATTATAAATCGCCTATAAGTAGCTTAACGCGCGATGGAAAAGGGTATGTTGGGAATATCGAATATAGATCCAAGACAACTATGTACCTGAGAGGTTAAGCAGGTTGAAGTGGAGCTGGGCGGATCACGTCTCAAGACTGTTTGTTAATCGATGGAGCCATAAAGTAATCAACTCAAGGCCCTGGAATGAGAAGAGGTAGAGGACACTAGCAAACCCGATGATTTGAATAAACAAAGCCCAAAACCGAGGAAGATAGACGTACTTAGGGGTAGCTTATGTCTTTGTTGGTATGTTATACCAACTTTTCGAAGATCGATCATGTGGAAATTCTAAAAAAGCACTGTTTCTCTGGATGTATGAAAATTGTAGAGATGCTAGTAGGATTCTTGCTTGTCAAAAAAGAGCTTTAAGAATTATACTCAATTTAAACCATAGAGAATCATGTAGAGGAAAGTTTACAGAAAATAAACTACTTACTGCTACTGCTGTTTACATACAGGAATATATACTATTCCTGCTTAAAAACAGGTCTTTATTTGAAAGATATGAGTCACAAACTGTATATTCCACAAGAACAATGAACTATACTTACCCAAGACACCGATTGACTATGATAGAGAAGGGTGCATACAAGTTGTATAACACTTTACCAAATGATATTAAATTATTTGCAAATCTCAAAATACTCAAAAAGAAAATCTTTAGATTGTTATTGAAAATAGAGAATAATATTGAAGAATTCTGTAAATACTTTGATAATATTTAATCCTGTTAGGTAGTTTTAGTCTCAGTTGTGGATACTATTTTATTGTATGCTGGCATACTTTGAAAATAAAGATGAATTGAATTTGAATTTGAATTTACCGTCTCATTGATAAGATTTTTCAAGGGCTGCCTATTAGGAGACTTTTTTTGGTTATAACGGCAAATGGCATTAATAAAATTGGTTAGCCGATTGGAAATACAGCTAGTGCTTATTTTACTAATTGTATATAATTAAGAATAGATAAAATTACTGAGCTACTACTACTTTAAAAAAGCACTACTCCGCCATTGATATAACCATTAAATGTACACGAGTGAGAGAGACAAGGATTTTTTTTTAGCCGATTAGAGGAGAGGTGCTTCGCCATCATCAACTAGTTCACCCAATTACACGAGAATAGTGGTATTTGTGTTGCGTGTATAATATTTCATAACTTTTAACTTATATCGATGTGTTCATTGCATTTCTTGCTCTTTTTAATTTTGAACAGTGAGCTGATTGCCTTTTGAATTCCTCCTACAACTGGAGGGGTTAAACCAGCCATTTTATTTTAAATATTTTTTTTTAAATTACCGTAAAATTAAAAAAATAATCTATATAAAATATTTTTGTAAAATTTCCCGTTCTTTCACGCGATGCTATTAGTTTTTTCGTATTTTTATTTATTTTTCGAGATATTTGCAAAAAACTGAATTTTTCCTTTTAATTTCGATTTTGTAGGCTTAGCGTATACTTTAGAACAGTAAACTTTTTTTTGTCGTATTCTACGTCCAAAAAAACTGAAATGCAGCCTGTTAACATTCAATTAAAGCTTTTCGTCAAAATTTGCCTCCGACGACTGGACTATTATGATTAAAGCTAAAATGGCAATCTCGGTCTGTTATTAAACGAAAAAAATTATGTTACTCAATAATTTACAACATAATTTTTTAATTTAAAATTTCAATAAAAATTTGTTGTTTCCTTTAACAGTATTATTTTTTAAATAACCCATCAAGTGCAAGTTGATCTTGCGCAATTAATGTTCCGTACATTGATTGCTTTTAAAATAACAATTTTTGCTATGAAAGTATAAAAATTATCACACAACATATCCCAAATGAGTTTTCAACAAAGTTTTTTTCTGATCTAATTACCTCGAAATTTTGTTTTTTTTTTATATATACCAGATAAATTATTAAAGGTAATGCACTCATTATAATTTTCGTTGAATCTATACTCTGTGGAGAATATTCCAGAATTTTTCAACATTTTTTGATCAGTATTTTCCCAGATACGGGCGAGGGGGACAGCGTTAAGTCAAAATTTAACTTTCAAAACTACACGGCTCTGATAAGGCTATCAATTCCTATATTTGTGCTAAATTTCAACTTTCTACGTCAAATAGTTTTGAAGGAAATTGGGTGTGACAGACAGACGGACGGACACCGACGCCGACGTACGGAACACTAAAAACGAGCTCCTGTTGTCAACTTAATTTATTTTACCTTGTTATTCTATATAAGAGCTAGTCGTCTTTTAATTCTAGAGAAATTTCAAACGTATCTTTGATGTTACCCTATATTTAACAGATTTCTTTACAGCATAGCATAAATTTGTTTCCAAAATGTCGGTACAAATGTTAAAAAAAAATCATACATCTTAAACCAAAACCACCACAAGAACGCGAGAGATAAATTATTAATCATTTAAACACCTTTCCTTGTCAAAATGAAAAGAATTTAATTTCAGTACTTACAGAACAAACATCTTTTCCTTCTGATCCTGCACAAATCATCTGGGAAGTAATTATTGCACTATAATACTCTCGTTGACAGGTTTCGGTAGTTATCAATGGGACGTTTATTACCTACGAATTTTATAATTTTTTAATTAAATATTTACGTGTGCAGAATAGTAAGATACAACAAATTCTATCTCTGACTTCTGAAAGCCTAAAATTTAAAAGCATCCTACCCTTCGACGGGGATTGGTAAGAGCCACGGACCGGCAGAGGACTTGTTTTTAACAATTACCATTAGGTAGCTCAATCGTTAGTCTTCTAACCTAGTAATAAAAATTAATATCATATGTTGAATGCACAAAATTCATATTTCACCAGTGTCCACTGTTCTCTCATCTGGAAATCCATCTCGGGAAGCATTTCATGATATCACGGCTCATCAACCAAGCTGTGATCGACAAACGAAATACTTATTGCAGTACTAGAGTAACATCGCAGCAGGATACAACAATTTGTGTCTCTGGCTTAAGAAAGCCTGAAATTTCAACAATTAAAAAACTGGAACAGCATTCTGTACTTCGTCCTCTGTATTGGTTACTGTACGGAAACTAAGCCGACATTTGTGTCGTTTTAATGGAGTAATCAAAATTACGAGTAATAATCTAGTTTTTAAACTTAGGTTTAAACAATAATGATAACATGGATAGTAAAAAGTCTGGTTTAGTGATAATAACTATTATCCAGTATAAGTATAATTATCATGAAAATTTGTTGATTATCGCAATCAAACACCAGAAAAGATTGTCGTAATACTATTGAAACTATACCAATTATTGAGCCCCATTATATTCATTCCCTTTCTCTGAAGCGATATAGCCTAACACTATAGATTATTCTCCTACTTCCGGTACTAGTCACACACACACACAAAGACAAACTGATGGAGTGATGAAAAAAAAAAATCTTTCATACTCTAGTGACCCTGGGAGGTAAAGAAATCTCGAATAGAAACTTATACATTTACCAAGAAATGTAAAGATCAAACTATCCAAAATTCCTTAGTTCCAGGCTTTGAAACTGATTTCTAATCCAAATAAACGAACAAGTTACCTAAAACTTACTTGTAGTTGAGTTGGTATACCACCCTGAGGACTCAGCAAACCCCATCCAGTAGCCACCGAGTCTTGACCATCAACATAAACTGTAGTGTTGGTAGGAAGCTCAATAGGCTGGACACCAATGCCATACGTCTGAAAATTAAAAAAAAAGTTAATGTGGAGATATGTTTTAAAATATGATCAAATAGTAAATCCTTGCTTTATTGTAGAAAATAATAGAAGAGAAAGTTCCATAAAGTTCTGAATCATGAAGGGAAGCTGAAGAGTTGTAACAAACTAACTGATTTATAACATCGAGATATCTGCAAATAAGTAACTTTTAGATGAAAGGCCTCAAATCAGACTAGAGGAATGTGCTGGATAAAAATGTTATCACTCGACCGAGCTCGATTAGTAAAAAAAGGTGTCTGCTAATAAATGTTGACAAAAATTGTAAAATCGATTTAAATTTTTTGAATATGCTCCAATAAAACTTTTGATCAAATCTAGATAATCAAAATGTAAGAAAAGTATTACAATAGAAATTTATATAAAAACAACACTTTGTTTTAATTTCCAATATATTTAAAATGACTTGACAATTGTTTCACCATACAGTAGCTTCTTCAGCACACTACACTGACCAGATTTATGTCCATATCGGACAAAACTCTATAGGATAAACCACATCATAAGCGTCATAGCTTGGGGATGATTTGTACTTTTAAGATTTTAGTCCCACTAATCATATTCGATTAGTTCGTACGGAATTCTCAGAAGTAAATTTCAGCTCGCCTTAACTGGCATTATTTTCTCACCTAAAAATCTAAAAGAGCAAAAAATCTTTATTTTGGAAATTCGTCCCATAAGCCTCATGAGATATATATATATATATATATATATATATATATATATATATATATATATATATATATATATATATATGTATATATATATATATATATATATATATATATATATATATATATATATATGAGGCTATGAGCGCAATAGTGGCCTAACCCCCAAGCATCCCTATTGGAGATAAATGCAACTTCTTTTTTTGTAATATTTTTTGCAAATTTTTCTCAGTAATAAGTTCTGATAATCAACAATTTTGTTTTTCTGTCATAAATAATTGCTATTGTTGTAATTTTGGACTACTTAGACATTAATTTCAATAGAATAATAAGGAAAATGTGGGTTAGGCCACTGTTGCGCTCATAGCCTCATATATATATATATATATATATATATATATATATATATATATATATATATATATATATATATATATATATATATATATATATATATATATATATATATATATATATATATATATATATATATTTATATATATGTATATATATATATATATATATATATATATATATATATATATATATATATATATATATATAGACAGGGTGCCCCATATGTATTGAATAATAATTCCACAGCATTTATTAATCAATGTATCAAAAAAATGTTTACATAAAAGCTATAGGGCAGGGGTGCTCAAACGGTCGATCGCGAGTGCTTTTTGAGTCGATCTCGAGAAAAAAATTCAGATATAGAACTATTCACAGATTTTGTTTTAGGTAACTAAAACAAAATGTAATGAATAAACTACTAAAATTTATTCGATCCAGGCCAGAATAACCCCCTCATCACTTTATTTTATCGTAATAACCCCATGCTAGCGGCAAAAGGCGGCTTTATCAAAGGAATGCACGGTACTTGTCAAAGAAAAGCCGCGTTTTTGATTCCCGCCGATTTTTCTAGAAACTTCGGGCGGCGTGTTTGACGGGAAGATTCGAGACTTCGTTCGTGCCGATATAAATGTTGCGCCTGCAGGAATAGGAGTCAGTCTGAGTTGTAACTTGAAGGCGATACATCGATACAAAGTTTATTAATAAATAGTCTAAAATGAGTGCGACGAAGTAAAACTTATCATTTTAATAACGATTGGGAGGAAGAATTTTTCTTTTGTATGGTAAAAGATAAGTGCATTTGTCTTATTTGCCGTGCGTCAGTTGCAATACCTAAGCGTGGGAACTTAGAGAGGCATCATAAAACGGTTCATAAAAACTATGAAAAGGATTTTCCGTCACAGAGTGAATTAAGAAAACGAAAAGTAAGTGATTTGATAACTTGTTTGAAAAAAGAAAAAACCATGTTCACAAGACCAGCCAAACAATCAAAAGCTGCAACGATCGCGTCATTTAAAATATCTCATATATTGGCGAAACACAAGAAACCATTTGATGATGGATTGGTTGTAAAGGAAGCATTTATTGAAGCGGGTGAGACTTTATTTGGAGATTTTAAAATAACACAGAGATTTTGTCTGCTATTGAGTAACATAACTTGAGTTATCTCGTCCGACTGTCACAAGGCGTGTTGAAGTCATGAGTCAGGACATGGCAGATAAACTAAAACATGATATCATGGAATGTACATACTTTTCTTTACAGTTCGACGAATCCACCGATATGACAGATACTGCCCAGCTGTGTATTTTTATTCGAATTGTATTCAATGACATGTCGGCTAAGGAAGAGTTTTTGACAATGATTCCCCTGAAAGGAAAGACCCGTGGCGAAGATATATATGACGTTTTCTTCAATTTTGTAACAAACTACAAGCTACCAATATATAAACTAGTGTGCATTACCAATGGAGCACCAGCAATGACTGGAAACGAAAACGGTTTTGTGGCATTGTGTCAAGCTAATGATGATTTTTCCCTTTTTTTCTCCTTCCATTGCATTATACATCAACAAGTTTTGTGTTCAAAAGTTCTAAACATGGAGGAGATTATGGGCATTGCAATAAAAATTGTGAATTCTATCCGTGCACGTAGCTTGCAACGACGGCTCTTTAAATTGCAGTTGGAAGATAGTGAGTCAGCTGAACACACTGATTTAGTTCTTCACACGGATGTCAGGTGGTTGAGTCGCGGAAAATTCCTAGAAAGGTTTCAAGAATTATTTGCCCGAAATAACAGCTTTTCTGGACGAAAGAGGTGATGACAGTCAGATGCTGAAAAAACGGAAAATGGCTGACTGATTTGGCATTTTTGACAGACATCACAATGCATTTAAACACCATTAATTTGGAGCTTCAAGGTAAAGGAAAAACTATTATTGAGATGATTAGCGCAATAAACGCATTTAAAAGTAAATTGCAACTTATGATAGATCAACTGAAAAGAAAGAATCTGAAAAATTTTCCGTCTTTGAAAGCAAGGATTCCTCAGTTTAATTATGATATTTATGAGGCAGAATTTTCAAATATTTTGGGCCAATTCGAAATACGTTTTTATGATTTCAGTAAATTGGCAAATATCGCATCATTTATGAGTTATCCTTTTTCGTGTAAAAACATTGAGGAATTAGCTACTGAAATAGCAAGTCAGTTTAACATGGACTCATGTTCTGTTGAAAATGAGTTAGTGCAGATTATATCAGATATACACCTCAAAGCCACAGCATCTGATACAAAATTCTGGTGTTTTATATCTGAAGACAAATATCCGAATCTAAGACAAATCGCCCTTCACCTGACGGCAATGTTTGGGTCAACTTGTGCGAGTCTGCATTTTCTGAAATGAAGATAATTAAGTCAAAAATATCGCAATCGACGTACGTACCATCTTATGAAAAGTATGCTGAGAACATGCAGTGCCACGCTTCAACATCCAAAGTCACTTTTTTTTTAGTTAAGTTTAGACACTAGAACTCGTTTGTTTTGTAAGAACCAATAAACTCGCAATTTTGAATAATTATGAGTTTTTTCATTGACATTTTAGAGCAGACCTACACTTACCTTGACTAAAAAAATGCATATTGTGCGGAAAACTAATATCTATGTCACGATACACTCTACCTAGACGACAATCCTGCATCACACTTACTTGCAGCATCTCAGAGTCGATCGATCGTAGTGTAACAATATTGAGGTAGATCGCCAGCAGTTCAAGTTTGAGCACCCCTGCTATAGGGTGTTATACGGCTCACATGCTAACGTTGACAATAAAATGTTTTGAACTGTCAGTTCAAAGAAATTAGGCCATGTTGATTTTTTTAAAAGGAAAGCCCTGTATACTATTTTATTTTTCAGTCTTATCAAAAATTCTAGATATTATTTGTCTAACATACCATATGTCTACATTGAACTGTTTTGGAATTGTTGTCATTTGAAATTTAAAATAAAAAAAAAGACAAAAAAACTATTAATAAATACTCTAGGTTTATTTATAAGGTAACAATTGCTCAAAATTTCTACCGTTAACAGCGAGGCAATAACACAATCTGTCATAAACAGCCTGAACAGAGTTTTGCAGAGAAACCGGGATGATCTGTGTTACTTCAAATTGAATTCTTTGTTGAAAATCTTCTACAGTTTCAGGTCAACTTCGGTAAACCTTGGTTTTCAAATGACCCCATAAAAAGAATCGAGTGGCGTAAGGTCGGGACTCCTTGCAGGCAATTCTATACCACCTCTTCTGCCTATCCATCGATTAGAAAAAATCGCATCCAAATATCTACCAACATTGATTTCATAGTGAGGAGGTGCCCCGTCCTGTTGATACCACAGATTCCTATTAGGGGTATCCAAATTATTTTCAGCGGGAAGAAGACCTGTACAATTTGGAATAACTTGCTCTTGGAGTAACTCTAAATACCGTTGTCCTGTAAGATTGCCATCGATAAAAAAGGGACCGATGATATGACGTCCACAAATCCCTGCCCACACGTTTATCTTTTGTGGTCTTTGAGAATGACTGTCGATTATTCAGTGGGAATTCTGAGTATACCAGTACCGACAATTACGCCTTAACTCTTCCGTTAAGACGAAATGTGGCTTAGTCAGAAAAAAAACAATACTATAAAGTAGGTTAGGATCATTATTTATTCGTTCCATCATGATCTCGCAAAATTCAACGCGTCTATCGTAGTCATCTTCAGATAATTCTTGCAATAAAATGGGTATGAATGCAATTTTTCTTTATTCAGTATATGACCTAAGGTACCATCTACTTATGTTATGGTCTAGGCAAAGCTGACGAGTGGCTGTATGGGGATTTTCGGTAATTTCCAATAAAACATCTAACTTTTTATCATCGCTCGTTTTAACTTTTGGAGGTCCAGATTTAGAACGATCCTTAGCATAACCTGATTGTCTAAATCGTTTTAATGTCTTGCTAACTACGGATTGAGTAATGCATTCTCGATTCGAATATTCTGCGTTAAAAAGATCACACACCTCCTGTTGTGTTCTCCTACGGTCTCCGTAACCAACCATCATTAACAAAGTGATTCTATCATTTTCTGTTAAATGTACCATTCTGAGATTACGCTCAAAGTACAGTTTTACAAAACGTAGTAATAAGCATTTTCGTCAATAAATCGTTTTTTGAGCGTTTAGTCGTCACCTGACAGTAGATGTTTGACACAAGCCAGCTTAATTTTTTTTTAATTTGTCTCCTTAATTTCAAATATCAATAATTCCAAAATAGTTAATTTAGACATATGGAATGTTTTATGGACGTTTTGAGCAATTGTTACCTTATAAATAAGTCGAGAGTATTTATTATAAGTTTTTTTGTATTTTTTTTATTTTAAATTTCAAATAACAATAATTCCTAAACAGTTCAATTTAGATGTATGGTATGTTAGACAAATAATATCTAGAATTTTTAGTAGGACTAAAAAATAAAAATAATATACAGGGTTTTCTATTTAAAAAACTTTAAGATGGCGTAATTTCTTCGAACTGGCAGTTCAAAACATTTTATTGTCAACGTCAGCATATGCACCGTATAACACCCTATAACTGTTATTTAAACTTTTTTTTGATATACTGATTAATAAATGCTGTGGAATCATTATTCCATACATATGAGGCACCCTGTATATATATATATATATATATATATATATATATATATATATATATATATATATACATATATATATATATATATATATATATATATATATATATATATATATATATATATATATATATATATATATATATATAACACATGGGCTGAAAAGTCCCGGGCCTAACACATAGATGACGCTAGTTTTATTGCAGTCACCTTTTTTCAGTTAATACTAACCTTCAAAAGACAGCTGTTAAAATTTCATTCAAAGAGTGACGCTACTTTTGTTATTTTCAAAACAATGGATCAAAAACAATTTCGTGTTTTAATTTTACACTGCTTCTTGATGGGAAAAAATACCGTTCAAGCGAAGCAATGGCTTGAAAAGTGTTATGGGGACTCCGCTCCATCAGAAACAACAATAAAACGTTGGTTTGCTGACTTCAAACGTGGTCGTAGAGACACCGATGATGCAGAACGCAGTGGACGTCCAAATGAGGCGATAACACCAGAAAACATCAAAAAATCCATAAAATCGTTTTGAATGATCGAAAAGTGAAGTTGCGTGAGTTAGCTGACATCGTAAAAGATATCAAAAGAACGTGTTGGCTTTATATTGCATGAGCATTTGACTATGAGAAAGCTCTGTTCAAAGTGGGTGCCGCGTTTGCTCACTGTTGATCAAAAACAAGAAACGTGTTGATGATTCTGAGCAGTGTTTGGCCATGTTTAAACGTAACAAACCGGAATTTTTGCGTCGATATGTGACAATGGATGAAACATGGATCCATCACTTCACTCCGGAATCAAAACGATCGTCATCTGAGTGGACAGCAACTGGTGAACCTCGTCCAAAGCGCCCGAAAGCACAACAATCGGCTGGAAAGGTTATGGCCTCGGTATTTTGGGATGTGCGTGGTGTAATATTCATCGACTATCTTGAGAAAGGAAATACCATCAACAGTAAATATTATATAGCGTTATTGGAGCGTTTGAAGGCCGAAATTGCAAAAGAAACGACCGCATATGGCAAAGAAAAAAATTTTGTTTCATCAAGACAACGCACCGTGTCACAAGTCAATCAAAAACAATGGCAAAACTACATGAATTGAACTTCGAATTGCTCCCACATCCACCGTATTCGCCAGTTTTGGCTCCCAGCGACTACTGGCTGTTCGCAGACCTGAAAAAAAATGCTCGCCGGTAAGAAATTTCGCACGAATGAAGAGGTTATCGCTGAAACTGAGGCCTATTTTGAGGCAAAAGATAAATCGTTCTACAAAGGTGGTATCGAAATGTTAGAGCGGCGCTGGAATGATTGCGTTGCTCTTGATGGAGATTACGTTGATGAATAAAGCTAATTTTGAACCAAAAAAAACCGTGTTTTCTTTGTTAGGCCCGGGACTTTTCAGCCCATGTGTTATATATATATATATATATATATATATATATATATATATATATATATATATATATATATATATAAACAAATGTAATAAATCAGTTGGGGGTCCTAATAAACAAACATTGTGTATAGTTCAGATTTTTGTACATGTGGTCATAGCCCGCGGGAAAGAAAAGGGAGGCATATGCTCCTTACGCCCTTTTAGATGAAAAAAAATAACGCCTTCTTTGTTTTATAATCAATCTCGACATTCCTATCTTTAAGTTTAAGTTTCTGTAGAAAAAGTTTTTTGTGAAAATCTCCCCTCTCCTCCTCGAGATTATCGATTTTTAAATTAGTTATAAGTTGTAAAAAGCTATCTGAAACGTGCCTTTTTGTGAAAATTATCTTCCCCTCCATGTCATCACTTTTGATCATATTGTGATGGAGAGAGCCTAAGCTTATAGAGGTTAAGGGTAAGAGGGTTTTTTTCTCCCAAACAAGGAGGTCTGCCCACCAGTTATCACGTCCATTGATGTACCCTCGCCTCTCTACACACAAGTTCTATTGTGGTGTTCTCTTCTTTTCTTCAGTTAAGCACCCCATGATCAGACAATACTATTACCAATACCAGTCGTGTTAGTTTGCTTCACACTGCACTCTTACTTTCCAGGAAAAAACACCACCCACTATTTCCATTATCACGTCAGAAAACACACAAGTGAACTAACACCAGTTTCTGGTAGACTTTTCAACTTATTCTACAAAAACAGAAATATTTTCTTCCTGCAGGAAACGCGCTAGAAGTCAGTCGACACTCAAAAAATGCAAAAGGCCTTGCCAGAAAACTATCGACCTTACACCTATTTAAATTTTTAACTCTATCGATATGTAATCGATATTCCATCTAAATAGAAATTAATAAACTGCTCAGAATTCTAAGAAGCAGCGGCTATCACTGACGATCTCAGACGCTTACCAAACAAAATTATAACAAATAATTCTTCGGTAGATTGTACAGGGTGAGTCAGCGATAGAGTAAAGTTCATTATCTCATTTGTTTCGGGAATGAAAAAATGGTTAAATACAATAGTTTTAGGGAATGTTAAGGTGCACAGTTTAAAATTATTTTTGAGTATACAGGGTACTTCAAAAAAGTGTGACCAATATAACATACGTTTTTTTAAATGGAACATCCTATTTTCTAATTTACTCTGCGTAAAATTTTATAAAAAAAATACCAGTGTTCAGTTTTGTATAAAAGTGCCAGTAGCGCCATTGTTTCTGAGGATGGAATACTCATAATTGGTACGAGCGCTCCATATAGATAAAAAACAAGATATATGTAAAGAAATTTGAGTTAGATGCTACAGGGTGTTCAAAATAAATTTATACATTTCGACTATTTTAAATTGAAAAATCTCCAATTTTCTAAATGGCACACCCTTTATATTATTATTTTTTCTGATAGATTTTACAAAACCCTCCAACTTTTATTAATTATGTCATATACCTATTTCTAATAGTTTTCGATTTATTTTCAATTTTCAATTTTTACCCTTGTTTTTAATACACTTACGCTACTGTGAAAACATAAACAAATAGTTAATAATAATTTTAATATAGTTTAACTTATATAATGATTAATTATTATGACGTAATAAATGCTCGAAAATATGCCCGTCCACTTAAATACACATGTTTAGTCGTTTTACTATATTTTCCTTCACTTTCCTTAGCATAAAGGGCGTTATTGTCCTGCACACATCCCGTTTTCCTATTTTCCATATCTACTAGTGTTGTAGGGGGATTCACATAAACATGATCTTTAATGTAGCCCCACAAAAAGAAGTCTAAAGGTGTTAAGTCACATGATCGAGGGGTTTCTGAATGAACCCATCCCTACTGATCCATTCTTGTGGGTAACGATCGTTTAAAAATTCCGGAACTTCCCGGTGGTAATGGACAGGAGCTCCATCTTGTTAAATCCATATTTGTTCCCTTTCAAAGTTATCAACTTCTTCAAGAAGCTGGGGTAATTCGTTTTGCAAAAAATTTAGATATCTAGGCCCGTTAAGCGGTTCGCGGAAAAAATATGGGCCAATATTTCGAAAATTTATTATTCCACCCCAAACATTAAGCGACAAACGGTTTTGGTTTTGAACTTCCCGGACTAAAAATAGATTAACTGTTGAATGCATGTTATGGCTATTAACTGCTCCATTACTGCGGAAAGCAGCTTCATCAGAAAACATTATTTTGGATAGAAAATTTGGATTGGCCTCTGTTGCTCCATTCATGGTGGTACAAAAGTTTACTCGTTGTTCAAAATCACGGGCAATTAGCCGTAAATTGGGATTATGTGGTCAGCATAAGTCTTAGTTTACGCTGCTGACCTGGGGACTTTCGTTCAACATGAAGTAAAATCTCCGTTTCTTTTTCCTCATTGGTACCATTCTGATTTCAAACTTTCCTTCCATTAAGCACTAAAAAAATTTTCTGGATGATATACGTCTATTAGGGTACTTCGCTCCGTAAAGCTTTACTGCCAAAAGACAATTTTTTTCCCGCCTCGCCCAGTATATAAACCATATCAGTTAATTCATTTTTAAGAAAATCCATAACTATTATCTTTATACGTCACTTATTACAACAAATTAAACTTTTTTGACTTGCTTAATAGACATGTCAAAATTTGATAGTGCCTACATTTTTGTTTTGTCTTGGCGACTATGATGTTATAGCGTAAGTGTATTAAAAACAAGGATAAAAATTGAAAAATTCAAAATAAATCGAAAACTATTAGAAATAGGTATATGATATACTTAATAAAAGTTGGAGGGTTTTGTAAAATCAATCAGAAAAAATAATAATATACAGGTATGTCATTTAAAAAATTTGAGATTTTTCAGTTAAATTAGTCGAGATGCAAAGACTTTCTTACGATTCATTCTAGTTTTATTTCTTACCAATGCATCATCTAATTCTAACACAGCTATATCATTTTGTAAATTTTGTAGATTCCATCCTGGATGGGAATTAATTTTCTTTACTGTAAATAACTGACCTCCACTGTTTCTTATTGATGTTCCAACCCTTACAGTTATATTACTTTCCGGCATACTACAAAATGAAATATTGATTAATTAACGTCAAATGCAAGAATCGCCTAAACCTAATATACCAAAAACAAATTAGCTCCAAATAGTAATGATAATAAGAGATCTCAGGACGCAATTCGAACGAAACAAGGGATCCAGTGTTACAAGTAATATTCTTGAAAGATTACATTATGGCATGGTTATCGGAGATTGTTTGACCAACATGAAAAATTGATCTTTCGCCTACTAACGAAAACCCTTTTAGAAAATTGAAAGATGAACTGTTGTTCAGGCTTACACTATATTTTACTTATCAAAATGAAATAAATAAAATAATAATTTAAATTAGCCGTGACATGTTTTGGTACATAGTACCTTTCTCAAACGGTAGTTAAGCTTCTACTTAACTACCGTTTGAGAAAGATATAGAATTTTTCAAGATCTAAGAAAGTAATTTGGTAAATTGATGCAATAAACACATTAAACGACCGTTAGGATCTTCGCACGTACCTGGACGTAACAGGGTTGTAATTGATATATACACCTCCCTTTCAATCTAACGTTTTATTGGCTACTTCGTGTTTATAAATATAAAGAATATTCTTCATTTTATCTGCAATATTATACTGACATAATGTGTATTAAGTTCAATACAGTCTTAAAATGTCCGAAGCCCTTTCCATCAGAAGCCGCAAATGTTTGCCCGTCGAGGCAAAAGTGATAATTAAAAGTGTTTATTTAAATTACTTTTCATTGATGGAAACATCAGCTTTAACAAGCATCCCTGTTTGGAAAATTGTAAAAAAACGCGAAAAAACAAAGGTGTGTCGAAATGTATCCGACGCATTGAAATGTATGCAGAATAAAAAGTTCCTACGTTATTGTCACTTTCATGGAGGCTGTCCGAGGATAGTTGTGACATAAAATGTTCCACTACAACTTTATGGCGTATTCTACGTCGTTTGGGGTTTTTGTTCAAAAAAATAGACAAAAGGCAAGTTATAATGGGATCACGGCGCTTTCAACAACGCAGAATTGAAAAAAAATAAATGCAGCTAAATCGGAAAATCGAACAAAAATCTACCTAAAAGAGACTTGGTATGACACCCACGACACACCCAGTAAAGGATGGATTGATAAATCCAAAAAATGCCACACCAAAGCTCCATCAAATAAAGGTTAAAGAATAACTATTTTACATGCGGGGTAGAAGAAGGCTGGATACCAGAATATTTCAGATTCCAGCTTGGATTATCATTGTGATACTACCGCTGAAGTTTTTGAAGATTGGCTTCAAAACAAATTAATTCCGAATATACCACCGAATAGCTGTATTGTGATGGATAATGCATCTATCATAGTCGCCAAATGAATAAGGTACCAAGTTCCACCAGTAGAAAAAGGGGAAATACAAGCCTTTTTGTGCGAACGTGACATATATTTCCATGAAAGTTATGCAGTTAACTAATTGTTAGAAGTTTTAAAAAGTTACAATTTTTCAAAAGAAATATGTTTGTGATAAAAGTGCAAAGGAAGCAGGACACGAAATAATTCGGCTTCCACCATATTATTGTATCTTTAACGCAGTCGAGTTGATATGGCATAAAATAAAGTCTAATATACGTGGTCACAATAATACACCCACTTTAAACAGTAGTGTGATTAAGTTGATAAAGACAGAAGTCAAAAATTTAACCGCTGAAAACTGGAGAAACTGTATTCAACACGTCAGAAAAATTGAAAACTCATATAGATGTATGTACATAAATACAAATAGTTTAGAACCTGTAAAAAAAATTATTACTCAGTTACAAGTTAGTAGCGATAGCGAAATTGAGCTAGATATTAATTAATAACTAAAATTGTAACAAAAACACTGTACACTGTTTTAATATATTTGTGTAGTTATTATAAGGTGTATTATTTAGTAGATAAAACATTAAAATCCAACTGTCTTATCACAATAAAATTATAAACCCAACAATTATACAATCAGTTATAGTGCGGCCCTGCACGATGCCTTATCATTAAACAGCCATAATTAATCACTTTCGAATCTTGTTGAATTTCGAATGGGTATGGGTAGCTAAGTCACTTTCTTAGATCGTGAAAAATACCATACTGTGTACCGAAACATGTCATGGCTAATTAAGTTATTATTTTATTTATTTCATTTTGATAAATAAAATATAGTGAAAATCTGTACAATAGTTCGTCTTTTAATTTCCTAAAAATAGATTTTCATCAAGTAAGCGCCAAATCTATCCAATTCCTGAAAACCCCTTTAATTATTTGTATATAACTTCTTGGAAAATCAACTGAACTTTATATCAGTTCCCAAAAGCTGGGACATGAAACGCTGATTTTCAAAAGAAGAGCTATTTAAGACGACACTTTAAACTTACCCTGCATTTTTAGTGTCCCGTAAGGAACACTTATAAGATGACTTCGGTATCTGTCCGTCTGTCTGTCTGTCACACCCGATTTTCTCCGAAACTATTTGTCATAGAAAGGTGAAATTTGGTAATAATATAGGAATTGATGGCCTCATCAGAGCCGTTTTAAAATTTAAATTTTGACTTAAGGGTTTGTTTTTGAGGGGTGAAATCGAAGTGAAAAAAAAAATTTTTTACTACATCGAGTGTGGTGTCAAATGAAAGCTTGTGAAAACACTAGTAAAAAATATCTATATAATGTAATACTTGCGCACACTTTTGTTTGTATTATTTTTAAAAAATCGCGAAAAATCGCTGTCCTTCCTTATCTCGAAAAATATTATTGGTACAGTGAATTTATATGCCAGTTTAAATCTTGTACGTTACAAAAATCTAGTTTAAACTTGTGATCTCTGCATGTTGACGCCCCAAAGTCATCCTCCACCCTGAAATCCGAACAGGAACCTAGTTTACCTCCGAAGTTTTTTGTTCCTGGGAGCTTCATCATGCTATTTGGTCTTTGGTTGGTGGTATATATATTTATGTATACGTTGCAAACCTATATCTCTATTTATAACATAGACTTACTCCATAAAGCAATGGGCGGCAGATAAAATGAATTTATCTTTCAAAATGGATCCTCCACAATTATGGTCATTATTATAAATAATTTCTACTTGATATGGATAATCAGTTATGTTGGCATCATGACCTCCAACGATGCCGATAGAACTTTCACCTCTAAATAATGGGTTACCTAAAATTGGAGTTAATATTTAATTAGTAAGTTTCTACTGGTTACAAACATACCAGGAATGTCTGATACAAAGTGAGCTTTGGATATTTTCGCTATTCTAGAAACTCCGTAAGCCATCTGCTGGACTCGTGGCTCATATATATATATATATATATATATATATATATATATATATATATATATATATATATATATATATATAAACTAATTTTGGGGAAAATACTTTTATTAAGAATTGCAATTAATATTTAACAAACTGGCCGTCTACGTCGGCTCTCAAAAATATAATAATCTATGAAATGCATACCCCCTACATTCGTTTCTCATAAACATAATCTTAATGTAATATATTGCTAAACCTGTCACATAAAAATACTCTTAAGGGTCTGCAATTGAGACATGTCAATAACGGTCACTTAAACATAACTTAATTTAGGTAATCTCAACAAGTCGAGGGCTTTGGTGACTAATTGATATTTTACTTCTCACGCTGCATTTTTCTATACAGGGGCGGAGATGATGTTGTTTACAGTCGGCCACGCTATCTTGTCCACGACCCCCGTGGACTTATTAAACCTGCGTAAAGAAAACAAGTCAATCAAAATCTTGTTTATAGTAAGTTGATGAGTTAATATACTATATCTATAAAATAATTATAACAGCATATCTCCACACTGCTTCCGCTAAGGTAGACTGAAAATAAACAAGTAAGTAACACATAATTTATGTAAAACTGATGCATCAGCGGGGAGGGAAAAACGATTCATACATACAAACCCATAAGTATACGTAATATAAAATAAAACAAATCAACAAAAAAAACAAACAAAAAAAATAACGAGAAGGAGCGCCAGTCAACAGCTTCTGTTGATTAGCTCTCCACGTATTTACGTAATAAGCGCTTGTTAACTTTCATCAGTAATAGACTCCACGTCGGAGTCAGAACTGACACTTACGTTAAAGGCCTTTATTTTATCGATCGAAACTATCCCATGATATTTTCGTTGTGATCGAGAAAATCCTCTTTGATCTTCCACTACGTATCGATCGTGGTCCAGTCTCGTATGGTCCACTATATTTGGGGAGTAGTTTCTTGCTTTTTCCCGTCGTCGGAATTCTGAGTCGTACGACATTGAAGGACTACTGCTTTACGATGCGCATCAAATCGTGCCTTCTGATATCGTCGCTTTTCGTCAAGCCGAGCTTTTACGTTAGCTCTAGTTTTATCCAGATATCACTGCTTTTCGTTAAGCCGAGCTTTTACGTTCGCTCTACTCTTATCCAGATATCGTTGCTTTTCATTAAGCCGAGCTTTTACGTTCGCTCTTGTCCAGATATCATTATCAAGATATCGTTGCTTTTCGTTAAGCCGAGCTTTTACGTTCGCTCTACTCTTATCCAGATATCGTTATCTAGATCTCGTTGCTTTTCGTTAAGCCGAGCTTTTACGTTCGCTCTGCTCTTATCCAGATATCGTTATCTAGATATCGTTGCTTTTCGTTAAGCCGAGCTTTTACGTTCGCTCTGCCCTCATCCAGATATCGTTATCTAGATATAGTTGCTTTTCGTTAAGCCGAGCTTTTACGTTCGCTCTACTCTCATCCAGATATCGTTATCTAGATATAGTTGCTTTTCGTTAAGCCGAGCTTTTACGTTCGCTCGTAAAGTTGCAGAGATATTTAATTCATGTTTAATATTTAGATCCTTACAAAACTTATTCAAGATCTTGGTCATGAAGCAATTCCCTCCACTAGTAATAATCCTTCTCGATCACTCGTAATTTTCTACAACGCTGTCTAAGAATGTGATTAATGGTTGCGTTTTAGTGGATGGTACAGCTCTTTTTTTTTTAAAAAAAAATTGCAAACTTAGTGAAGGTTGAGGCGATTCCTTTTTGATCTTACAAACGGTCTCCAATAGTCAATATGAAGGGTGTCAAATGGAGTAGCTATCTTTGCAATTTGATGCAAATGTCCAGGCGATCACATAATACCCAGGCGATCTTCCGCTCGGCTACTTGTTACACGTACACGGCAGAGAAGCGGTAATAAATTTCTTGACATACTGGTCATTCTTTTTCCTTCCAAGTAACTCTCTACAGTCGACCATGTTCAAAGCAGTATTCCCTATGAATACGTTATTTTTTCTCGATCTGCTCGCGACTTTATTGAGTATTTCGACAGGAAACTTGTGTCTTTCGTCCATCATTTGGGCGTGCAAGACCCAATCAGCGTTATTAATGTTGGCTTCATTTAAGATTACACAAGAAAATTAGCGACAGCCTTCGTCGGCTGTGTTTCTACTTAGTGCATCACTATGAGACATTTTAAATCTTGAACGATACTTTATGTCAAATCTGGCTAGCCTTCCAACAAAGTCAGAATATTATTCGAACAACATTGAAGTCGGTAACATTGAGCACAATCCCTATTAGATAAATTCGAAAATGTTTTAGTGTGTGTCGACTAAGGCAATAATTTTCAGCTCGTAGGAATGGTATCTCTATTCCCTTTACTTGTTTCTCTTAAATAATACATATAATACATGACTGGCTTTAGCTTTTCATTATGTTCTTGTAACAGAATTCCTCCGATACCCCACTTTGAGACGTCTGTATGGACTTCTATTTTAAGTTTGAGATCGTAAATAGCCAGTAGAAGCCTTGAAACGAGTCTTTTCTTAAGTGTTTCCAATGCTCTACGTTGTTTTAACAACAAAATTTTACGTCCTTTTTCGTTAAGGATGTCAAGGGCCTTGCTATCGTTGCAAAATCCTTAATGTACTTTCGGGTGTATCTAGTTAAATCAAGAAATTGCCTTACTTTATGAACATCTGTGAATTCTAGATAATTTTTGAACTGCTCTATTTTCAGGCTGCACTCCTTCCAGACATAGTTCATGACCAAGGTATTCAACTTTTTGCATGAAAAATTAATATTTTGAGTATATCTGTTCAACTCAAGTTCCCCCGTATATTCCACAAAACAACATTTAAATGAATTTATTAGACCAAGCAGACGTTTTACTTGTTCAGACGTGAGGTTTTTATTATAAACCAAATCGTTTTGTTCAAATGATTCAAGATTAATTATTTTAATTGAGAGTTTTGTATAGCTTTACCAGTAAAAGATTTATCTTCAAAACAGTGAACACATCGGACTAAAGTAATTTTAGAACTCGCCCTGATATCTTGGGAGAAAACGTTTGTGATGGAAATGTACCTATTTTCGCTTCGTGTAGTGCAATCTCCGATGTAACATTCCTTGTTGGGAACCGGTCGTAAGCCCCTTGGATGTATATCTCTCAGTTGAGACTACCTTTTGATGTAACAGCAACCAACACTGATGTTTCAGGTGGAAAAATACTGTCCTTGGCCCATAGTGGTATTTTCCTCTTCCCTATTCGTAGGACTTCGCTCAATCGTTTGGGTAAGGAAGATATTCTAACTCCTCCATCAGTCACTGTCATAACTACTTGATGTAAATTCAAGAAGGGTTGGCTAATCATGACTTGCACTTCTTGAGCCGAATCTGGTAGAACAAAAGCTTTTACGTTTACTTCTGCATGGTCTAGTTCTATGGTAAAGCCTGTTTTTTTTTTTTCAGTACGGTCACTATGGACTCACCACAGCCGGTTATCGTTAACGAGCTAGGTAAAATCTTTAATTTTAGCTATCATGCTTGTTCATCCCTACTGATTATTGCACCACAGCCGTGTCAACATAGGCTCTGAAAGGTTTTCTATTTATGATGAATTCAAGAAAATATCTCTCATTATGCGCTGTTCTAAAATCGTCGAATTTTTCCACCTAATTTCTAAAATGACGGCGACACTCTTTTTCAATATGAGCACTCAATTCGTGGTTTCGGACAGTTTTTGGAAAAATGCCCCGATTGCCTACAGTTGTAACACTTCTGTTCGTTCGTGGTGTTACCTTTAAATTTCTCTGCTGATTTTTCAAAGGTAAATGTATCCTTCGAGTAGAGACGTTTTTTCAGAGGGTCCCGGATTTTCGAATAGTCTAGGAACAATTTGTTGTTTCAAAGATGAGAGAAATCCTGCATAAAGAGCATCAGGTGTTTCGTATCACCCGGCTCTCGCTCCCACTTGGATCGTCGGATCGCTAATCCCGTCTATCATACAGGAAACTGCGTTTTTCGGGCTTATCTCGCATGCATTAATCAAGTCCATCTTATCAAAGTAGTACTCTTCCCAACCTTCGGTGGATAGTTTTCGTCTATTAAGTAGTTTTCTTAGCGAGGATGCATAATTTTGATGTTCGGGAAATGATTTTAATAGCAACTGCTTCCATTCTGCCCAGCTTAGATCGTATGAGCTCAGATTATCATACCATTTGCGAGCTAGTCCGCTTAATCTGCTCTGCATATGGAAAATTTTAGCATAATCGTCCCACTGGTTAATCTTTCCCAGTTGCTCTATCTTCTCGAGCCACTTAATACAGTTAAGATTAGGATTTCCCGGCTTGAACTCCGGTATGCATTCGGGTTTTATGAAAATCCTACTGGGACCTAGTCTGGACGTGACGTCGCGTTCTAGGAGTTTTTCAACTAGAAGTTCGAGTCTTTGAACACTGTCTCTTGGAGGTGGCGTAAAACTTTTTTCACTCGATCGCGTTGTTGCCTCAACAACTTTTATTGTGGATTGTATGCGTGCATCACTACTTTCCAGCCGACGATTCCGATGACAATGGCGACGCTTGCGATCGCAACTACTATCACGCGAGCTCGCATTTGAACTTTGCGAACGTGATCTTGACCGTCCCATATTACTATACACTAGTTCTAAAGCTTAGCTGGAATAAAAACTAATTATGACAGTGACAAGCAATGACACCGTAAAGTTTATAACGTTAACTACAGTTGTCCTTAAAAAAATGTGTGCTAACCCTAATAAAAAAACTGTAAGATACGTTGCCCAATTTGCACGTTAATTAGACTCTAGATTTTTTTTTTCCAGGCTTATAATCTGTTAAATTACAAAATATCTTAAATCGGAAGCCTCGAATAAACAAAATTTATTCCTATTTGTTTCGTCAACAAACAGGTAAACTCAATATCGAGTCCGGTTCCTGGAACGGGCACTCAACAGTCAAATATAATAAACAATCAAATAGCGTACTTACGTAGGCCTAATTTATTCGTTTTGTTTATTATTATTATTAAACTTAATACTTCACTTCAAAAGTGTAATTTAATTTGTACGTTAATTAATTACACTCTTGTGAGCCTAACACAATGTTTACGAAAACAATCTAAACATTAGATCACACCCCGGTAGGAAAACAACACACAGGAACTCGTTTGTTTTTCAGGCACAAAAACTTAAACTCACTCGGCACAGTGAGATCAATCCCACCGCTGCACTAAAAACTAATTTTGGGGAAAATACTTTTATTAAGAATTGCAATTAATATTTAACAAACTGGCCGTCTACGTCGGCTCTCAAAAATATAATAATCTATGAAATGCATACCCCCTACATTCGTTTCTCATAAACATAATCTTAATGTAATATATTGCTAAACCTGTCACATAAAAATACTCTTAAGGGTCTGCAATTGAGACATGTCAATAACGGTCACTTAAACATAACTTAATTTAGGTAATCTCAACAAGTCGAGGGCTTTGGTGACTAATTGATATTTTACTTCTCACGCTGCATTTTTCTATACAGGGGCGGAGATGATGTTGTTTACATATATATATATATATATATATATATATATATATATATATATATATATATATATATATGTATATATATATATATATATATATATATATATATATATACATATATGTTTAAATAACTTGGAGGTAACTACCCATACAGAGACACGATGGATCCTAAGGAAATTAAAACAGATTTAGACACTGCTTATGAAGAGTCTGCATTTTCATAAGGTACTGTTAGATCCGTCTAACGCGGGTAGAGACAATTCAAAATGATAAACATCCCGGTTCAGGTCATATAGTAGTAACGGAATAATATATAGCAATTATTAATCGAAGAATTCGTATAAGGCAGATAGAGGACACAGTGAAAACTAGGAAAAAAGTAGTAGGCGCAATTTTATAAAATCATCTGCACATGAGTAAAGTGAGTGCACGGTGGGTACCAAAAATTCTCACTCCGCTTGATTACTGAGGGGTGTGGAATGTTGTTAGTTTCTTGCTTTATGCAAAAATAATTTTCGAATTCGTCCGGGCAATTTATAATTTACTTTTATGATTACGAATCGAAAGAAGCATGAATACAGGGTATAAGAGAGAAGATAACACAGACCGACAAATTTTTTATCCAGAAAACAAAATATTTTTGACGTGCTAAATTCGAATTCGAGGTCAGAATTTCTCTGATGGCTCAGGTTTTCGAGATATTCTAACCTATAAGTTCGAAAATCACGGTTTTACGAGATATTTGAAGTTATCTTACATCGAAAGGTTATTTTTTTTATGCAACCATTAGTGGAGTGAAAGAACTACTCTTCCTCTTCAAAACGCATTTGGATTTGTCTGGATATTTTTTTTTATCTTTGAGAAATCGTATGTTGAATTTGAGTAGTTGAGTTGAGTTTGAGTGTTTCTTGATTTTTGGAAAATGAAAGGCATCGAATAAATACAATTCTTTGAAGCATTAACTTTTCTGTTTATTTATAAAACTCAAAATAAGTCTAATTTGTAACATCCTTCACTATAAATTAACAATGGTTATAAAAGTTAATGAGTCGAAGAATTGTATTTATTCGATGCCTTTCATTTTCCAAAAATCGAGAAATAGGTCGAAATACTTAATTTCAATATACGATTTCTCAAAGATAAAAAAAAAAGATGTCTAGACAAGTCTAAATGCGTTTTGAAGAAGAAGAGTAGTTCTTTCGGACTCCATTAATGATTTGATAAAAAAAAAATAGCTTTCGATGTAACATAACCTCAAATATGTCGAATAACCGTGATTTTCGCACTTTTAGGTTAGAATATCCCGAAATCCGAAGCCATCAGAGAAATTCTGACCTTGGATTCGAATTCAGACCATCAAAAACCTTTGAAAAACGTATATTCTGGTTTCTGGGTGAAAGGCTTGGCTCAATTTTGTCGGCCTGTGTAATTAGCCACCTCGTAAATTTAAGTTTTCGAAGAATACCAGCTAAACTTACGGTTTTTTTTTCATTTTAAAGTTAATTTTTTTGAGGAAATTGAAAAATTAGGTGAAAGATGTAGGAAGAACTATTAGATAGATGAAGATTATATTGAAAATCAAATCATTAAGTTATACCAATATAAATTTATTTCATGTCAGATATTATTTACCTTTTTATATAATACATCAACTTTAAAATAGTTGTGGAGAGATTGTAGCTCAATTTGAAACAGTGAAGTAATATCATTTTATGTTGGAAATTATCTTTGATATATTTTTTATTAAATTATTTTAGTAAATTTTAGCAAATTACTTTTATCGTGTATATATACCACTGTGCGTTTCTCAACCTTTCAGTATTCGCGACCCAATGCATTAATAATAATGTATTTTCAGTAATTTGATTTCATGACCTTAATTACAAACCTTACAAACTACCAAGAATAAGTAAATTTTTTCATATTTGGCAACACATATCTGCTACGCTGACAAAACTAGAATCAATGCCTCTCTATTGCTCTCTGTCACGTCCACCATATCGGAAGCGGCTTCGCGAAAAGTTCCGAGTTGTCTCGAACATTCGGAAAGTCTGCCCAAAAGTGTATAAATGCTGCACCTCGTTCAATTACAGCCCGTCTCAGTCGAGTTGATCCTTCTACTGCTATCGGATTTATCGTGAATGTGTATGTTGTAATTTACGTGTTAATTGAAAATTCAAGGTATTAAGTATTCACGGCAGTAAATTTATACAGAATCATGGATAAATTTTTAAGTGGGCGTAAGCGAGCATTAGACGATAGTGAAGTATCAACAGACGAGCGTGGTTCCGAAAATAAAATCAAGAAAATATTCTCAAGAATACTTAAATTTAGGGTGTACCAGTACTAAAGTAAATGAAGAAGAAAGGCCCCTGTATGTTATTTGCTCAAAAATCTTGGCAGCAGACAGCATGAAACCAAATAAACTTAAACGGCATTTGAAAACGCTTCATAGTGATACCTTAACAAACCCCGAGAATTCTTCGAAGTAAAATCTATTGTCATTTTTTTAAAAAAACTTTGTCTGTAAATGAAAAAGTTTTACTTGCTTCTTACAAAGTTTCATATAAAATAGCCAGATGTAAAACGCCTCACACCATTGGTGAAGAGCTTGTTTTGCCAGCAACAATTGAGACTGTAGAAACTATGTTTGGAGATAATTTTGCCAAACAATTGCTATACATCAAATGACACTGTTGCCCGTCGAATTGGTGATATAGCTGAAGATGTACAACATCAGCTTTTCGAGAAACTGCGTGACAAATTGTTTTCAATTCAGCTTGATGAGGCAACAGATAGCAATAAAGATGCTCTAATTTCATTGCCTATGTTCGATTTTGTGATGATATGTCAACAGTAGAAGAACCAGTAGAACTCAAAGCAACATCACTCGCATTATTTGCTATCTTAAATGATTTTATAAATCGAGGTAAATATGGAGTGGAAAAATTGCGTCGGAATATGTGCCGATGGTGCTCACTCAATGTCTGGAAGATTTCAAAGTGTACAAGTGAAACAAAATCTCCACTGTGTGTGTCGACGCATTGTATAATCCACAGCGAAGCTCTGGCTTCCAAAAAAATGGGTCCTACTCTGAATATTGTGCTCACTACAGTTGTAACCGTAGTAAATTATATTAAAATGAGACCCCTAAAATCTAGAATTTTTTCTGCACTTTGTAAAGACATGGGTGTCGAACATTCAGGGTTACTATTTTATTGCGTGAAAAGATGGTTATCACGTGAGAAATGTTTGCAACGTGTTTATGAATTAAAAAATGAAATCGCCATTTTTCTAGAAGAGGAAAACCGACCGGAAGCCGAGAAGTTTCGAGATAGTTTATTTTGTGAGCTACTTGGTTGATTAAATAAATTAAATCTTCAACTCCATGGAACAAATACACATATATTCGTTACAAGTGATAAAATTAATGCTTTTTGTAGAAAATTGGAATTGTAGAGCAGAAATGTAAAGCAAAAAAACCTAGAAATGTTTGCAAATGTGAGTGAATGTATTAAAACATATAAGGCTGAAGAATAACATGTGAAAGTTGTTTTAGTTACCACTGAAAATCATCTAGCCATGTTGCCAAAGAATTTTAAAAAGTATTTTCTTACTGACGACAACTTGGTAGCAAATTGCGAGTGGGTTAGGAATCCATTTCAAAATACTCCCGAAGTGCTCTCAACTTCCGAAGAAGAAATCTTCATAGACTTCACGGTAAGTGGCGAAATCAAAAGACAATTTAATAATAAATCACTCTTTGAATTTTGGGTAGGGGTGAATGATGAGTTCTCTGCACTGAAAACAAGAGCATTTCGTATACTATTATCATTTTCAACATCCTACCGCTGCGATACTGGATTTTCTGCGGTGGCTGCTTTGAAAACAAAATATAAATCTCTACTAAATATAGAAAAAGAACTCAAAGTGTCTATTTCTAATATTAAACCATTCCAAATTCTTTGCTCTGCAAAACAGGCCCAAGGGAGCCACTAATAATTATTAAACTTGTTTCTAATTTAGTATTGATATGTTAACTATTAGGTAAATACATTGTGCAGTACTAATGCAATCCTATTTATAAGTGTATTATATCAGTGTAAATGTGTATTTTTTATTATGTCAGAATGTATTTTGTTTTGCTTTCCTCTCAATAAATTATATTAAATATTTTTAATAATAATTTCTTTTCGATACCCTCACGCCCCCTAAATAGTGTAATCACGCCCCCCTAGTGGGGCGCGCCCCACAGGTTAAGAAACGCTGTGGTATACTTTTAACTTAACCGTCTTAAAGAACTTCAGAAAGTAAGGCCTCTATTTCATGTCATGATTTCCCCCTTTTAGTGACATTTTAAAACCATTGTTTTTAGAACATTTTGAGAATGCTTACTGTTGGTATGAAAAACTTCTTACCTATGTGCCCTGCATAAGTAAGTAAGTCAGCGTTAAAGATACAATTCGTTGATACAATAAAAATACGAATGCCCATGCACATAGAAACTACAAACAAATCTCAAAAACGGAAGTTGTCGATCAACATTACGCCCTTTGAACTTTATATATTTAGTGTAAGGATTACACTGGTCAATACATTTGTCTATTTTTTTTCAGTTTTGGGCTTATTGTAGTATTTTGATTTTGAATCCGATATTAGTTTTTCTCTGACAGCTCATGTTTTTTAATATTTTCAGTCTACCCTAACTTAGACGACACCCGCAGTTTTTTAAGATCTACCCGACTTAAATAATTATTTTTTTAATTTCAGATATAGCTTCGACACGTAGACGTTGTTTACACAATCCAGATTGTTTTTGCTATTTTTGTGGCGAATACATCTTTGAACAATATCGAAAATCTATCTCGGACTTCATTAAAACTACGTATTTTAAACATTTTCAAATAACATTGTGCAATCAAGACAAGCAATGGATACCCCATAATGCGTGCCAGAACTGTATTGTGTGTCTGCGGTAATAGTCAAATGGAAAAAGAAGTGCTATCAAATTTAAAATACGGATGATTTGGCAGGAACCTCAAAATCACCATGACGCCTGCTATTTTTGCGTTGTAAATATTAACGGCATAAATTCTAGCAATCGAAATAAATGGTCATATCCTAACTTACCCTCCGCTCAACGACCTCTGCAATACTCTTGAGATACTCAAGGAGCATCATCTAAATGCTCTGAAGAACCAGATCTTATGGATATTGAAGACAACACAATAAGCAATACTGATTCGGTAACTGAAAGACTTAGTAAGGGATCTAAATTTATCAAAAGTAGCTTCTGAAATTTTGACATCTCGTTTAAAAGGAAAAGAAATTACTTGCACCAGGAACCAGAATTGCTTTATATCAGACCCGAGAAAAGAATTTGGTACCATATCTTTCTAGAGAAAATGATTCAGTTTTTTGTAATGATGTCATAGGTATTTTGGAGAATATGAGTTCACAACGATACCAACCAAATGATTGGCGTCTTTTTATAGACAGTAGCAAGAGAAGCGGTGTGCTACTTCATAACGGCAACGAGTAAGGTTCTATACCTATTGCACACTCTACTGCTATGAAAGAAGAGTATACAACTGTTTCTTCAGTAATGGAAAAAATTAAGTATCGAGACCACAACTGGCTCATTTGTGTAGACCTAAATATGGTTAACTTTCTTCTCGGACAACAGGGTGGATATACGAAATACCCATGTTTTATGTGTCTGTGGAATAGTCGTCATTTGTCTCAGAAAAAGTGGCCAGTACGAGAGGAACTAATGGTTGGTAGTAAAAATGGTATTAATTTGCCCTTAGTAAATCGAGATCGCATTATACTGCCACTACTTCATATCAAACTGGACATTATGAAACAGTTTAACGGCGAATATTCTGCTTTTCTTTCACGCAAATTGCCAGAATTAAGCACAGAAAAATTGAAATCGGGTATTTTTGATGGGCCACAAATCAGACAACTTGTGAAAGACCCAAACTTTGTGAATTCAATGAATAAAGTCTAGTCTAAAGCTTGGAAATCGTTTCTCGGAAACAATAAGTCCAACAACTCTTCTAAGTTAGTTGAGTGCATGTTAACCAATTTGAAAGATCTGGGTACAGTTGAGTATCAAAATTCATTACTTACATTTCATTTAGATCGATTTCCAAAACTCTGGCGATTTCAGTGAAGAACAGGATGAAAGATTTCACCAAATTACGCACAATAGGAGGGTGTTATCAAGGAAGGTGGGACATCCATATGATGGCCGATTACTGTTGGAGTTTGCAAGGAGATTATCCTCAAGCCGTACATTCCAGAAAATCGTATAAAAGAACGTTTCATAGTGTGTAAACATAGAAAAAAATGTTGTATTTTTGTTCCATTTTAGAAGAAAATTGTAATTTCATATAAATAAAAAAGTGGAGCTGATGTCATTAAACTAGTATTTTTTCCGTAATCAGTGCCTCAGGTATACCTTATAATACATATAAAATTTCAGGAAAATATTTCAGTGTTGTACAGTGTTATAAAGTAACTACAGACCTTTCAAAAAAAAAAACTTTTTTTAGGTTTTAAACAAGTATTCGCCAATATGTATTACTTCTTCATTTGAATGAAAGAGTAACCCCAAAAATCACCCGTTTTGGCACCCTTAAATTCTGATACAAATTGTAAACTAAATGATTGACTTTCCCATGATAAAGTTTCAAGTTGAATATACATTGGTTTTTTAAGGCAAAAGGGATGGAAGAATTTTTGCCTTCAAACCTATTTGAATGTATGTTACACAAATGGTGTTATAATAAGCAATGTAGATGTATCTTATGTGTAAAACAAAGCAGAGCCACTTTACATTTTCTCACATACGCGATGCCAAAAGCTAGCCATATTTTCTAGGGGTGAAAATCTAGCGAAACTGTGGATGAAAGGAGTGCAAAATCGGAATGGCAAAAATACCTCTTGTAAGTTCGTATTTGGGAGTTTTTGAAAGTGCTGATATCTAGTGGGGTAAAAATCTAGCTTATATCACCCGCGTATTATAACTTCAGTCCCTCATACCTCAAAAACAAAAACTATGCTCAACTCAGAACTTTGTCATGAGTAATCACAGATTTATATATGTATATGAGACTTTACTTCTCTTCTCAAGTATTTATTTTTCCAAATAGTGGCATTCAAGCATCCTGTTATTCTATTGGCTTTTACTATTTGTTCTTTTATTTCTTCTTCTATGTTGTTATTATATAATAATTTGTTTCCTAAATATTTAGTTGTCATCATCTGCTCTATAATCTGATTATCAATTTCCAGCTTGCACCTAATTGGTTCTTTGGAGATAACCACTGATTTGGTTTTGTCAGCTGATATTTTCATATTAAATTTCTTTGCTGTTGTATTAAACTGATGAAATTATCTCTGCAAGTCATCTTCATTCTCAGCGACTAGGACAGTATCGTCGCCGTAACACAATATTTGTATCTCTTTATTGCCAATTTTATAGCCATTCTTTGTTTTTACATGTTTAATAATTTCATCCAATATAATGTTAAACAGTAGGAGACAATTAATTTTATTATATCTAGTGGAATATTCTTGTGATAAAGTGTGTGCACTACGTCTTGCAGCTGACTCTATCAAATGAAGGGTACAGGGGAAAAACCCCGTCAGTCAGTTTTTTCAAGGAACCGGAATAATAATGTCATCTAGTGGTTGCTAAAGTATACTTTTCGAATTGAAAATAGGCGGTACTGGGGAAAAATCCGTCAGTCATTGGGCGTGTATGGAAGAACCCCGGAAGACAATAACATGGCGCTCCTATCGGCCAGCTTTGCAAACCTGTTACCTCAGTGATTTATCGTTTTGTGTTTGTTATTGTCTTGTGTGTTATTGTTCGCATCTCAATCATCAGTTTCTTTGTATTCTTGTGAGCGTCTCATTCATCTGTCAGTTTCTTTGTGTTAGTGTGTTACAAAACAATGGAAAGTGACTACTCAGGCAGTGGCAGTGAAGGTGATGAACTCTTCAGGAAACCCACAAGTAAGAAGCGGAAAAATACTGGTAGACTCAGGGATGTTATGAAACATTTACGAGCCGGGTCTCATGAGCTTGGCCCGAATTGTTTTTGCAAACGGCTTCAATGTTTTCAGAGTGTTCCAGAAGAGGATCGTAACCAAATTTTACGGGAGCACAATTTGCTGGGAGACAGAGATAAACAAAACTCTTACTTGAGTGGCCTCATTACTTTGTTACCGGTGAAGCAAAGACGACCAAGAAATGATGACCCTACACACAACGTAGCTTCATTTTCATATAGAGTTCGTGTGATAAAAGACAATGTTTCATGTGATGTTCAGGTCTTGCTTAAAAGCATTCATCTCGCTACATGGTATCAGTGAAGATAAGGTTAGGTACATAAGAGGGGCTCTTCTTGCTACTGGTACATCTCCTAATGACCGGCGCGGAAAACATTCCACTAGACCCCACAAACTTTCACATGAGACCATGGAAAAAGTAGTCAGTTTCTTGAAATCTCTTAAAGGAAGAAAATCACACTATTCATTGAAAGACCACCAACAAAACCTGGCCATACACACCATGTATTTATTTCACAATCCAGAACATAAACTGTCATATGAAGCATTTCGTGGAATTTTTGAGAACAATTTTAATTTTTGATTTGGCTACCCACGTAAGGACACGTGCAGTACTTGTGATTTCTTTAAAGCACAGATTTCAACGTTTGAGGAAAAAGTTAAATCTGCTACCGACCTCGAAGAAACAAGAAAAAATCTGCTTGCAAAACTGAGGGAGAGGGACGTACACCAAAAGAGGGGTGAGCATTTTTATACCTTAAAAAAACGCATACTGTAAACGTTCCATGAAATCTTCGACGATGGAAACTGTCACGATGGACTTTCAAAACACTCATCACAACATCACTACTAATGATGTCTACTACCGAGGCTAACTAAATTTCATTAGTTTCAACCTTCACGTACTGTCAACTCAGCAGGCAGTTTTCTATACTTATGATGAGTCTGTGGCGAAAAAGGGCGCAGATGATGTATGCTCTATGTTTCGGCATTTTGTATTTAGTATTTTGCCCCTTGAAGTACGTGAACTGTGTATATTTTGTGACTCGTGTGCGGGCCAAAATAAGAATTATACCTCCATTAGGTTTTTACACCATCTGGTTACCAGAGAAGAACGTTTTGAAACCATTAAGGTCATATTTCCGATAAGGGGCCACTTTTACTTAGAGTGTGATCGTAATATGAGCATTGTTAAACAAAACTCATACACAGAGGTTCCAGAAGACTGGAGGGAGGTCTTGAGGAATACTCGAGTGAATCCCATTCCATTTACTGTGATTGACTGTGGAGTGGATGTGGTGTTTCAAAACTGGACTGATCACCTCTCGTCACTTTACCCCAAAAAATGCCCATTTCCTACCAGACCAATTCGAATGTTGAAAATTTCAGCAACTTACAGAGGTCTTGTGTTTTACAAACCATCTTTTTTTGGGAAGTATACATCTTCAGCTCTTCAAAAAAAAAAACAACCTCCAAGAAAAAAACTCAATACACACTCCTAAACCAGCAAAATTTGTATAGTGGAAAACTTCCAATAAAGAAAAGTTCTACAGAGGCAAAGATTTTTTATCAAAATACACACAATGGAGAAAGTGACTACTGACGACCCCCCTATTAAACTGGAGAGAAGTTTATTCCAGAATTTAATTGCGTTTTTCTTGGTGTTACTTGTATTGGAATTTTTTTAAATATTTTAGTTATAAAAATATAAGTTACTGATTTAATTCGTTGTTTTTGTGTTTCTTTTTGTTCATTTTTCGAGCCTCCATGAAATGGAAAACATTCAAATGCGTTTTTCTCAAAATTAGCTTTTTTTGACTGACGGGGTTTTTCCCCTGTACCCTTCAAATGCTTTTACCAAATCTATAAAGCATAAGAACGCTGATCTGTTATTATGTATATTGTACTAAGTGTATCTAGCTAAAAGGAGACTACGTTAAAAAATAAAATAAATTTTAGACTTAAAAATATTTTTTTCTGGTCAAAACCATCATACAACCCTCATATAATCTGTCATTTTGAATTTTTAAACATTATTTTGTACACTACAATTATGTTTAGGCAAATTTTCAAGATAAACTAGATCTAAATCCGTCGAGTAGTTTAAAAATGTACTTACCATACACAGATCCAAACAGTGATAGTATGAGGATAATTACCATTTTTCTTCTCGTCTAGTTATTGCCAGCGCTTAGGAAGTTGAAATATTAAATAACTGTATTATTTATTAGTTGATCTCTATTTATAATAAAACCCTTCACGTTTTAATTTTGAGGTAATTTTAAAGATAACTTGATAAAATTATAATTGTGCTATTTTTGAATACTTCAAGTTGTCGATTGGTCTAATAAACAGGATGTTGATATCAAATTTTTTAAATATTATAATCGAAATCACTTGATTTCCTATAATTGTTTTAATCTTTTATCATGCCTTAAGTTTAATTGGAAGATAAGATCCATTAGTACTAACAAACCTATTTTTGTTGCTTAATTTTTCTTAATTACATAGCACACATTCTATCCGTAATACCTAAATCGCTTTAAGAACGGCGCTTGAGAGGAAGTAATGATTCACATTGGTCTTGAACCACTGCAATTTGTAGTCGTTAGGAAGCACAGTCTTGGGTAATTCATCATAAAGAAGGTGTTCCGAAGAGTAACAAGCTGAAACTCATATGAATAAGATATATAACCGCAACGTATGTACTTCTAGCATGCCCTACTCTGGGAGAAATCAAACTCCAAAATCACGATGGCGTGTAAACGTAATCTGTTAGAGTTATCCTCCAGGAACAACAGGATTGAACTACCGTTGATTCCAGAACATTCGGAGATAAAAGTTAATGAAAAAGCGGAGAAATCAGCAAGATTCGAAGCTATAAAACCATACAGGGGTCTAGAACCAGCATGTGATATGTTAAAATAGGTAATAAAAACGACAATCAAGACATGCGATTGACATAATTGGAGCTCCACAAAGAAACTAACAACTGAAGTCCTTTATTTAACAAGGATCCAGATCCAACTAGTGATGGGATTGATCACCGTCTTCTGTCGTCTGAAGAAGCATTTACAGAAAATGGGTATATACAACGGTCCCACGACATGCATACTAAAGGTAAACAGGAAGAAACCTCTATGCACATCATATTCATGTGCGATTGAATGTGCGACTTTAACTGGAAACAGACATAAACTGTTTGGAAAATTACAACGTGGCGATAAATTACCACATGAAGGACTTAGAACGAAGCTAATAAACCCCCTTAAAGGGAGGACATCCTTGAAATCAAGAGAGTGGAGCATAATAAGCCAAGAGGCTACAGTGAACAAACAGATACAATCGCCTTCTCTGCCTACAATCATCCATCCATGCAAGCTTTTAGAGCCGACAATTTTTCTTCGATGATCCAAACAATCAAGATTTTTGGTGTGTTTTGGGTCTCTAATATCAATAATACTTATCAAATGCAGTGTATATTTGGAGATGGAGCCACAAACTTGGGAGCAGTACTGCCTCGTTAGTCGAACCTGAACTTTCTATGAGATTAAAAACTGTTTGTAAAAATTTTCAAGTAAAAGTAATGCTCCCATATTATGAAATCCCTCACTCTTTACTCCCAAGAAAATGTCTAACAAGTTGAGTGACGATGCTAATGCAACAGAACGCCCCGATATATCAACGTGAAGGCTCTGTAATATTACCTTCTTTACAAAAATCTACAGTTCGGGTTTTTGTATTGCTAAATTATCCTTGCTTACTATCACTCCAAGGTAAAATTGTTTTCAAGTATTTGTTAAATTTTATAACTTCGTGTTGTCTATAGATATATGCAAACGCAGCTGCTATTCGATCGTTCAAGTTCAATGAAAAATTAAACGTGCTCTTCTTAGTAAAGCTATAGATTGGGGTTTTCATGAGCAGACCATTAATATAAAAAAGAAATATGTTAGTGGAAAATACCTGCGGTGTTAGTGAAGTTGTTGAAAAGAAAACCTCCAACTGACGCGTCTAAAGACGACCTTTGAGGAATTTTAAGCCATAAACAAAACAGTGTTTAACTTAACCACGGTCCTTCGTAATATTCGGTCGAGTTGTTCCAGAGTTATTCTCTCTCTACCTCTCTCTGTATATATATATATATATATATATATATATATATATATATATATATATATATATATATATATATATGCTTAATGGAGCAACTAGAATTGTTACTAATAGGAAAAATATTACCAGTACCTCTGGCCTTGATTATGTCATCACGTCCAAACCAGAACTTTTTTCTTGCAAAAATTTTGGAATTTCCAATTATTTTTGTCAACTTATATATTGCCACGATGAGCAAGCAATATTACCAGAGGCAGTTCAACGGGAAACGGTCCGGTGCCTTAGGGTGGTTGACAATGGTTCAATTAACGAATTTAATTTTCTTTTTGATTCATTTAAAATAGACTTTACTCAGAGCAATATGGAAAAAAACTTTGAACACTTCTTTGATGCGTTTAATTGGTGCTTTCAAATAAGCTGTCGAAATAAAGAGGTTAATGAAAATAAGCTACACAATAAAAAAATTAATTTTTCTAATGAACTCCTAGAGGATCTTAAAAACTTAAAAAATTTACATTGGTTACAGAAACGTAACTGAGGACTTTCAACTAAAAAAATAAATATAAACACCTAAAAAAAGACATAAATAGTAAAATTAAGAAAGAAAAAGAAAGCTACTATAACAGGAAAATAAATAACTCAAAAAACAAAACAAAGACCACCTGAAATATAATTAATTTTTTAAATGGCAAAAACCAAAATAATTCCAAAAGATACATTAACCAAATAAGCACAGATAATGTCACTCTTACTAATGCAGAAGACATAGCAAGTAGCTTTAGTAATTATTTATCTACTGTTGTAAAAAATAAATTAAATTCTCACTTCAGTAACGGTTTATCACAGGAATGCACTGAATCAAAAAAATGTTTTGATACCTTTCAATATACTAATGTAACTTTACAGAATCTTAGGTCTGCCATAAAAAAGTTACCCAATAAAAAATCAACGGGACCAGATGAAATACCTATTGCTTTGTGAAAGAGATGTTCGCCTAAAGTAATTGCTTGCCTGGCTTATTTAATAAATATGTCTGTTCATGAAGGTTTTTTCCCTTCACGACTGAAAGAGGCTAATATTTTACCTGTATTTAAAAAGGACGATCCTCTTTTAATTGAAAATTATAGGCCTATATCTTTACTTAACACTTTCGCTGCCGCCTACTCCGATCGGAGTTGATCGGCGCTTGACGCACTTGCCGGCTACTCCGACCGGCGTCCTAGCGATTCATGTTCTGACAAGTCATTAGTTTGTTGGCCTCCGTTGTTAACGTATGTTTTTCGTGGTGGCATAGAGTAAGAGTGTTTCGAGACGTATTTTATTGGCTTGGTTTTTAATTTGAAAAATTCAAAGTTTTACAATACATATTTCAAATCTGTCGTGTGATAAGTGTTGTTTACTTACATATTGTATTGTTTTATACATTTTTACTGAGAAAATGAGTGGATATGACGAGGCTGAGCCGTCTCAAAGAAAACGCCCGCGCTTACAACGGACTACAGCGAACAGGAGAGCACTAACTCAAGAAGAGCTTGAGGCCATTCTTAATGAAGAAGACGACCTTTTTCCATCAAGTGAATCTAAATACGAATTATCCCACAGTTCAGAATCTGATTCTGATGAAGATGAAGAAGTCGGACAGATACAACAGCCACCAACTGTCAACTTAGAAGGTACCAACCTTGCTCAAACTACTCCGCCTACGCCAATTACGGGCTGGGCAAATGATTCTAAAAGTCCGAACGATATAAAAACTTTTGAATTTACGAAGAGGCAGGAATTGTTAGTACCAAAACCGGGGAACAGCCCTATAAATTATTTCTTTTTATTGATCGACGAGGATTTTATGAATTTCATTATTCAAGAAACAAACAAAAATGCAGTTAGCGTTTTATGTGAGAGTTCGTCGGAAAAATCTCGCATTAGTGCATGGAAAGATGTAACCGTTGATGAAATGAAAATATTTCTTGGACTTTTGTTCACTATGGGAATGGTCCCACTGTCCAGATTGCAAGATTACTAGAAAACTAACGATAGAGTGTTCAATTTTCCTGTGTTTCGAGAACAAATGAGTAGGAATCGTTTTCTATTGATTTTGCGATGCGACATTTTTATTCAGAAGATGAGCTTACGGAACCTAACAGAGATGTTCTGAAACGGATCAGACATGTAATTGATTATTTCAATAATAAAATGAAACACATTTATTATCCAGGGAAGCAGCTTGCCTTAGATGAAAGCATGGTGTTGTGGCGAGGACGGTTGGGGTTCCGCCAGTACATAAAAAACAAGCGTCACAAATATGGGATCAAACTCTATATGTTGCCGAATGGAACCATTTTGAGGTTCCGTGTCTATACAGGAGCTAATGATGCAGATCTACGTGGTACAGGGCATGCATCCAAGGTAGTTTTGACACTTATGGAGGAATTACTCGATAATAGCCATTCTTTGTATATGGACAATTTTTATAACAGCTTTGCCTTGTCAAAACAACTTCTTGACAGAAAAACATATTCCACGGGTACCCTAAAATCCAATCTAAAAGAAAATCCATTAGAATTGGTAAAAAAAAAAAAAGATTAAGGTGGGAGAAAATGTATCCGCATTCAAAGATGGCGTTCATATAGGAAAATGGAAAGACAAGAGGGAAGTGACGTATATCACAACAGAGTACGACAATACAATACAAATAACCACTAATAGAAGGGGAGTTGAAAAACAAAAACCGCTGGCAATTATTGAGTACAATAAATATATGTCAGGCATTGACCACCAAGATCAACTTCTTTCGTATTATCCTTGCGAACGCAAAACAATAAGGTGGTATAAAAAGTTATTTATACATGTAGTGCAATTGCTTGCGCAGAATGCTTTTAAATTCTACAATGCCGATTATGGAAATAGAAAAATGACACTGTACGATTTTCGGATTTCTATTATAAATGCTCTTCTTCCAGTCAGACCAGGAGTTGCAATTGTCCCCAGACGTGTAGAATCAAAACATTCTATTACGAAGATACCTGAACAAACTCGTGACAAAGAAAACACACTCAGGGTAAAAAGAAAACAGTGTCGTCAGTGCACTAAAGAAGGTAAAGGAAGAAAACAAACTGTATTCCAGTGTAATGACTGTAATGACAAACCGGGGTTGTGTGTGGAGTGTTTCGACAAATAACACGATTCCTTGTAGTTCATAAATACTTTTATATTTTATTCTATGCTTAACACATGGGCTGAAAAGTCCCGGGCCTAACACATAGATGGCGCTAGTTTTATTGCAGTCACCTTTTTTTTTCAGTTAATACTAACCTTCAAAAGACAGCTGTTAAAATTTCATGATATTCTGTTCATTAGTTTGTGAGTTATTGTGCTAAGAGTGACGCTACTTTTGTTATTTTCAAAACAATGGATCAAAAACAATTTCGTGTTTTAATTTTACACTGCTTCTTGATGGGAAAAAAATACCGTTCAAGCGAAGCAATGGCTTGAAAAGTGTTATGGGGACTCCGCTCCATCAGAAACAACAATAAAACGTTGGTTTGCTGACTTCAAACGTGGTCGTAGAGACACCGATGATGCAGAACGCAGTGGACGTCCAAATGAGGCGGTAACACCAGAAAACATCAAAAAAAATCCATAAAATCGTTTTGAATGATCGAAAAGTGAAGTTGCGTGAGTTAGCTGACATCGTAAAGATATCAAATGAACATGTTGGCTTTATATTGCATGAGCATTTGACTATGAGAAAGCTCTGTTCAAAGTGGGTGCCGCGTTTGCTCACTGTTGATCAAAAACAAGAACGTGTTGATAATTCTGAGCAGTGTTTGGCCATGTTTAAACGTAACAAACCGGAATTTTTTGCGTCGATATGTGACAATGGATGAAACATGGATCCATTACTTCACTCCGGAATCAAAACGATCGTCATCTGAGTGGACAGCAACTGGTGAACCTCGTCCAAAGCGCCCGAAAGCACAACAATCGGCTGGAAAGGTTATGGCCTCGGTATTTTGGGATGTGCGTGGTGTAATATTCATCGACTATCTTGAGAAAGGAAATACCATCAACAGTGAATATTATATAGCGTTATTGGAGCGTTTGAAGGCCGAAATTGCAAAGAAACGACCGCATATGGCAAAGAAAAAAATTTTGTTTCATCAAGACAACGCACCGTGTCACAAGTCAATCAAAACAATGGCAAAACTACATGAATTGAACTTCGAATTGCTCCCACATCCACCGTATTCGCCAGATTTGGCTCCCAGCGACTACTGGCTGTTCGCAGACCTGAAAAAATTGCTCGCCGGTAAGAAATTTCGCACGAATGAAGAGGTTATCGCTGAAACTGAGGCCTATTTTGAGGCAAAAGATAAATCGTTCTACAAAAGTGGTATTGAAATGTTAGAGCGGCGCTGGAATGATTGTGTTGCTCTTGATGGAGATTACGTTGATGAATAAAGCTAATTTTGAACCAAAAAAACCGTGTTTTCTTTGTTAGGCCCGGGACTTTTCAGCCCATGTGTTATTATTTGGTTTTCTTTCGTTATCGTTCTTTTATTTGATATATTTTATAATAGTACTATTTTGTTGTGGTACCTGAAATGAATTTATTTTTTCATGTTTTCAAAGTTATTCCATACAGAATAGCTAAAATTTTTATATTTTTACTGTTTCTTATGCTTTAGATAATAAATAATGAGGTTGTAATAATCTGTTTTAGTAAAAAATCCGATCGGAGTCGCCGGCACACAGTAACCGTTTCACAAAAAATGCTCGTCAATGCCATCGACTCCGATCGGAGTTGTTTTTGTTTTTTTTGTTATACTAATTTTTTACGCTTCCAAAAAACATTTAATACTGAATTAAGGGTTTTCGACCGTAGTTTCATAATTATGTGTGAAAAACTTAATTTGGCTCCTCGGGATGACGCACTACTCACAAAGCGGCAGCGAAAGTGTTAACTGTTTTTCAAAGGTTTTCGAAAAAGTTATTTAGAATAAGATAACTCCATTTCTTGATAATAACAAAGTTCTAACCTCACACCAGCACGGATTTAGAGAAAAGCACTCTACAGAGACCGCAGCGACCGACTTTATAAAGAATATATATATAAAAAAACTTGATATAAATGAGAAAGTAGTAGCTCTACTATTTGATCTAACAAGGGCATTTGACACAATAGACCCAGGCTTTGTTGTTAGAAAAATTTGAAAGGCTAGGTAATGGAGGACCACTAAATAAATGATTTAATTCATTTTTGAATGGTAGAAACTTTAAAATAAAAATTGTTAATATTTTTTCGCAAATGACAAACTGTGACTTAGGAACACCTCAAGGCAGTGTCCTAGGTCCTCTAATTTTCTTGTTGTTCATAAACGACTTACCTGAATACATTTCATGTGGAATCGTTTTTATGTTCGCTGACGATACGACCATAGTCAACTCAGCCAAAGATGAGAAACTTTTGGAGAAAAAAATTAAAATAATATTGACTGAGTTCTCAACCTGGTGTAAAAAGAATAACCTTATAATAAATCTATCAAAGACAGTGTCTATGGAATTTAAGACAAAAATGCGCAAACCAATAAACCTAAATGTTGTATTTAATAATATGAATTTGCCTGTTAGCCATAGTTCAAAGTTTTTAGGAATCATAATAGATTCTAACCTCGAATGGAGTTTGCACATAGATGACGTTTGCTCAAGACTAAAAAATTGTTTTTTATGATAAAATCTTTAAAAAACTCATTAAGTGTTCCCAATCTCATAACTGTCTATTACGCTAATGCGTACCTAGCCATGTCCTATGGTCTGGCGGTTTGGAGAAGTGCGCAGGAACTGGACAGAGTGCTGGTAATGCAAAAACGTATCATGAGTCTCATTTTACGCATCCTGTAGGGAAGTCTTTAAGAATAGAAAAATATTAACAGTTACA
>CM032452.1:19943507-19971007 GCA_019049505.1 Pachyrhynchus sulphureomaculatus | reverse complement strand
CTCAGCAAGTTCTTGTTTATAAAACTAATCAGGAGATTATAATTATTTAGACACTTTAGTAAGCGCTTTCGGGACTTTGCCTATGTGTAGCGTTTATTTCTTTAAATTTGCATTAGGCTACATATTTTTAGTGTTCCATTTGGAAGACTTAGAAGATCACTTCGGTGTCTGTCCGCCCGTCTGTATGTCCTTCTGTCTGTTTGTCTGTCTGTCCATCTGTATTGTCCGCCTGCCATACCCGATTTTCTCCGAAGTTATTTGACATAGAAAGTTAAAATTTGGCAGTAACATGAGAATTAATGGTCCCATCAGAGCCGTTTAATTTTGAAAGTTAAATTTTGACTTAGAGGGCTAGTTTTGGAGGGTGAAATCAGAAGTGAACAAAAAAAATTTCCAGGTCATCGAGTTCGGTGTCAACTGAAAGCTTGTGAAAACACGAGTTCAAAAATATATATAATGTAATAATTGCGCACATTTTCTTTGTATTATTTTAAAAAAATTGCGAAAAATCGCTGTCTCCCACTCATTTTGAAAAATTCTGCAATATTTTTCACAGGGCGTAGATTGAACGAAAATTATCTGGAGTTCATTACTTTTAATAATTTATCTGATATATAAAAAAAAAACAAAAATTTCAAAGTCATCAGTTTTCAACACAGATCGGAAACAAACTTTGTCGAAAAGTCATTTGGGGTGTGTTGTGTAAAGTCATTGATCATTTTATTCCTCCGTAACAAAAATATTTATTCTAAAAGCAATCAACTTACGGAACACCAATTATGCAAGTTCAACTTGCACTTTGTCGGTTATTTCTAAAACTTATAGTGTCTATTTTTTTTTACTTTGTTGTGCATTAGGCTACAGGGTCTTTATCAAAATACCATAGAAGTTTGGTAATAGGATGATAACGTCTCTTTTGATTATAGAGAGAGAATATAGAGAGAATTGTTCCTGCACGGAAATTACTCACTTTTGCTATCTTAAATATTTTTCATAATGTCCTTACATTAACAATATTACGTGATAAGGCGTAATGGTAATCGATTATAAAGTAAGTAAAGAAAGAGTAAAATTTGACATTTACCAATATTTTACTCTTTCTGATTTTCTGTTTCTGTTCGATTTTAAATAGTTCCACGATTGCGCAGTTGTATGGTACACCAATAGCGGAGTGAAAAAAATATTCATGTCGTCATTTCTTTAGGATCGATTTTTTTCCTTTATTGTTAAGATTCGCTATTTAAGGTGAATTTTGTACAATCGGTCTTGCTACAAGCTACATATATATATATATATATATATATATATATATATATATATATATATATATATATATATATATATATATATGTATAATCCAGCTTATTCGAAACAAACTGTTAAAAAGCAAATTGTATTCCCATTAAACGAACAAATTCCCATTATTAGAAACAGACGATGAGTGGTTTCCTTAACGCGTCGGGGACTCCCCGATGCGACGTCTAGAATTTCACCGCTGTCTATGTTTTGGTTAATGTTATAAGTTACTCATTACGTCTATTATTATCGCAGAAGTAATAGTTTCGTTTTAATAGATATTTTACAAAATGGAGCGTCATATTAATAAGTGTAAACGTGTTGTTATTAGAAGCCCTAGAAAAAGCGTTAACTGTAGAACAACAAGAAAATGCAACCGCCGCGTACGTTTTGCTTATCAAACGTTGGAGAGACATTGCAGCCAAAAACAGAACTAACGCAAAACGAGTGCAGTTAAAAATTACCTCATTTTTAAGACATTAAAGTTAAGAATGAAACTGTTTTATTTCCGTACATATACATAAAATAAGTAAACTAATTGTTCTATTGTTTGTTTCAATAAATATCTATGTACGTAATAGCATATCATATAAATGCTTTTAAGTCAATCTGCAATGTTGTACTCATTCTAAACTACTAATTTATAAAAAAATTTGGCTGAACCGAAATTTCGATTACCTGAAATCACTTTGGTCCCTATTATTTCGGATAATCGAGATTCGACTATTATATATATATATATATATATATATATATATATATATATATATATATATATATATATATATATATATATATGTATATATATATATATATATATATATATATATATATATATATATATATATATATATATATATATATATATATATATATATATATATATATATATATATATATATATATATATATATATATATATATATATATATATATATATATATATATATATATATATATATATATATATATACACAATATACAATGCCATTTATAAAGTTTGCACCATATAGGAAAAATTTTTGTTATAAGAGATTTTGAAAATTTAACTTCGAAATGTGTTAGTACATGTTTATTGTTTAGGATTACACCCAAATGAGGTCATGGCGTCACAAGCCTTGCTTGTCAAATTTGACATTTAAAATTTAAAATTGGGAAAAACGGATTTTTTAATAAAATATCGAAAAAAGTTATAAAGAAAAAAAGATTGTATTTTAGTTTTACGTCTACATGCCAATTTTCAAAAAAAATTGACAAAATTCACTTTTTTCAATTATGTCCCACGAAAATGATAATCGAAAGTTTTTACTTATAAATTATATTATATACTTTTTAGTGGTTAATGTTACGAAAAAAAATTAATTAGGCCGTAAAATTAGGCTGAAAATTTATTTTTTTCAAAAAGTTGTAATTTAACAATGCAGTATTGGTGCACAACTACTTAATATTTATGACACGTAAATTTTTAAGGATTACTATTACAAAAAATTAATGTTATTTACTGAATAAAAAAAATAACCGGTGCAAGTTGAACTTGCACAATTAGTGTTCCGTACGTTGATTGCTTTTAAAATAAAAAAAATTTTAACGGTGGTATAAAATGATCAGTGACTTCACAAAACACACCCAAACAAAGTTTGTGTCCAATCTTTACTGAAAACTGATGACCTTGAAATTCTTGTTTTTTTTTTAATATACCAAATAAATTATTAAAGGTAATGCACTCATGATAATTTTCGTTCAATCTACACAATAATACAAAGAAAAGTGAGTCCAAGTACTACATTATATAGTACTACATTATATATATATATTATATATATATATATATATATATATATATATATATATATATATATATATATATATATATATATATATTTTACTCGTGTTTTCACAAGCTTTCATTTAACACCACAGTCGATGACCTAGTAAATTTTTTTTTTTTTACTTCCGATTTCACCTCCCAAAACTAACCCCTTATGTCAAAATTTAACTTTCAAAACTACACGGCTTTGATGAGGCCATCAATTCCTATATTATTACCAAATTTCAACTTTCTATGACAAATAGTTTCGGAGAAAATCGGGTGTGACAGACAGACAGACGGACAGACAGACAGACACCGAAATCATCTTATAAGTGTTCCGTACGGAACACTAAAAACGTTCTTAAGTTTCTATCCTTCTTCCTTCCTTTTCAATGCACATAATAGTTCTGTTATAAATTGCATGACTAACATTCGCATAGAACTCCGGCTTGTTTTCATTTACAGACTGGCAGATAGTTTCTTCTAAGTGTGCGATATTTTCAAAAGGTCTCTGAGCATAAGCTAAATTTTTTAAATACCCCCCCCACACAAAAAAAAGTCACAGGGCATAAGATCGGGTGACCGCGGCGGCCAAGGTACTTCATAGGAAAACCTACCAATCTTCTTTCCAGAAAACTTTTCGTCCAGCCAATTCCTAATTTCCAAGGTGCTGTGACTAGCTGCGCCATCTTGTTGGAGGTACATTTTCATTCTTCCCTCTAAACTAAAACCTTCCAGCTCATTGGAAAGTTCGTTGTTTAGAAACTGTAAGTACCTCGCGGCTGTAACATTTTCTCTAAAAAAAAACGAGCCAATAATTCTGTTATTAAAAATACCGCACCGAACGTTACTTTTAAAGGAATATTGATCTATTGTATCTATTGTAAAATTTGGATTGCTATCGTACCACCATTGACAATTTTGCGACGAGACAACACCATTGGAATTAAAAGTACATTCGTCACTGAACAAAATATACTTTGTGAATGACGGATCTTCTTCAGTTTTACTTTGCAGCCAGAAAGAAAAATAAATGCGCCTATCATATTCTTGTTCTTTGAGAGTGTGGATCTTCTTCAGTTTTACTTTGCAGCCAGAAAGAAAAATAGATGCGCCTATCATATTCTTGTTCTTTGAAAGTGTGGACAAACTTTGGTTTATAAGGTTTAAACCTATTTTTCTAAGCACTCTTTGAGCTGAATTATAAGATAAACCTACATTGTGCGTAATTTTGGAAATTGAAGTTCTAGGCGTTTCAATCACACTCTGGATAACTGCAAACTCAGCATCCTCATTAATAACTCACTGTTCATGTTGACGTTTAAAATTATTCTCTACACATCCAGTATTTTTAAATTCTTCCTACTGTTGTATGTATTATAACTTTTTCCGGATGTCGTTGGTTAAAAATGACTTCTCTTTGAGTTTTGTAGTTATCATCGTCCACGGTCAAAGTTATTTCTATTTTATCTTGCTTAGTCAATTTAATTGGCATTTTTATTAAAGGAGAAAATTTAAAAGACTGCTATTATTGCATTTATAATAGTGAACAAACTAATGTCAGTTTGATGTTTTATGTGACAAAAGAACAAAACACGAAATCCATGGCAACTGCGACAAAGATACGTGAAAGCTGATCATATTATAATTTTGTTTGACTTAAGAGCAAAACATGAATGTATATTATTTCCACCAATATTGCGTTGCAAAACGTTATAATAATTTTTAAAAATCTTGTTTTTGACCTTTTGAAAATATGTTAAAAAACATTTAGAATCAACTATCCCCAAAACCTGTATGTGAAATTAAGAAAGAGCTTCTCGCGAATTTTCGTCATATAATTTATAAAAGAACTATTTTGTGCATTGAAAAAGGAACTAAGAATTTAAAAAAAAAAAACACAAATTTGCTCAAATTTATTACATAACATTATTATTTATTATATTAGCCCTTAGAAGTTGAGCTGTCATAAAAATTATGCAGCTTTGCACTAAGATTACATTGTTAAACTACGACTTTTTGACACAACTCATTTTTAGTGTTCCGTACGGAACACTTATAAGATCACTTCGGGTGTCTGTCTGTCTGTCTGTCTGTCTGTCTGTCTGTCTGTCTGTCTGTCTGTCACACCCGATTTTCTCCGAAACTATTTGACATAGAAAGGTGAAATTTGGTAATAATATAGGAATTGATGGCCTCATCAGAGCCATGTAGTTTTGAGAATTAAATTTTGACTTAAGGGGTTAGTTTTGGGGGGTGAAGTCGGAAGCGAAAAAAACATTTTTTTTACTAGGTCATCGAGTGTGGTGTCAAATGAAAGCTTGTGAAAACACGAGTAAAAAATATATATATAATATTATACTTGCGCGCACTTTTCGTTGTGTTATTTTTTTTTAAAAATTCGCAAAATATCGCTGTCCCGGGCCTTATCTCGAAAAGTACTTATCAAAAAAATTTCGAAAAAAATTCTGGAATATTCTCCACGGGGTGTAGATTGAACGAAAATTATCACGAGTGCATCACCTTTAATAATTTATATGGTATATAAAAAAAACAAAAATTTCAAGGTCATCAGATTTCAGTAAAGATTGGAAACGAACTTTGTTGAAAACTCATTTAGGGTGTGTTTTGTGAAGTCACTGATCATTTTATACCACCGTAACATAAATTTTGACTTTAGGGGTTCGTTTTGAGGGGTGAAATCGGAAGTGAAAAAAATTTTTTTTTACTAGGTCATCGAGTGTGGTGTCAAATGAAAACTTGTGAAAACACGAGTAAAAATATGTATATGTATATATATATATATATATATATATATATATAATATATATATATATATATATACTCGTATATAATGTAATACTTGCGCACACTTTTCTTCGTATTACTTTTAAAAAATCGCTGTCCCCTACCTTATCTCGAAAAGTACTAATCAAAAAATTTTGAAAAAATTCTGGAATATTCTCCACGGGGTATAGATTGAACGAAAATTATCACGAGTGCATTACCTTTAATAATTTATTTGGTATATATAAAAAAAAAAACAGAATTTCAAGGTCACCAATTTTCAGTAAAGATTGGAAACAAACTTTATTGAAAACTCATTTGGGGTGTGTTTTGTGAAGTCACTGATCATTTTATACCACCCTAACAAAAATTTTTATTTTGAAAACAATCAAAGTACGGAACACTAATTGTGCAAGTTCAACTTGCACTTGACCGGTTTTTCAGCTTAATTTTAAGGCTTAAATATTTTTTTTCTTAACATTTAGTGAAATATCAACTAATAAATAAATACATAAGATAATTTGTGTAGAAAAACAGTTAATTGTCATTTTAGGGGAAAACAATTGAAAAACGTAAATTTCATCAAACTTTTCGAACATTAGTACATAAATGTAGAACTGCAATACAATCATTTTTTCTTTATAACTTTTTTTGATATTTTCCATGAAAATACGATTTTTTCACATTTTAAAATTTAAATGTCAAATTTGACTGGCAAAGCATATGACGTCATGACCTAATTTGGGTGTAATCCTAAACAGAAAACAGGTACTAACATATTTCGAAGTTAAATTTTCAAACACTCTTATAATAAAAATTTTTCCCATATGATGCAAACTTTATGAATGGCACTATATCTATAATATATATAAAATGCAACGTCTCTCTGTCTGTCTGTCTGTCTGTCCGTTAGTGCGCTTATCACTGGAGAACCACTTATCCGATTTACGTACTTTTTTTTTTTAAAACATACATATGTTCTCAGGCCAGGTTATAGGCTATATTTTATTACGATAGGTAGCATACGGAATGAGCAGTACGTAAAATAGCGAATGAAGTCGGAAAAAAGTTTGCCGCTAGCGTGTTCCTTTGCAATACACAGCCTAAACCATTAAATATGGAACAATATTATGTAGCAAAGAATATCTATAATCTATAATATATATAAAATGCAATGTCTCTCTGTCTGTCAGTCTGTCCATTAGTGCGTTTATCACGCGAGAACCACTTATCCAATTTACGTGTCTTTTTTTAAATTCATACATATATTCTTTGGCCGGGTTATATAATAATAATAATAATCTATATCTATAATATATATATAAAATGCAACGTCTCTCTATCTCTCTGTCTGTCTGTCCGTCCGTTAGTGCGCTTATCACTGGAGAACCACTTATCCGATTTACGTACTTTTTTTTTAAAACATACATATGTTCCCTGGCCAGGTTACAGGGTATATTTTATTACGATAGGTAGCATAAGGAATGAGTAGTGACGTAAAATAGTGAATGAAGCCGGAAAAAAGTTTACCGCTAGCGCGTTTCCTTGCAATAAACGGCCTAAACCATTAAATATGGAACAATATCATGCAGCAGAGAATATCTATAATGTATAATCTATAATATATATAAAATGCAATGTCTCTCTGTCTGTCTGTCTGTCAATTAGTGCGTTTGTCACGCAAAAACCACTTATCTGATTTATGTGTTTTTTTTTAAAATTCATACATATATTCTTTGGCCAGGTTATATAACAATAATAATGATAATAACCTATATCTATAATATATATATAAGTCTGTCTGTCTGTCCGTTAGTGCGCTTATCCCTCGAGATCTACTTATGCAATTTACGTGATTTTTTAAATTCATACATATGTTCTCTGACCAGGTTATAGATATATATTTTATTACATCTATAATATATATAAAATGCAACGTATTTGTTTGTTCGTTTGTGCGCTTATCACTGGAGAACCACTTATCCGATTTACGTGCTTTTTTTTAAAACATGCTAAACCATTAAATATGGAACAATATCAAGTAGCAAAGAATATCTATGATATATATAAAACGCAACGTCTCTCTATCTGTCTGTCTAGCCGTTAGTGTGCTTATCACTGGAGAACCACTTATCCGATTTACGTTCTTTTTTTGTTAAACATACATATAGGAATAGGAATAAGCAGTGACGATAATAGGGAATCAAGTCGGAGAAAAGTTTGCCGCTAGCGCGTTCTCTTGCAATACACTGTCTAAAGTATTAAATATGGAACAATATCATGTAGCAAAGAATATAATATATGTAAAATGCAACGTCTCTCTGTCTGTGCGTTTGTCCGTTAGTGCGCTTATCACTCGAGAACCCCTTATCCGATTTACGTGTTTTTTTTTAATTCATAAATTTGTTCTCTGGCCAGGTTATCTATAATCTTCTATCTAGAATATATAAAATGCAACGTCTCTCTGTCTGTCTGTCCGTTAGTGCGCTTATCACTTGAGAACCACTGATCCGATTTACGTGTTTTTATAAATTTTTACATATGTTCTATATAATTCGATATAAACCTAGATAATGGGAGATAAGGTGAGATAATGGGAGATAAGGAGAAATAATAGGAGATAAGTCGAGATAAGCCTCGATAATGGGGGATAAGGTGAGATAATGGGAGATAAATATAAATAATAGGAGATAAGGAGAAATAATGGGAGATAAGCAGAGATAAGTCTAGATAATGGGAGTTATGGTGAGATAATGGGAGATAAGGAGAAATAATGGGAGATAAGGAGAAATATTGAGAGATAAGTCGAGATAAGCCTAGATAATGGGAGATAAGGTGTGATAATGGAAGATAAGGAGAAATAATGGGAGATAAGGAGAAATAATGAGAGATGAGCAGAGATAAGCCTAGATAATGGAAATTATGTAGAGATATTGAGAGATAAGGGGAAATAATGGGAGATATTTTTATTACGTTGGGTAACATAGGGAATAAGCAATGACGATAGTGGCGAATCAAGTCCACGCGAGCGGAGCCGCGGGCCCGGCTTATATATATATATATATATATATATATATATATATATATATATATATATATATATATATATATGTATATATATATATATATATATATATATATATATATATATATATATATATATATATATAAATTCTTATTTATTCCATTTTTTTATAATTTTTATTTTTTGATAGTGCGCAGGGTTGTCATTTCTGTAGCTTTCATGAGGGTTTTTGTTTTAGAAGTTTCCGCTCTTGTTTCCGCTGTATACGTTAGTACTGATCTTACCACGGTTTTATATATATACACTTTGCTTTCTGTGGACATGTAAGTATTTTTTCATACTAACTCTCTCAAACAATCAGATATTCTCGATGCCTTATTTGCCTAATTCTATATCTTGATACAGATTTTTTGAGCGCGATAGCTCTACTCCCAAGTATGTGCAGTGCATGTTTTGTGCTATTGTATTGTTATAGACAGCTAATTTACATCTAATAGTTAAGGATAACTATAACCATTGATTCTGTTTTGTCCGCTGATATTCTCATGTTTTAAATTTCAGCTTACCTGCTTAGTTACCTTCATTTTTTGCTGGTAATATTGCATCATCAGCAAATCAAAATATTTTCAGTTTTTCGTTACATTTTGTATCCGCTATTAACCTCGTTGACACTCCATTATTTTGTCCATTATTAAATTAAAAGTGTTAGACTCATGTTATACTAGATGATATTGGTACTTATTCAGTTAGTTCCTGCTGTATTTTCATGCGTATGGTATTATTTTTATTGAGCTGTTCAAACACTTTAATGTAGTTGTTATTGGAGTCATGATTTTGCAAAATTTGTAACACGTCTCTTAATTATACCCTATTCAATGCTTTTTTAGATCAACAGCACAGAAATAGAGATCTATTAAATTCTAATGATTTTTTAGTAATTGGAATTCAATAGATCGGATTGTAACTATAGCATCAATTGTAGATATAACACGTAGGCTGAAAGATTTTGGTGTAAATTTTTAGCACGCACCAACCTTCAAACGACACGTGTCAAAATTTCATGACATTTCAACGATTAGTTTACAAGTTACAGTGGTTTTAGTGACGCTACTTTTAACATTTTTAAAACAATGAAAAAAATCGAATTTCGTATGTTGATTAAACACTGTGACTTGATAAGTGTTACGGGGGCTCTGCTCCTGAAAAATCACTCATCATTTACTGGTATGTTGAATTTAATCGCAGTCGTACAGACACAAATGTTGCGGAACGCTCTGGAGGCCCAAATGAGGTGGTTACACCGTAAAGTGAAATTGCGTGAGATAGCTGACACCCTAAATATATCAAAAGAACGTGTTGGCATGCATGAACATTTGGGCATGAGGAAGGTCTGTTCGAAATAAGTACCACCTTTCCTCAAAGTGGACCAAAAACAATAACGTGTTGATGATTCTGAGCGCTGTTTGGACCTGTTTAAGCGCAATGAAAAGGATTTTTTCATGCAACATGTGACAGTGGATGAAACATGGATCCACCGGAATCAAATCGGTAGTCAGCTGAGTGAACAGCAGCCGGTGAAAACAGCCCAAAGCGACCAAAGACACAATAGTCGGCTGGAAAGGTTTTTGGCCTCTGTATTTTGGAATGGGACCTCAAAAAATTACTCCTAGTAAAGAGATTTGGCTCAAATAAAGAAGTTATCGCTGAAACTGAGGCCATTGTTGAACTAAAAGACAAATCCTCCTACAAGGGAGGTATAGAAATGTTGACAAATAAAGTTGAATTTTGCAAAAAAAAAAATATGTTTTAAGTAACTAGACCAAAAACTTCAAAAAACTTTTCAAACTACATGTTTATATATATATGCTCTAGGTCCTTGTTGTTCGTCGCTTATTTTGTTTTTTTTTGTTATATTTGTAGTCATATTCCTGATTAGTAATTTAGTAGTGTTATTTAGCAGGGTAATGGTTCTATAATTGCTGAGGTTTCCTTTTTTTTAAATATTGAGATTTGTATACTGTTTTTCGGGAATTTTGAATTTATCCAAAGATAATTGTAGTATTCCAGAAGTAAAGTTTTGAAATTATCCGGAAGGTTTTGTATCATTGGAAGAATAATCTCATCAGGGCCAGGTGCAGTATTGTCTGAGTCGTTTGTTGCCTGATTCAATTCATGAATGGTGAATAGCTGATTGTAGTGAAGTGAGTTATCTGATTCAAAATTTATGGAATTTATTTCTTGTTGTGAATAGGAATTATTTGGAGTTTTTTTTGATAATTTTCAGCGATGAGGTTAATTTTCTCCAATGGGTCTGTGATGTACTCTTTGTTGACTGTAAGAGTCGGGATTGTATTAATATCAGCGCCTTTCATTCTTCTGATCTTCCAAATTAATCCTGATAATATGGGGTGATTAAAGGATGTTATCAGATTTCTTCAAAAAGCTCCTTTAGTCTCTTTGAGAACTCTCGTAGATTTTGCTCTCTTTCTTTTAAATTCAATTAAATTTGCTTAAGTAGGATGTCGTTTAAATAAGTTTAAGGCTTTTTTCGATCCTTGATTGAATGTGAGCATTCTTTTGTACACCATTGAAGAGGAATTTTGTCTTTATGGATGTTAGAGATGAATCGACTTGTGTGATGCTTCTATGATGTTGGATGAGAATTCCTGTATGAATTTAGGCATTGGGAAGAATCAAGGATTTTCTGAATTCTCTCCACTTTGCTTTAGTTGTATTCCATTTCAATCTTGACTGAGAAAATCCTTGGATTATATTGGTGAAACGAATGGTTATTGGGTAGTGATCACTACCTCAACTATCGGAAAGTTGTCTGATTTTAGAGCCAAGGCTACAAGACTGTAAAGAGATAAGTCAATATTTGAATGTGAACCAGTCGAAGAGTTGATGTATGTTAGGATTAAAGGATTCAGGATGGAGATGTGTTTTTGGTTGTTAATATTTTCTATCATGATTCCCCTTTGGGAGTTATGCAATGAACCCCAAAGTCTATTATGGGAGTTGAAATACCCCAGAATGATAAACGACGGAGGAAGTTGGGCAATGAGGTCTTCAATATTATTTGAGGAATAGTTTAAGTTAGGGGGAAAGTATAGACAACATATAGTTATTGGAATATGTGCCAATAATCTAATTGCTACAGCTTCCAAAGGAGACTGCAGCCATATCTGTTCATATTCAAACAGTTTATATATGTATATGGCCACTCCTCCGGAGGCTCTGATCTGATCAATTCTGTTTTTGTGAACTACATTATAATTTTTGATTTTTGTAGGATTTTGGTTCATAAAGTTCGTCTCTTGTAAAGTAAGAATTGACGGTTTGTTGTTTTTTATAATGATCTAAAAATCCTCCAGTCTTGGTCAGAATCCATTCAGATTTCATTGTATAATGGAATTGAATTTTAACGAGATTTATTATTTACTTACTTTTGGATGATTTATTATTTCATTTTGGAGGATCATCCATAGCGATGTCGGGTGCAGACAACTCGAGAATAGATTTACTAGATGAATTTGGAGTTGTTCCATTAGAACGAGATATTCTTTTTTACTTGTATCTGTGAGAGAGTATTTGGTCTATTAATGTTAGTCTTTATTGAAAAGTATTTTGCCGTAGTTAGTAGTTTGGTTGTTTGTTTTGTCTGTCTGGTCTGTTTGCGGGTTGTTTCGAGAAAGGGTAGAGTGTGTGGATGGAGATTTGATGGAGGTGTGGGAGGTGGTGAAAGAAATTTTGGGTGACGGTAGTGGAAATTTGGAGGGGGGGGGGAAGGGGGGGGTTTGGGAAGGATCAGCAGGATTTAGAGGAATGGATAGGGAAGGTCCGGATATGTTTTGGGAAGGGTAGAATGTGGTGGGGAGAGTGTAGGATTCTGTATAAGATAGGTCGCACTGGGTAGACACTGTAGTTTGCTTTGGTTTCATACCCTTGGTTAAATGGGAACTCCTCAAATCTAACAAATTATAGACCTATTACCATATTGAGCAGCTTTGTCAAAAACTTCGAGATAGCAGTGTATAATCGCACCTTATATTCATCGCCTTATTTCTACAGATTAACATGGTTTCACTGTTCAATATTTACTGGTTCGAATCCCCAATGTATGAGTGATGTAATTAAAAATATGCGATAGGTGGTTGTAATATTTCGACTTCTCGAAGAGATTTGGTTGTATCGATCACATGGTAATTCTAAAGAAGCTCTGTTCCTCTGGATTTAGCGTCTCATTGATAAAGTTTTTCAAGGGGCGCTATTAGAAGACAACTTTTTGGATATAATGGCTTTAGCTCCAGGAAATACAATATATAGAGTAATATATACAATGGTTTATTGTGTTGAAACTGGTAATCTCCTCAGTCAATTGGAGGTACACCTAGTGCTTATTTTTACTAAAACTGAATATAGTTAAGAATTTATAAAATTACTTAAAAACAATTTAAAAAAGGATTGTTCAACCATTGACATCACCATTGAATATATACGAGTGAGAGAGACAGGGAGTTGTTCAGCCGATTAGATGAGAGATGCCGCGCAATTTTTTATCTGTATCGATGTGTTTATTGTATTTCTTGCTAAAAAAATCTTAATTCCTGAGAAAAACATCTTATTTGTTAGGTATATTTTAAACAGTGACTGATTCTGAATCCAGGGTCAATCAGATAGGGGTGGCGATGATACTGGAAAAGCTTGAGTCTACTTTGAGTTTATTTTAAGTGTTATTATCGAAGGCAGTTATTTTTCAATATTATCCTACAATAGCTTATGCTACAAAGACATACCAGTTCAAATATATTAAGCGATTTTTATAACATCCTGCTGGTAGGCCGTGAAACGGACAAATGAACCTTTTTCTCAAACATCATCAGCGATACTATCGAATAAATCCGGTGAGGCTAATCGTCTACTCTACCCATTACCGACATCCCCTCCCAATACGTTTATGCCTAATATTTCCAACTCAGAAACAATTACTTTTGTATACATATAAATAAAATATATATATATATATATATATATATATATATATATATATATATATATATAAATATATATACTTATATATATATATATATATATATATATATATATATATATATATATATATATATATATATATATATACATATACATACATATATACATATATATATATATATATATATATATATATATATATATATATATATATATATGTTGTGATCAGTATATCAATTTTGAGGGATCTAAACAAATAGCATCAATTTCACATTATAAAACACGCTTAGTCAGACTAGCCTTGAAAATCAAAAAGAATGGACAGGTAAGTAAGCGAGATGATGCGCTGAATATCTCCACTACATAGAAGGGTCTACTAGCTAAACCAAGGAATAACCAAAACATCGAGAAGACAACAGTAAACATAGCGGGGACGAACACTTCCGACCCCCCACCTACAATCTAGACTATCTAGACTAGAACATAGCAGTACAAAAGGTGGGAAATTACCGAAATTGACCTGATTTTTCAGATAAGACCATTTCGGGTCAACGTTCTTACTAGCTAAAAAGTAGAATAATTTCATATATTCACTAGAAAAGCTTGAATAATGTTGACAAATGTCCAAATTTGGACAATTTATTTAGGTCCGACAATTTTGAGTAGGTGATTTTTAAACTCTAAATAATTGTCAAATCTCAGATGTAATGGTCATTCTCATATAATAATATAAACAATCTCGAAAAAGGCAAAATATAGCCAGAATTGGTAAATATTTGGAAATCTTATACATTTAAAAGAAACAGTTACTTTTCTCGTAATCTGCGACCGCAAAAACCTAGTAAAACGTTGAAAAATTTCATGTCCGCGTAAATGTATAGGATCCATAACTATCCAAATATCTATTTTACGAAAAATTTATAATTTTTTCTTAAAAAATTAAGTAAGAAATTAAAAAATTTGCGGGTACATTTCAAAGTACATTCATTACGAGCATTTAAAAAAAATGTTACAAAAAAGGCAGACAGAAGGAATTCAAAAGCACACCTTTTTAGTGTTCCTACGGAACACTTATAAGATGACTTCGGTGTCTGTCTGTCCGTCTGTCTGTCACATCCGATTTTCTCCGAAACTATTTGTCATAGAAAGTTCAAATTTAGTAATAATATAGGAATTGATAGCCTCATCAGAGCCACGTAGTTTTAAAATTTAAGGAGTTAGTTTTGGGGGGTGAAATCGGAAGTGAAAAAAAAAATTGTACTAGGTCATCGAGTGTGGTGTCAAATGAAAGCTTGTGAAAAACACGAGTAATATATATATATATATATATATATATATATATATATATATATATATATATATATATATATATATATATATATATATATATACATATATATATATATATATATATATATATATATATATATATATATATATATATATATATATATATATAGTACTTGCGCACACTTTTCTTTGTATTATTTTTAAAAAATCGTGAAAAATCGCTGCCCCCTTATCTCGAAAAGTACTGATCAAAAAATTTTGAAAAAATTCTGCAATATTCTCCACGGGGTGCAGATTGAACGAAAATGATCACGAGGGCATTACCTTTAATAATTTATTTGGTATATAAAAAAACAAAAATATCAAGGTCATCACTTTTCAGTTTAGATTGGAAACAAACTTTGTTGAAAACTTATTTGGGGTGTGTTTTGAGAAATCACTGATCATTTTATACCCCCGTAACAAAAATTTTTTTATTTTAAAACCAGTGAACGTACGGATCACTAATTGCGCAAGTTCATCTTGCACATGACCGGTTTTTTTATTTATTAGGCTATCCCTCCTTAAAATAAAGCAAATAAAATTTTAGCGGATTATATGTATTAAAATTTTCCCTTATGAAGTATAAAATTGAGGAACCATTTTATTAAATTTGTTTAGGGTAGGTACATTTTTAGTGTTCTGTCCGTCTGTTACACCCGATTTTGCTAGTAATATAGAAATTGATGACCTTATCAGAGCCGTGTAGTTTTTGAAAGTTAAATTTTGATTCGAGGGGTTAGTTTCGGGGGATGAAATCAGAAGTGAAAAAAAATAATTTTACTGTCATCGAGTGGAACGTCAAATGAAAGCTTGTCAAAACAGGAGTTCAAAAATATATATAATGGCTTACATGCGCAAACTTTTCTTTGTATTATTTTGAAAAAATCGCGAAAAATCGTTATCCCCCCTTCTATCTCGAAAAGTAATCCAAAAATTTTGAAAAAATTCTGAAATATTCGCCACGGGGTGTAGATTGAGCGAAAATTATCACGAATGCATTACCTTTAATAATTTATCGGGTATAAAAAAAAATAATAAAAAATTTCAAGGTCATCAGGACATCGGAAACAAACTTTGTTGAAGACTCATTTGGATTTTTGGTGTGTTTTGTGAAGTCACTGATGATTTTATACCCCCGTAATAAAAATTTTCATTTCAGAAGCAATCAGCGTACGGAACACTAATTGCGCAAGTTCAACTTGCACTTGACCGGTTACTTCTTTTATTCTAAAATGAGATATTTTTTATTTAACTTTTTCAAGATTAAAGGTAAAAAACATATTAGTTTTATCTATCTTAAATCGGTACCTTATTGTTGACGTGTTGTATCATTATTCCTATTTTTGTATAATCCATTTAGGTAATTTTATTCAACTTCAACTGTGCTGTGTGCAATGTACATCTATACGAAATAAATCAATAAATAAATGTACCTTAAATGTGCAATCGTCAATCCCCTTATGAAGTATCCTAAGTCAGAGACACAGGTATAACTAAATAACTGTATCGAATGACACAATTTATCACACTTGCTGCTATATTCTACGCTTTCTACAAATTTACACATACGTCTTCAAAAAACTCTGCAATAACATTGATCGTTACCTCGCATTACCCACGACATATTGCAAAATTTGTAAACATTCCGTGATAAGAAAGCAAATAAACTAAACCTGAATTTAAAGTTTCCCTAGAAAGCGACCACTTGCTGCAGAAACTCTTTCATGTCCGCGTGGAATGCGGACAACCGGCAAATCCTTTGTCGGTTTTAGAAGAATAAAATAATAAACATATTTAAATATTTTTTTTATTAAATTTATTTCAGAAAAGCTGACTCAAAACTCAACCTTACTTCTGGCTAACGATTTTTGATATTACCGAATTACAGAGCCAATGGCGGCGTAAAAAATTATTCATGACATCATTTCTTGAGGGTCGATTTTTTCCTTTATTATTGAGATCCGCTATTTAAGGTGAATTTTCTGCAATCGGTCTTGCTACAAGGATCCACCAGTTCCAATATATGTAGTGAATTCCATGACACCCCGTATAATAACCTTCATTCTCAGTCCGAACTTCTAAGCACAATGACACTAAGTCCTTCCACTGAGAAGATCCAACATGTATTTTCACGTTTTTTCTTAATAAATAGTGTATAATAGTTATGACATCTTAACTAACCAACAGCCAATAAATCAATCTAACTAATGTCAAATAGTTTCGGAGAAAATCGGGTGTGACAGACAGGCGGACAGATACCGAAGTGATTCCATAAGTGTTCCATACGGAACACTAAAAAATTAGGTTACTGAAATAATTCTCTCGTAATTTAGAACTTCGGCAAAAATTTGATGTTTTCTTTACCATCATTTGTTTAAAAAACGAGCTTCTGTTATCAACTTTGATGTTATGTGGCTAAAAATAACGACTCAACAAACCACAAGGTTCATTTGGATCCTGTATCGACCACCAAGTGATACCAATTTTCGAACACTTTTCGCTTCTCCCGCGACACCATCGATCATTTACAAATTAACTATCCAAGTGCCGAAATTTCCATCCTGGGCGACTTTAATGTCCACAATATCAACTGGCTTAAATATTCAAATACTACCGACGAACAAGTTCGTGAAGCTGAATCATTCTCAATGAGTTGTGGCTTAACTCAGCTTATTGACGAACCAACACGGACCCCTGATTGAGACTGGGAGTTCGCCAGTCTTCTTGACCTGTTTTTAAATGCCAATCTGGAGATTTACACGGTCACCGTAAATCCACCGTTAGGTTCTTCCGACCATAAACTGCTTTGGACATCGAGCACCCTGCCAATCAGTGACAGAGAGGTGCCTAGGCCGCTCAAGATTTGGCACTACAAATCTGCTAAATGAGAAGATCTCATGGAATATTTTCGAACTTTCCCTTGGATGGACGTTTGTTTTTGATCCGACAATCCATCTGACTGCGCCAGAGAGGTCTCAGATGTTATTTTGGCTGGTATGGAAGCTTATATCCCTTTTTCAAAGAAGTGCCCCTGCAACGGCAAGCCTTGGTTTGACCAAAAATGCAAAGAAGCTGTTGCTTCTAAACATATTGCCTACCGACAATGGCGTGAAAATCCTAACACCATAAATCGTAACACCTTTGTTCGTGCCCGGAACAGATGCAAAGGAATTATCGATGAAACCAAGGAGGAACACAATCAACGAATTAGAAACAAACTTCTCGCTTGTCCCAACAATTCCAGGTCCTTCTGGGCAGTCGCTAAGGCAGTTAGTCAAAATTTCACCAAATCCACCATACCACCACCACTCACACGGCCAGATAATTCCATTGCCACCACACCTGTTGAGAGAGCGAACTTGTTGGCTGAACTCTTTGCTTCACATTCTACTGTCGATTTCCAAGGAAAAACACCACCTACTATTTCCATATTGCAGTCAAAGATGCCCGATGTTGTCTTCAGACAGCGTATCATAAAACGTATTTTAATGAAGCTAGACACCAAAAAAGCTTCTGGCACTGACGGAATACCTGCCATAGTTCTCAAAAACTGTGCGAGGGAATATTTCCTTCCTGCTGGAAATGTGCCACAGTTCAGCCGATATCTAAAAAAGGCAAGAAGACCTTACCAAATAACTACCGACCAATCGCACTGCTTTCAATAATATCAAAAATCACGGAAAAGGTTATCAATTAGCATCTTCTAAAATATCTTGAACGATTCAATTTTATTAGCGATCACCAATATGGCTTTCGTAAACATAGATCAACAGGAGATCTTCTGACTTATGTAACACATGTTTAGAACAACGCAATTGAGCTCTTTACGAGTGGCGGTCGACGGATTTCTTTCTAACACCTTCACTATCAACGCCGGTGTGCCCCAAGGCTCCATACTGTCTCCTACTCTCTTTATCATTTACATTAATGATCTGCTTGAAAAGACCGGGAATCCAATCTACAGCTTTGCAGATGACAGTACGCTTGTCTCTTCATTCACGTTGAACGCTCGGAGATCAGCTGTTCAGGCGAATATCCGCAGACAGCAGGAGGTCGTTCAACTTAACAAAGACCTGGAAGAAATTCTATCTTGGGGTGATAGTAACCAAGTGGAATTTAACGCTACAAAAACCCAGGCGGCAGTTTTTTCTAAAACAGTTAACATTTCTGAACCCGACATAGTTATGTCGCGGCACTCCATTCCCCTAGCATCGTCCCTCAATTTTTTGGGCGTTAGTTTGGCAGCAAATATGTCCTGGCATGTACATGTTGCAGGCATAGCAAGGAGAGCTTCTCAAAAGTTGGGAATATTATTTCGAACCAGAAAGTTTTACACTCCACAACAACTGTTAATTCTTTAGGAAGCTCAAATGCGATCAGCTATGGAATACTGCTCCCATGTTTGGGGCTCCGCTCCCAAGCATACACTGCATTTGTTGGATTCTGTTCAGAGAAGAGCTGTTTGTCTGATTGGAGACCCGGAACTGACCGGCGGCCTTGATTCGCTGGAACATCGAAGAACTGTTGGCGACTTGAGTCTGTTCTACAAGTATTTTCATGGAAAGTGTTCGAAGGATGTAGCCCGCTTAATTCCTCTCAAAGCGGCGCATGTTAGATATATACGTCGCGCTGGTGCTTCACATCCTTATGAGGTTCAGCTTGTTACTCCGCGTACAACGCTTTTCAAGCAGTGTATTTATATGGGGAACATTATTCATAATACTCACAATAATTTACCCAGCGATGTGTTTCCCACCGAGTACAATTTACAGAAATTCAAGAACAACGTGAATAGCTTTTTCCGCACACATGCCGCTCCTGGAGGGCTTTAGGGACTTCCCTGCAGCACGTGTGCTAGACCCATAAAAAAAACTTATTTTCTTATACATTTTTATTTTGTATAAGAGCTTGTTGTCTTTTAATTCTAGAGAATTGTCAAGTATATTTTTGATAGCGTAGTATAATTATCACAAATTACCTTAAATAAATTTATTTCCAAAATGTTGGTACAAATGTTCAAAAAAAATCATCAGCTTAAACCAAAACAACCAAAAAAAGCAAACCCGCGAAAGATAAATTACACAGGTCAACATTTTATCTAGGCTTGTACTCGGTAAACCAACTAGGTATCTTAGGGTTTTTGGGGTCGCTGATCACGATGAAGGGGTCGGTTAACCTTCATCAGGTCAGGTTCAAGGTCATTTGAAGGTCAAATTGAGCCAATGCAGCCAAAAAATCTGAAAAAATTCATACGTATGTTTTTTGGGTCATTGAATCCGAATCCGGTGTTATTTTTTTCATATAAAGTCTCCTGAAGGTCACTAGAGGTTACTTCAAGGACATTCTGAGGTTATTTGGAATAAAACAGTTATGAGCAGGCCAAAAAATCTGAAGAAAATGGTGTATACGTTTTGTAGGTCTCTAGTTCAGAATTAGAGGTCGGTTAACCTCCATCAAATCTGGTTCAAAGTCATTTGAAGGTCAATTTAATTGATAGCGGCTGAAAAATCTAAAAAAAAACGATACCCACCTTTTTTGGGTCACTAATACCTAATCTGTGTTCTTTTCTTCCCTACCATTTCTTCCATAAATCGTTTCAAGCAGGAATACAAGAACATGGGTAGAGGAAAAGGTTATGATCAAGTGCTACTAGTATATTTCAGCATTTTACTTGCTTCGAGGTCGGTTTATTTTATACAGAAAGTTTTTGTCTCAATCCTAAAACTCCACTAACATTTCCATAAAGTTATTTGATATGCATATTTTAATAAATGTGGGCTAATGAACTAATACTTGTAGTTGCACCCAGGGCACCTCCACGCGGTGACGGTGGGCAACGGAGTTGTTCCACTATCCGGCGAAGTCCCTGGGTTATGGCTTCCATGCCGTCATGGCAACTACAAATAAAACGTCTACGAGACAGGGGCTCGGAACCCCAGAATCGGCGGTTGGTCAGGGTGGGAAAGCGGGCCCGCAGCCGTCGTCATCCAGCGACCGTAGCTCTTCAACGATGGGAAACTTGGCTTTTGAAGAGTTTAATGCTACAAGTCAAGGATTTTGTAAGAATAATGTGAACTGTTTTTGTATTATTTGTGGGCTGTATAGTCCCAAAAATAAATTTAAATTTTCTGAGACTTTGAAAACAAAATATAAAAGTTTGTTTAATATCGACACGAGTTCCTTGAACAACTCTTATACTCCGAATGTCACCTGTAGTAAATGCCGCAATATTTTGTTTGGAACAAGGGCACAACTATTTTCTGCACCGATGAAATGGAGAAATCCATCAGACCATACGTCTAATTGTTATTTCTGCTTAACGAATCTCAAAGGATATAATCGTAATAACAAAAACTCTGTAACTTATCCGTGCGTAGAATCTGTAACATTGCCCATATATATAGAAACTGCACCTGATAATGATGACAGCAGGCATAGCAATGCAGAGTATTTTAAAGTTTCTGATGATATGGATATGCATGATAAATCATTAGATACATCGCAAGATGTATCGCAATGTATCTTCAGGCTCAGAAGATGAAGGTATGTCAGAACAAACACATTTTAACCAAGGTGACCTGAGTGATCTCTGTAGAGACTTAGGACTTTCAAAAGAAGGTTCTGAACTTTTAGCATCGAGATTAAAAGGAAAAAAAAATTGTTTAGCACCACGGACAAAAGTAACATATTACCGTTCAAGAGTAAAACCATTCAAAAAGTATTTTACAAAATCTTGTAATTTAATTTATTGCAATGATGTTAGTGGATTAATCAAAGAATATGGTATCGAATATACAGCTAGTCATTGGCGCCTTTTTATCGATTCATCGAAAAGAAGTTTGAAAGCGATCTTGCTCTTCAATGGGAATACGTATGCCCCTTTGCCTCTTGCTTATTCGGTCATTTTAAAAGAAGAATATTTCAATTTAGAACTCGTACTAGAAAAACTGAAATATGATTCTCATAAGTGGGAACTTTGTGGTGATTTAAAAATCATAACGATCATGCTCGGTTTGCAATCAGGGTTTGTATCATATCCATGCTTCCTTTGTGAATGGAACAGTCGTGCTAGAGATAAACATTACGTAGTAAAAGTTTGGCCACCAAGAAAAAATCTAATCCCAGGTGAGAAAAAGGTTTTAGCAGAAAGTTTGGTACCTCCTCATAAAGTTCTATTACCACCATTGCACATAAAGTTAGATCTGGCAAAACAAATTGTTAAAGTAATGAGTAGAAACCAGAGCGATGCTTTCATGCATATCTTTGAAGTATTGCCAAAACTTTCGGAGGCGAAAATAAATCAAGGTGTCTTTACCGGACCTGATATAAGAGAACTTGTGTGTGTGTATTACTGTGTATGTCTGTGTGTTTTATTTCGTGTGTATGAGTGTGTGTGTGTGTATTACTGTGTATGTGTGTGTGTGCGTGCGTGTGCGTGCGTGTGCGTGTGTGTGTGTGCATTTAAACGAATTATAAGTCAGCAAATTCTAAGAATTCTGGGAACACGCTAGGGCTCTTGTAAATTTAATTGGCAACGTTTTTTTTACAATTCTCCATAAACTTCAAACTTGAGATGGAGGATTGGTCAACGGAGCGATCAGAAGGGTGAAGCGAAGAAAGTGTGATATTTTTACCTTTTTTGAAAATAGGGTGACTCTTGGATTTTTAAACAATTCCGTTTCGTTGTTTTTATATATAGTAGATGCTATGCTATAAAGTCACTCCCTCTTCAAGTACAGATGCACATAACGGGAAATGTGGAGGACCTTACTGGCACAAATCAAAATGAGAATATTGTCAGAACGTTCCGATGAAGTTCCAGAATCTTACAAAGTATTAAAGTAGACATAACTTCCGGTGTATTCTTGGAGACACGAGTGAGAAGAAGACAAACATTCCGAAACACGTTACGGTTTATTTTGGCGGCTATCCAATGATTTGACTTCCAAATGACCTTAATACCGACCTGATGAAGGGTAAGCGACCTCTAATTCTGAACCAGAGACCTAAAAAAACGTATACACCATTTTTTTTCAGATTTTTTGGCCTGCTCATAACTGTTTTATTCCAAATAACCTCAGAATGACCTTGAAGTAACCTCTAGTGACCTTCAGGAGACCTTATATGAAAAAAAATAACACCGGATTCGGATTCAGTGACCCAAAAAACATACGTATGAATTTTTTCAGATTTTTTGGCTGCATTGGCTCAATTTGACCTTCAAATGACCTTGAACCTGACCTGACGAAGGTTAACCGACCCCTTCATCGTGATCAGCAACCCCAGAAATCCTAAGATACCTAGCTGGTTTTACCGAGTACAAGCCTAGATAAAATGTTGACCTGTGTTATTAATCATTTAGTACTTACACAATCAAAACCACCACAAGAACGCGAGAGATAAATTACTAATCATTTAAACACCTTTCCTTGTCAAAATGAGAAAAAATTTAATTTCAGTACTTACAGAACAAACATCTTTTCCTTTTGATCCTGCGCAAATCATCTTGGAAGTAACTATTGCGCTGCTATAATATTGTTGACAGGTTTCGGTAGTTATCAATGGAACGTTTATTACCTAAAAATTTTATAATTCTTTAATTAAATATCTACTTGATAGAACAACTTTGACTTGTAAAAACCTAAAATTTAAAAGCATATCTACTCATCGTCGGGGACTGTTAAAGGCCACAAACCAGCAGAGGAATAGCTACTAACACTTACCGCTTGGCTGCTCCATTGTTAGGGTTCTAACCCAGTAATAAAAATTAATATGGTGAAAGAACAAAGTTCATATTTCAGCAGTGTCGCGGCTCATCAACCGAGCTACGATCGAGAACCGAGAGAACAAAAAAATTCTTATTACAGTACTGACGAAGTATCGCAGTAAGATATAACAATTTAAATCTCTGGCTTGTGAAAGACTGAAATTTCAACAGTTAAAAAATTGAAAAAACATATTATGCCAAAAAAGAGAAATTATTTTTTCATAATCTAGTGATCCTGGGAGGTAAAGAAACCTGGGAAGGTGATTTTGTTTTTACCAAGAAACGTAAAGATATTCAAAATTCCCCAGTTCCAGACTGATACTGGATTTCTAATCCAAATTAACGAACAAGTTACCTAAAACTTACTTGCAGTAGAGTTGGTATACTGCCCTCAGGGCTAAGCATACCCCATCCAGTAGCTACTGAGTCTTGATCATCAACAAAAACTGTAGTGTTAGTAGGAAGCTCAATGGGCTGGACACCGATTCCGTATGTCTGAAAAGTTAAAAAAAAAAACTAATTTGGAGATATGTTTCAAGATGTTGTCACATACTAAATCCCTGCTTTTTTATAGAAAGTAATATTATAGATGAAGAAGTCCCATAAAGTTCCGAATCTTGAAGAGATACAATTATTTGAAGCTAATGATCTAGAGGAGAGGAATCTCCCTGTCGCTATAATCTTATAATGGGAGACTTCAGTGCCAAGACTGGTCCACCACAACACGACTCGGAAACATCACTAGGAAAATTTGGACTTGATGGAAGAAATGAACGGAGTCAACAACTGCTGAATTTTCTTCAACAAAACCACTTATATCTTATGAATAGTTTTTTTTTCAAGAAAAAGCCACACAGACGATGAAGTTGGGTGAGCCCGAGCGGCAGCACAAGAAATGAGATCGATTTTATTATTACCGATAAACGACAAATCGTAAGCGATGTCATTGTGCTGAATTCCTTCTCTATTGGGAGCGACCACAGACTCGTCAGAGCTAATCTCAAGAACATTCTGAAAAAAGAAAGAATGCAACTAATCAACAAAACCAAACCAACTAAATGGTACACTCGCTAAAGCTTACGAAAATACTGTCCGGGCGGCTCTGGAGAGATCTAGTGCAGATGAACCAGATATCGATACCCTTAATATAAACATAACCTAAACAATTAAAGAAGCAGAAAAAATTCACTGAACAAAACCATTCAATAAAAAATAGCTTAAAACAAATGAAAAATACTAAATCAGCTGGCGGAGATGGAGTTGTAATAGAAGCCGTAAAAATAGTAGGAGAAAAAGTGTTAGAAACATTAATACTATTATTCAACTTAACGTAACCACTCCTCAAGTTTAGAACAACTCCATCATGATTCTTTTACACAAAAAATGTGACATCACTGATATTTCAAATTACACACACATACACACACACACACACATATATATATACATATATATATATATATATATATATATATATATATATATATATATATATATATATGTATATATATATATATATATATATATATATATATATATATATATATATATATATATATATATATATATATATATATATTAATACCGAAGTAAAACGATAGATGTTTTTAAAATTCCACTATATTTATAAACCGTAACAATTGTTTCGACATACAATGTCTTCATCAGACGGATGATAACTTTAAACTAATTTTAAATTAGAACATATTAGCCCATATATACCTTTAGGAGTAGTAAATTACAAGATTAAATTATAAAAATAATAAACACTTAATATTATTGTACAAAAGAAGTGGGTAATACCTGTCATTTGTGGGTTTTCACACAATTAAAATAAAGATAACAATAAATAAGTTGTGCCATACTTAAATGATGGATTAATAATGGGTTATTCCGGATAAAGGTTTAATAATGGGGAATTGTTTGTTTCTATTTGTTGATTTAAGAGGAGATTTGAATTTTCGTATTTGTTTATTTCTAAGCTTTCTAAGTAATTTAAATTTCTTGGATTTTTTGTCATAATGAAGTATTTTGAAATTATCGTCAAAGACGTGATTTGTTGAAATTAAATGTTCTGCATAATGGGATATGATATTTTGTTTGGTATAGCTTCTTTTGTGTTCGTTGATTCTTTTTTGAAAAGATCTGCCTGTTTGGCCTATGTAAAATTTTGGACAAGAACCACAATTGAGTTTATAAATTCCCGATTTTGCTTTTTTGTTACTTTTATTTTTATTATTTTTTATTATGTTAGAGAGTTTATTATTAGTTCTGAAAGCAATATTTAGACCTATTTTAGTTAATTCTTTAGAAATAAACTGTGTAATTTGTCCTGTGTAAGTGATAGTTTTATAACTTTCTTTATTCTTTTTTGGTTTAGGATATAACTTGTTGATTGCTAGTTGATATGTTTTTTTATTAATCATTCTGTCTAAGATATCTGGTTGGTATCCATTGTTAACCGCTATTTGTTTTATTATATTCATTTCTATAGCATAATTCTCTTCTGACATAGGTACATGTAAAAGTCGATGGATGAATGAATTAAAAGCTGCCATTTTGTGTGAATATGGATGATTTGAGTTATTATGTATTACTGTATCTGTATGTGATGGTTTATGGTAAATTGAAAAATTGTGTTTATTATTAATATTTTTAATTGTTAAATCTAAGAAGTTAATTTTTTTTCTTGTTCAATTTCTATGGTAAATTTAATATTGGAATGGATAGTATTAATATAGTTAAGAAATTGTTGTAGTTGTCTATCTGTTCCAGAAAAACAAACTAATATATCGTCTACATACCTATGCCAGTATAGAAAATATTTACTAATTGGGTGTTTGAGAATTATGGATTCTAAATTATCCATGAAAATTTCGGCTAACAATGGACTTAACGGATTCCCCATTATTAAACCTTCCTTAGCCATATAAAATATGTCATTAAATTCAAAGTAATTTTGATCTAAACAAACTAATAGACAATCTAGGATTTCTTGTTTGATTATTATATTAATTCTATTTTTAGTCAGTAAACCTTCTACTAAACTTATTACTTCATTAGGTGGTATACTCGGAAATAAATTTTGGACGTCAAAAGATATAAGTTTAGCGTTTTTTGGAATCTGTAAGTGTTGAATTTTATTGATAAGTTCGTAAGAATTAAGAATACTGTGTTGTGCTTGAAAGTTGCAATATTTTTGTATGATGTCTATTAGTTTGTTTGATAATTTAAATTATCAAACAAACTAATAGACATCATACAAAAATATTGCAACTTTCAAGCACAACACAGTATTCTTAATTCTTACGAACTTATCAATAAAATTCAACACTTACAGATTCCAAAAAAACGCTAAACTTATATCTTTTGACGTCCAAAATTTATTTCCGAGTATACCACCTAATGAAGTAATAAGTTTAGTAGAAGGTCTACTCACTAAAAATAGAATTAATATAATAATCAAACAAGAAATCCTAGATTGTCTATTA
>CM032452.1:19931007-19941007 GCA_019049505.1 Pachyrhynchus sulphureomaculatus | reverse complement strand
ACTAATACACAGAAAACTGAGGAAATTCATAACCACCTGGGAACCGATTAGTGAAAGAATCATAAAGATGAATCTCAAAATATTAGGTAATAACACAACCTTACTGGGGGTATACGCTGTCAACGACGACGATCTGGCTAATAACAAGGATTCATTTTTTGAACAACTAAATGAGGAAATATGCAAAATTGGAACATCAAGAGAGATATTACTTTTGGGTGATCTAAATGGAAGAATAGGAAGGAAAGAACACGATAAAGTGGTAGGAAAATATGGCGAAGAAGTTACTAACGACAAAAGAAGAAGAATTATAGAGATATGTGAGCAAAACAACCTTACAAAATTAAACGGACACTACCAGCATAGGGATATTCATAAATATACGTGGAGACAAACAACAAGAGATTTAAAAAGTATTATCGACTATATGATAATACGACAGAGATTTAGATTAAACTTCCTAGATGTAAGAGTCCAAAGAGGGGCTTCATGTGGCAGCGACCACTACCTTGTGAAAGGAAAGATAACCTCACGAACAACACGGGAAAGCAGACTGGAAGATACAAGTACACAGCACACAACAAGTGAAACAACAATAAGATATAATACAGACAGCTTACAAAATGAAAGTATCAGAAATCTATACAAGTAGTAGTCCAGTAGACTGGACCAAAAGATACAACGGACGGGATTTGTTAATATAAAAGAAGAATATAAGTATATAAAGGAATGCCTACACGCAGCCGCACTGGAAGCATTAGGGTACCAAGAGAAAAGGGGAAAACAGCAAAAACCATATTGGTGGGATAAAGAAATTAAATACGAAATTGAAGAAAAACGGAAAAGCTATCACAAATAGTTAAGTTCAAAGAATACAAACGACAAAGTAAAATACAAAGAATCCCAAGCTAGAGTACGCAAAATGATTAGTGACAAAAAGAACAACCAATGGGAAAAGACATGCTCAAGACTCAACACTTACATAGGAGGAAGAAAAAGTACAGAAAGCTGGAGACTTCTTAAAAATATGAGAACAGAACGGAAAAGAAAAAACTTCTCACCAATAACACCAGAAAAATGGAACCAATATTTTACAAATATGCTAACAGAAGATCGACCAGAGTTCAAAAATACCCAACATGGAAACCCAAATATAGTTATACGAGGATCCCCAATAAGGATAACAACATCAGAAGTTAAAGAACTATGTAAAACGCTAAAAAATGGTAGAGCTCCAGGACCAGGAAACATCCCAGGAGAGATAGTAAAATACGGAACTGAAAAGCTATTTAGCGCTTTGAGGAACTTATTCCAAAGATGCATTAACACATCAGAAGTACTGGAAAGGAGGGAATGGAAAATATCATACATATCAACAATTCATAAGAAAGGAGACAAAAATAATTGCGATAACTATAGGGGAATAACGGTTACAGGATCTATTAGCAGAAATATACGGAAAAATACTTAAAAATAGAATAGAAACGGAATACGCGGACGTAGAAGCTGAAGAACAGGCAGGCTTTAGAGCAGTAAGATCCACAATAGACCATCTCTTCTCACTGATACAAAATCCACAATAGACCATCTCTTCTCACTGATATCCTAGAAAAGAAAACCGCATTTGATCAGGAAGTCCATGTCTTGTTTGTTGATTTAAAAAAGGCCTACGACAGCGTGCCCCTAATGAGATTGTGGAAAACACTACAACAGAGTAATATAAGCACCGAAATAATTAAAGCCGTAAAATCCTTATACCAAGACGCAAGAAGTAGTGTGAAAACCAAATATGGTATAACAACAGGGTTTCAGGTCACAAAGGGTCTCAAACAGGGCTGCTGTATATCCCCAACGCTATTTAAAATCTATGTGAAGAGTGCACTGAAGAACTGGAAAAGGAAATGCAGCAGTATGGGATTACCACTGGATGACGATACTACATTGTACACGCTGTCATTCGCAGACGACCAGGTAGTAGTCGCTCAGGACATCGATGATATGGAATACATGACACGAAAACTTATGGAGGAATATGAAAAATGGGGCCTAGAAGTCAATATTAAAAAGACCGAGTACATGTGCGTCGGAGGACAACAGCAGGACTTGAAACTGGCCACAGAACACACCATCAAACACTGTGCCAGTTATAAGTATTTGGAAACGAGACTATCCAGGGACGGAACACTGGAAGAAGCAATATTCGAGAGGAATATCCAAGGAAGAAAAGCGATTGCAATGCTTAATAGTATACTATGGGACAAAAACATAACCATTGAAAATAGGAAGAGAATTTACAACTCAATAGTGAAAAGTATAATAACTTACAGCTCCCAGGTGTGGCCATTGAAGGAAAGAACAGAAAAAATACTAAAAGCTACAGAAATGGATTTCTGGAGACGAGCAGCCGAAAAATCCAGAAAAGACCGCATACCAAATGACACGATAAGACGAGCTTTAGAAAGCACGATATAGTGGACGAAATCAGAACCCAACAGTTGGTATGGTACGGACATGTACAGAGAATGTCACAAGACCGACTACCTAAAAAGATTTTAAATTGGAACCCTCATGGAAAAAGAAAGCGAGGAAGACCACGCCAGAGCTGGAAAGCAGGAATCAACAAGGAAGTACTAGAGAGAGATCTGGAGGAGGAGGGATGGAGAAACCGGGAGGAGTGGAAATTAGGCATCGGAAGACGGAAGACGTTATAAAACCGATTGATATATATATATATATATATATATATATATATATATATATATATATATATATATATATATATATATAGTATATATGTATATATATATATATATATATATATATATATATATATATATATATATATATATATATATATGTATGTATATGTAAATATATATATATATATATATATATATATATATATATATATATATATATATATATATACATATACATATATATATATATATATATATATATATATATATATATATAAATAAATAAATATATATGTTAACTGTCAGCATTCTCTGTATGGAAAAACCCCTGTTCCAAGCCTGGTTGCAAAAAATTAGGATAGGCCGAACGATGCAATATGAGAAGGAGAATATTAATTATTTATAATTGTTTTCAGGCAGACTGGCTTGTTTACATTACGTAGATTTAATTATACTTAAGTTACTGTTATTGATTTGCCCCAATACCATTAATTTTAGTTATTACGACAGATATGACCATAGTTTATAAAAGTGTTTATATAACCCTAATGAGATTTGGGTAACAGGGTACGCACTATGAATTATAGTTTTTATTAGATGTCTGAATGCAATTGTTAATAAAAGTTATTGTTGTCGAAATTGCCCAAAAGTGTTTAAATTATTATTTTTTTTAAATAAAAGCTAACATCAGAAGTGGAATTTGAGCTTCGTGCGTAATGTATTAGAAGGGTCGCAAAATTGTGCAATAAACCTAAAAAAAAAAAACAAATATGGTCGAAGACGGTGAAATCGTTAGTGAGAACAAAGACTTTGATAATCTAGTGTGTGAAGTAGAAGGATTCCCAAAAATCAGCATCAGGACGTGAGTTATTACTTTTACTTAACGAATGTGATGTCCGTCGCATGTAAAGAAAAATAACGAATTGGAATTATACTATCAACCATGTAACATGTCAAAAGTACTTGTATGATATATTGTACATTTCACAGTGTATAGCAGTGCAAGCGACTGCTTTAAAGAAAAACTTACACCCTAGTATCGCGCGCTGGTGGATTAAATTACAAGATTGTGACTTTTCTATTGAATACCGCCCTGATAATAAAATGTCACATGTAAACTATTTAAGCTGGAATCCCGTCAATGAAATGATTGATTTATAAGTGTACTTTAAAGACGATAAACATAAACAAAATTCTTGCAATATAATGACGTGTTTTTTCGTGAAGTAATAATTACGAGTAATATGAACAATATGATTGTAATGAAAACAAAAAAATGTTTTGTGCCCGCATTTTTTTACGGTCAAATTGTATTATAACGAATCCTCACATATAAGATGTGACAAATACAAAAAAAAAATTCATGAAGACTTATTTTGGTCGAAAATGGGTAGACGTCTTTAAAAAAATACATCAAGAATTGTAGAGCGTGCATCTTAGGAAAATCGCATCGGAGGGAAAGTGGAGTCAAAATGCAAAGAACCTTATACTGTCCAGGAGATCCTGCCAAGCGAGAGTCTGACTACATGAGACAGGACAGCGAATCGTAGTAGCTGCACACTATCAGATGTGGTCATGGTCTTCAAAATAATTAGACAAAGGGGTGAGTTAGAGTGGCGAGTCCACTACTTTTACCTTATATAAAAATTTTCTGCATATTTGTCTGACTTAGGGTGTCAGTATCATTAATTTAAAAGAGGATTGGTGACGTTCTCACCAATGCCTATCGAGATAGTGGCAACTCCACTATACCTGCTAGTCATAACAAAGATACTGTTCTTGAATTTCTATTAGGTGAAAATTCAAACGAGGAGATGAGTGGTGACGCTCTCACCAATGCCGATTGAAATAGTGGCAATCCCACTATAAGGTTAAGAGAGGATTAGTGACGATCTCACTAATGCCTACTGAGATAGTGGCGATCCCACTATAGAGTTGTGAGGGGATTGTTGACGCTCTCGCCAAAGCTTGTTGAGATAGTGGCATTCCCACTATAAGTTTAAAAATACTAATAGCCTTCCCATTAGGATAGTGGTAATCCCATTATAAAGGTAAAAAAAAAAAACTGATTGAAATCCTATTAGATCTGCGAAAGATTGTCTACGATGTTAAAAGAGGATTAGTGACGATCTCATTAATGCCTATTGAAATAATGGCAATCCCACTATACAGTTGAGAGAGGATTGGTGACAATCTCACCAATGCCTATTGAGATAGTGGCGATCCCACTATAAGGATAAAAATACTAATAGTTTTTCCATCAGGATAGTGGCTATCCCACTATAAGATTAAAATACATCCCACTATAAGAAAAATAATTTTAAAAAAATACTAATGGCAATCCTATTAGGTCTGAAAAAGATAAAAGCATTTCCACTATGAGGTTAAAAATACTAATGGCAATCCCATTAGAACTAAAAAAAATATTAGTGGCAATCCCACTAAGTATAGCAAAAATACTGTTCGTTAATTTCTTTTGGGTGAAAATAAAATGAAAACGTCGCGAGGGCGCTTCTTCCACAGGACGGCCATGTTAGCTGTCAGCATTTTCTGTATGGATAAACCTCCGTTCCAGGCCTGGTTGAAAAAAATTAGGATAGGCCGAACGATGCAATATGAGAAGGAGAATATTAATTATTTATAATTGTTTTTGGTCAGACTGGCTTATTTACATTACGTGGATTTAACTATACTTACCCAAAACCATTAATTTTAGTTATTACGACAGATATGACCATAGCTTATAAAAGTGTTTATGTAACCCTAATGAGATTTAGGTAACAGGAATATTTTGGTACGCACTATGAATTATAGTTTTTAGAGAGAGCCGTAGTAGTCGACCAACTTTGTTAGATGTCTGAATGCAATTGTTAATAAATGCTATTGCCCAAAAGTGTTTAAATTAATATTTTTTTAAATAAAAGTTTATATATATATATATATATATATATATATATATATATATATATATATATATATATATCCTTCCTGAAGTATCATCTCCGATACGCTCATAGGCGACCCTCTCATCTTTGCTTGTAGCTGGTGCCTTTTTAAGTATTCCATAGCCCATATGCCCGTCCCACCCTTTTGAATGAAGAAAATAGTGCCTTCCTCTTTTTTATAAAAACTCGCGACCCACCGGTCCTTAATTTTGTAATTGGATTTAAGTTATGATAGTTCCACTGTAGGAAAGGTTTTTTGTAAAAATCTCGCCCGTCTCCCTCCCCTACTATCAATTTTTAAATCGGATGTAAGCTATAAAAGTTCCACTATTAGAAAAGGCAAAAGGTTTTTTTCTCCAAGAGCTCCACCCGAGTTGTCGCGTTCATTGGGGGCTACTCGTTTCACTATACACAGCTTCTGTGGTTTTCGCTTTTTTTCCTTAATTAAACACTCCTCGTATTCGTATATCCCCCGCACTTGTAACTTATCCACTAAACTTGTCAGAAAATATTATTGCCAACACCAGTTGAGAAACCAAACTCTTTGCTTCACACTATACTCTTACTTTCCGGTAAAAAACACCACCTACTATTTTCACTATGAAGTAAGTAAACACCAGTTTCTTGTAGACTTTTCAACTTATTCCACAAAAAAGAAATATTTTCTTTAGGCAGGAAATGCGCTAGAAGTCAATCCACGCCCAAAAAATGCAAAAGATCTTGCTACTACTTCACCTATTTGACTTTTGAACTTTATCGATACTTCATCTGAATAGAAATTAATAAACCAATCAGAATTCTAAGAAGCAATGGCTATTAGTGACGATCTCAGACGTTCTTTTAACTCAACTATCAAACAGAATTTTAGAAAAGAGTCACCGGTAGATTGTATAATTTTTACCCTACATACACTAAGCTACATGATGGCCAAATTACTTCAAATGCTCAACATTTGTTATTAACCAAAAGTTATCTTACATATTTTGAAGATAACAAGAAAGGGATTAGTTAAAGAATCTAGCCGGATAAGGTACTAAAATCCACCCTTAAAACAAATGCAATGTAAGTATATGCATCTTGTAGATATTCTTGAGAAAAGCCTATCCTGAAATTTTCAGACCCCCAACTCACTCCTGTCAGCCATAACCTCAAAATTAGTATTTTCTTTTATTTGTCTCGTATTCCTACACCCTTTGGCCGTTTGACTCGAAATTTGAGGGGATAGTAAGTAATAGTTAGTACTCTAACTTGATTTTTTTTGCGCGAAAGTTAAAAAAAAAAACTAAAAATTTTGGTAGAAAAATCTATATATGTGTATAAAGACAAACATGCCTGTTAAATTTCATAACGATCGAAGTACGAGCCGCAAAGTTATGCCCAAAATACCAACGAACCAACTTAAAAACCCTCATTTTTCGGGTGCCTAAGTACAATTTTTTCTATCAAGTTTATCATTTTCTCAGCTTCAGTTGATAAGAAAACTGAAATTTGAAAACTTTTTACGGTAACAAATACATAAAATCAACATTTCCCCCATACATACTAAATATAAAATACATTTTTTCCATTTTTTAAGCATATATTTATGCGGTACTTTACTCCGAAAACTGGACTATATTCTAGCAATCAAATCTAATTTTAATAATAAAATTTGAATGGCATGAAGAATTATCATCTCTGAAACTGTTATGAAAGGTCATGTGTACAGTAGAGTACAAACGAATTGTATATTAATCTGTTATTAAAAAAAAATGATCTTGATAAACATTATAAGCAGGATAAGGAATCAATATTAAGAAAATATTGGAAAGGACACAACGTTAGGATGAAGAGTTTAACTTTTTATAGGTTGTAAATTGTATGTAAACTAATATAACTCAATACTAATGAGGATATGCATAAGAACTTACAATTGATGTTTTTAATATAAACTTGCTTTTCTGCTCAGTGGAATGGAAAGTTACTATAATCTGACCCTGAATACTATTAAATAATTATTATAAATTTAATATACTATGTTGAGAATGTAGAATCTTTGGCAAAATAATACTACTCAGTATATATCACTAATATATCAAACACTTTATTTTTGCACTCGACGCACGTTTCGCAAACATGTTAGCTTCATCATCGCTTCTGATGAAGCTCACATGGTGTACGAAATGCGCGTCGAGTGCAAAAATAAAGTGTTTGTTTTAGTGGTGATATATACTGAGTAGTATTATAAATATAAATTAACTCAATTCTGTAACTATATAAGTATGTTTATTCCTTTTTATCTTATACACATGCTGCTTGCTGTTACTATGGATCATAATAATATAAACTATGTATTAAAACCCAAAACTATAGAAGCATACGTAGAGTAGATATACTGCAAGTAAAAAAAAACGTAGCAGCAATATATATATATATATATATATATATATATATATATATATATATATATATATATATATATATATATATATATATATATATATACATATATATATATATATATATATATATATATATATATATATATATATATATATATATACATATATATATATATATATATATATATATATATATATATATATATATATATATATATATATATATTATAACGTGGTGCTCTTTCTTTTATATTTTAAATAAAATACTTTATTTATTAAATAAGAACCACGTTTTGCCCCTTGAGTCTCTTCTTACTTTTGTGAATATATTGAGTGGATAGCAGCAACAGACACCTCAGCTAGCTCGTTTTTTTTTTGGAGACAGGAAGGTAAGAGAAAATTTTTGGATGTCTCTACAGTTGTTTAAAGCCTAGTTGTACTGTTTTTGGGTATCATTCGTTTTGTAATATAGAAAATCTAAATTCAGCTGAAAAAATAAAAAATACTGAAGAGTTATTCAGTTGTTGGTATATAAGTGAATAAAGTACAACCTTTACGTCCTGTAAGATAGAACGGAAGTTCAGTGAAACAGTACGCTAACGCTAACTAAAGTATATTAACAAATTAAAAAACATTCTTACATTTATTACACCCTTGGAATTAAATAGACTAGATTAATAATCCTTTGTGATATGAGAGTGCATATGTTAACAGATAGTCTTTAACTTAGAATTGTGAAGGTAGTATAGTTTTTCGCATCACTTATTATTGACAAAGAAAACAAAATAGTTTTAAGAAGGCACGATATAGAAAGATGGTTCCAGGTTCACTTCCAGTGAAACCGACTCCGGGATCACACGTGTTACGTAGTTATCAGGAACACACGTTGTGGAAACGAACTGAGATATTTAATTGGTATAGTTATCGACTTACAGCTTGGCTTCTCCTCGTGGGCTTTCTATCAGCTGCTTGGCCTCTCCTGGTAAGTTTCCCATCAAAATATTACCTCACACATTACCTCCTCATTTTCATTTGGGTAACTGATCAACACTTGACCCTAAATGTTTTAGGATTGGTAGGATATTTCTGGAAAGGCTCGATGATAAAAAAAAAAAACACTATATAATGGATGGCAAAAGGAAGCCCCTATTAGATGAAGGACAGAAAAAGCCGTCACTCCATGACGGACAGAAAAAGCCACTCTTACACGCTGGACCAGAAAAAGCCCTTAAAAATTGCAAATAGCTACTTATATACCGTTGCACCTTGTTATTCTCCTTCCTTCGAAGTGAAGTCTTCAAGATGAAGTAGTTCAGTTTAGAAATTCAAAATGAGACGGAAGTGTTAGACTCGCGACTTGATAGACAAGGGCCGATGATTCTCGTCCTAATCATAATCAAGACACATTCAATGCAAATGAAATAAGTTAAATCCATCACATGCGCCTAGTACAGGTTGAGTTACATTGCTTCACCAAATATAAAAAAACTGTAATAAGGTATAAATTCACTGCTCAACTTAAATTAACAATTATTGCATGAATTAAAGAAAAAAAAACGGTTTTGTAACATGATTTTAAAATCTAGGAAAAAATGAATGTTTTAATATATATATATATATATATATATATATATATATATATATATATATATATATATATATATATATATATATATATATGTATATATATATATATATATATATATATATATATATATATATATATATATATATATGTATATATATATATATATATATATATATATATATATATATATATATATATATATGTATATATATATATATATACAATATATATATATATATATATATATATATATATATATATATAGGGTGCTCCATGTGTATGGAATAATAATTCCACAGTATTTATTAATCAGCGTATCAAAAAAAATGTTTAAATAAATGTTATAGGTCACATGCTAACATTAACAATAAAATCTTAAACTGTCAG
>CM032452.1:19799066-19928407 GCA_019049505.1 Pachyrhynchus sulphureomaculatus | reverse complement strand
ATAAGTAGCTTTTAAGAAAAAAGTAGGGAATCTCTTATCTTAGAGTCGATTAACAAAATTCAAATATCTATACTACCATCAGATAAATTGAAGTAAATAATTCTTTACAAATTTCCTGCTTTTGTCTTACTGCTATAGTGTTTAGTTTCGTTTAATAAATATTATGAAATAAAAAATATCTGAAAAAAGTTAGAGCTTTTTTACTTTGTTCGAAAGCTAGTACACTGAACCCTTTTTTATAAAAAATATAAATTCCAAAAAGCCCCGCGTTGACAGCGCTATTTTGTATTCATGCTAAACTGTCCTCAGTTTGAGGCATCTTTTTTTTTTCTGTACCCTGTGAGAAGTTGTTTGTCCCACGCTTGAGCGCAATTTTGTACCGTTTGAATATTGGATGCCCCAAGCTTGAGCGCAATTTTCTTGCAGCCCCGCTTTAATTTCTGATAATGAATCGAGTGAATCCTGATTTAAAAGAACTAAAGAAATTAAACACACACTAGCTCAGTTTTCTTTTGGTAGAGAGATATATGGTTAAGAGATAATTTTTGTACGTCTTTTTGGAATTATTTTCTATTTTTAAAGAAACTCAGCTGTACGACTTTTTAGGCACCATTCATTTTAAAATAGAAAGGATCTAACTCTTCAGCTAAAAAAAAATGAAAAATACTGAAGGGTGTACTGTTGGTAATAAAAAAATCAGTTTGGTACCGCGTTCTTATCCTGAAAGTAAGATAGGTATTCAGTGAGACACTAGCTTTAATCAACAAAAGAAAATTTATTCATGTTTTTTAAAAATAAAAAGTTCTAACCTTTGCAGTTTTACAGGATTACAAAAAATTTTAGCCTAACAGGTAGTTATGACATTTAATTCTAAAACTCTGACTACTCCCGAAGACGAAAAATAGTGCTTTTCACTTCACTTTTTAGTCAGTTCAAATTGCTGTTAAGCACACTACTCAGGGATAAGTCTATGGAAGGATGTTTTGGTAACTTACTGTTTTTATTTCGGCTTCGATGGAACACGACCGATTTTCACACTTTTCTAGTAAACACTTAGAGAGCCCACTACGGCTTTTCGTTAAAAAAAAACTTGTGCTTTATTTAGCTCTCATGATTGTTGTTATGAGCCTTTACTGCAGCTCTGTCGAAGGAAGCCTACTTGGCGGCTCCGATGAAAATTAGTCTGGCTGCGGCTTGATGGTACTCAGCCTCGATCCCTGTCCTACCGGACCTTAAATAAGCCGTGGGCCTTCTCCGGTAATATCGCGACGCCGGAACCAAAAAATCCGGATACACATTTTCAACCAATCCCGGCGTGCGATAGATTCGGTCAGAAACCCGCACAGCACACTAATATACCGAACGGCTTGGAATCTCTTGTTAATATACCGTTCGATACAAATAATGAAAAATAAGTACAATTTGAAGTGAAAAATCAGTAACATTACATGGTCTTAAAATCTAGGAAAAAATGAATGTTACAATATATATATAAAATATATATATATATATATATATATATATATATATATATATATATATATATATCTATATATACTATATATATATATATATATATATATATATATATAGATATATATTAATAAATATATTTATATTTATGTACGTTGCAAACCTATATCTCTGTTTACAGACACACAGACTTACTTCGTAAAGCAATGAGCGGCCGATAACATGAATTTATCATTCAGAATAGATCCTCCACAGGTATGGTCATTATTATAAATAATTTCTATTTGATATGGATAATCAGTTATGTTGGCATCATGACCGCCAACAATGCCAATAAAACTTTCACCTCTAAATAATGGGTTACCTAAAAGGGGAGTTAATATTTAATTAGTAGATTACTGCTGGTTACTTACATACCAGGTGTACAAGTATGAAATGCGGATTTCAGATAACAGATGGTGCACCAATGTAGTGTGTGCTATAAAGATTTGACACTGCGCCATTTTGTTGTGTCATTAGCAAGTGTTAGACGCGCACGAGTGATAAATTGGAAAAGTGTGTGCATATGATGAACATGCTCCATCGCAAGATACGTGGGAGACTTCGATGTTGCAGACAAAGAACGTGGAAAACCGCCTAAAAAATACGAAGATGTGGAATTGCAAGCATGTTGGACGAAGATGATTCGCAAACAAAAACAACTTGCCGAGCAATAGGGCGTTAGTCAACAAGCTGTTTCCAATCGTCTACGAGAGATGAGAAAGATTCAGAAGTCCGGTAGATGGGTACCATAAGAGATTGAACGACAGGCAAATGGAAAAGCGCAAAAACACGTGTGACATTTTGCTCGCTCGGTACAAAAGCAAGTCGTTTTTGCATCGTATAGTTACAGGGAAATGAAAAGTGGATTTACTTTGAGAATTCCAAGCGCAAAAAATCATGAGTAGACCCACGCGCACCATCCACATCGACCGCAAGACCGAATCGCTTTGGCAGAAAGACAATGCTCTGCGTTTTGGTGGGGACTGTAGGGGCGCGTGTCTATTATGAGCTGTTAAAACCTAGGGTAGGGAAACGGTTAATACTAAACGTTACCACACAACAATTGACCGATTTGAACCGTTCACTGCTTGAAAAAAGGCCATCGAATAGCGAAAGAAGAAACACAAAGTTATATTTCTTCATGACAATGCTCCATCACATACGGAAAACTAGTTCGCGACACGTTGGAAGCACTCAGCTGGGAAGTTCTACTCAATGCGGGCTTACTCACCAGACTTGGCTCCTTCCGATTACCACTTGTTTGCATCGATGGATCACGCACTTGCTGAGCAGCGCTTTGGTTCGTACGAAGATGTGATAAAATGGCTAGATGAATGGTTCGCAGAAAAAGGGGAAGATTTTTACTGGCGTGGTATTCACAAATTTCCCGAAAAATGGGGGGAAAAAAAAGGTATAACAAGCGATGGATCATACTCTGAATAAAGTAGCTTTTTATCATTCTTCAGAGTTTAACATGTTTTCTTAGAAAAAAAATCCGCATTTCATACTTGTACACCTGGTATATCAGGAATGTCTGAAAAAAGTGAACTTTGGATTTTTCCGCTATTCTAGAAACTCCTTAAGCCACCTGCTTAGCGTGTAGCTCTGGGAATATATACATATCTATATATATATATATATATATATATATATATATATATATATATATATATAATATATATATATATAAGTAGCTGTCCGTACAGCGACACGACGAGTCCTAAGAAAATTAAAGCAGACTTATGGCCCTTTTACACGGTCATATCAGTTCTCAGTTCAGTCTCAGTCGAACTGCCCCCCTTTCTCCTATCTGTAAAAAGGAAAAACTCAAAGCAGAACTGGCACCTGACGGGATGGGGTAGACCTATTTGTTTCATTTCAGTTCTTAGAATTCCTATGTGTAAACAAACGCGTCATTCCTAGGTCCGTTCGCTCACGTCAGTTCTTATGAAACTCTGGCTCAGTGTACATATGACCTGCAATTGTTGCTATGTCCAAAAAGGAAACACGAGTTTGTTGTAGACTTCATTGAATTTTATAAAATATCTCCGGGTTTGTAGAACAAAACGGACCCAAACTATCACAGTGAAAATATTAGGGAGACTGCCTACACTCTCTTATTGGATTAATATCAAGAATGCGACGAAAAGGCAACAAAGGCGATGTTAAAATCCAAAATTAATAGCCTACGCTCAACTTATAACAAAGAACTTAGAAAAGTTAAATATAGTGAAAGAAGTGGCGTAGGAAATTGAGAAATATACAAACCATCACTGTGGTATTATGACCTTCTTTCGTTCGTCAGCGATCAACAGCCGATTCTAAGAAGTGTCAGTACTATGGGTAGTAATAGTCTCCTTCATGTTGGTTTTTCTACTTTTGTATAATAGGTGTTACAAGGTGTAATAAAAAATACACATCCACATTTATCCATAAATAGTTCAGTCAATCATATGGCTCTAAGTGAAGTTCTTTCATTAAATTTATATGCTACAGTGAATTCCATGTGTACGAAGCTTTACTCCATCGGCTTTTTTTCTTTTACCGTTTCTTCAACGCCACAGATAAGGCTACTGCAGTGAGAAAGTCTTCATATATGCGCTATTTTACACATTTACACTTTGGGACGGTATGACAACACGTGTTTGAACTTCCTTCCGAACTGAAATGAAACGAAAACTGAGAACTGATATGACCGTGTAAAAGGGCCATTAGAAAGATCCCGGTTCAGATCACACAATAGTGACGGAATAATACATAGTAATTTTTAATTGAAGAATTCGTATAAGGCAAATAGAAGCAGATGTCAGACATTTTGCATATATTTTATCTTAAAAAATTCATCTTTATTATAATCAACTTAAAAAATTAACACACATTTAAAATGCTTGTAGAGAGATTGTAGCTCGATTTGAAACAGTAACAAAATATTATCATTTTGTGCTGAAAATAGCTTTGATATATTTTTTTATTGAATTATTTTAAATTTTGGATGGTTGTAGCTTCTACTTGATGGAAATTGATTATAAATATATAATAAACGACTGATTTTAGTCAATTTCCAGTGGTTTATTTAAATTGCGATGATGCGTTTCACTGTCGATGCAGCTTCTTCAGATCTTCATTTTACACTGTCAAGTTAAGTTTAATATTCACAATTTTATATAATTTCTTAATTAGAATATTACACCTTATTAAATTATAATGATTGTATTGGAAAACCCACACAGATTTGGAATTAGGAAAATAAATTCAATAATGGTGAATTGTTTAAATCTACCTGGTCGTTGAGTAAAGTACCTGTAGTCTTTAATCGATTTATTTGCTTTGTCTCTAAAAGATTTAGTTTTAAATCTTTTTGTTGGATGTGTAAAATTTTGAAATTCTTGTTAAATGTGTGATTTTCTGTTAAAAGATGATTAGCATATACATTCTACAATAGTAAAGAAGGGTTAATTATGGGGAGTCCATTAAGTCCATTACTTGCCGAAATTTTCATGGACAGTATTGAAACAATGATATTTAACAACCATATTAACAATAGTAATAATTGTCTATACTAGTATCGATACGTAGACGATATAATTGTATGCTTTACAGGTACGGACAGACAAGTAACTCACTTTTTACAGTATATTAATTCTTTACATAGAAATATCAGTTTTTACAATGAAAGAAGAAGTCGAAGGGAAAATCAACTTCCTAAACTGAACAATCAGTAAAACCAGGAAAAAACATGAATTTGCAATATATCACAAACCTTGTCATACAGATACCACAATTTACAATAGTTCTCACCACCCTAACCATCATAAACTCGCAGCTTATCATAGTTTTATACATAGACTAACTAATATCCCCTTATCAGAGCAAAATTTTACTAAAGAATTAAACTACATAAAACAAATAGCTGTTAAAAACGTTTATTCGGTTACTTTAATCAATAACATCGTAAGGAAAAAAACTTGGAAACAAGGCAATCTCAGAAATATACCCACGTTTTAAGAACAGAAACACCACATTTAATTGTTTAACCTATTTCGGCAAACCAACGGAAAAACTGGGGAAATTTTTAAATCAAAAATATATCAACATAGCTTACAAGACTAACAATACTATAGGGAAATATCTTTTAAAACTACAAACCACAAATCAATAAAGACAATAAATCAGGGGTTTATCAATTAACATCTGGTCATGTCCTAAAACATACATAGTACAAACTGGACGTACATTTATACAAAGAATTACGGAACACGAAAAAAGTTTCATCCACAGAAAATCTAATTCAACATATGCTAATCATCTTTTAACAGAAAATCACACATTTAACAAGAATTTCAAAATTTTACACACCCAACAAAAACCTAAAACTAAACCTTTTAGAGACAATGCAAATAAATCGATTAAGGACTACAGGTACTTTACTCAACGACAAGGTAGATTAAGCAATTCACCATTATTGAATTTATTTTCCTAATTCCAAATCTGGGTTTTCCAATACTATCAATGTAATTTAATTAGGTGTAATATTATAATAAAAATTGTGAACATTAAACCTAACTTGAAAGTGTAAAATGTAGATCTGAAGAAGCTGCATCGACAGCGAAACGCGTCATCGGAATTTAAATAAACCAGTGGAAATTGACTAAAAACAGTCTTTTATTATATATGAATTATTTTAGTAAATTACTTTTAACCTAACCTAACCGTCTTAAAGAACTTCAGAGATTAAGGCATCTATTTCATGCCATGATTTTCCCCCTTTTAGTGGCATTGTTTTTAGAACATTTTGGGAATTCTTACTGTTGGTATGAGAGACTTCTTACCTGTGTGCCCTGCATAAGTAAGTAAGTCAGCGTTAAAGATACAATTCGTGGCTACGATAAAAATACAAATGCACATACACATGCACATAGAAAGAACAAACAAATCTAAAAAACGAAAGTTGTGGTGGGGTGAAATCTGAAGTAAAAAGAGTCATCGAATGGGGTGCCAAATGCAAACTTTTCCTTATGTTATTTTTAAAAAACCTCCCCAATTCGCTGTCAAACCATCCTATCTCTAGCAGTACTAATCAGAACATTTTAAAAGGAATTCTAAAATTTTCTCCATAAGATGTAGATTGAATATCTGGTATATAAAATAACAATTTTTCAAGGTTATCGAGTGGGGTGTCAAATCAAAGCTAAAAATTACCAAAAATCGCAGTCCCCCACAGCTATTTCTCAGATCAATCAATCAAAAAAATTCTGGAATATTCTCCATAAGGTGTAGATTGAACGAAAATTAATACGAATGCATACCTCTACTAATTTATCTCATATATAAAAACAAAGATAGGAAACAAACTTGAAAGTGGAAAACTTATTTGGGGTGTGTTACGTAAAGTCACTGTTTTTTTTTATTTTATACCTCTGTAATAAAAGTTTGCAGTTGGTCGGATTTATTGTTATTTTTTCGGTTTAGTGAATAAGAAGAAGGCCACAAGGCAGACCACCAAAACATTGAGCACAAAGCTGAATGTCATTGTCAACAGAATCACCACAAAGGCCCCAATGTTAGCTATCAAGGAACAAACAGGCATTGCTTACTAGAAGAAGAAGCGAATAAGCACTAGTCTGAAAAAGCTAAGTCAGGGAAATATGGAAGATCAATCGTTCAATTTGTCTTTCAACACTGCACCCCTTCAGATAGTTTTTCCCACTTTTTCCTATCGTTTTTTGTTGATAATGAGGGATAATATTCCCCAGTCACTGCGTTGTCGTTTCTTAAATAATCTGCAAGCAGTATCCATTTTTTGTCTCAAAAACGGAATCGTGATTTCTGTAAATAAAGTAGGGTAAGCTAGTGTAGTATGTCCACACTCATTCTACTGTTCCTTTGTCTATAGATCACAATATTAGACCAGCGTTTTATCCATGGTTACTACTCGATTCAAAAAGTTAAATGAAACCTTTTCAAAACGGCTACAAATCAACTTTGATGTTGTGACTCTCAGTGGTTTATGATCGGCGTTCAGACATTTAGGGATCCATTGATTTAATGAGTTTCAGATGCCTAAATCAAAATAGACAATATAAAAAACACGTTCGTATGTAATGCTCACCCTAATTTTTCTATTCTCATAAATCATTTCATACAAAGCCTCAATATTTTCTCGGGTAAATATAAAAACCAATTTTCCAGCACAGGATCTCTGATATCGATTCCCCAATTTTTGAAGGTGACGTAATTGTTCCTTCAATATATTAATCATAACCTCGTAAATTTTTTAGGCAAGTAGTCCTTACAAAAGGCAGTACTTTTTTACCGGTCGATATTCGATTTAACTACATTCACAATTTTTGTCAGTTATACCTCATTCAAAGATTCACTATAAATAACAGATTTAAATCCACCAAATTGGTGTATGTGGATGTCAATTACACATTGTATAGTACAAGCTTTTCCAAGCTCTAAGAATAAAGTTACGACAAAGATTTGCAGGCTCTTTCCCTTGCCGAAAGTACAATCCTATGAGATTTTTGCTATATTTTGCAATATTGCTTGTGTATGTTCTTGTTTTTTTAGTTCAGGTTAGTTTGACAGATTATACGAGGGTCGTATGCGTTTGTTTCAGCAATCACCTCATGGTTTGAGCTAAATTTTTTTCCGCCGAGCCATTTTTTTATATTCAAAAATAAAAAATAATGACTGGGAGCTAAATCTGTCGAATATGGTTGATACGTAAGGAATTTGTATCCTAACTCATGGAATTTTACCATGGCGATAACACAAGTGTGCACGCGTACATTGTCTTGGTGAAAGAGAATTTTTTTTCTTCGCCAAATGCGGACGTTTTTCTTTCACAGCTTGGTTGAAACGATCCAATAAATTGACATAATACCATTAATCGTTATCCCTTTTCAAGGTAATTGACGTAGATTATGCCGCGCGCATCCCAAAACACTTTGGCCATGATTAACATACGTGCGTGTTTATTGTCAATTGTAAGTAAGCGCGGCACCCATCTTGAGGAAAGGGTTCTCATATCCAATTGAGTTGTTAAAATGTTCTGCACCCGTTCAATTGAGATGCCCACAGTCTCAGCAATTTCACGTACTTTCACTCTCCGATAACCCAGGCCAACGATGAAAAAACTTTTTTAATAATTTTACCTGATTCCTATGTTTTTTGGTATTCTGAGTCCGAAAATGATAATAAAAAAGTCATATCACATATGACGAAAAAATGTTAATAGTTTTAGAGAATGTTAAGGTGCACAGTTTAAAATTATTTTTGAGTATACAGGGTACTTCAGAAAAGTGTGGCCGATATAAGATAGGTTTTTTAAATGGAACATCCTATTTTCTAATTTATTTTTAAATTCTGGGTAAAATTTTATAACTTTATTTTTTTTTTTATCAAACCTAGTAGTTTTTTTAATAATTCAATTTAAAAAAAAAAGAAAAATACTAGTTTTCAGTTTTGTAAAAAATTGCCAGTAGCGCCATTGTTTCTGAAGGTGGAATACTCATAATGGGTACAAGCGTTCTATAGAGATGAGAAAAAAGACATATGTAAAGAAATTTAAGTTAGATAGTACAGGGTGTTCAAAATAAATTTAGACATTTCGACTATTTTAAATTGAAAAATATCAATTTTTTTAAACGGCATACCCTGTATATTATTATTTTTTTTTTTGATAGATTTTAGAAAACCCTCCAACTTTTATTAGGTATGTCATATACCTATTTCTAACAGTTTTCGATTTATTTTGAATTTTTCAATTTTTACCCTCGTTTTTAATACACTTACGCTATTATGAAAACATAAACAAATAGTTAATAATAATTTTAATATAGTTTAACTTATCTAATGATTAATTATTATGACGTAATAAATGTTCAAAAATATGCCAGTCTACTTGAATACCCATGTTTAATCGTTTTACTATATTTTCCTTCACTTTCCTTGGCATAAAGGGCGTTATTGTTCTGCACGCATCCAGTATCCTATTTTCCATATCTACTGGTGTTGTAGGGGGATTAACATAAACACGATCTTTAATGTAGCCCCACAATAAGAAGTGTAAAAGTGTTAAGCCACATGATCGAGGGGGCCACTGAATGAATCCATCCCTACCAATCGATTTTTGTGGGTAACGATCGTTTAAAAATTCCCGAACTTCCCGGTGGTAATGAACAAGAGCTCCATCTTATTAAAACCACATTTGTGTCCTTTTAAAGTTATTAATTTCTTCAAGAAGCTGGGGTAATTTGTTTTGCGAAAAATTTAGATATTTAGGCCCGTTAAACGGTTTGTGGAAAAAATATGGACCAATAATTCGAAAATTTAATATTCCACACCATACATTAAGCGATCAATGGTTTTGGTTTTGAACTTCCTGGACCCAAAATAGATTAACTGTTCAATAATAATGCATGTTATGACTATTAACTGCTCCATTACTGCGAAAAGTAGCTTCATCAGAAAACATTATTATGGATAAAAAATTTGGATCGGCCTCTATTGCTCCATTCATGGTGGTATAAAAGTTTACTCGTCGTTCAAAATCACGGTCTTGAAGTTCTTAGTGTAGTTCCATATGAAAGGGATGATACTTGTATTTTCTCGTGGTACGAATAGCCGTAGATTGGAATGTAAGACAAGTCAGCTAGTTGACGGCTGCTGACTTGGGGATTATCTTCAACATGAAGTAAAATCTCCGTTTCTTTTTCCTCACTGATAGCATTCTGGTTTACTACTTTCCGTTTCGTATACTCAACGCTACCATTACCATTAAACCGTTCCATTAAGCACTGAAAGGATTTTCTAGATGGAAAACGTCTATTAGAGTACTTTTCTCAGTAAGGCCTTACTCCCAAAAGATAATTTTTTTCCCACCTGGCCCAGTATATAAACCATATCAATTAATTCATTTTTAGGAAAATCCATATCTATTATCTTTATACGTCACTTACTAAAACAAATTAAACTATTTTTACTTGCTTAATAGACATATCAAAATTTGACAATACCTACATTTTTGTTTTGTCTGGGCAACTATGTTGTTATAGCGTAAGTGTATTAAAAACAAGGGTAAAAATTAAAAAATTCAAAATAAATCGAAAACTAATAGAAATAGGTATATGACATACTTAATAAAAGTTGGAGGATTTTGTAAAAATCTATCAGAAAAAATAGTAATATTTTTGTGTGTGCCATTTAAAAATTTGCGATTTTTCAATTTAAAATAGTCGAAATGCATAAATTTATTTTGAACACCATGTAGCATCTAACTCAAATTTCTTTACATATGTCTTTTTTCTCATCTCTATAGAATGCTCGTACCAATGAGTATTCCACCTTCAGAAACAATAGCGCTACTGGCAATTTTTACAAAACCGAAAACTAGTATTTTAAAAAAAAAAATTGAAATATTAGAAAAACTACTAGGTTTAGGTACATAACTTTATTAAAAAAAAAGTTATAAAATTTCACGCAAAATTTAAAATGAATTAGAAAATAGGTTGTTCCATTTAAAAAAAAAACATATAATTTCGGCCACACTTTTTTGAAGTACCCTGTATACTCAAAAATAATTTTAAAATGTGCACCTTAACGTTCCCTAAATCTATTGTATTTGACATTTTTGCATCATTCTGAAACAAATGAGATAATGAACTCTAGCGTTGACTCCCTGTACTTCCCATGCAAACACGTAGGTCTGAAAATAAAAGCTCAATTCGTGTATGTTATATTTTAAGCATACTTATTTATCGTAGAATATACAAGAGGCTAAAAAGATGAAAAAATTAGTTAGATTGAACGCTTCCTATTTATCATATTACCGGTACACTACCGTCAGAAAGTATTTACCAACCTAGTTATTTCAGTCCCAAGACAACAAAAAACCCAGATAACATTATTTTTTTAATTATTATTTATTTTCACATTATTTACAGTCTAGAAAATCAGAAAAAATATTCATGATTTTCCAGGATTTTTCTTATATATGTGACCTCCTTTGTTTTTAATTACCGCTTTACAGAGTTTAGGCATTCTGTCCAGTAGTTTCTTCAGAGTTTTTTTCAGTTATTTTAACCCATTCTGCTTGTAAAAGTTCCCACAAGTGATTTTCTGATGTTGGATTGAGTTTTCGAAAACACCTGTCCAAATGGTCCCACAGCAATTCGATGGGGTTCAAGTCGGGTGAATGTGGAGGTCAAGTCATCACTTCCGGGGGGACGGGACGTCATCGGATTTTCATTGGTCCAAAAGTTCTCTAATTTGTTTAGCAGAATGTTTGGGGTCATTGTTATGCTGAAAAATAAATTTCCCCTGAACAATATCTCTTCCAGAAGGAAGCATTTGAGTTAGCAAGATTTCTTGATACTGTTCTTTTCGCAAGATTCCTTTTATCCTAAAGATTTTTCCAACTTTATCGTTGCCATAACAACCCCAAACCATTACTGAACCTCCACCATGTTTCACTGTAGGCAACTGACAGGCTTCCAACATCCTCTCTCCAGTTGACTACCACACTTAAAACCACACAGAGCGGATTATCTTGCTAAACTTGCCATAGAAAGGGGCAGTATGAACATGGGAGAGAATCACTACTCTGATTTTAACATATTCATAAAACACCTACACAGCTCTCTCTTCCAACTCAAATGGGACTTGGAAGATCCCTACAACAAATTATGGTCCATCAAAACCAATGTATTTCCTCCCCTTAACTCCACAGAATTGAACCGAAGACATAATGTAATAATGAGAAGACTGGCATTGGGATACACCTACTCCACGCATGTACATCTATTAAAGAGAGATCCCCTCCACTCTATCCTAAATGTGACTCCCCTTATCAGTGTTACATCTAATCGAATCCATTCAACATAACCAATTACTTAAAAGAATTCAACTTCATAGTCTAATCTATTTATACCAAACTAACTCTAGTGGGCGCTAAATGATCTTAGTTGTCGATGCGCCCTGCCCAACAGAAACAAACAAACAAACAAAAACCACACTTAAACTCGTCGATTTGAACCGAAAATTTCGAATTTAGATTCGACGCTCCAAAGGACGGAATTCCATTGTTCTGATGTCCAATTTTTTATTCTCGGGCCCATTCTACCGTGTACGTTTATTCACTTACCTAAGAAGTGGTTTCCTGACTGCAACTCTCCCGTGTAGTCCACCTTCTGCTAACCTGATCTTCACGGTTGTCACGCTGATGGAGATGGGCCGCTCCAGATTTACTTGAGCCGTGATTTCTGGTACGGTTAGATGGCGATTGTGTCTGCTGGACATTGTTATAGCGTCTTCAGCGGGAGTCGTTTTTCGACGCTTTCCTGAACGTTTTTAGTTGAGAATTCCATGTCCCGCAGAAAATTTTTTTACGATGTAGTCCACCATTCTCCTTGGCATCCGCATATTATTCGCGATTTGTCGACTCGAATGACCATTTTGATGTCTCGCAATTATCAAAGCCCGATTTTCAACGGAAACGTCTTTCGTTTTTTGGCATTTTCACAAAACGATTGAGCCTGTATCAATAACAAAGTACTGTTTGCGAATGATTAATTTCCAAAATGGCAATGGTATTTATAGCATAGTTTTTATCATAAAATATCCCTCGAAATTTCCAGAATCCCTAGAAACTTGAAATAAGTTTCTTACTTCAACTGGAATTCTCAGAAATCGCCTCAAAACGATTATCATGCAAAACTTGGAAATTTGTTCTAATTTGTGATTTCACCAAAAAGGCTTATCTAAACAATTTTATGATGGACACTTTTCCAAAACAATTAAATTCACCTAATATAATAAAAGGGTTTAATTAGGTATTAAATTTTGACAGTTACATTGAAATTTCTAGGTGGGCAAATACTTTCTGACGGTAGTGTATTTTTCACGGTTCTTGGAGTCACGAGACCTAAATATTACATTATTTTTTAATAATTATAAATGAAAGGGGTATGGGTTATTAAATATTATATAGTTTATACATTATTAATCAAAAATTTGAGAATGAGTGACATCAAAGGCGGAGGGGATCATTATATATGCAACTCACTAACAACCAACGGCTTTTTTTTCAGCGCTACAGGTTTTTAAGAGCAGGGCGGTGTGAAATGTAGCCCAGCCAAATACACTTAAAAATAAAAGTGTACTGACCTGCCAGAGATCGAACAACAGGCTATGTCCAGCGGAAACTATACCACAGAGTTAAAACTATCCTATTCAGTGAATTAAGTTATAGTTTAGTGTAGAATAGTAAAATTGGGTTTTTATTTAAGAACTACGTGTTTGCATGGGAAATACTGTATAAATCACTTTAGTAAGAACTTGTGCACAACTTTAGAGGTGGTTCCTTCAAAAAATTAAATTTTATAAAATAAAACTAATATTATTTCACTTTTTACAGTGGTCGTAACAACAATTTTCTTACACAGGTTTTAATTTCATATTTATTAGTATTTGTTTAAATACGTATTTACCTCAAAGCATATAGGTTACACTGATCGGGTTAACATTTGGTAACTAATTCAGGAAAATTATACAAAACACTTTATGTTTGCACTTGACGCGCGTTTCGCTAACCATGTTAGCTTCATCAGAAGCGATGATTGCCTAAATCTAAACTACAAATCTTACCCTATTTATGCTTAGCCTAACACCTGAATTACTCAGGCGGAGCTAATGGCATAGGCGAGGCCATCAGTTCCGGTCAAGTAACCAGTAGAGGGGACTATAAGGAATAGGCCCTCTGTCTTTATTTAAATTACCTTCACATTTTACAATTTCCATACTTTCGTATGCGTTCAACAATCTGCTATCAGATACATTTTTTAATTAATCTTAGATTATCTGTTGTTACAGTATGATTAGCTTCAAGGGAATGTTCGGCAATGCTAGATTTTTCTGATCTACTGTATTTTAAATAAGCTAAATGTTCTTTAAATCCTGTTTTATTTGACATTTTAGTCTGGCGAACATACAGCTGTGGATCATTGCTTATCACCTTTCATACCCAATTTATTTATGAGTAAGTTTAAAACCGAAACCAGTCAAGGTATGTGGATGACGTTTTCGCGATGTTTGATACAATAAAAGCAAATATAGATGATTTCGTTTTCAAATTATTGCCATTTCTAAATATTTTAATTACTAAAAATTACTACAGATTGATCTGTTCCTAATGATTCATTTTATTGCAAATCATATAAATTAGCCGTATTATATTTTTTACTACTCAGTATATATCGCCACTACACTATGAAATTAATTTTAATGATTGCGACAAAAAGTATGTTGGGCAAACTAAAAGGTCAATTAAAACACGATTTACGGAACATTTAGCACACTTAAAATACGGTAAAACAGAAAAGTCTAGCATTGCCGAACATGCCCTTGAAGCTGATCATACTGTAACATTAGATAGTCTAAAATTGATTAAAAATGTATCTGACAGGAGATTTTTGAACGCATGCGAAAATATGGAAATTGCAAAATGTAAAAGTAGTTTAAATTAAAACAGAGAGCCTATTGCTTATAGTCCCCTTTATTGGTTACTTGACCAGAACTGTTGGCCTCACCAATGCCGTTAGTTCCGTCTGAGTAATTCAGTTGTTAGGCTAAGTATAAATATGGTAGATTTGTAGATTAGTAGTAAAGAAAAAACCAAGAATTAATAATAATGGGAGATCTGAATGGGAGAACAGGAAGGAAAACAAAGGACAATACCGTAGGACCATTCGGAGAAGACATTACTAACGACAACGGAGAGAGACTAATAGAGTTGTGTGAACTAAACGACCTCAAAATAACAAACGGATTCTACAAACACAAAGACATCCACAAATATACTTGGATGCAAGAAACACGAAACTTAAAATCAATAATAGACTACATTATAATTAAAAACGATACCACTATCAAAATAAAAGACATAAGAGTAAAGAGAGGGGCAGAATGTGGAACAGACCATAGACTATTAATAGCAAATATAAAAGTACCGTGGTACAAGACAAGAAAGCAAAAAGAAACAATAGATAAAGAAAACAGAAATACTAATGAGATAACAGAAAAAGATGACAAAGAAATAAAATACAAAATACACTTACTGCAAGACGAAACGATAAGAGACCTATATAGACGACAATTAGATCAAAAATTAAATGAATTTAACTACGACAACCTCCACCTGTATGACCACATAAAAGAATGCATCAAACAGACGTCCCTAGAAGCATTAGGTAAAGAAGACAACGAGAATGAGAAACATAAAATTAGAATCTGTGAAAAAAACCAAAGAATTTATAAAGGAGAAAAAAAGACTATAGGAAAAATGGCTGAATACAAAATCCGAAGATCTACAGAAATATAAAGAGAAAAATGCAGAAACGAGGAGAATGATAAACAAAGAAAAGAACGAGAGATGGGAAAAATCGTGCGAACATGTAGAACAGTATATAGGAGGAACTAGAAGTACAGAGTCATGGAGAATAATTAAAGCATTAAGGACTAACAATAGAGAGACGACGTATATAGAGTACATCCCAGAAAGCGAGTGAGAAGAATATTATAAGAAGCTGCTAACAGAAGATAGACAAGAATTCCAAGAAGAGAACCCTGAAGAAGAACAGAATAAGGAAATAAAAGAGATAGAACTAAGCTATGAAGAAGTAAAGAAGACAATAAAAACACTCAAGAATAATAAATCTGCAGGGCCTGGGGGTGTGGTAAATGAAATGATTAAGTACGGGTCTAATAAATTACATCGAATGCTGAGAAACATGTTCCATAGAGCGATTAATGGAGAAAAAATACCAGAGGAATGGTCAAAAGCTTATATAGTATCCATATTTAAAAAGGGAGACCGCAGAAAATGCACAAACTATAGAGGCCTAAGTATAATATCGAGTAAGGGACGTTTGTATGGAAAAATTATTAAAAATATCATGGAGGAAAAAATAAAAGGAAAAATTGGAGAAGACCAAGCAGGCTTTACGGCCGAAAAATCATGTATAGACCACATATACACTATAAAACAAACAATGGAAAAAAACTGGCAAAGAATAGAGAAGTTCATCTAGCCTTCATAGACATAAGAAAGGCCTATGGCTCAGTACCAAGACAAAGATTATGGAACGCAATGAAAGAAATAGGCATTGACAAAGAACTAATATACGCAGTAAAAGCTCTCTACGAAAACAACACAGAGAACATAAAAATAGGCCATAAAATAGGGAAGAGACTCCAAACATCAAAAGGCTCTACATCCCCAACACTATTCAAAATATACCTCGAACAAACATTAAAAAAATGGAAGCAAAAATGTAGTGGAATGTGAGTCCCAATACGAGAAGATTACTTATATACTCTAAGTTTCGCAGACGACCAAGTAATCATAGCGCAAGATGAGAAAGACCTCAGTTATATGGTGAGAAAACTGAAAGAAGAATACACTAAAGCAGGATTACCAATAAACTATGATAAACCGGAATATAATACAACCAATGGGGGGAAACGTGGAGAATCTAGAAGTAGATAACGAAACAATAATCAAGGGAACCGATAGATTTAATTACCTAGGAACCATCATTTCAAAAAACGCAACATCAGAAGAAGAGATTAAAGCTAGATTAGGACAAACGCGAAGATGCATAAGACAATTAAATTCGATCCTGTGGGGACAAGCACATTACAAAGAGAAACAAAACACGCATATACAAATCAATAATACAAAGCATAATGACATACGGGTCAGAAACATGGACGATCAACAAAAGATCTAAAATTAACGCGGTAGAGATGGAGTATTGGAGAAGATGTTGTAGAGTGACATGTATGGAGAGAATAGCCAATGAAGAAATAAGAAGCAGAATGAACATCAAAAAGAACGCAATAAATACCATTGAAGAAAAACGATTAAAATGGTATGGACACATAAGACGAAGCGAAGATAATAGGTGGATAAAGAAAATAACGGAGTGGAGCCCTATAGGAGAAGAAAAAGAGGAAGACCCAGACGATCGTGGAGAGACGATGTGGACGAGGCTATGGAGGACAGGGGTCTAACAGATGGAGACTGGGAATATAGAAACGGATGGAATCAAAGGCTGAGGGAAGGAAGACAGCGTCAGCTGTAGAAAATCCTTGTTACATATATATGTAGATTACCTTTAGTCAATTATCGCTCCTGATGGAGCTAACATGATTAACGAAACGCGCGTCGAATGCAAAAATAAAGTGTTTGGTGTAGTGGTGATATATACTGAGTCATTGTCATTGTACAAAAGATTCCACATTCCCAAAATAGTTGAATAAAATTGGTCAAAACTCTAAGTTATAATCACATAATGTGTCATTTTGAATTTTTAAATATACACTGCAATTGTGTTTAGCAAATTTTTAAGATAAGATGTAAACTAATCAAGTAGTTTAAAAATGTACTTACCATACATAGCCCCAAACAGTGATAGTATGAGGATAATTAGCATTTTCCTTCTCGTCTAGTTCTTGTCAGTGCTTAGAAAGTTGAAATATTAAATAATTAAATTCTTTATTAATTGATTTCTATTTATATTAAAATCCTTTACATTTCAACTTTGAAGTAATTTTAAAGATAAGTTGATAAAATTATAATTGTGCTGTTTTTGAATATTTCAAATTATCGGTTAGTCAAATAAACAGGATGTTAATATTAAATTTTTTAAATATTTAATCGAAATTACTCTGTTTCCTATAATTGTTTTATTTTTTTGTGATGCCTTAAGTTTAATTGGAACATACGATCTATTAGTACTAACAAACCTATTCTTGTTTTATTTTTCTTAATTGCATAGTACACGCTATATTGGTAATAACTAAATCACTTTAAGAATGGCACTTGAGAAGAACTAGTGATTCACGTTAGACTTGAACCGATCCGGTTTGTAGTCGTTAGGAAGCACAGTCCTAGGGAGTTCATTTATAGGTTATTCATATTAAATTTTTCTTAAAGAAGGTATTTCGAAGAGTAACAAGCTGCAACTCATATGAACAAGATATATAAGCGCAACGTACATATTTCTAGCAAGCATGACTCTGGGAGGAATCAATCCAATTCCAAAATCACGATGGAGTGTAAACGTGAACTGTTAGAACTATCCTCAAGGAACAACAGGGTCGAACTACCGGGGATTCCAGGTCATTCGGATATAAAAGGTAATGAAAAACCGAACGAGTCAGCAAGATTCGAAGATATAAAACATACAGGGATGTTAGACCCTGTATAAATGCGTTCGTGACAAAACTCATCTTTCGAATATATCAGTATAATTTAGTATTCTTATATCTTTTTAAAGAGCTTTCATCGTATCTCTTAGTAATCATTTCAAGGCTTCTTATCTCGAAACCAATTAAATTTAATAGCGCCTGTAATGTATAAACACTATTCTACTTAATTCGGAAAACTCCTGTACATTTGAACTAACAGATTTTGAGATGGTTAATATGCAACCCAAAACAGTCCGGGAGGAGACAACAGATAGTTTCCATCTTTTACTTACTTTGGACCAACTTCAGAAAAAAATCTCAAGAATAATCTCGCGCCAACATATTATAAAAATTCATTTAAACCATATAAAAATATATCCAGTTTAATATGCAATGCAAAAGACAAAACAAAAAAGTACAAAATATCTGGAGTTTACAACCTAGAATGTTCTCAATGCAATAGCTGTTATGTATGTTAGGTCAGGAACATAAAACACCTATGCTCCTTCAGACATTAAAAAACTAACTATAATTTCGCTAACCACTGTTTAGAAACAGGGCCCAATATTAACAATAGAAAAGTGTGGCACCCTGTACAATAATCTCAAAAATTAAACTGACTGGAAACAATAGAAATTTATAAATACAATAGAAATTAAGAGGTCAATATAGTTAATGAACAATTAAACTTGGGTTTTTCGGTATTACATAACCCATTATAAAATATGTAAATTAGCCTCCTTTTTAAGAAAGGAAATAAGTTCTTTTATTTACTTATAATGTACAGTCACAAAATAACGGACAATTAATTACTCCATATAAAACTGGTCCAAAAGACAGTCTTAATAAATGCAAATTCTCCTTTAGAGACAATGGGAAGTTGCACTTTTGATATTGAAATAAAAGATCATTCCCTCCCAATTCAATTTTATGTCATATAGGCAATTAATAATATACCTTATGATTATAGGTAATAATTTTCTTTCACACCAAGACGCAGTTATAGATTTAAATCTGTTTAAAATTAAATTTAATTCTTTTCCTTATCCTATAGAAAATTCGAAATCTAATTATAGCAAAAGCTATGTTATTCAGCCGCGTGCAAAAAACATCGAAATTCCAAACAAAGATATTAATCAGGGCATTTGTGCTAATAAAAACTAACGGCGTTTACCTTACAAAATCCTTAGTAAAAATAATTAATGACAAGGCACTTGCAACTATAATAAATAACGCCTTTAAAAATAAACGAATTACAATTGACTCTGGACCCATTTAATGACAAGAATTCTACTATTTTTAATATTTACCTACTGACTTTTCGACACGTACCACCTCGATAAGAAATGAAATCAGGGTCTCTGACTAAGACCTATCGTTTCAAAAATTTATAGATTCCCTGAAGTACATAAAAAGTAGTTAGACAAACAAATTTCCAAAATGTTGAAACAAGGAATTATTCGCGAATCCGTATCTCCGTATAACAGTGCTTTCGGTGAAACTAAATGGAGAATAATCGTAAATTATCGTAGGCACAATGAAGTCATAATAGGGTCATCTTATCTACTACCCAATATTAGAAATTCTTGACCAACTAGGTCATTCAAAATACTTCACTACGCTAGATTTGACATCAGGCTTTCATCAAATACAGATGAAAAAAAAACGACATTTCTAAAACGGCTTTTTTCACCCCCACAGGTCAGTATGAATATCTACGAATGCCCTTTGGATTAAAAGATGCACCACGCACATTCCAACGTCTAATGAATATTGCCCTAACTGTTTGTCTAGCCCCATGACATCGTCTGTTTCCCAGAATCAGTTGACTCTCACTCTAACAAACTTAAAAACATTTTTGACAGACTTCGTTCTAATAATCTTTTACTTCAACCAGATAGATAAGAATTTATGTGCACAGAAGTAATTATATTATTAGAGAGAGAATTTCCGCCAATCCTAATAAAATAAAAACGATACAAGCCTATCCTGTCCCTAAATCTCAAAAACAAATTAAACAATTCCTTGGCCTTATAGGCTATTACAGAAAGCTCATTAACGATTTTTTCAAAAATTCTCTGACATCATTGTTAAAGAAGTCCTTCACTACAAGCCTTTTTTAAACATTTCAAGGATATCTTAACTACGAATTCTGTTTTACTACATCCCGACTTTTCTCGAGATTGTTAAGTCACATTAAGGGTTTCACCTTGGAATGGGGGATAATAAGCTATAAACTTCTATAATCCTTTATTTTGGCATTCTAAAAGTTGTTTCAAAAGTCTCATAAAATCTCGTGTCCACATCCTAAGATATTCGGGGTCAAAGGTCACAAAAATCGGTTTTTCGCGAATATCTCGCTTCCTATGGTTTCAATGATATTTGCATCTATTATGAAAATTATAAAGCATAAAATTCTCTACAAATTTTGTTCTAAATATTTTTTTATACGCTTAGCCGTTTTTGAGATAGAGCGCGGAGAGCGCGCAGCGCTCATCCATACATAACATAATGCAAGGTCAACCGTGAGTCCCTGTAAATAATACGTTGTATAAGGTTAATTAATCACTAAAAAAAATCCATAATTATGAATAATTTGCATTATTTATTAATTACTACATTATATTTAACAAGATTTTTCATTTATCAAATATTTTCGTTTAATAATACTTACCTACTTCGTGTAATTAAAAAATTGTTAAGTAGAATACTTTATGTATATCTTAATTATATTCTAATATATCTAAATTAGATTTTAAGTAGACGAGAAATAGAGTAAATACATTTTAATTATATCTTTATTTAACAATTATGTATCATACATTTACTACAATTGAAGTTCAAAAGTGGGGAGGATTTACGCATGACTTATTGAGATGCATTTCGTTTTAAAATGATCTGTTTTTCCTTTTCTATTTTTTATTATGACTTCTTGTAAAAAATGCAATAAAGTTTTTGGTATTTCTTCATTAGTATCATCTAACATTTTACTCAGAGGTGGATAAGACTTGGTTTCGACTACAGATGTTCGAATATCTTCCCTAACATATAGCTGCTGCAGCTTCTACAAACCGTAACCGTTCTTCTTTGGGATCCTTTTTTTTATTGTCGTACGAAGTTTTTGATAATATATTAGCTTGTGTATAACGAAAAGATATGATAGTGAATGATCCTACCTTTCTTGTAATGATTATGTCAGTTAAATATTTTTGTTAAAGTCTTGTAGTGGCAGTCTTATCATCTGGTACATACTCCGTAAGGACATCTTTAAGCTCTTTCAAAGTAAATTGTGAATCTTCAAGATTTTCTATATAACAAAAAATCTCTTTCATTGCTTGTGTGACTTGATTATCTTCGCGAGGCTTCTTATCAATAGATGGTACTCGACTTAAGAAATTAGTATAGCAAATGGTATGGTACTTTGCTTCAGCAGCGATCAAGTCATCCTCATAAGGTATATGATCTTTTACTAATTCTCCTAAGGAATTGCTTCGTTCTTTTGCTTTTTTGATAACATAGTCTTTGAATTCAAGAGTACTTACTTTACTAATCGTGCGTCTGTACTTCTCTTTTCGTCTCTGCTGCTTTATCAGCTGCTTGGCTACAAAATAAGCATAGTTTTTTGAAATCAAACACTTCATTTCTTTTTTTACGAGATGTACTTAATGATGGCGTCGTTTCAATGCTGCAATAGAATTTTGACTGATGTACAGTTTTCGACATTTGACATGCACATTCAAAGAGGTTAATGTATTTAAATAGTTTATGTGACCGTCATTTCTTTCAATACTTGCAGTTTTTAAAGTTTGTAAGCCGCGCAATACATTAAGAGAATCACCTTCTGAAAGTGACTTAACACATATAAAAACACAAATCAGCCATAACTCTTAATATTGTACGCCCGTCGTTGCCAAGATACAATTTAAAACTAACGAATAAACTTGGTTAGTAGAAAGTGGTCCCTTGAAAAAGAAATCGGCCTTAACTATACAATGGAACATCTGTCCCAACTGACTATAAATAGAAAAGGTCGTATTATAGGGGTCCGTATTCCCAGATATATTCTTAATAGTAATATAAGTATTTAAGAGTTTACACATTTTAAAGAAAAAGTACTTAATTCTTTTTCTACTTAAAATATAATTAAGATATATTAGAATATAATTCAAATATACTTAAAGTATTTTACTTAACAATTTTTTTTATTACACGAAGTAGGTAAGTGGAATACAAAAGAAATTTGTCCATAGCATGGATTGATAACAGGAAAGCGGTCGGCACAACATCTCACGAACTTTACCTGTTAGAGAGGCTAAAAGTGGCTCCCTCTTTGATCAACTGCATAGGACGGATACCTAAAAGGTAGAAACTGAGGCGGTGACTTTTGAAAAACCAGGAAAACTCTCATAATTCTATTGAAACGATACAATGACTCCTACCACTTCCACTCTCTTTCCATATGAAATTAATAAAAAAATATATAATGTTTCGATTCCTTGACTGGAAGAACCCCGAAAATACCACTTGTACCGCTTCTACCTCCCTTCTTCACCTGTATATATAATTCTGTTGAAACTATACAAAATTCTCCCATATCTTTTAGCCCTATTAAAATGGAAGGTAATGAAAAACTAAACCTAAGTTTCATACTATTGCACACCAAAAACCCTGAAAATTACATATATGAAGGAACCCCTTTAATCTCCTAACCGCACCATTAACTTCCTATATATTTTACAAGAAATATCATGTTTAAAATTTGTCACTTACATTAACCATAAACCTGGAAAAATTATTAAAATACTATTGAAACTATATAATACTAAATTGAGAGTAACTAAAACATAGCCCTAATTTTTTGAATTTTCCATCGAAAAGAACGTATAGAGCTATATATATGAAACATTTTTTTAAATCTCTTGCCCCAGGCCTCCTACCTGAAACGTGAAGAAAAACAAAAATATCGGAAGGTGATTTCTTTAAGGCCTCTTTACACACTTGCCAAGTTTTGACAAGCGTGCACAAACACAAGCGTGTGAACGGCTTGTTTGGCTTGGCTGGCGTGAGCTTGGAGGAGCTTGTCACCGTTCCGGTCGAGTGTCGGTTTTTATTAACAGATCAAAGGACATTTGTAACAAGCGCTTGCGATGCATTTACACGTTGGTGCACGTTTAGTTTCGCGTTAGTTAGTTCGTTTATTTATTTTTATCATCCACCATCTTCTTCTTGGTCGGGCTTTTGGTTTTGTTTTACTTTGCTTGTATTTCAAATAAAAGAATGATAAACTGAATGTAATAGCAGCCACGACTTCGGTGTCCGCCATGCTTGACTGTTCGGAGCACAATGAGCATTCACACGCATGTAAACGACTTCCAAATGCAAGTCTCATTTGTGACAAGGCTTGGGGCTTGTCGAGGCTTGCCAAGACTTGGCAAGTGTGTAAACCTACCATTACGAATACTATACAAAAATAATTGGCAAAAAAATATTCTTTGTATTGAAAAGTATTACACTATTCCCACTAGTCCAGGGGTGCTCAAACGGTCGATCGCGATCGACAAGTCGATCGCGAGTGCTTTTTGAGTCGATCTCGAGAAAAAAATTCCGATATAGAACTATTCACAGATTTTGTTTTAGGTAACTGAAACAAAATGTAATGAATAAACTACTAAAATTTATTCGATCCACAATTAGGCCAGAATAACCCCCTCATCACTTTCTTTTATCGTAATAACACCCTGCTAGCGGCAAAAGGCGGCTTGATCAAAGGAACGCGCGGTACTTGTCAAAGAAAAGCCGCGTTTTTGATTCCCGCCGATTTTTCTAGAAAATTCGGGAGGCGTGTTTGACGGGAACATTCGAGACTTCGCTCACGCCGATATAAATGTTGCGCCTGCAGGAATAGGAGTCAGTCTGAGTTGTAACTTGAAGGCGATACATCGATACAAAGTTTATTAATAAATAGTCCAAAATAAGTGCGGCGATGAAAAGTAAAACTTATCATTTTAATAACGATTGGGAGGAAGAATTTTTCTTTTGTATGGTAAAGGATAAGTGCATTTGTCTCATTTGCCGTGCGTCAGTCGCAATACCTAAGCGTGGGAACTTAGAGAGGCATCAAAAAACCGTTCATAAAAACTATGAAAAGGATTTTCCGTCATAGAGTGAATTAAGAAAACGAAAAGTACGTGATTTGATAACTTGTTTGAAAAAAGAACAACCCATGTTCACAAGACCAGCCAAACAATCCAAAGGTGCAACGATCGCGTCATTTAAAATATCTCATATATTGGCGAAACACAAGAAACCATTTGATGATGGATTAGTTGTGAAGGAAGCATTTATTGAAGCGGGTGAGACTTTATTTGGAGATTTTAAAAATAAAACAGAGATTATGTCTGCTATTAGAGAACTTCAGTTATCTCGTCCGACTATCAGAAGGCGTGTTGAAGTCATGAGTCAGGATATGGCAGATAAACTAAAACATGATATCATGGAATGTACATACTTTTCTTTACAGTTCGACGAATCCACCGATATGACAGACACTGCCCAGCTGTGTATTTTTATTCGAATGGTATTCAATGACATGTCGGCTAAGGAAGAGTTTTTGACAATGATTCCTCTGAAAGGAAAGACCAGTGGCGAAGATATATAAGTAGTTTTCTTCAATTTTGTAACAAACTACAAGCTACCAATATATAAACTAGTGTGCATTACAACCAATGGAGCACCAGCAATGACTGGAAACGGAAACGGTTTTGTGGCATTGTGTCGAGCTAATGATGATTTCCCTTCATTTTTCTCCTTCCATTGCATTATACATCAACAAGTTTTGTGTTCAAAAGTTCTAAAAATGGAGGAGATTATGGGCATTGCAATAAAAATTGTGAATTCTATCCGAGCACGTAGCTTGCAACGACGGCTCTTTAAATTGCAGTTGGAAGATAGTGAGTCAGCTGAACACACTGATTTAGTTCTTCACACGGACGTCAGGTGGTTGAGTCGCGGAAAATTCCTAGAAAGGTTTCAAAATTATTGCCGGAAATAACAGCTTTTCTGGAAGAAAGAGGTGATGACACTCAGATGCTGAAAAACGGAAAATGGCTGACTGATTTGGCATTTTTGACAGACATCACAATGCATTTAAACACCATTAATTTGGAGCTTCAAGGTAAAGGAAAAACTATTATTGAGATGATTAGCGCAATAAACGCATTCAAAAGTAAATTGCAACTTATGATAGATCAACTGAAAAGAAAGGATCTGAAAAATTTTCCGTCTTTGAAAGCAAGGATTCCTCAGTTGAATTATGATATTTATGAGGCAGAATTATCAAATATTTTGGGCCAATTCGAAATACGTTTTTATGATTTCAGTAAATTGGCAATTATCGCATCATTTATGAGTTATCCTTTTTCGTGTAAAAACATTGAGGAATTAGCTACTGAAATAGCAAGTCAGTTTAACATGGACTCATGTTCTGTTGAAAATGAGTTAGTGGAGTTTATATCAGATATACATCTCAAAGCCACAGCATCTGATACAAAATTCTGGTGTTTTATATCTGAAGATAAATATCCGAAGCTAAGGCAAATCGCCCTTCAACTGACGGCAATGTTTGGGTCAACTTACTTGTGCGAGTCTACATTTTCTGAAATGAAGAAAATTGAGTCAAAATATCGCAATCGACTAACTGACGAACATATGTCATCATGCTTGCGATTAGCACTCGGTAATTACGTACCATCTTATGAAAAGAATGCTGAGGACATGCAGTGCCACACTTCAACATCCAAAGTCACTCTTTAGTTTTTGATTGACATTTTAGAGCAGACCTACACTTACCTTGACTAAAAAAATGCATATTGTGCGGAAAACTAATATCTATGCCACGATACACCCTACCTAGACGACAATCCTGCATCACACTTATTTGCAGCCTCTCAGAGTCGATCGATCGTAGTCTAACAATATTAAGGTAGATCGCCAGCAGTTCAAGTTTGAGCCCCCTGCACTAGACCGTTCCGTCACCGACCAACACCGTCCCGTACCATGCACGGAGCGTCAACAATTGTCGACGAGAATATTTTGCCTGTGCTGACACGCTCCGTTCATGGTGCGCGACGTTGCTAAACCTGTGCGCGCAGGCGGCGGCTGCGGTGAGTATACGGGTTGTAACCGCGTATGATGACCGTTATAGAGGGGTTGTAAACGCGTTGCCTTTATTTAGTCATCTCTTGCCAGTTCAACGATGCGAGCGTACACGTCAAGACGCTATAAAATGGAAGACTAAAAACTAATGAGTGTGTACGTAAATATGAGTTTTAATATAATCTACAACACCCGAAATATATGGATACTGTGAAAAAAGAAATGGCTTAGAAGGAAATTTCGGAACAACTAAAACAACCAGATATGTTTATTAAATTATCCTTTATTTGAATAAGTAATTTAATTACATAGGTATCCAGTCCAATTGGTCTTGAGTCGTTTGGAAGAAATCCGCAAATTGATGGCGTACTTCAAAAGCGGTAGAAACTGCATTACCTCCTCGGTGTCTTAGAATGTTAAACTGTACAGGAGTATTTGTTTCCGTAAAAGATACAGTTTCTCCGCGTCTTATGAAATTATATAAAATGCACATTGTTAATACAATTTATCCGCAAATTCTGGCTTCAAATGGGAACGTCTATTATTGAAATTTTTGACTTAAAATACCAAAAGCATTTTCCACTACACGTCGTGTTCTGCAAAACTGATAGTTAAAGTGGCGTTTCTTATTATGGTTAATCGACTGTTGTGATGGATAAGGTCTTAGAAGATTATTTTTTCAAGGAAAGGTTTCATATCCTAATATAACACATGGTGCACTTGCATTACTCCCCGGAAAAAATTTGGTACATGGAATATTAAATTTATTCTCGAATACAGCTTTGCCCATTTTTGATTTTGACAAAATACCACCATCACTATCTTTGCCAAAAGCACCGACGTTTACGGCTATGAAATTATAATTAGCATCAACCAAAGCCAAAAGTACAATGGAAAATGTTTTTTAATAATTAAAATACAAAGAACCACTGTTTGGAGGTGCTAAAATAATAACATGCTTTCCGTCTATAGCACCTACACAATTAGGAAAATTCCATTTATTCCAGAATTCTTCTATATTTTTTCCCATTGTTCTGTGCCAGGCGTCGGAATACTTTCTCGCAATATATTTTTTTATTATAGCATCACAAACTTCCAACACGGCACGTCTCACAGAACTGAGTCCCATACGATAGCTAAAAGCAATGGTTATAAACGAATCACCAGTTACTAAGTACCTGCAAACAAAATATTAATACAGCTGCAGCTTGTAAACAAAGATGGCAAGGGCTAAGGGATGCATACAGAAGAGCATTAAATAAGAAAAAAGGCAAAAGTGGACAGACAGCCAAGAACATTAAGAAATGGAAGTACGAAGAAGAAATGTCGTTTGTCGCTTCGTTTTTTGTCGAAAAAAAAAATTTAGAAGTCCGTTGAGTTGACAAGCAACGATGAAGAGTCTCAGAATAATGATGTAGCAACTGAAGTCCAGAATCCTAACTCTGACAATGAGATCAAAAACAGTACCGATGCTGCTTCTAAAAATACCAGGCACACTGAAATTCAGAACGAAGATGACACTGTTGCCCGTAATAAATCCTCACAACGACAACAAAGATAAGCAAAAAAGGCAAAGACAATAAAGAGGGCTCTACCAGTACAGTCAGCATCCGCTGTGTTGATGTCCAGATTATTATACGCACAAGGTATTCCACAACAACGTGAGCACGATGAACTAGATCATTTCTTGTTGAATATATCAGAAGCAGTAAAAAAGTTTTCACCTTACCTACAAGCAACGGCAAAAAACAAAATATTCAGTTTAGTTTCAGAAATGGAGTTACAGCAGCTCGCACCACCTAGCTTTATTACAAGTACACCTCAATATGCATATACTCCATCTTCGGCATCGACTTCTTCGAGCGTTCAAGCAAGTGCTACACCCATGCCTACGTCTCCTGAGACTTGGAATTCGTCTACTAACGATTGGAATAATCAGCGTGAAAATGTTTTTGAATAGGTACGAGTAACAATTTGATAGTTGATTCTGAATATTTGAAATTTGATTAAAAGTTTGACTTAAAAAATATATTAAACAAATTGTTTTACTTACCGTAAACACACAGCAAGCTTTTCTTTAGATGACAGGTATTCTCTAAAGTTGGTGTTTCTTCTGTCAATGTCATTTTCAATTTTTTTCAGCAATACATTAAACTGGAATGGAGACATTCGGAAATACTGAAAAAACTTTTCTTCATCAACTAAGTGCCTGAATAATGTCTAATATTCTCCTTCGGTTTTTCGTTCTTTTATAGAATCATGCATCCAGTAACGTCGAGTGTATTTTTGGTTTTCTTCTTCCTCATCCAAAATTATGGCAATCATTGCCAGTTGTCTAACAGTTAATTTTCTAATAGCCATACCTATTTTATTATTTAAAAAACTTGATAGCACTTCAAGACGTCCACGCAACACTGATAGGTATGCTACAATGAACCAGTGCTGCACGTTATTGAACGGATTCCTATCGGTTTTGGTGGATGTTGCATACGGGCATTATACAGGTTACATATGAGCATCATACGGGATGCATACAGGCACAGAATGGCGTCGATCCGTTTCAGTGGGCATAGTAGAGCGTATTGTGTTGGTTTTGGTGCCTGATACGTTCATAGCACGATCATGGTATGGTATGGCATAGTGGGCAGACTCCTTAAAGGATATTTTTAGAAATTGAATCAGATCTCCGTTAAAATCCTAGACATAATAGAAAGATTTTGCAACGCGTATTTTGGCAGGCCACTGTGCGTGCGCAAAACTAAGGGGAAAAAATTAAATATAAGGACTCAACTGTTATTTAAAGCATGCCCCCACCGTTTGGAGCTTGCGAAATATCGAGACATAATAACAGAAATCTTTATTAAGGATAAAAATTTCCCTTATTTAAGGAATTATAAGAAAGGTTATTTGAAGTTAGTTGTTCTTATTGTTATTATGGCAAGGCCAGTTTTCTTTTCCTACTTAGGTATATAAACCACTAAGAAAATACAATAAAACTGAAACATTTTATTGCAAATAACATTAACAACAGTTAATTCGTGTTCAGGTTATGTTGGGATTTTGCAATCTTTCGCACAATGGCATTACAGAACAGTTTCGTAAGTATATTACTTATACACCACTACAACCAACCTTTATTCTTGCACCTGACCTACTTGAGTATCTGCAGGAGAGATGACTGACTCAACTTACTAATTACACCCGATGATGCTAATATGGTTAGTGTAACACGTGTCGAGTCAAAAAATAAAGTATTTGGTGCAGTGGTAATAACTATAGTGTGGTACTAATTTTAAATGAAATTTTATTTATCGCACATTCGTATTAACATGGAAACATTGAAGAAAGTGATAGAAACCTGCTAGACACAACTTTAATTTAGCAACTTGTATCGACTCATCAAATAATAATAACCGGTGTACTTAATCATTCTCATTCCACAGACATCAGCGGGTCGTGCAGTAAATAAATAAATAAATAGCCTGGAAATACCCCTCTTAGGGTTCTGTGAATCTAGTTTATGGGTTGATTCGTCCTCCGTGTTGTATTCCGTCCGGTGCTAGTTACAGTTCTAATGTCGTTCCGCTTTATTATTTTCTCTTCTTTTCCTTGTCCAGGTGTCCTTTCACTATATCTTCTTACATTTTCCTTTACACTTTCCACTCCTTGGTTTTCATTTTCCTCACTTCTTTTCTCTAATTAATTATAATAATGTAGGTTAATTTTGCCTATTCCCCTTCTGCTTCTCCTCTTTTATAATTTTCAACAACCTCTTTCTTTGTTCCTGAACTTCTTTCGGGTATTCGTCATTTATGTATACTCTTGTTCCTCGTAGCCTATTTTTGCTTTTCATTATTCTATCGTTAATCTCCCGTGTCTTCAATTCTATCACTATTGGTCTATATCTGCCTTTTCCTGGGTCGCCCATCTTCCTGATTTCTGTGATATCACCTTCCCTATCAATATTAACCTCTATTCTCTCGATAATTTCTCTCACTTTATTTCTCAGTCGCATCTCGTTTTCACGTTCCATCTCTTCAACACCCTGTACCACGATTTTTCTTTTTCTCATCTCTCTCTCTATTTGTTCAATTATTTTTTCTTGCTCATTTACTATGTTCTTCATCTTTTGGTTTTCCGTCCTCAATACTTCAACTTTTCTTGTTCAGTGCGTATATTGTTCAGCTTCTCCTCTATTCTTATATTGCTATTTTCTATTCCAGCCAGCTGGTCTAGTATTTTTTGCAGCGTCTCTTCCATTGCTTTATTATTTCCTGGGTGGTTTATATTTGAACGTGTTGTTTGTTCTCTAGTCAGCAATGTGGTTTAATTTGTTCGTTTATCCATTCAATGTCGGCTCAATTTTATTTAATTCTGCTCGGTTTTAATTCAATTTAACTTGATCCGGGCCTGTCGATTTCTGTTTTCCACACCGCGCAAAAAACTATCGGCCGGTCGACCTGTCGGACCTTATCGGTTCTTATCAGTGTGGCTATTTTTGTATTTTCGCTTTTTTTAGGTTAATTCAATTTACGTATAAATACCTGGTATTTATCAGGGTTACGCATGTACCTCTTCTTTATCACTCCTTCTATGCCTTTAATCAGTTTTAGGTTGCTTTCTCCGAATTTAATCACCCTTAAATTCCCGAGAAATCGCGATTTATTACGGAGAAAAAATCACACGTCACGTATGTCACAATTCAAGGACACTCCTGGGTCGTGCGGTAAATGAAAGAAAATCCCCTAAGTTTATAGAAGATAAATACTAACCTAACCTTACTTTTAGTTTATTTTTTACCATTCTGCCGTCGTGTGTCCTTCGCGTTAATACTGCTGATGCTTGAGATAACGATAACGACAAAGGCATGTGAAAAATAAGCGTTGCAAGATCTATTTAATAAATATTTATATTTTAATGATTCCTTTAAAATAGAGGAAATAAAATAAAGAAACTTTATATAAAGAAAAAAATATTCTATTTATTCATGTTTATAACAGAAATTTCATTCTCAACCCTGACCGCCTAAAACATGATAGGTATAATTGGGTACAAACGTTCATAATGTGCACCAACTGATATTAACAATGTCGTTACGGTATCGCTCTAAATGTCTTTCAATCGAATGTTAGACGGTTTTGTTTTATTATTCTACTGTTGTAACCAAAACAGCTGTTCCAGTATAATTTCTTAATTTTTTTTCCAGTTTTGCCATTTGGCCTTCTCCACGATATTTGCTATAACTTGGATTTGTTCGTAGAGTGTATAAAAAAAAACTAGCAATGACACATTTTCCAAACTTTGCATGTTAATAAACTGTAATGAAGCTAGAGCAATTCTGTCCGGATAGATTACAGACTAAAAAATATTCAAATAGATTACCAGGCTGCAAAATTATATCTCAAAATTGATTCAAGTAGGTTATTAATAAAAATATAAATAAAATCTTAGGTACGAAATAATAACCTGTAAATGATCCATTTTTAGTGTGCCGTACGGAACACTTATAAGATCACTTCGGTGTCTGTCTGTCTGTCACACCCGATTTTCTCCGAAACTATTTGTCGTAGAAAGTTGAAATTTGGTAATAATATAGGAATTGATGCCTCATCACAGCCGTGTAGTTTTGAAAGTCAGATTTGGACTTAAGGGGTTAGTTTTGGGGGGTGAAATGGGAAGTGAAAAAAAAATTTTTTAGTAGGTCATCGAGTGTGGTGTCAAATGAAAGTTTGTGCAAACACGAGTAAAAAATTTATATATAATATAATACTTGCGCACACTTTTCTTTGTATTATTTTTAAAAAATCGAGAAAAATCACTGTCCTCCCACCTTATCTCGAAAAGTACTGATCCAAAAATTTTGAAAAAATTCTGGAATATTCTCCAGGGGGTGTAGATTGAACGAAAATTATCACGAGTGCATTACCTTTAATAATTTATCTGGTATATAAAAAAAACAAAAATTTCAAGGTCATCAATTTTCAATAAAGATTGGAAACAAACTTTGTTAAAAACTCATTTGGGGTGTTTTATGAAGTCCCTGATCATTTTATACCACCGTAACAACATTTTTTATTTTAAAAGCAATCAACGTATGGAACACTAATTGTGCAAGTTCAACTTGCACTTGACCGGTTATTTATTATTAGTTAGCCATTAATAAAATCACAATGTTACGTTCAAAAAATTCTACTTTTGCAGACTTACTATATAATTTTACAGTTTTGGTTATTTTCCATATTTAAAAATACTTTTACTTTCTTGAGACTTACGCCAACATGTTTTATTACCTATATAATATAAAACGAAATCACGTGAAAATATTCAAATAATAAAATTTCAACCTGGTAATAGCTTATGACTTTTGGATTAAAATATCTATGATATTAGTGATTTCTATTTTACAAAAGTTCAACTTTACCAGAAACAAAACTCCAAAGTGCTTTTCCACACACAGTCAAAAACGCAGATAATCGAATATTGCCTTTTCGTTTACATTATGCATTAGAAGAAAGACTAACATGTAAAGAGGGAAGGATAAATTTATCTATACATATAATAAATCAAGGAGTGGTAGTAAATGTTCGTATATTTTCATTTTTTAAATGTAAAAAAGCTAGCCTTCGTTACCAAACAGAATCTCACAGATACAGTGGAAAGTGTGAAACTCGCTCGTTGTGGCAGGCGTAGTTTTATAATTCGGTCGAGTCGACTACTCTTTACTTATTGCAAAATACGAAATGAAATCCCTGTTGATTAATCTTCGAAATATTACAAAACGTAGCGACAAGCCATTGCAGAGTTAAGTGAGAAACGTAAACGATATTAAGCATAGGTCATGAAAGCATAATTTAGGTAACAAACTTTTAAACGACGAATATTATTGTCTGCTATTCATATAAGAAATGTTATTTATAACTTTTACCTCGATCTCGATACTTGGGGCTTAAATGTAGTAAAATTTTATAAATGACGTCTAAGGTGTGAAGCTTATTCGGTGGTATCGTTTAATATATTGAAATCGACATATTTTAGTATCAGTGCAAAACCCATCCAATATATATATATATATATATATATATATATATATATATATATATATATATATATATATATATATATATATATATATATTTATATATATATATATATATATATATATATATATATATATATATATATATATATATATACTGGTTTGAAAAGTCCGTGCAAAGTCCGAGAGATGGTACCACCGGCGCGTATCGAGGTCATGTTTAGTTAGTAGCATCTCTTGAATGAACACACACCAAGTTTCAGCCATATTGGTCTATTTCTTTGTGTTTGGCATTCGTGTGAATCAAGGAAGTTGAATGATTTTCAAGAAATGGACGAAAAGAATTTCGTGTGATGATTAAACATTACTTTATGAAAGGCAAAACGCCTCCGGAGACTAAAGAGAAGCTTGATAAACATTATGGTGACTCTGCACCTTCGATTAGAACAGTTTATAAGTGGTTTCAAAATTTTCGGACTGGCCATATGGGCACAAGTGATGCTGAACGTTCTGGACGGCCTGTGGAGGTTACGACTCCAGAAATCATTGATCAAATCCATGATATGGTGATGGATGACAGAAGAGTTAAGGTGCGTGAGATTGCTAGTGCTGTGGGTATCTCGACTGAACGGGTACATAATATTTTGCATAAACATTTGGACATGAGAAAGCTATCCGCAAGATGGGTGCCGCGATTGCTCACGCTTGACCAAAAACGGAATCGTGTGAAGTGTTGCAAGGATGGTTTGCAGCTGTTCCAGAAGAATCCGGAGGACTTTAAGCGTAGTTTCGTCACTGTGGATGAAACATGGATACACTACTATACTCCTGAGACCAAACAACAATCTAAACAATGGGTTACCAAGGGGGAATCTGCACCAAAAAAGGCGAAGACCGTTCCTTCGGCCGGAAAGGTTATGGCGACTGTCTTTTGGGATTCGCAAGGGATAATCCTCATCGACTACCTGGAAAAGGGTAAAACTATTACAGGTGAATATTATTCATCATTATTGGACCGTTTGAATACCGAGCTGCAAGAAAAACGCCCGCGATTGGCCCAGAAGAAAGTCCTTTTCCATCACGACAACGCACTAGCACACACCTCAGCAGTTGTGGTCGTAAAATTAATGGAAATAGGATTCCAACTCGTTTCACATCCCCCCTATTCTCCAGACTTGGCTCCCTCGGACTACTATTTGTTCCCCAATTTGAAGAAATGGCTGGCGGGACAAAGATTTTATTCAAACGAGGAGGTGATTGCAGACACTAATGGATATTTTGCAGACTTGGACAAATCCTATTATTCGGAAGGCATCAACAAACTAGAACGTCGTTGGACGAAGTGTATAAGCCTAAAAGGAGACTATGTCGAAAAATAAAAAAGGTTTACTCCAAACACATAAGTAGTTTTTATTTTTGCACGGACTTTTCAAACCAACCTCGTATATATATATATATATATATATATATATATATATATATATATATATATATATATATATATATATAACATTGTTGAAAACTCATTTGGGGTGTGGTTTGTAAAGCCACTGATCATTTTATACCTCAGTAATAAAATTTTGGTTTTAGAAGCAATCAAGGTACAAAACACTAATTGCGCAAGTTCAACTGGCACTTGATCGGTTATTTTTCAAGTTGTCTGTGCGTTTAATAAATATTGGAAGCAAATGTAAAATTTTCTGTACAAAACCTAGTGTAGTTATAACTCTGCGATGTATGTATATTTTTTAGTATGCGTTAATTTAAGTATTAATTATAAGTAAAGCCGTACGTACAAGATTTTAAAGAGATAATATAATGATTTATTATTTACAGCTTTAAAGATCCAGGTTTTATTGGTTTCCCAACAATTTTTTCTAAGGCCAGCGAGGAAAGAATGGTCTGTATATTATGGAGAAAAGACAGTGTATATGGTAAAAATAACGTCAGTCCTTAATAACTTAATTTTATCTTAAATGGTGCCTGTTGAACCTAGATTATTTATTATTCCCGAGTAAATATTTTATTTTGTTTCAAATATTGTTTCTGGTCTATCCTTAAGTTTTAAAACATGTTTAATTCAATATTTCTTTAGGCAAATATAAAATATAGCTACGTTGGGGGCGGCTCTGTAGATCGAAAGTGAAGATTCAGGGTGGTGAACAGTCGCTTTTGAAAAATTATGAAGAGGTCCAAATTTTATATATATATATATATATATATATATATATATATATATATATATATATATATATATATATATATATATATATATGTATATATATATATATATATATATATATATACATATATATATATATATATATATATATATATATATATATATATATACATATATATATATATATATATATATATATATATATATATATATATATATATAAAATAGTAAGACTCTTTAAATAAAACGCAATAATTAGTATTTGTAACACACTATAGCAGAGACTAATAGAGTAAGTTGTTTTATTAATGACAATAGTAGCGAAAAACAACAAAATTATATATAAAAAAGATCAATTCACAAACTAGATAACATTTTAAACGGTAAACATCTGTAGTTGCTTCCTGAGTTGCAGTACAGTATACTCGTATAAGTTGTGTTCAGTTTACAATGGATTAACTCTTATTTTCATACGTATTTTTAGTGTTCCGTACGGAACACTTATAAGATCACTTCGGTGTCTGTCCGTCTGTCTGTCCGTCTGTCCGTCTGTCACACCCGATTTTCTCCGAAACTATTTGTCATAGAAAGTTGAAATTTGGTAGTAATATAGGAATTGATGGCCTCATCAGAGCCATGTAGTTTTGAAAGTTAAATTTTGACTTAAGGGGTTAGTTTTGGGGAGTGAAATCGGAAGTGAAAAAAAAATTTTTTTACTAGGTAAACTAGTGTGGTGTCAAATGAAAGCTTGTGAAAACACGAGTAAAAATATATATATAATGTATTTCTTTTCTTTGTATTATTTGTAAAAAATCGCGAAAAATCGCTGTCCACCCGCCTTATCTCGGAAAGTACTTATCAAAAAATTTTGAAAAAATTCTGGAATATTCTCCACGGGGTGTAGATTGAACGAAAATTATCACGAGTGCATTACCTGTAATAATTTATCTGGTATATAAAAAAAAACGAAATTTCAAGGTCATCAATTTTCAGTAAAGATTGGAAATAAACTTTGTTGAAAATTTATTTGGGGTGTGTTTTGTGAAGTCACTGATCATTTTATACCACCGTAACATAAATTTTGACTTAAGGGATTCGTTTTGAGGGGTGAAATCGGAAGTGAAAAAAAAATTTTTTTACTAGCTCATCGAGTGTGGTGTCAAATGAAAGCTTGTGAAAACACGAGTAAAAAATATACATATAATATAATACTTGCGCACACTTTTCTTCGTATTACTTTTAAAAAATCGTGAAAAATCGCTGTCCCCTACCTTATCTCGAAAAGTACTGATCAAAAAATTTTGAAAAAATCCTGGATTATTCTCCACGGGGTATAGATTGAACGAAAATTATCATTACCTTTAATAAATTATCTGGTATAGAAAAAAACCAAAATTTCAAGGTCACCAGTTTTCAGTAAAGATTGGAAACAAACTTTGTTGAAAACTCATTTGGGGTGTGTTTTGTGAAGTCACTGATCATTTTATACCACCCTAACAAAAATTTTTATTTTAAAAACAATCAACGTACGGAACACTAATTGTGCAAGTTCAACTTGCACTTGACCGGTTTTTATTTATAATTTAGTAAGGATTTTCAGATCATATATTTTTTTGTTGATGGTGCGATTTTCTATATTTTATGAAACTTTTAAATGTTATTTTTTTTAATGTTGTTTGTTGTTATAATGTTTAAAAATTTTTTAAAGGCTCAACATATATATATAAATATATATATATATATATATATATATATATATATATATATATATATATATATATATATATATATATATATACATATACATATATATATATATATATATATATATATATATATATATATATACATATATATATATATATACATATATATATATATATATATATATATATATATATATATATATATATATATATATATATATATATATATATATATATATATATATATATATATATATATATATATATATATATATATATATATATATATATATATATATATATATATATATATATAATATATATATAATATATAATATATATATATATATATATATATATATATATATATATATATATATAAATAATATATAATATATAATATATATATATATATATATATATATATATATATATATATATATATAATATAATATATAATATATATATATATATATATATATATATATATATATATATATATATAGTTATTCTAGAATGTGTACACGCAACTAGTAAAGATTTGTTTTGTAGTTAACTCCTGATGTGTAAAACACTTAACTTCAACAGATGTCTCTTTAAGTCATCAGGTTTGTAACCTTTTGAATAGTTTTTGTTTACGGTTTTGTTTTATTGTGTTTTTTATCTAAATTGAGAACTTCAATATTATTTTTATTATAGCTTACTCGTATTCTATCATGTTTCCAAGATCAGCTAAATCTTCGCCCTTGAATCACACCACTAGTAATCCTGTGTAAGTATCTATTGTTTATCTCTACATAAAAAAACTTCATAGGGCTATTCCACCAGAAGCATAATATTTTATATATAAACATCTTAATAATCTTATATAATAATTATTCCTGTTTTACTATAAAATTTCTTTTCATTCTGCAGGTCTAAAGACGATAATCGGTACCACACACGGCTTGGACCAGAATATAATAACAACATTAACATATAGAAAGCAGAACTAATTTTTGTCGATTTAGCTCAAAATGTTCAGCCTAAAGAATCAGAAAAGTTTGTTTCTGAAGCGATTGAATAGCAAATAATTATAGAGATTTGAGGGTCTGAAGCAGGTATATTTTTTATTTTCTGATGCTACTGAAGAGCAAACAGTATATCCTGGGAATATTGAGGGTGGGAAGCTAGAAAATTTAGTTTCTGACGCAATTGAACAGCAAATCAACTTATAAGGGGCTTAGGCTGAGCAACAAGAACATTTGGTTTCTAACGTGATTGAACAGAAACAAGAAAAATAATTCGTTCCTAGGAAAAGGTCAAAGAGACAGCATGGTAAAAAAAGTAACTGGTCACAAAATCAGCAAACAGCAGGCAAAATAAATAGAAGGCGCTATCGTACAGGGGGAAGAAAAAAAAAGAACAGTGGAATTATAAAATTGAAAAATCAAAACGAAGCATCGAGCCCCGCTGCAAATATTCGGATAAGGTTGACGAAAAACTAAAGTGCTCTCTGATCACATATATAGAAAGAAACAATATTATTCGGATAAAACCTGGGCTGAGAAGCGCTTGCTGGTTCAGTTACTAATTCATGTTAAACCAGCTGAAAGTCACACAGTCACAAACTTACTAAGTTACGAGCAGTATCTGTTCGGCGCGTTTGAGAGAGGTATGCAGGTTGATGCTGTATACACTGATTTCTCGAAGGCGTTTGACAGGGTTAATCATGAGCTTTTGGTGGGAAAGCTTCGAGCCCTATGATTCGGCACGAGCGTGACTAGGTGGATCAAGAGTTTTTTGACTGAACGTAGCCAGTGTGTACGTATATTAAATCATATTTCAAGAAACATATCGGTATGTTCAGGTGTCCCGCAGGGTTCACACTCTGGTCTCTCATTTTTAATTTGTTCATTAATAATATTGGTGAGATGTTCAACCATTCTGAATATCTTTTATTTGCGGATGACCTCAAATTGTACAGAGGAATAGAAAGTGTAAACGATGTTACGCGTCTGTAGGAAGATCTGAATCAACTCTATCACTGGTCAGAAGGAAATGGCTTAAGTCTAAATGTTAAAAAGTGTTTCTGCATTTCTGCATATTGAGCGTCATTGGTATAGTTTGAACGGCGCCCTTCTTGAGTCGGTGTCGAAGATTCGTGACTTGGGTGTGCTTTTGGACAGTCAACTTAATTTTCGTGGCCATATGAATAATATTCTGAGACTGGGTCTCAGAAATCTTGGTTTTGTTACCAGATATAGTAAGCAATTATCGGCTAGCACGTTTAGAGTGTTGTATTTTTCAATGGTCCGCTCTGGTTTGGAGTATGCTTCGGTAGTGTGGTCACCATCTTACCAGTGCCATATTGCTGAGATTGAGTCAGTGCAGCGTAGATTTCTACGAACTTTAGCTTTTAAAGCTGGAATAAATATTTATAAGGATGCAAGTTTTCATATTGACTATGGGGTGATTATGAACGCTTTTGGTGTAGCTACTTTGGAGAAGCGTAGAGATCTTGCAGATGTTTTATTCCTATATAAACTCCTGAATGGCTTTATTTCCTGTCCACCACTTTTGGAGAGCGTCCAACTTAATACTATTCATAGGACTCGTGGCAATGTACTGCTCAGTATTCCAGTTCACAGTACTAATTATAGCTATTACAGTCCTCTCACGAGAATGTGCCGATTATTTAATATATACAGCCTTGATCCCTTCAGTTGTAGCGCTTGTAAGCGCGATCGGGATCTGAGGTGTTAAACTGTTGTAATGCTTGTTTTTTTTTTTTCTTATTTTTCATGTTATGAATTGTATATGTGCATTGTGTTTTAACATTATTATTGTAATGGGCTTGTCCGTTAAAATAAATAAATAAAAAATATGCAGGGATTTAAAACTCATGAGTCTCGTACAAATTATTTAGAATGAGACAAGTATTAAATATTCAAACTTTAAAGAGATGAGAGCTGAAGTGCTTGAAGGAGCCATTCTTAGTCTAATTCTCTACTACACAACCGCTCTAACTACTTCGTTGAAGAAAAGTCTATTAGAAAAATATAGCCTGCAAGCCTTTCAGTTGTAATCTGAAGAGGAAAAATCAAAGTCAATCAGTTTAAATCTATCTGTATCAACATCACTATTAATGGGCTAGCAAAACCACTCTCTTTAGATATTAATAGCACAGTGGCGTTTTATGAGATTCTAGATACCAAGCTACTCAGGGAAGTACGTAACAAAGGAGCTGAATTACACATGAAATATAAACAATGCTACTGGTTTTTTGAAAGAAGTTCGAAGCAGTCAACATGTACTGCATGCATTCAAGTTCTAAAACCGCTGTGGCTTAACTGTATCCCACAACTGCTGGATAATACAGATCAAGAACGAAGATTGAAGAGGACCAAACCATTTGACCTCGTGTAATATGTGTAGAAACTAGTTCATTCCCTCGTGTTCTCTAGTTTATTCCCTCGTGTTCTCTAGTTCATTCCCTCGTATTCTCTTTGTTTTGTATGCTGCAGAGACTTGAACAATAAACGCAAGTGACCGTGCAAAAATTGATGCCTTTGAAATGTGGTGCTGGCGTCGTATACTTCGCGTGCCCTGGACTGCGCATCGCACAAACGTCCCCATCCTGAGAGAACTGAACATAACAGAAAGACTAATAGTTAAGATTAATGCCAAAATTCTGGAATATCTTTGTCACATTTCCAGAAGAGACGACGGACTGGAGAGACTTGTGAAAGGGGGGGGGGTCATATGGCTGATAAACTCTCAAAAGGACGCTCACCAAACAGATAGTTGAATCAAGGGAAGAATCTAACCGAAGTTCCAGCACATGTAGCTTCACATCTAGCACAGGATATGGTTCGGTGGAAGGATACCATAGGGCGTTACCTTCACCTGTTAGATCACGACACGTATAACGAGTGAGAAGAGCATGTTGTGTAAAAAGCAAAGCATAGTTTGTTAGTGAAGTGAACCTAAACTGCATCGATGGTTTTAGTTTCTAAATATTTAATTTTAGGAATAACTAATTCAAATTATTTGTTATTAATTAACTCTGCCTGCAGCATCGGAGGGTAGATTGAGTAGCCTGACGGTGCTATTGCCGGTCCCAAGCCCGGACAAAGCAGGAAGGTTTGTAGGCAAGGCTAGCAACCTACCCACGCATGGCTCACAAAACTAATGTAAAGCCTCGGAACAGAATGAACAATAGGTTGACAAAAACAGCGAGGAAACGGAGACTGAATAATAATAAAAAGGGAATATAATACGAAAAGCAACGTGGAACATAAAAACACTATATAATAATGATCAGGAAATTGAAAAGGAATTACATGAAAGACTAGCCGGTCCCGCGGCTCCGCTCGCGTGGACTTGAATCACTACTATTGTCACGTAATAAAATATTTCCCCTCATCTCCCAATATTTCTACTTATCTCCCATTATCTCTACATAATTTCCATTATCTCTGCTCATCTCCCATTATTTCTCCTTATCTCCCATTATTTCCCCTTATCTCTCATTATCTCACCTTATCTCCCATTATCTAGGCTTATATAGAATTATATAGAACATATGTATAAATTTATAAAAACACGTAAATCGGATAAGTGGTTCCCAAGTGATAAACGCACTAACGGACAGACAGACAGGCAGTCAGAGAGAGAGGCAGACAGACAGACAGCATTTTATATATATTCTAGATAGAACATTATAGATAACCTGGCCAGAAAACAAATCTATGAATTAAAAAAAAAAAAACACGTAAATCGGATAAGTGGTTCTCGAGTGATAAGCGCACTAACGGACAGACAGACAGAAAGACGTTGCATTTTATAAATATATTTATATTCTTTGCTACATGATATTGTTCCATATTTAATGCTTTAGGCAGTGTATTGCAAGAGAACGCGCTAGCGGCAAACTTTTCTCCGACTTGATTCACTATTATCGTCACTGCTTATTCCTTATGTCACCTAACGTAATAAAATATATCCTATAACCTGGCCAGAGAACATATGTATGTTTAAACACGTAAATCGGAAAAGTGGTTCTCCAGTGATAAGTGCACTAACGGACGGACAGACCGACAGACAGACAGACAGAGAGACGTTGCATTTTATATATATTATAGATATTTTGTGCTACATGATATTGTTCCATATTTAATGGTTTAGCATGTTTAAAAAAAAGGTGTAAATCGGATAATTGGTTGTCCAGTGATATGTGCACTAACGGACAGACAGACAGACAGAGATACGTTGCTTTTTATATATATTATAGATGTAATAAAAAATATATCTATAACCTGGTCAGAGAACATACTCGTATGTATGAATTTAAAAAATCACGTAAATCGGACAAGTGGTTCTCGAAAGATAAGCGCACAAATGGACAGACAGACTGACATAGAGACGTTGCGTTATATATATATATATATATATATATATATATATATATATATATATATATATATATATATATATATATATATATATATATATATATATATATATATATAGATTATTATTATATAACCTGGCCAAAGAATATGTGTATGAATTTAAAAAAAGACACATAAATCGGATAAGTGGTTCTCGCGTGATAAACGCACTAATAGACAAACAGACAGACAGAAAGACATTGCATTTTATATATATTATAGATTATAGATATTCTCTACTATATAATATTGTTCCATATTTAATGGTTTGGCTGTGTATTGCAAGGGAACGCCCTAGCGGCAAACTTTTTTCCGACTTCATTCACTATTTTACGTCACTGCTCATTCCTTTAGCTACCTATCGTAATAAAATATAGCCTATAACCTGGCCAGAGAACATATGTATGTTTTTAAAAAAAAAAGTACGAATATCGGATAAGTGGTTCTCCAGTGATAAGCGCACTAACGGACAGACAGACAGAGAGACGTTGCATTTTATATATTGTAACATTCATTTTTTCCTAGATTTTAAGACCATATAATGTTACTGATTTTTCGCTTTATAGTGTACTTCTTTTCATTTTTGTATCGAGCGGTATATTAATCAGAAATTCATAGCCGCTCGTTATATAGTGTGCTGTGCGGGTTTGCGACCGAATCTATCGATACGCCGGGATTGGTCAAATGTTTGTATCCGGAGTTTTGGTTCCGGCGTCGCCATATTACAGACAGAGTGCCCACGGCTTATTTAAGGGTCCGGAGGACGCGAATCGAGGCTTAGTACCATCGAGCCGCCGCCAGGCTTAGTACCATCAAGCCGCAGAGAGGCTTAGTACCATCAAGCCGCAGAGAGGCTGAGTACCATCAAGCCGCAGCCAGGCTAATTTCCACCGAGCCGCAGTAGAGGCTTACGACAATATCTACGAGAGCCAAGTTAAGCACGAGTTTTTTTTTAACGTAAAGCCGTAGTGGGCTTTGTGTGTTTTCTAAATGGAGTAGCCAAAGTAGGCTCTTCTCAAAAGTGTGAAATCGGTTTTGTGTTCCATTGAAGGCCTAGAAGCCCGTAGGAAAACCGTAAGTTACCAGGACATACATCAATAAATATATTCCCCGCAAATAAGTGTTTTAACAGCAATTTGAACTGATAAATCGCGAAGTGAATATCACGACTTTTCGATTCCGGGTGTAGTCAAGTTTTAGAAGTAAAATCTCTGATTTAGGGACTCTAATTTATAAAAACTACTTTTAGGCTAGAACTTTTATAATTTTTATAACAGCAAAGGTTGGAACTTTTATTTTAAATCATGAATAAATTTTCTTTTTTGTTGATTAAAGCTAGTGTCTCACTGAATACCTATTTTTCTTTTCAGGATAAGAAAAGTTGTACTAGAATAATTCTTTTTAGTAATAACCGTAAAACACTTCAGTATTTTTTCATTTTTTTAACTGAAGTTAGATCCTTTCTATTTTAAAATGAATGGTGCCCAAAATTTGTACAACTGAAGCTTTTTAAAAATAGAAAATAATTCCAAAAAGACGTATAACAATTATCTCTTACCCATATTTCTCTACCAAGGAAAACTGAGCTAGTGTGTGTTTAATTTCTTTAGTTCTTTTAAAATCAGGATTCACTCAATTCATTATCAGAAATTAAAAAGAGGTTGCAAGAAAATTGCGCCCAAGCGTGGGAAAAACAATTTTCACAGGGTACAAAATGACGCCACAAAAAGCGGGAAAGTTCGCATGTTACAAAACTGCGCCCAAGCCTGGGGCATCCAAATTTCAAACGGTACAAAATGGCGCCCAACGCGGGGCTTTTGGAATTTTATTTTTTAAAAAGGGTTCAGTGTACTAGCTATCGAACAAAGTAAAAGCTCTAACTTTTCAGATATTTTTATTTCATAATATTTATTAAACGAAACTACACAATAGCAATAAGACAAAAGCAGGAAATTTGTAGAATTATTTATTTTCAATTTATCTGATGGTGGTATAGATATTTGAATTTTGTTAATCGACTCTAAGATAAGATATTCCTACTTTTTTCCTTAAAAAGCTACTTTTATAGTTCAGATTAGCAGATGTGCTGGTTTACTTTAATTTTTGCAGTGTTAGATTTATTTTGCGTAAACCGAAGAAAAAACTGTACTTTTTTTCTCACCGATGTTTTGCATGAATATTAAAAATACTTTGCTGATACGAAACGGTATTTGGAGATTTTTTGTTGAAAATTCTTAACATATTTGGCAAAAGAATTTTAATACAAGGCAATACTTAGAAATTTTTTTTGAAATTGTTGAAGATTTTTTAAATATTTGGTAAAGAAGTTTACATATTTTAAGTGCCTTTACATATTTTTTTATTTTGACTATTGGGAGCACAGGAAAAATATTTATCACGACTTTTCAAACAATTCTTTTAAATCTAAATACATTTATCATGGAAGCCTTCAATTTTAAAGTCAATCACCTACTGGAATAGGAATTAGACTATGAACTGAAAATCCGTCGTACTTTCTCAGAACGTCCGGTCGCGGATAAAAGAAAGATTCTAACGAGGATCTTAAGTAAAGAAATATTCCAATAGATCAGATTGGACTAAATAGTTACAAAAAGTTTCAGATTTTTTTTAAGTCTAATAAAAGTTCTCCTTCTCAAGTTAAAACTCCTGCTTCTCCAAATGGCCACATGTCTCCTTCATTCGTGCATAAATATTTAGATAACAGACCGCATATCAAGATAAATCTATTAGGTGTCCATTTCTCGGCTTTACTTGACTCTGGTGCAAATGCCTCCGTTGTAGGTCAGAATGGTATTAAAATTTTAAGTCGTTTAAGTATAAAAATATGCCATGTCAAAAATAGAAGTGTTACCACTGCAGATGGCAGCCGTCTAAAAGTTTTAGGTACGGTTGAGTTGCCGCTAGTCTGCAATGGTCATTGTTTAGTAATCTCTGCTCTAGTAGTACCTTCTCTATCACACACTTTGGTTTTAGGATGTGATTTTGCACAAAAATTCGGAATTTTAGTAAATTTTAAAAATAATTCGTGGTATCCACAGTCCCTAGGAGTCAATTCTCATACAAGTTTTAAAGATTGTTATTCAGAAAGTTCTATAGAAATCCTTTTCTCGCGTCTATGTACCCTAGATGATCTCTCGCGGACGGAACGCTTAAACGCAGAAAACGTAATAAGCTCTTTCAAAGAAATAAGTAGTAAAGATAGGTTAGGCCGAACGAATAAAATCACCATGTCTATAGATACGGCTGATGCCAGTCCTGTAAAGACAAGGCCCTTCGCCATGTCTCCGTATATGTCAAAAGTATTAAATAAGGAGTTAGACGAAATGTTGAAACTCGGAGTGATTGAAGAATCAAACAGTCCTTGGTGTTCTCCAATCTTATTGGTGAAAAAGGCCGATGGACAGTATCGTCTATGCTTTGACGGAAGAAAGCTCAACGAGGTCAGCAAATTTGATAACTATCCATTACCGAACATCGATAGAATTTTGACATCACTCAGGAATGCTAAGTATGTATCCTCGATAGATCTTAGAAAGGCATTCTGGCAAATTCCTTTGGACAAATCCTCTAAGGAAAAGACCGCTTTTGCCGTAGTAGGCCGAGGTCTATTTCAGTTCGTCACTATGCCGTTTGGTCTAAAGAACGCTGCTCAAACTCAGCAACGTTTAGTGGACGCTATATTTGGTCCGAAATATGAGTCACATATTTTTACCTATCTCGATGATATTTTAGTAACATCGGAAGACTTCGAATCGCATATTCGCTTACTTAAAGAAGTAAAAAATAAATTGAAAGAGGCCGGACTGACGATAAATTTGAGCAAATGTGATTTTTTCAAAACTTCTCTAAAGTTTTTAGGCTATATTGTAGGCTCAAATTCCTTGCGTACCGATCCGGATAAAGTAGCAAGCATGGTTAATTATGCGAGACCTACTAATACTACGGAAGTTAAGCGCTTCGTAGGAATGTGTTCATGGTATAGACGTTTTATTGAGAATTTTTCTACCCTGTTGTCGCCTATTAATGATCTTTTGAAAGGACGAAAAAGAGGACAATCGATAGATTGGACAAAGGCAGCAGAAGAATCCTTTATAAAGATTAAAGAGCTATTGGTTTCAGCTCCAATTTTATCCCAACCAGATTTTTCCCAACAGTTTTATATTTCTAGTGATGCTTCTAATACCGGTTTAGGGGGCGTCCTAACACAGAAAATCAAGGGTGAGGAAAGAGTGATAGCGTATGCCAGTAGAACTTTATCAAAGGCTGAACGTAACTATTCGGTTGTTGAAAAAGAGTGTTTAGCAGTACTCTTTAACATCGAAAAGTTTCGACCTTACATAGAAGGTGTTCCTTTCACGGTCATAACAGATCATTATAGTTTATTGTGGCTTAATTCTATTAAAAACCCTAGTGGCAAACTAGCGCGTTGGGCGATTAGGTTGAGACAACATACGTTTAATTTAATTCATAGAAAAGGAGTCCACAATGTTATTCCTGGCGCTTTGTCAAGAATCCCAGATCATACAGTGGACGAAAACAGTCTTAATGCACAGATTGGCGTAAGAATTGATACAGTTAACATAGATCGTATAGATCCATGGTACGATAATTTACGGCAGCAAATTAAGGAATTTCCTCAAAATTTTCCGCAGTGGAAGGTGGAAAATGATTTCGTGTACAAGTTTATCCCAAACCAGTTGCCTTTAAAAGTTAATGTACCTGAGTGGAAAATACTAGTTCCTAAACCACAGAGAGAGGAAATTATAGACATGTGTCACACTCCTCCTACTTCTGGTCATTTTGGTTTTTATAAAACTCTTCACAGGGTTCAGGAACAGTATTATTGGCCAAAAATGCGTTTTGATATCTTAAAGTTTGTGAGGACTTGTGAAGTATGTGGAGCGCAGAAATCTCCAAATACACTACCTATGGGACTGATGGGAAAAGAGAAAACGGTTAATTACCCTTTTCAAGTCATAGCAGCTGATCTAGTAGGCCCATTCCCACGTTCAAAAAGGGGAAATAAATGGCTTCTCGTGGTTTCTTGCTGGTTTACAAAGTATACCATGCTATTTCCTTTGAAAAGCTCTAAAGCTGGATATATAGAGAGAATTTTGGAAAATGATGTCTTTCTAATCCACGGTCGCTCTTAATATGCGATAACGGTACTCAGTTTACCTCTAAGAGTTTTAAGAGCTTAAGTGAAACTTATGGTTTTAACATCCGTTTTAATCCCGTGTACTCTCCACAATGTAATTTTGTTGAACGTAATAACCGAACAGTCGGGGACCGCTTTAAGAAGTTACGTTGATTCACATGACACTTGGGATGGCAATATTTCCAAAATTCAACAAGCAATAAATACCGCAAGACACGAAGTAACAGGGTTCACACTGTCTCTCTTAGTTTACGGCAGACATATACCTCTATCTGGATCGTATTATAAAAATTTAGATTTGGATGTCAATGTTGACAGCGAAATAAGCCCGGGTAACAGGGGTGCGTACGCCGAAAATTTAAAGGGTTTAAAAGATATTTTCACTGACGTGCGTAGTAGGATACATAAGGCTTATGAACGGAACAGTAAGTCTTACAACCTTAGAAAAAGGGATTTTGCCTTTAATATAGGTGATCACGTTTGGCGAAAAAATAAAATTCTTTCCAGTGCAGCAGATAAATTCACATCTAAGTTGGTACCTAAGTATGTGCATTGCGTGATAAGAGAAAATATTTCAGATTTAGTTTATGGCTTAGTTAATTTAAATAGGACTAAAGTAGGACAATGGCATATTAAAGCCTTAAAACCATTCAATGAACCTAACCCTAGTGAAAGTTTGTCAGAAGAAGAATAATTTATATTTACATTATCTTAATTGCTTTACTTTATTTTTTTTGATGTTGCTCTGTAGAGGTGACGACCTCGTTTTTTTTTGACTGTTATAGAAGTTGAGCAGAGTATAGCTTACTTGTATAGTTTTTTTGCTAAGGTTTTGGGTACTGATCATATCCAAACTTAGGTTGATGGCGGTTGATGTTTAGCATCGACTCAGCTGTTGCGAGCTTGCGAAGGAGTCACACTCGGGATATATCATAAGACTGGTATGTCGGTGGTCGCGGGATTTGATTTGCTTATGACCCCAAAGAATATCCAGTTCTTGACACTTGGAAGCGAAATTTTGATTAGAGGCAATCCAAGGTGATCTTGAGTTAGGACAAGCGCAAGATGTAGCTTGTGTAGTGTGATGTAGAGTCAAAATTTTTTATGAGCAATTTCAAAGTTTGTTACCCGAGTGGGTGTATTTCTATTACCTCAATGGTATATGTTGGGTGCAATTAAGAGTAAATTGATTTTGGTTTATCCAGTAAGTCTAAGACTTGGATTATTTTGATTTAGATCTTCTTCTGAATTGACAAACTGAGGGTATACTCTATTCTTTTCAGGGCCGTTTAAACGTTACCTTTGAGTCACTAATTTTTTAAAAAAATTTTTTTGCATGGACTCATAGGCGTATGATGAGTTTTTTCGGTATACTATCAGATTGATAGGAAATTGAAGTCCTGCAGGAGAACTAAAGGCTGATCATTTACAGGAGACGAGAGCAGAGTAAGACAGTCGTTTCACAAAGAAATGATCAAAATCTGATACCGAGATGAGAACCTTGTCAAGAGTGGCTAAGCGCAGTGAAGGAAGATTCCTAACCGAATTTTTAGATTTCCAAGAGGTAATCTAGAAGTTTGGGCTGACAGAAAACGGTTATGCCTGATACCTGTAGCAGTTTCTTCTGGAGGCTATTGTCTAGGAAGACGATTAACACCATGATCGAATATTTTAGCTGTCAACGACGTTTTCTTCTTGTTTCTGATTAAGCTGGAAAAGCTCTTGTCGTCTTCAAAAGTTTTGTTGCGTTGCCACCGAAAAATTGAGAAATTTTTGCTTCATGTAGCTTTTTAAGCTCATTTTCATTTTTTGGAAATTTCCGTAAGAAGCTTGGTTAAGTCAACCTTGTAAACCTTATAGGTTGTATCCCATGAGTTATCTGTTTTTACAGGCTGTGATGCACCGGGTGCTAACAGATGCCGTTACGACGTTTGGCAGGAAGTTAGTCTTCTTGAGGAACAGACTGATTGGAAGGGTAGTCTATGGGGGGTGAACGTTTGACCTTTGGGACCTTTAGAGGTTTTGTTACCCAATGGTTATTTCTATTTGAGCCAAAGGAGAGCCTAGCTACTGTAGTCGACCTCAGCTCCAATTAGCCTATTAGTGGTGACAGGCTGTTGGCAGTAGTGTGTTTCGGAACACCCTATTGATTAAATTTTTTTTCGACTTATGGTGGTGTGGTAGACACCGTTTTAGTTTAGTGGATGCTATAATCTACTCCCTTTTGTTGGTGGACACCAGGGTCACCATTTCCGTATTTTATTGTCTCCACCATTCAGTATATCGTGGTGAGGTGTTTGTCTCCTGTTATGTGGAATGGATTGAATGTTTTTCGTTGTTGTTCTAGGGCGAGACCAGTACACGAGGGTTCTTCATGCAACTTGGAGAAGCGCAATGCTGGTTAAATTTTATATCTCTGTGTAGCCACCCTGAAGAATGACGGAGGGCGTTTCTTCTGGCTCATGTTTCTAGGCAGATTTGTCACTTTGGTGCGATGTGCTGAAGATTTGATTAGCTTTTGCTAAGAGCTCTCACCAAGCTCAGTATGGAGTTATCATAACCAAGAGTTTGGGATTTGAACTCCTGTATGTATTTCTGTATATATTTCTGTATATATTTCTGTATATATTTCAGTGTATGTTGGTTGCCTGAGGGCATGTGCTCAAAATGTGTGATTTTGAGTCGTTTTGTTTATGGACTCCTATATATAGGATTATGACTTTAGGGAGGTCCTATTTAGAGACTAGCTGTCTCACATAGTTATGCTAGGAATGTTTCCTTGAATGTTAGTTGCGCGTGGACTAATCATTCTGTTCTTTGTGAACATTGCTTTTTGAAGCAGGATCATTCAGTTTAGTGAATTTTAGCTTTTATAGCTATTCACTGTGTTTAGAGTGAATTTTAGCTTTTATAGCTATTCACTGTGCCTATAGTGATATTGTTAGCTTTTATAGCTGCTCACTATGTTAATGGCGAGTTTGTTCTTTTAGAACGCAGACTTTGTGTAGTCGAGGACTACTTACAGAGTGTTTTCTTGGCGAGGAGCCGAGGTTTTTTCTGGCGATATACCAGAGTGTTTTCTTGGCGAGGAGCCGAGGTTTTTTTTTCTGGCGATATACCAGAGTGTTTTGTTGGCGATGAGCTGACGTGTTTTCTGGCGATCAACCAGAGCGTTTTCCCTGGCGATTTTAGCATGTCTAGATGTCTTAGGACGTCGACATTGCGCGATAGAGTGCGATTATTTTCTGTTGCGACTAGTAGTGATACTAGATTTAGAATGTTCTCTTAGCGGTGAGCTAGAGCATTGATGGCGATTTTTCCCGAGCGTTTGTCTGGATTTTCATCCAGATGTTTTTCTTAGCCTTGTGCTAAATGGTCTTACAAGACTTTCTCCTTTTAGAGTTAGTGTTTGCACTAGAATCATTTTTTTTTTTGTTTTTCTTTATTTAAGAATTTTTCTAAATTCCTTTTGCTGAAATAGAAAATTTTCAGACAATCCTTAAAATATTTTAAGGGGGGTGTTCATATTTAGTTTCAGTTCACTTTTGTTGATTTAGACAAGAGTCTAGACAAAGTTATTTTTTTTTTTGTTTTGGTAACAATAACAGAGCTGATTCTTTTATATAAGAAGACCGCGATTGTTACTTTGAACAGGTATTTCTTATGTTCATGCAAGGATTTTTATTTACTTTTTGATGTACTTAACCTTAGTGCTTAATTAAGTTAAGTCTAGTTATAAGATTCTTGTGTACATGCAAAGATTTTCATTTGGTTTTCATTGTACTTAATATTAGTGCTTAATTGAATTAAGTCTAGTAGTAAGGTCCGAAGTTTGTAATTTTGTTTTAAGTTCTGACCTTAGTATTAAGTGATAGTGTACCACTTTGTACCTTTTCATAAGTAGCCTTAGTTTAATAGACTAGTGTAGTCTATTTCTTTTTTGGAAGGGGGTAATGTAACATTCATTTTTTCCTAGATTTTAAGACCATATAATGTTACTGATTTTTCGCTTTATAGTGTACTTCTTTTCATTTTTGTATCGAGCGGTATATTAATCAGAAATTCATAGCCGCTCGTTATATAGTGTGCTGTGCGGGTTTGCGACCGAATCTATCGATACGCCGGGATTGGTCAAATGTTTGTATCCGGAGTTTTGGTTCCGGCGTCGCCATATTACAGACAGAGTGCCCACGGCTTATTTAAGGGTCCGGAGGACGCGAATCGAGGCTTAGTACCATCGAGCCGCCGCCAGGCTTAGTACCATCAAGCCGCAGAGAGGCTTAGTACCATCAAGCCGCAGAGAGGCTGAGTACCATCAAGCCGCAGCCAGGCTAATTTCCACCGAGCCGCAGTAGAGGCTTACGACAATATCTACGAGAGCCAAGTTAAGCACGAGTTTTTTTTTAACGTAAAGCCGTAGTGGGCTTTGTGTGTTTTCTAAATGGAGTAGCCAAAGTAGGCTCTTCTCAAAAGTGTGAAATCGGTTTTGTGTTCCATTGAAGGCCTAGAAGCCCGTAGGAAAACCGTAAGTTACCAGGACATACATCAATAAATATATTCCCCGCAAATAAGTGTTTTAACAGCAATTTGAACTGATAAATCGCGAAGTGAATATCACGACTTTTCGATTCCGGGTGTAGTCAAGTTTTAGAAGTAAAATCTCTGATTTAGGGACTCTAATTTATAAAAACTACTTTTAGGCTAGAACTTTTTATAATTTTTATAACAGCAAAGGTTGGAACTTTTATTTCAAATCATGAATAAATTTTCTTTTTTGTTGATTAAAGCTAGTGTCTCACTGAATACCTATTTTTCTTTTCAGGATAAGAAAAGTTGTACTAGAATAATTCTTTTTAGTAATAACCGTAAAACACTTCAGTATTTTTTCATTTTTTTAACTGAAGTTAGATCCTTTCTATTTTCAAATGAATGGTGCCCAAAATTTGTACAACTGAAGCTTTTTAAAAATAGAAAATAATTCCAAAAAGACGTATAAACAATTATCTCTTACCCATATTTCTCTACCAAGGAAAACTGAGCTAGTGTGTGTTTAATTTCTTTAGTTCTTTTAAAATCAGGATTCACTCAATTCATTATCAGAAATTAAAAAGAGGTTGCAAGAAAATTGCGCCCAAGCGTGGGAAAAACAATTTTCACAGGGTACAAAATGACGCCTCAAAAAGCGGGAAAGTTCGCATGTTACAAAACTGCGCCCCAGCCTGGGGCATCCAAATTTCAAACGGTACAATATATTATAGATAAAAAGATAGAAACCTGCGCATTACAGGAAACAAAAATTAGGGCAAGTGTGGCTCGGCGAATACCTTTTAATATATAGCGGAGTCGAAAGGAATAACAGAGCAAAAGAGGGTGTAGCACTGATGATACACAGAAAGCTAACTCAGAAGATCCAAGAATGTAAATACATGTCAGAAAAAATAATAGTAGCAAAACTTTAATTAGAGAATCAAAAAATTAACATCATTGGGATATACAGTCCAGAAAACTGCAAAGCGGAAAACGAAAGAACAAAATTCTACGAAAAACTACAAGAGATAATTGATGCAGTCCCAAAAAGACAAGTAATTATCATAATGGGGAAATTTAATGCACGAGTAGGGAACATGATAATACCGGAAGTGAAACAGAGGTTCAATGAAAATGGCGAATTGTTGATAAACTTCTCCGCACAAAATGAGTTTCGAATAAATAACACCCTATTTAAACATAAAGAACAACATAAATACACATTTCAAAATACGAGAGGAGATAGATCAATTATAGATTACATTCTAACAAATAAAGACATTCATTATACACAAATATTAGACATAAAATGTTTATGTTCTGCAGATGTAGGCAATGATCACAGTCTTGCAATGGGAAAAATGAGAATCACAATAAAGAGACCTCAAAAAACCACCCTACCAGATTACGAAACAAAAACAAAGGTAGAAAGCTTACAAGACGAATCAATAAAAAATCCTACCAGACTAGATTGGTGAACGAAATAAATAAAAACCCAGTGGTAGAGGAAGAACACATAGAAGACAGTCGGAGACAAATCAAGGATTACATTAAAAACGAAGTAAAGGAAACACTCGGGGAACGTAAAATAAACAGAACATCAAGAAGACCGAATAATACACCTTGGTTCTGCAAGGAAGTGACATATAGATCAAGAAAAACCAGAGAAACATATAAAGAATATAAGATAGTCCGCAATGAAATAAACACACTAGTGAGAAAAAAGAAGGTGGAACACTGGGAAAAATTCTCTAAAGAAATGGAACATGACTTTTATGGTGTGCAAAAGGAGATTAGGAGAATGATACTTGGACAGTGAAAGGAAATGAAAGATGAATTATATAAAGCAATTGTATAATAAAACAGAAAATTAGGCATCCGAAATACCAGAAATAGTCATCAACAAAACATCAGAAATAGATGATAACAGGTGGAAGAAGCTCTCAAAAAATTAAAAAACCGAAAATCAGCTGGTCAGGACGAAATACAAAATGAAGTATTAAAGTACGGAGGAGTGAAACTGACTAAAGGATTGACAAAGCTCATAAACAAAATAATACAGGGATCACAAATACCAAAAGAATGGAGAACACGCATAATAAACCACTTTTTTAAAAAAAGAGAATAAACCGATCCGAATAATTATCGAGGAGTTAACCTCTTGTGCACAACTCTAAAACTGACGACAAAAATTGTTACCAATAAAATAACTCCACTTGTACAGCTTTCCGAAGAACAACAAGGGTACAGGAACGGAAGATCCTGTTACGACGCAGTATTTGTAATCAGACAAATTACTGAAAAATCAATTGAGTATAACAGACCAGCGCAGCGTTCTTATGCTTTATAGATTTGGTAAAAACATTTGATAGAGTTTAGCTGCAAGCCGTAGTGCACACACTTTACGACAAGAATATTCCATTGGATATAATAAAACTAATTGAGAACATTTACAAAAAAAAAATAAAACAGAAGCAAGAGTAAGTTCGGAGTTAACTGAACCCATAGAGTTAGCAACTGCTATTACACAAGGAGACTCACTAAGTCCCCTACTTCTACATTATATTAGATGAAATAATTAAACCGTTAAAACAAAAAAGCTATAAAATAGACAATAAAGAGACACAAATATTGTGTTACGCCGACGATACTGTCCTAGTCGGTAAGAATGATAATGCCTTGCAGGGATTATTACATCAGTTTAATACAACAGCAAAGAAATTTAATATGAAAATATCGGCTGAAATAACCAAATCAGTAGTTATTTCCAAAGAACCAATTAGGTAGAAGCTGGAAATCGATAATCAGATTATAGAGCAGGAATGACAATTAAATATTTTGGAATTAAATTATCATATAACAACAACATAGAAGCATAAATAAAAGAACAAATAGTAGAAGCCAATAGAATAGCATGATACTTGAGAACAGAAGTAAAATCTCGTATATATAAATCTGTAGTTCGACCAGTTACGACCTACACAGCAAAGACAAGACCAGAAACACGCAAAACTCAGAGATACTTACAAACAAGTGAAATGAAAACATTAAGAAAAATTGCAGGCAGAACACTTTAAGATAGAGAAGTAAATGACAACATAAGGCATAAGAAACAGAAAACAAGAATGGAACCAACAGATAAATAGAATGTCCAAACGTTGATTAGTAAAAATAGCTCGAGATATATCACCAATGGGCCGAAAGAGTATAGTTCGCCCACGACGATACATTAAAGAAAAACAGGCAGGAATGCCCACTATAAAGAAGAAGAAGGGCTAATTCAAATTAATATTTAGACCTTTACACTGTTTTAATAGCTAAACAAGCCTCAACGGCTGTTTATTAAAAATAAAATACTATTCTTATTAAAGTTGGAAACAATTAACAGAAAACAATTTTCAGATTCTTCGACTCCAAAAACATGAAGTAACTCTTCAACCCGTCCCCCACTACTTTAGCCTTTTATATGTTTGACCATCGATTCTCACCTCTTTCTTATCATTTTCTGAAACTATATTGCACAAGAATTGTAGGTTCTGTTCCTACTATAAACACGCTATGTCTAACTGCAAATAAAAACGACGAGTATGCTTTCATAACTAATATTTATTTTACCTTTTTACATATAATAAGATAGTACAAGTTGATTATTTATTTATAATTGAATTGATAAAATCCAGATAGTTAGCAACTTTCGTGTAAACTCCGGGTTTAACTCCACAATCATATTCCCAAGCAACAATTCCTACTTGAATTGCTTCAACAACCAATGCCCCACCTGCGTCTCCCTAAAAATTAATAATTAACAGAAACGAGAGTTTTTTTTCTATTTCTAGGTATGAATAAAGTATTGTCTTGCGAACTCTTAGGAACAAGGAATTTTGGCAAATGCTCCGTGCTCAAAATTAAATTATATGGCATAATTATCCAATCTAATTAAACCTTTTTTTTTACATTTCTTAATTTCAAGACATTCAAGCATATTTCATTTTTTAGATTTATTTTGTACATGTAGGATTTTGAATGTATCATCAAAATTATGGGATTTGTTTATTATATGGGTTGCGTAATGTGAATTGTTCTTGTTTTTTAAATAACTATGTTTATGTTCTTTAATGTGAGTTTCAAAAGATCTACCAGTTTGTTCTACGTAGGTTTTAGTACAAGATTCACAATTTAATAAATAGACTCTTGATTTTATGGATTTATTAGATTTGGTTTTGTTATTCAAAATTATATTCCCTAAGGTATTACTGGTTTTAAATGCTATTTTATTGTTCTTTTTTGTTAAATGTTTTGAAATTGTTCTAGTTATTTTCCCTGTATGCGTGAGTGTGCTAAATTTTTCTTTTTTGTCATTAATGGTGGGATAAATTAGAGAGATTGCTTGTTTAAACGATTTTTATTCAAGATATTATCTATCATATCCATTATTAATTGCTATTTGTTTGATTATCTTTAATTCTTTGTTAAAATTAGTTTTAGTCATAGGAATATGTAACAGTATATGTATGAAAGAGTTCAAAGCTGCCATTTTGTGAGTATAAGGGTGGGATGAACTATTGTGTATATCTGTGTCAGTATGTGAAGGCTTGTAAAAAATCCAGAAATCGTGTTTATTGTTCACTTGTGATTGGTTTCTATTTAAGGTGAATTTAATGTTAGGATGCAAATTATTTAGAAAGTTAAGGAAGATTGTTAGTTGTCTATCTGTCCCCGTGAAACAGGAAATGATATCATGAACATATCTATTCCAGTAAACCATATTTCGGCTTACCGCGTTTTGATTAATTTTTAGTTCTAAATGACTCATGAAAATTTCCGCTAGTAAAGCGCTTAAAGGATTACCCATTATTAGACCTTCTTTAGATGTATAAAAGTTATCGTTGACTACTTGAAAAAAGCTTACAGTACAATTTAAAACCTAAGGATATCCAAAAATCAAGAGAAATCCTCGGACTTGAATGTGAATTAGCTTTGTCTAATGAAGACCCACATACATACATGATAGCCAACAAGATTAAAAAAGATTTATTTGAACAGAAAACAGCAGTATCGATCAAAACCAAAGCCAAAGAAAACAACATAATATTCACTAGAGCTGATAAGGGTAAGTCTGTAGTAGCTATTTCTAAAGAACAATATATATTCAAAACTCTTTTTTTTCTTAGCACAGAGAAATTTCAAGTATTAAATAATAACCCAACAAAGGCTACCAAAAACTAATAAAATTTACTTTGAAAGATCTCACAATTTTCAATGATTTTGAAAAAAGTACTTTAACAATAATGAACCCACAACCTCCAAATTTATATTCCCTAATTAAATATATAAACAGGATTTCCCTATTCGACCAGTTGTATCTTTTGTTACGGCACCACCAATCAAATTATGAAAAAAATTCGTCCCTTTACTACGACAACATTGCAAATTTAAACCGAAATATAGTATATCCAACACTTATGAACGAATAGATAAAATTAAAAACATTAACCTTCCAGAAAATTCTAGAATTATCTCATTTGATGTACAAAACTTATTTCCTAGTATCCCACCATATGAAGTCATAGAATTAGTAGATAGACTCTTATTCAAGAATAAAGTAAACAAAATTATTAAACGGGATATTTTAGATTTACTTACGACGTACAGTAATACCCCGCTTAGCGCGACCCCGTTACGCGCGGTTTCACTATAACGCGAATTTCAAATTTCGCGCTCATGTAGTCATTAACTTCTCTATGGTCGCGGGGGGATCCCCGCTTTCTCTGAATATTCTCTTTGAAGAATTGGGAATTCCCTGTCCTTCGACTTTGTTCTATGGGGATTTCCTCGTTCGTTTCGTGTGTTCATTTGTTCCGTAATGTTAGTTCGGTCGGCTGGCAGTTTTGTTTTAATATTTATTGGAGATACATACATACATAATTTAACCCTACGTTAAAAATGCCGCCTGTAAAGAAAAAAGAGCGTAAAAGCGTCACTTTGGAATTGAAGATGAAAGTGTTAAGAAGAATGGAAAATGGAGGCAAAGCAACAATTGTTGGGAGAGATTTTGGACTCTCAGAATCGACTGTGAGAACGATTTATAAAAATCGGGAAAAAAATTAAAATCTCCAGCGAAGGTTCAACACCTATAAGTGCAACAAAACTTTCTCGTTCGAGATCATCTATCTTAGAAAGAATGGAGAAATTACTGTCAGTCTGGATCGAAGATTTGAATAAGAAGAACACACCACTAAGTCAAGATCTCATATGCACAAAAGCATAATCTTTGTATGAGATGCTGAAAACAAAAGAAGGAGAAGGGAGTGCCACTCCGACTTTTGCTGCCAGCAGAGGCTGGTTCCATCGGTTCAAGCAGCGTTCTAATCTTCACAATATCCACATAACAGGCGAGGCGGCCAGCGCGGACATTCAAGCTGCAGCTGAGTTTCCAGACAAGTTTCAAGACTTCGTTAGACGAGAGAAAATTCCTGCTTGTCTCATCTTCAATGTTGATGAGACCGCACTTTACTGAAAAAAAAATGCCATCTCGAACATTCATTTCTAAGGAAGAACGTCAAGCCAGTGGTTTCAAAGCTGCGAAAGATCGACTAACACTTCTGCTGGGTGGTAATGCCACTGGTGATTTCAAACTGAAACCTTTACTAGTGTACCATTCAGAAACACCCCGTGCAATGCGAGGCACAGACAAGACAAGTCTACCAGTTGTGTGGCGATCAAACAGAAAGGCGTGGGTTACACGGGAAATTTTTCAAGAATGGTATTCTAATAGTTTTTGCCCATCAGTCAAATCATACTGTGACAGAAATGGGCTTGAACCTAAAGTTATATTACTATTAGACAATGCCCCAGGACATCCAACCTCACTTGATACGCCCAGAGACTTAAAAGTGTACGTAAAGTTCCTTCCACCAAACACTACGTCAATATTACAACCTATGGACCAGGGAGCAATAGCAAACTTCAAAGCTTATTACCATCGCCGCACTTTTAGCCAACTAATTCATGAAACTGACGGGGAAGGAAGACAGTCTATGCGAGAGTGGTGGAAGTCATACAACATTATGAAGTCTATTCACAACATAGAAGAGGCTTGGAAGGAAGTTAAAATGAGTTGTATGAATGGGGTGTGGCGTAATCTTTGGCCAGATGTAGTGGAAGCACCTAGAAGAATTGTCCAGATGCAGAGACAAGTGCTTGAAGACATTGCTGCAATGATTGAGGGGTCTGAACTTGAAGATGTCACGGTAGAAGATCTCGTAGAACTTGTAGCAACGCACGACGATCCTATTAGCAATGAAGATCTGATCGAGTTACAGAATAATCCTATCTACGATGAGGAAGAACAAGTAGAAGAGAAAGTTTTATCTTCAGGGGAAATACAAAATGCACTTTCAAAAATTTATTCAGGTTTGGACATATTGCAGAGTATAGACAATAATGATGACCGTGTCTTGACCGTGTGTCAAACAATTAAAAACAGTGTTGGGTGTTATGAACGTATTTTACAAGAACGTAAACAAAACGTTACCCAAAAGACAATAGATGTATTTTTCCGTAAAAAATAAGAGTATGTATTGCATAAAGTGTTCTTAGAATTAAAGTGATTGATTAAAATGATTTGTATTTTTTTGTATTAAATTTTGACTATGTTTAATCATAAACCTCGATATACGCGAATTTCAGTTAACGCGATTTTTATATATATATATATATATATATATATATATATATATATATATATATATATATGTATATATATATATATATATATATATATATATATATATATATATATATATATATATATATATATATATATACAGTAATACCCCGCTTTACGCGAGGGATACGTTCCGAAAAAAATCGCGTTAACTGAAATTCGCGTATATCGAGGTTTATGATTAAACATAGTCAAAATTTAATACAAAAAAATACAAATCATTTTAATCAATCACTTTAATTCTAAGAACACTTTATGCAATACATACTCTTATTTTTTACGGAAAAATACATCTATTGTCTTTTGGGTAACGTTTTTGTTTACGTTCTTGTAAAATACGTTCATAACACCCAACACTGTTTTTAATTGTTTGACACACGGTCAAGACACGGTCATCATTATTGTCTATACTCTGCAATATGTCCAAACCTGAATAAATTTTTGAAAGTGCATTTTGTATTTCCCCTGAAGATAAAACTTTCTCTTCTACTTGTTCTTCCTCATCGTAGATAGGATTATTCTGTAACTCGATCAGATCTTCATTGCTAATAGGATCGTCGTGCGTTGCTACAAGTTCTACGAGATCTTCTACCGTGACATCTTCAAGTTCAGACCCCTCAATCATTGCAGCAATGTCTTCAAGCACTTGTCTCTGCATCTGGACAATTCTTCTAGGTGCTTCCACTACATCTGGCCAAAGATTACGCCACACCCCATTCATACAACTCATTTTAACTTCCTTCCAAGCCTCTTCTATGTTGTGAATAGACTTCATAATGTTGTATGACTTCCACCACTCTCGCATAGACTGTCTTCCTTCCCCGTCAGTTTCATGAATTAGTTGGCTAAAAGTGCGGCGATGGTAATAAGCTTTGAAGTTTGCTATTGCTCCCTGGTCCATAGGTTGTAATATTGACGTAGTGTTTGGTGGAAGGAACTTTACGTACACTTTTAAGTCTCTGGGCGTATCAAGTGAGGTTGGATGTCCTGGGGCATTGTCTAATAGTAATATAACTTTAGGTTCAAGCCCATTTCTGTCACAGTATGATTTGACTGATGGGCAAAAACTATTAGAATACCATTCTTGAAAAATTTCCCGTGTAACCCACGCCTTTCTGTTTGATCGCCACACAACTGGTAGACTTGTCTTGTCTGTGCCTCGCATTGCACGGGGTGTTTCTGAATGGTACACTAGTAAAGGTTTCAGTTTGAAATCACCAGTGGCATTACCACCCAGCAGAAGTGTTAGTCGATCTTTCGCAGCTTTGAAACCACTGGCTTGACGTTCTTCCTTAGAAATGAATGTTCGAGATGGCATTTTTTTCCAGTAAAGTGCGGTCTCATCAACATTGAAGATGAGACAAGCAGGAATTTTCTCTCGTCTAACGAAGTCTTGAAACTTGTCTGGAAACTCAGCTGCAGCTTGAATGTCCGCGCTGGCCGCCTCGCCTGTTATGTGGATATTGTGAAGATTAGAACGCTGCTTGAACCGATGGAACCAGCCTCTGCTGGCAGCAAAAGTCGGAGTGGCACTCCCTTCTCCTTCTTTTGTTTTCAGCATCTCATACAAAGATTTTGCTTTTGTGCATATGAGATCTTGACTTAGTGGTGTGTTCTTCTTATTCAAATCTTCGATCCAGACTGACAGTAATTTCTCCATTCTTTCTAAGATAGATGATCTCGAACGAGAAAGTTTTGTTGCACTTATAGGTGTTGAACCTTCGCTGGAGATTTTAATTTTTTCCCGATTTTTATAAATCGTTCTCACAGTCGATTCTGAGAGTCCAAAATCTCTCCAACAATTGTTGCTTTGCCTCCATTTTCCATTCTTCTTAACACTTTCATCTTCAATTCCAAAGTGACGCTTTTACGCTCTTTTTTCTTTACAGGCGGCATTTTTAACGTAGGGTTAAATTATGTATGTATGTATCTCCAATAAATATTAAAACAAAACTGCCAGCCGACCGAACTAACATTACGGAACAAATGAACACACGAAACGAACGAGGAAATCCCCATAGAACAAAGTCGAAGGACAGGGAATTCCCAATTCTTCAAAGAGAATATTCAGAGAAAGCGGGGATCCCCCCGCGACCATAGAGAAGTTAATGACTACATGAGCGCGAAATTTGAAATTCGCGTTATAGTGAAACCGCGCGTAACGGGGTCGCGCTAAGCGGGGTATTACTGTACTAGCTGTGCCCGCGGCTCCGCTCGCGTGGACTTGATTCGCCTTTATCGTCACTGCTTATTCGTTATGTTTATATTATTATATAGTTTCAAGGGGCCTTAGAGGCCCATGGCTTGGTTGCATACATGGCTTCACTTCTTTTTATCTCCTTTTAGCTTTTCCCAGTGCGGGATTAACATCAACTCCGGATCTTGCTTTACTGCCTGAATCCATGAAGATCGAGGTCTACCCTTGCCTCTTCTTCCAACCACTCCTCTTATTACGGCTTGCTTTGCCTGTCCAACCATCTTAATCGCTGGCTTCTTATGATTTGGCTTATAAGGGGTTTCGTATATAGGCATTTTAATTCGTAATTTGTTCTTCTTCTCCACAGTCCCTCTTCTTTCCTTCCTCCGTAGATTCTTCTCAAAGCTTTCCTTTCCCACACCTTCAACGTCTCCTTTTCTCTTGCATTTAGTTTCCACGTTTCGCATCCATATGTCACCGTGGGTTTGACAACTGTCGTATTTATTCTTTCTTTTGCTTTTCTTGATACATTCTTTGTTTTCAATATTGGATTCATTGGCCCCAAACATCTCTGTCCTTTCGCTATTCTTTCTTGTATCTCTGTCCTTTCTTGTCCACTCTCTGTTATTGTTACTCCCCGATAATTAAATTTGTCTACTTTTGCAAAGGTATATCTTTTCCCTAAGTTGTTTCTTATATATAAACTTTTGTTGTTTTTATTATCCTTCTTCTTTGTAATTTCCATGTATTTTGTTTTTTCCTCATTTATCTTTAGTCCTCTCATCCTTCCCCTTTCTTCTATCCTACTTATGGCTTTTTTGAGGTTCTTTTTGCTCTTGCAATTACTGCTACATCATCCGCATAGGCCAAGCATTGGCAGGTTTGTTGCTATATCGTTCCATTTGTTTTTATTTCTGACTCCCGGATTATCTTCTCTATTACCAAATTAAATAGACATGTCGACACTGGATCCCCCTGTCTTAATTCTCTCTTCACCTTAAACTTGTCTGATACTTTGCCCTCAACCAACACTCTATTTTCTGTGTCATTCAGGGTCATTCTCACCATGCGAATCAATTTACTTCGAATTTTTAGTTCTTTCATTATCTTGTAGAGTCCGTCTCTATTTATAGAGTCATATGCTTCTCTGAAATCCACAAAGACCAAATGTAGTGCCAAATTTTGTTTTAGGCTATTATCTTGGATTTGCTTAATCGAAAATATCTGGTCTGTAACCGATTTATTTTTCCTGAATCCACTGGTACTCTCCCAGAATAGACTCGGCTTTCTCTGCTAATCTGTTTTTGATAATCAACACTACTATCTTGTACACGACATCCAATAAGGCTATTGGTCTATAATTAGCACATATAGTTTTTTTTTCTCCTTTATTGTATATTGAACAAATGAGCGACTCTCTCCAGCTCACTGGCATCTTTTCTGTTTCCCATATTTCTTGCACCAACCGACATATTTCATTTTCCAGATCTACTCCTCCAGCTTTGATCAGTTCTGCTGTTATACAATTTCCAACCGGGGCCCTATTTTTTTTGGGTTCTGAGTATTTTTCTTATTTCTTCTTTGCAGGGTTTGTTTGTCCCCTCCTGCCCTTTAGTTAATTTTGCTTCCTATTTCTCATTCAACTCATTTTCATCTCGATTTAGTGTTTCTTTAAAGTATTCCCCCCATCTATTCAGTCTTTCTACCAAGCTTACTGCTAAACTTCCATCTTTTTTCCTATATATTAGTGTTTATTCCCTTTGTATTTTATAAAAAAAAAGGGAAATCGAATAAGTGGTTCTTGAGTGCTAAGCACAGTAATAGATAGACAGACAGACAGACTTTAAGTTTTATATACATTATAGATTTTTTTTGACATATATTAAATTAAGAATTAAAAAAAATCACGTAAATCAGATGAGTGGTTCTCGAATGATAAGCACACTAACGGACAGACACAGAGACGTTGCGTTTTATATATGGTATATTATATAGATTATAATTATTATTATATAACCTGGCCAGAGAACATATGTATGAATTAAAAAAAACACGTAAATCGGATAAGTTGTTCTCGAGTGATAAGCGCACTAACGGACAGACAGACAGACAGAGAGACGTTGTATTTTATATATTACAGATATTCTTTGCTACATGATATTGTTCCATATTTAATAGTTTAGGCAGTGTATTGCAAGAGAACGCTCTAGCGGCAAACTTTTTTTCCGACTTGATTCACTATTATCGTCACTGCTTATTCCTTATGTTATCTAACGAAATAAAATATAGCCTATAACCTGGCCAGAGAACATATATATGTTTAAAAAAAAAGCACGTAAATCGGATAAGTGGTTCTCCCGTGGTAAGCGCACTAACGGACGGACAGACAGACAGAGAGACGTTGCATTTTATATATATATTATAGATGTAATAAAATATATATCTATAACCTGGTCAGAGAACATATGTATGAATTTAAAAACTCACGTAAATCGAATAAGTGGTTCTCGAAGGATAAGCGCACTAACGGACAGACAAACAAACAGAGAGACGTTGCATTTTACATTTATTATAAATATAAATTATTATTATTACTATATAACCTGGCCAAAAAATATATGTATGAATTTAAAAAAAGACACGTAAATCGAATAAGTGGTTCTCGCGTGATAAACCCACTAATGGACAGACAGACAGACAGAGAGACATTGCATTTTATATATATTATAGATTATAGATATTCTCTGCTACATAATATTGTTTCAAATTTAATGGTTTATGCTATGTATTGCAAGGGAACGCGCGGCAAACTTTTTTCCGACTTCATTCACTATTATCGTCACTGTTCATTCCCTATGCTACCTATCGTAATAAAATATAGCCTATAACCTGGCCAGAGAATATATGTATGTTTTTAAAAAAAAAAGTACGTAAATCGGATAAGTGGTTCTCCAGTGATAAGCGCACTAACGGACAGACAGACAGACAGACAGAGAGACGTTGCATTTTATATATATTATAGATATATTATATATATATATATATATATATATATATATATATATATATATATATATATATATATATATATATATATATATATATATATATATATATATATATATATATATATATATATATATATATATATATATATATATATATATATATATATATATATATATATATATATATATATATATATATATATAACACAAGAGGGAAAAAATCGTTATTATTCATTTTACGAGGAAAAGAGATTCTTTATAAAAAATTCTACTTATTGAGAAAATAAAGCATACAGGATGTTATATAAATTAAATTAAGAAAAAATGAAAATGCTTGAATAGAGAAGAACCATTATATATTACTTTTAACAAAAATTTTATGAAACAAAGTTGTTTATAAACTAACATAAGGTCTAAATATAAATTTTCAAATGAAAATTGGAATATTATTATTCAGCATTCAGCAAGAGTATACATAAATGACGAATATCCGAAAGAAGTTTAGGAACAAGGAAAGAAGTTGTTGAAAATTATAAAAGAGGAAAAGCAGAAGAGGAATAGGGCAAAATTAACCTACAATACGGCAATCATAAACGGAGAAATATTTAACCTAGAACAATTAGAGAAAATAAGAGAAGAAAATGAAAACCAGGGAGCGGAAAGTGTAAAGGAAAATGCAAGAAGGGGAAAGAACCCCTGAACAGGAAAAAGAAGAGAAAAGAACAAAGCGGAACGACATTAGAAGTGTAACTGGCACCGGATGGAATACAAAAAACTAGAGCCGGGAAACAGAGACAAAGGAACAAACAGGACGACGACTAAGGCGATGAAGATGGATGATCGGAATTATGACCACAGTGAAGGGGAGGGCCAAAGAAGGACAAACAAAGAGAAAAATAAAAACAAGAAAATTAGAATGAGGATAAAAACATGGAATGTAAGAACAATGCTAATACCTGGGAAAATGTGGGAAATAGCAAGATAAATAGAAAGATATAACATTGAGATAGCTGCGTTACAGGAAATAAGGTGGCAGAGGAACGGAGAAATAAGTAAACCTAAATTTACATTAAAGTATTCTGGCAGCGAAACACAAGGACAAGATGGCACTGCATTCATGGTAAGAGAGAAGTTGAAGGATAGGACAGTGGAGTTCAAACCAATAAACGAAAGGATGGCATACATAAGATTCGATACAAAGCCATTCAAAACGTCCATACTTAATATATATGCACCGACAGAAAATGCAGCTGATGAGAAAAAAGAGTAATTCTATGAAGAACTAGAAAACGAAATAGAACAAATCTCCAAAGAGGATACCATATTAGTAGTAGGACATTTCAATGCGCAAATAGGTAAAGAGGATTTCGTACAAACAGTGGGAGGTGAGCATACTATACATCAGGAGATAAACAAAAACGGATAGAAATTATGGAATATGGCAGCAAGCACAGACCTGATCATAAGCAGTACAAAATTTAAACACAAGAAAGCGCACAAAGTCACATGGACGGCACCAAACCAATTAGTACAAACACAAATAGACCACGTGCTAATAAACCAAAGGAGACAATCCTCAGTGCAGGACGTAAGAACGTACAGAGAAGCCAATGCACACTCCGATCCCTTCTTAGTTGTGGTGGAGATAAAACAAAAATTAAAAAAGAAAATATCAAACAGGAACAAAGAAAACAAATGGAATGTACAAAAATTGAACGCAAACAAAAAAAAGCACCGAATATGAAGAATCTCCAAGAAGAAAACTACTGACGCAAAAAAAAAAAAAAAACAGAAGAAAGCATTGAAAATAAATGGAGCGAACTGAAAAGATGCGTAAGAGAAGCAACGCAAGAAAACATAGGGATAGAAAGAAACCACAAATTGAAAGAGTGGTTTAATGAAAGATGTAAAAGAATGGCAAACAAAAAAATAAATGCCAGGATGAAATGGTTGAAAACAAATAATATTGAGGACAGGCGGAAATATGAAAGTATTAGGAAGGAATGTAATAAAGTAATTAGAAGAACAAAAAGAGAATGGATAGGTGAACAAATTGGAGAAATAGAAACAGAAGATCGGAATGTTAACACAAAACAGTTTTACAATAAGATCAAAATACAGAACAGAACTTATAAAGGAAAAGTCAGAGGAGTGAAAGACAGAGAGGGAAAAATAATAGAAGGAAAAACAGTATATTATTATATGGGAGGAACATTTCAAGCACCTCTTAAACGAACAAATACAGGAAGAATACATCACCGAAGAAAACGAGGAAGAAGAAAATGAAATGGAAATGATTCTAGAACCAACAAGAGATGAAATAAAAGAAATAATACTAAGAAGTAAGAACGGAAAAAAGCCAGGCAAAGACGAGATAAACATGGAATTGTTCAAATACCGCGGAGAAGAACTATGTGAAAGCATGTACGTACTAATTAAACAGATATGGAAAGAAGAATGCATGCCACATGATTGGAAAGGAGGTGAAATTGCAATAATACACAAGAAAGGCGACCAACGAGTATGCGAAAATTATCGAGGAATTACCCTGCTCAACCCGGTCTACAAGATTTTGACAACGATGATGCATGAAAAACTAAAATATGTAATAAAAAATGTAATAGGACAATACCAATGTGGATTTAAACAAGGAAAATCTACGGTAGATGCAATACATGTGGTCAAACAAGCATTGGAAAGAGCACAACAACACGCACTAAACTTGGAATTGTTGTTCATTGACTTCGAGTTAACAGAACTGGATTAAATACAGTGCCAAAAGAACTGGGAGTACCGAGCAAGATAAGATGACTATGTATGCTGACACTGAAAGAGACATTCACAAATATCAAAACACAGAAAGGAAGAACACAAGATTTCGAAATTAACAAAGGAGTTAGACAGGGAGATGCATTATCGGCAACGTTATTCAACCTAACACTACAATATGTACTAAGGAATATAAATCAAGGTTCAATACGAACAAGAGGCAGCCAGGTAGTGGCATATGCGGACGATGTAGTAATTATTGCAAAGAACCAGAACATGATGAAGGAAATGGTGAGAGAAATAAGCGTAGAAGGACCAAAAATGGGGTTGAAGATAAATGAAGAGAAAACCAAAATAATGAAAAATGGAAAACAGAATGTTCAGGAAATGGAAAGAATTAGAATAAATGAATATATCTTCAAAAGAGTAGAAAAGATTAAATATTTGCGAGTGACGCTGTATTGGGATGGGAACAAGGAAATGGAAGTAAAGGAAAGATTAATAATAGCAAACAAGTTGTTCCATAGCAATAAGAAATTGTTAAGTAGTAAGATAATAGGAAGACACAGTAAGATGAGGATATATAAGACAATAATACTCCCAAAACTAATGTATGCTACCGAAGTTATAAGCATGACAAAGAAACAAGAGGAAGATATGAGAAGAATTGAACGAAAGATATTAAGAGCGATCCTAGGGCCAATAAGAATATATGAAGGAGTCTACAGAAGGAGGACTAATCAAGAAATTTTGGAAGAAGTGGAGGCGGACATAGTGAAAAAAAATAAAACAGATGAGATTTAATTGGCTAGGGCATACATGGAGAGCAGGCCCAGGAGCACCAATATATGAAATACTTTAATGGGAACCGGGACGTAGAAGGAGAGGTGGACCGAGAATAGGATGGCTACAGCAAGTCAAGGAATTCATGGAGACGGCAGGGATTACAAACTGGAAGGAGAAGACGTCTAACAGAAAACTTTGGAAACATCTAAAGAGAGAAATATAACAAGGAAAACGGGTCTGATCAACCCTTAAACTAGATCTAGGGTGCCCAAAGGGTGTCCCTACCCCAAGAGGAGTATTTCCAGGCCATTTATTTATTTATTATTCAACATAACTACCTCCCACCTCAACACAATTTTCAGCTAAATTTACCATACACTTTACGAATAATTCGCAGCACATTCAGTGCATCTATTGCTTCTTGTATGCGATCTTTTAACATTTTCCTGTCATGTGGCAGATTATGTGAAAAAACCTTTTGTTTTAAGGCACCCCACAAAAAGAAATCTAGTAATGAAAGGTCAGGCGACCTAGCTGGATAATGGGTTGGGACAAACCTCCCTATCCACCTTGCGCCAAAATGATTAAATAACCATTGTCTGGCCAAGGCCGTGCAATGAGCAGGACAGCCGTCTTGTTGCCAGAATATGTTATTACGTACTTCTGGTTCTAAAGTATTAAGTAATGGTAAGACAGTTGTTTCCAAAATGTTCAAATACACGTGCTGGTTTAAATTTCGCTCTATAAAAAGTTATGGGCCAATGATCCGATCAAAAAATAATTCCACACCATACATTAACTTTTTTGTAACGTTGACTTCGTTTGTTGATTACATAATTGGGATTCTCAAAAGTCCATGACGACTATTTTGGGAAGATACGTGCCCGTTTGTGCAAAATGTAGATTCATCGGTAAAAAAAATAAATTTGTGAAATCTTTGGTTTTCAAGGTAGTTTTCACCTATCTATAAACAAAACTCTAAACGTCTCTCTTCATCTGCAGGTTCAAGTGTATGCCGCAGCGTTGGCTTAAAAGGTTTAATTTTGTTTTCCTTAAAAATTGTTTGTAATTCACTTTTGCTTAAATCCACTATTTGTGCAAGCTTCCTTAAAGATAATTTCGGATTTTCTAAAAGTGACTGTATTGCTAATGCTATCTGCATCATTTTCGTCGTATATTTTCTTAGATTTCCTCACATTCATCACCGACCCCGTTTCATTGAATTTTATTAATAATTTTCGGAATGCTTCTTTCGACACAGGCGTATTAAGATATATTTCCAATACCGTAACATTGTATTAAATAAATACGCTCTTCTTTGCTGAACATTTTTAAAAATGCCTTCACAAAATCACAATATTGACAGATGGACATAAACAAGATGTTGACGTGACATGGACGTTTACAAAATCGACTATCTTAATTTATTTGTTAAATGCAAACAATTACATAAAACCACAATTATAATTCTATTTTTAAATATTCGAATTTTCATTTCAAAATTTGCATTTAGACTTTATGTTAGTTTATAAACAACCTTGTTTTATAAAATTTTTGTTAAAAGTAATAAATAATGGTACTTCTCTCTTCAAGCATTTTCATGTTTTCCTAATTTATTAACATCCTGTACATCTGATCTAAAATTTTTATCTTGTAAATTCATTTTCTCAATAAGCAGAATTTTTTATAAAGAATGACCTTTTGTCGTAAAATGAATAATAAAGATTTTTTCCCTCTTGTGCACTCCATCCGCTGACACACTGTATATATATATATATATATATATATATATATATATAGATATATATATATATATATATATATATATATATATATATATATATATATATATATATATATGTATATATATATATATATATATATATATATATATATATATATATATATATATATATGTATATATATATTTTTATGGGTCTAGCTCACGTGCTGCAGGGAAGTCCCTAAAGCGCTCCAGGAGCGGCACAAGTGCGGAAAAAGCGATTCACGTTGTTCTTGAATCGCTGTAAATTGTACTCGGTGGGAAACACAGCGCTGGGAAAATTATTCCAAAGGGATGACGTTCTCCATATAAAAGATTGCTTGAAAAGCGTTGTACGCGGAGTAACAAGCTGAACCTCATACGGATGCGAAGCACCAGCGCGACGTGTATTTCTAACATGCACCGCTTTGGGAGGAATTAAGCGGGCTACATCCTTCGAACACTTTCCATGAAAATACTTGTAGAACAGACTCAAGTCGCCAACCGTTCTTCGATGTTCCAGCGAATCAAGGCCGCCGGTCAATTCCGGGTCCCCAATCAGACGGACCGCTCTTCTCTGAACAGAATCCAACAAATGCAGTGTATGTTTGGGAACGGAGCCCCAAACGTGGGAGCAGTATTCCATAGTTGGTCGAATTTGGGCTTTGTAAAGAATTAACAGTTGCTGTGGGGTGTAAAGCTTTCTGGTTCTAAATAATATTCCCAACTTTTGAGAAGTTCTCCTTGTTATGCCTGCAACATGTTCATGCCAAGACATATTTGCTCCCAAACTAACGCCCAACAAATTGAGCGACGATGCTAGGGGAATGGAGTGCCCCGACATAACTATGTCGGGTTCAGCAACGTTAACTTTTTTAGAAAAAACTGCCGCTTGGGTTTTTGTAGCGTTAAATTCCACTTGGTTACTGTCACCCCAAGATAGAATTTCTTCCAGGTCTTTGTTAAGTTGAACGATCTCCTGCGGTCTGCGGATATTCGCCTGAGCAGCCGATGTCCGAGCGTTCAAGGTGAATGAAGAGACAAGCGTACTGTCATCTGCGTAGCTATAGATTGGATTCCCGTTCTTTTCCAGCAGATCGTTAATGTAAATGAGAAAGAGAGTAGGAGACAGTATGGAGCCCTGGGGCACACCGGCGTTGATAGTGAGGTTGTTAGAAAGAAATCCGTCGACCGCCACTTGTAAAGAACGCTCTCTGAGGAAACATGAGAGCCACAAACAGAACCTTTCAGACATACCATAAGAGCGTAACTTAGCCAACAGTCCATCGTGCCAAACACGGTCGAATGCCTTGGATATGTCAAGAGCAACCGTTCGAGATTCTCCAAAGTGTTCAATTGCGTTGTTCCAAACATGTGTTACATAAGTCAGAAGATCTCCTGTTGATCTATGTTTACGAAAACCATATTGGTGATCGCTAATAATATTGAATCGTTCAGGATATTTTAGAAGATGCTCATTGATAACCTTTTCCATGACTTTCGATATTATTGAAAGCAGTGCAACTGGTCGGTAGTTATTTGGCAAGGTCTTCTTACCTTTTTTAGGTATTGGCTGAACCGTGGCACATTTCCAGCAGGACGGAAATATCCCCTTTCTGTAGGATAGGTTAAAAAGTCTACAGAAAACTGGTGTTAGTTCCCTTGCACAGTTTTTGAGAACTATGGCAGGTATTCCGTCAGCGCCAGAAGCCTTCTTGGTGTCTAGCTTCATTAAAATACGCTTTATGATGCGCTGTCTGAAGACAACATCGGGCATCCTTGACTGCAATATGGGAATAGTAGGTGGTGTTTTTTTCCTTGGAAATCGACAGTAAAATATGAAGCAAAGAGTTCGGCCAACAAGTTCGCTCTCTCAACAGGTGTGGTTACAATGGAATTATCTGGCCGTGTGAGTGATGGTATGGTGGATTTCGTAAAATTTTGACTAACTGCCTTCGCGACTACCCAAAAGGACCTGGAATTGTTGGGACAAGCGAGAACTTTGTGTCTAATTCGTTGATTGTGTGCCTCCTTGGTTTCGTCGATAATTCCCTTGCATCTGTTCCGAGCATGAACAAAGATGTTACGATTTACGGTGTTAGAATTTTCCCGCCATTGTCGGTAGGCAATATGTTTAGAAGCAACAGCTTCTTTGCATTTTCGGTCGAACCAAGGCTTGCCGTTGGAGGAGCATTTCTTCGAAAAAGGGATGTAAGCTTCCATACCAACCAAAATAACATCGGAGACCTCCCTGGTGCAGTCAGATGGGTTATCGGATCGAAAACAAATGTCCATCCAAGGGAAAGTTCGAAAGTATTCCATGAGATCTTCCCATTTAGCAGATTTGTAGTGCCAAACCTTGCGCGGCCTAGGCGCCTCTCTGTCACTGATTGGCAGGATACTCGATATCGAAAGGAGTTTATGGTCGGAAGAACCTAACGGCGGATTTACGGTGACCGTGTAAATCTCCGGATTGGTGGTTAAAAACAGATCAAGAAGACTGGCGAACTCCCCGTCTCGATCAGGGATCCATGTTGGTTCGTCATTAAGCTGAGTTAAGCCATAACTGATTGAGAATGATTCAGCTTCACGACCTTGTTCGTCGGTAGTATTTGAATATTTAAGCCAGTTGATATTGTGGACATTAAAGTCGCCCAGGATGGCAATTTCGGCACTTGGATAGTTACTTTGTAAATGATCAATGGTGTCTGCAAGAGAAGCGAAAAGTGTTCGAAAATTGGTATCACTTGGTGGTCGATACAGGATACAGATGAACCTTGTGGTTTGTTGAGTCGTTATTTTTAACCACATAACATCAAAGTTTGGGGGCTCCAGAGCTTCTTCTCGTTGACAAGAGAGGTCGCTTCTGACAAAAAGACAGATTCCAAAGTTACGCCTAAATCGGGAATAGAAGTCGTACCCAGGATAAAGATAGTTGACCGTGCTGGTCGATGGACTGACCTTGGTTTCACATAGAGCGAGTACATGAGGTTTATTTGATTGCAGGTGTTGATGCACTGAATTTATGTTCGAGTTTATACCTCGTATGTTGCAAAAATCTATCTTAAAATTATGATGTCTGCAAGTCGACGCCTCCGAACCAGCCCCAACCCGGAGATCCGAACGGGAGGCCATTCTACCTCCGGAACTTCTTGCATCCAGGCGCCTCATCATGCTCTTTGGTCCCACAGTAGTTAATGTGGAATTTTTCCGTTCTGTCACATGTTTATCTTATATCTATATATATATATATATATATATATATATATATATATATATATATATATATATATATATATATATATATATATATATATATATATAAACTGGATAGTAAATTTAAATATGTTCCGCACGGCCAGAAATGTTTCCATGTTTGAGAGAAGAAGTCAAGAATAAGAAATACTAAAGGCTAGGAACAGACCTTTGCAGAACACCTTTTGATTATAATGATTTCATAGAAATCAGAGGACGTACAGGGTGATCATTTTTGGACGCCTGACCTGATTTATGGAAAATGGTTGGATATTAATTTCTTTTAAATGTAGAGTGGTTTAGTGCATGTCAAGGAGTATACTGACGTATTTAACATTGGATAGTGAACACGATGGTGCCACGACGTCAAACACCTATTTTTTCCATCTACATTCCTTTTGTAAAACGGCATTGAAAAGCCCTAATTTTTCTAAATATTTTTTCCTAAACTATTTGTTTCTAATTCGTTTTGCAAAAAAGTTATGCAGCAAACACCACTAACATTTTATTTTTTGGTCATCTCGGTTGAAATTGGATCGTATGCCACGTTTGGCGATTTTCAAACAATTTATCTAGTAGGAGGCTGTCATAGTTTAATCTGACAGCTCGTGTTTGCACATCTATTCAATTCAATAGAGTTAAACTAAGTAAACAGTGTGTTAACAGTTTCTGGTTGAAGTGGTTTCCCGCGCTGAAAAAGTAGATAAGATTCTTATTTATGGAGAAGCGAGAAACAATTCTCGGGAAGCCGTTAGACTGTATCTTTTTTTTTTTTTTTTTTTTTTTATGGGTCTAGCACACGTGCTACAGGGAAGTCCCTAAAGCGCTACAGGAGCGACACGTGTGCGGAGAAAACGATTCACGTTGTTCTTGAATCGCTGTAGATTGTACTCGATGGGAAACACAGTCCTGGGTAAACCATTCCAAAGGTATGATGTTCTCCATATAAAAGACTGCTTGAAAAGCGTTGTACGAGGAGTAACAAGCTGAACCTCATACGGATGTGAAGCATCAGCGCGACGTGTACTTCTAATATGCACCGCTCTGGGAGGAATCAAACGGGCCACATCCTTTTCGAACACTTTCCATGAAAGTACTTGTAGAATAGGCTCAAGTCGCCAACCGTTCTTCGATGTTCCAGCGAATCAAGGCCGTCGGTCAATTCCGGGTGTCCAATCAGACGAACAGCTCTTCTCTGGATAGAATCCAACAAATGCAGTGTATGTTTGGGAGCGGAGCTCCAAACATGGGAGCAGTATTCCATAGTTGGTCGAATTTGAGCTTTGTAAAGAATTAATAGTTGTTGTGGAGTGTAAAGCTTTCTGGTTCTAAACAATATTCCCAACTTTTGAGAAGCTCTTCTTGCTATGCCTGCAACATGTTCATGCCAGGACATATTTGCTCCCAAATTAACGCCTAACAGATTGAGTGACGATGTTAGAGGGATGGAGTGCCCCGACATAACTATGTCGGGTTCTGCAACGTTAACTTTTTTAGAAAAAACTGCCGCCCGGGTTTTTGTAGCGTTAAATTCCACTTGGTTACTGTCACCACCCCAAGATAGAATTTCTTCCAGGTCTTTGTTAAGTTGAATGACTTCCTGCTGTCTGCGGATATTCGTCTGAGTAGTCGATGTCCAAGCGTTCAAAGTGAATGAAGAGATAAGTGTACTGTCATCTGCAAAGCTGTAGATTGGATTCTCGGTCTTTTCCGGCAGATCGTTAATATAAATGAGGAAGAGAGTAGGAGACAATATGGAACCTTGGGGCACACCGGCGTTGATAGTGAAGGTGTTAGAAAGAAATCCGTCAACTGCCACTCGTAAAGAACGCTCTCTGAGGAAACATGAGAGCCACAAACAGAACTTTTCAGACATACCATAAGAACGTAGCTTAGCCAACAGCCCATCGTGCCAAACACGGTCAAATGCCTTGGATATGTCAAGAGCAACCGCTCGAGATTCTCCAAAGTGTTCAATTGCGTTGTTCCAAACATGTGTTACATAAGTCAGAAGATCTCCTGTTGATCTATTTTTACGAAAGCCATATTGGTGATCACTAATAATGTTGAATCCTTCAAGATATTTTAGAAGATGCTGATTGATAGCCTTTTCCATGACTTTCGATATTATTGAGAGTAGTGCGATTGGTCGGTAGTTATTTGGCAAGGTCTTCTTGCCTTTTTTAGGTATCGGCTGAACTGTGGCACATTTCCAGCTGGAAGGAAATATTCCCTTTCTGTAGGATAGGTTGAAAAGTCTACAGAAAACTGGTGTTAGTTCCCTCGCACAGTTCTTGAGAACTATGGCAGGTATTCCGTCAGCGCCTGAAGCCTTTTTGGTGTCTAGCTTCATCAAAATACGTTTTATGATACGCTGTCTGAAGACAATATCGGGCATCCTTGACTGCACTATGGGAATAGTAGGTGGTGTTTTTCCTTGGAAATCGACAGTAGAATGTGAAGCAAAGAGTTCAGCCAACAAGTTCGCTTTCTCAACAGGTGTCGTTGCAATAGAATTATCTGGCCGTGTGAGTGGTGGTATGGTGAATTTGGTGAAATTTTGACTAACTGCCTTAGCGACTGACCAAAAGGACCTGGAATTGCCGGGACAAGCGAGAAGTTTGTTTCTAAATCCGTTGATTGTGTACCTCCTTGGTTTCGTCGATAATTTCTTTGCATCTGTTCCTGGCACGAACAAAGATGTTACGATTTATGGTGTTAGGATCTTCACGCCACTGTCGGTATGCAAGATGTTTAGAAGCAACAGCTTCTTTGCATTTTAGGTCAAACCAAGGCTTGCCGTTGGAAGGGCATTTCTTCGAAAAAGGGATGTAAGCATCCATACCGGCCAAAATAACATCGGAAACCTCCCTGGCGCAGTCAGATGGGTCGTCGGATCGAAAACAAACGTCCAACCAAGGGAAAGTTCGAAAATATTCCATGAGATCTTCCCATTTAGCAGATTTGTAGTGCCAAATCTTGCGCGGTTTGGGCGCCTCTCTGTCACTGATTGCTAGAATACTCGATGTCGAAAGTAGTTTATGGTCGGAAGAACCTAACGGTGGATTTACGCTGACCGTGTAAATCTCCGGATTAGTGGTTAAAAACAGATCAAGAAGACTGGCGAACCCTCCGTCTCGATCAGGGATCCGTGTTGGTTCATCAATAAGCTGATCAAGAACGTTACCCCGATAAGTATATCCCGGATCACACTATGTTTTGTCAATTACAACGAAATTTGAGGAGCAGTATGGACGCATTTTCTGGGCAGAAAGGTATTTCTAAACGAAAAACTGTTTTATCAGATGAAAAAGTAGCCGAAATTATGCAATATTTTCAAAACCATCCATATAATTCAATCAGACAAGCAAGCAGGCAATTGAATTTATCTTATGGGGCTATTCAGAAATCTCTTAAAGCTAACAAATACCATGACTATAAAATGCATAATCTTTTGATTATGCATTTTATAGTCATGGTATTTGTTACACAAATAAATTTGATTCGGAACAACGACTGAGTTTTGTAGCAGAAATGATGATTAAATATGGCGAAGAACGTTGAATCATATATTATGGACAGATGAAAGTCATTTTGTCAGCAACGGCAATCTTAACAGAAAAAAATATCGTTACTGGACTGACGAGAATCCATACAACGTTAATCGAATTCATTATCAAGGCGATTATGGTGTAATAAAATTATATAAAAACAACACTATGTTTTAATTTCCAATATATTTAAAGTCACTTGACAATTGATTGAATCTGATTTACTTCTGAAGAAGCCATTGTATGGTGAAACAATTGTCAAGTGACTTTAAATATATTGGAAATTAAAACATAGGGTTGTTTTTATATAATTTTGATTATGAATTTCCAACAAGTATCGGCTAATACAATCAAAGACGATTATGGTGTTAATGTATGATTTGGGATAATTGGGAGACATTTGGTTGGACCATACTTTTTTAAGGGAACACTAACTGGAAATATATACCTTCACTTCTTGGTTAATACTCTACCAGTTTTATTAGAAAATGTTCCCCTTATTTTAAGAAGGCCTATGTGGTATCCACACGACGGAGCACCACCTCATACAACTGCTGTTGTTAGAGAATATTTGGATGAACGGTTTCAACGAATATGGATAGGGGTTCGCAGCCCAGTTATTTAATGGGCACCTAAGTCACCAGACCTCACGCCGTTAGATTTTTTCTCGTGGGGGACTCTTAAAAATGTTCTCCTTATTTTAAGAAGGCATATATGGTATCAACACGACGTAGCACCACCTCATACAACTACTGCTGTTAGAGAGTGTCTGAATAAACGGTTTTAACGAAGATAGATAGGAGTTCGCAACTTAATTATTACCAAACTTCACCCCGTTAGATTTTTTCTTGTGGGAGACTCTTAAAGATATTGTATACAAAACTGCAACAAATGATATTGAACACTTAAAGGCAAAAATATCAGAAGAGTACATCTTGAGAAATTATTTAACACGTAGGCCGAAAAGTTTTTGGTCTAGCTACTTAAAACACATTTTTTTTGCAAAATTCGACTTTAATTATCAATATAGTCTCCTTCAAGAGCGATACAATCAGTTCAACCCTCTAACATCTCTATACCTTTCTTGTAGAAGGATTTGTCATTGCCTTCAAAATAAGCCTCAGTTTTGGCGATAACTTCTTCATGGGAACCAAATGTCTTTCCCGCGAGCATTAACTTGTGTCGTGATGAAAGAGTACTTTTTTCTTGTTCATTTGGGGCTGTTTTCTTACGATTTCTGCCTGCAAACGCACCAATAACTTTATATAATATTCGCTATTGATGATTTTTCCCTTCTCGGCATAGTCGTTGAAAATTATTCCATGCGCATCCCAAGATACAGAGGCCAGAACCTTCCCAGCCGACGGTTATGTCTTTGGTCGATTCGGGCGGCTATCACCGGCTGCTGTCCACTCAGCTGACTGCCGATTTGATTCCGGTGTGTAGTGGTGGATCCATGTTGTATCTATTGTCACATATCGCATGAAAAAATCCTTTTTATTGCTCTTAAACATGTCCAAAGAGCGCTCAGGTCCACTGTGAGCAAACAAGGTACTCCTTTCGAACAAAGCTTTCTCATGCTCAAATGTTCATGCAAAATATGACCAACACGTTCTTTTGATATCTTTAGGGTGTCAGCTATCTCACGCAATTTCACTTTACGGTCATCCAAAACAATTTTGTGTTTTTTTTATGCTTTCAGGTGTAACCACCTCATTTGGGCGTTTAGAGCGTCCGCATTTTTGTATCTGTACGACCGCGTTTAAATTCAGCATACCAGTAAATGATGGGTGACTTTTCCAGGGGCAGAGTCCTTGTAATACTTATCAAGCTTGCTTGAACGGTATTTTCTCTCATCAAAAAACAGTGTTTAATCAACACACGGAACTCGATTTTGTTCCATTGTTTTGAAAATATTAAAAATAGCCTCACTAAAACCACTGTAACTTGTAAACTAATCGTCGAAATGTCATGAAATGTTGACACATATCGTTTGAAGGTTGGTACTTCCTAAAAATCATATGGATTTTTTGAAAAGGGCGACATCTATGTGTCAGACTAAAAAACTTTTCATCCTACGTGTTACAAAGCCACTCAACAAGCATTAATGAAAAAAATGGAAAAATGCATGGTAGAAGAAGGAAAACATATAGAACATTTCTTTTGATTTTTTTTTTTAAGTTTCTAACATTTGATTTTATAAATATATAACAAATTATATATAAATATTATAACTACTGTCAGAATAAAGTATGACAGCCGCCAATTAGATAAATTGTTTGAAAGCTGCCAAACGTGGCATACGATCCATGGTAACCGCGATAAAAAAAAAAACTAGTTTCTGTTGCATAACAAATTAGAAAAAAAAACGGTTATAGATAGAAATGTTGATAAAAATTAGGGCTTTCCAATGCCGTTTTTCAAAAGGTATGTCGATGGAAAAAAAGTTGTTTTGGCATCGTGGCGCCCAGCGTCGTTTTTACTACCAAATGTCAAATACGTCAGTATACTCCTTGACATGCACTATACCTTTCCACATTAAGAACAAATCCAATAATTTTTCTTAAATCGAGGCCGGGTGTCTAAAAATTATCACCCTCTACCTATGATATGTACTATGACTGTAACGCAAAAGTGGGGAAAGAAATGATGTACAGACAAATAATGGGAAAGAACAGTAAGCACGATGAAACCAATGATAATGGACATATCATTGGAAAAAAGTGTGGTAATCCAAAGGACCAAGTTACAATGGAAAGAAATACATATAGGAACATGGTCCTCTCCAGATCGAAGAACAATCAATCAGATAGACCACTTTTGGATAGAGCGGAAACACAGAAGTTTTATTACAGAAGTAAGAAGTATGAGGGGAGCGGACTGTAACTCCAATCACTTCCTAGTGAGAATTACATGCAAGGGGAATCTGGGGAGAAAGTCATAAAAGTCACAAATAAAAAGGGAAGGGCGTATAATGTGAGTAGTCTCCAAGATTAAAAAAAGAAGGAAAGGTACAAGTAAGAAATAAGTAAAGTTTTATATCAACAGGAGACAAGTAAGCAAGTAGAGCGAATATGGAAGTAAACAAAAACAGCAGTGAAACTAGCGAGTGATGCAGTGTTAAAAGGGAAAGAGAGACAAGTAAAAACCAAAGACTGATTTGACAGCGAGTGCAGCGCACTAGCAGATGCCAAGAAAAAAAGCACGGCAGACGATGATAACGAACCCAAATAAAGACAATATTCAGGAATATAAAGAAATGTTCAAACACACATGCAGAAGACTGATAAGACAATACAATGAAGAAAAAGAGAAAAGATTTGTTAACAAGGAATCAAGAAGCTTCTACCAGGAAGTAAAACGAATGAACAAAGGCTACCATAGCCGAACCAGCTACCTCAAAACTAATACAGGATTACTAATAAGTGAGCCAGACAAAATAGTGGATGAATGGAAGGGGTATTTAGAGGTATTGTTGTATGGGGGAGAAGCAGGGAATGAAGTTTAGGAAAAGAGGAGAAAACAAAGCTATAATTAATGAAATGAAAAACAACAAAAAGCCAGGTGAAATCGAAATAAGTGCTGATATGTGAGGAGGTGAACAGCTACATGAGAAACTATTTCTACTAATAGAGCAAGTGTGGTAACAGGAGGCAATGCCAAAATAATAGTCCAAGGCCCTTATAAGTCCACTACACAAAAAGGGTGATAAAATGCTATGCAAAAATTATAGAGGAATAGCTCTGTTAGATACATGCTATAAGATTCTGGCAAAGGTATTGTGGAAGAGATTGAACGGGTATGCAGAAGAAAAAAATGGGGGAATACCAAGCAGGATTCCGAACTAATAGATCCACAACAGATCAGATATTTACTGTTAAAGAAATTTAGACTACTTGTTATGAGCATAAAATAGCGTTACATATCCTATTTATAGACTTCTGGTAGGCTTATGATAGAATTATGAGAGACAGAATGTATCAAGCATTGTCCCATTAGAGATACCAACAAATCTAATTAAAATGTCTCTACAAAAAACGAGCAATAAAATAGTGTGGAATGGCCTGGAATAAGAGGATTTTATAGTGGAAAGGGGACTACGACAGGGTGACCCACTGTCCCATTTAACTTAGTTTTGGAGAGGATAAAAAGAGAGAGCAGTCTAGAGGCCAACGGACAAACTTTAATAAAGAGCACCAGTACATAGCATATGCAGATGATGTGACTTTGATAGCAAAATCTAGCAGAGAACTGGTAAAAAGAACGAAAAGACTAATAAAAGAGGCAAGCAAGTATGGATTAGAAATCAACTCCGAGAAAACAAAATATATGATAACAGGAAGCACAGAAATTAAAAAAGAAAAAGAACTTAATATAGTGGCATACGTTGGAAAAGAATATAAATTTGAGAGAGTGGACAGATTTATATATTTGGGGGTACTGTTGGAGGAAAACGGGCATGAGGGGAGCGAGTTGAAGGTACGAATAGCAAAGAGCAACCAAAAGTGTGAGAGCCTGAACGTTTTAATGAAATCAAAATACGTCTCTAGAAAGACAAAACTAAGAATTTACACATTTACAAATGAACAAATTAGAGGAAGGGAAAGAAGGATGTTGAGAGTAATCTACGGAGGAAGGAACACACCGGAAGTGTGGACTAGACTGACAAATCAGGAACTGGAAAACTTATATGAATCACATCTTTTATAAGAGCGCAAAGATGAGGTGCTTAGGACACGTACAGCATCTAACAAGAGAGAGACTGCCGAAAATGGTGCTGGCGATGAGGCCTGTGGATGCGAGAAGGAGGGGAAAGCTGAGGATGAGGTGGTTGCAACGTGTTAAGGAAGATTTAAGAGCCATAGGAGTCAGAGACTGGAAGACGGAGGAGCAGAACAGAATAGAATGGAGACATACGATCCAACAATACTTGGACGCCGGATGCTGGAAGAGGGAAATGGATACAAATTAACTAATTCCTAGGCCTTAATGGCCTGTAGCTCATTAAATGTATATACCTATGATATACAAATATATAGATACATATAGTTGCATGGATATACGTGTACAAAATCGTGTTGTTTTTAAGTACATTAAAAGTATACTTGCCATACACAGCTCCAAATACGTATAGTATAAGAAAAATCACCATTTTTCTTCTGGTTTAATTTTTACAATGCGTAAGAAGTTAATATATGAACTAACGTACTCGTGCTATTGAAAAATCGTTTTGTTTTTATATTAGACAGTGTTTACATAGTTTTGATAATCAGCCACAGATAACCGATCAAAGTTTTAGATCAAATTCTTACTCTTAACATTGGAATTTTGTTTTCTAATTATGAAAATAAAATATGATGCTTTTCGCTCAAAAATTTTGATGAAATATGTGATAAGATTGAAAGTTATAATTTTTATCTGTTTTTGAATTGATGTTTGTTTTAAATTAACCAGGATATCGATTTTAAACTTTGTTACAGTTCAATTTCGTCACAACTAAAAAGTAACAAGTCACTTACCTAATTGCTGCCAAAACTTATATTCTTTAAAAAAGGTAGCATATATCTATTTTCTTATTTTAATTTATTAAAGCATTCTGTATAGGATACGATTCCATTACATTTTATTATAATCCATAGTATAATATTACACCATCGCAAACACTAGAAATAAGAGCTCTCACTTCAGCTAATGTGGGAATAGAGCACAACCTAGTGATCTGTAAAATGACTCTGGAACGCCCCAGTAAAATCAAAAAATCTCCGATATATATCGAAAAATATAACTCGAGTCGTTAGAAGTAAAAAGCAGACGGAAATTATATCAGTTCAGACTGGACAACAAATTAAAAGAAGTTGACCTGACCGACCTAGATGCACAGAACTCATGGGATAAAATCAAAACCAGTACAGAACAAGCAGCAAACGAAGCCATTGGCAAACGCAATATCAACATAAATGCAACAAACAGGAAGACACCGTGGTTCAACCAAGAAATTAAGGACTAGCAGAATTAAAGAAAATGAGCTACATGACCTACAAAAGTGTACAGGGTGAGTCAACGATAAAGTAAAGTTCATTATCTCATTTGTTTCGGGAATGACGAAAAAATGTTAAATACAATGATTTTAGGGAATATAAAAGTACGTAGTTTAAAATTATTTTTGAGTATACAGGGTACTTCAAAAAAGTGTGGCCGATATAATATATGTTTTTTTTTTAAATGGAACATCCTATTTTCTAATTTATATTTAAATTCTGCGTAAAATTTTATAACTTTTTTATTAATAATGTTATGTACCTAAACCTAGTAGTTTCTCTAATATTTCAATTTTTTAAAAAAATACTTGTTTTCAGTTTTGTAAAAAATTACCAGTAGCGCCATTGTTCCTGAAGATGAAATACTCATAATTGGTACAAGCGTTCTATAAAGATGAAAAAAAGATATATGTAAAGGAATTTAAGTTATATGCTACAGGGTGTTCAAAATAAACTTATGCATTTCGACTATTTTAAACTGAAAAATCTCAAATTTTTTTAATGGTACATCCTGTATATTATTATTTTTTCTGATAGATTTTACAAGACCCTTCAACTTTCATTAAGTATGTCGTATACCTCTTTCTAATAGTTTTCGATTTATTTTGAATTTTTCAATTTTTACCCTTGTTTTTAATACACTTACGCTATTGTGAAAACATAAACAAATAGTTAATAATAATTTGAATATAGATTAACTTATCTAATGATTAATTATTATGATTAAAAAAATGTACAAAAATATGCCCATCTACTTGAATACACATGTTTAGTCATTTTACTTTATTTTCCTTCACTTCCCTTAGCATAAAGGGCGTTATTGTCCTTCACGCATCCTGTATCCTATTTTTCATATCTACTGGTGTTATAGGGGAATTCACATAAACACGATCTTTAATGTAGCCCCACAAAAAGAAGTCTAAAGGTGTTAAGTCGAGGGGGCCACTGAATGAATCCATCCTTACCGATCCAGTTTTGTGGGTAACAATCGTTTAAAAATTCCCGAACTTCCCGGTGGTAATGAGCAGTAGCTCCGTCTTGTTGATTCCACATTTGTTCCTTTTCAAAGTTATCAACGTCTTCAAGAAACTGAGGTAATTCGTTTTGTAAAAAAATTAAATATCTAGGCCCGTTAAGCAGTTAGCGGAAAGAATATGGACCAATAATTAGAAAATTTAATATTCCACACCATACATTGAGCGACCAATGGTTTTGGTTTTGAACTTCCCGGACCCAAAATGGATTAACTGTTGAATAATAATGCATGCTATGGCTGTTAACTACTCCATTACTGCGAAAAGTAGCTTCATTAGAAAACATTATTTTGGATAAAAAGTTTGGATCAGCCTTCAAATAAGGGTCTTGAAGTTCTTGGTGTAGTTCCATATGGAAGGAATGATATTTGTATTTTCTAGTGGTGCGATTAGCCGTAGATTGGGATGTGTCAAATAAGTTAGCTAGTTGACGGCTGCTGACCTGGGGATTATCTTCAACATGAAGTAAAATCTCCATTTCTTTTTCCTCATTGGTAGCATTCTGGTTTACTACTTTCCGTTTCCTATTCTCAACGCTACCACTACCATCAAACCGTTCCATTAAGCACTGAAAAAATTTTCTGGATAGTATACTTTTATTAGGGTACTTCACTCCGTAAAGCCTTACTACCAAAATACATTTTTTTCCCGCCTCGCCCATTATATAAACCATGTCAATTAATTCATTTTTAGGAAAATCCATAACCATTACCTTTATACGTCACTTACTACAACAAATTAAACTATTCTTACTTGCTTAATAGGCATGTCAAAATTTGACAATACCCACATTTTTGTTTTGTTTTCGCAACTATGACGTTATAACGTAAGTGTTTTAAAAAATAAGGGTAAAAATTGAAAAATTCAAAATAAATCGAAAACTATTAGAAATGGGTATATAACATACTTAATAAAAGTTGGAGGGTTTTGTAAAATCTATCAGAAGAAATAATAATATACAGGTGTGCCATTTAAAAAATTTGAGATTTTTTAAATTCAAAGTAGCCGAAATGCATAAATTTCTTTTGAACACCCTGTAGCATCTAAGTCAAATTTCTTTACATATATCTTTTTTTTTTTTTCATCTCTATAGAAAGTTCTTACCAATTATGAGTATTCCACCTTCAGAAACAATGGCGCTACTGGCAATTTTTTACAAAACTGAAAACTAGTATTTAAAAAAAAAAAAATTGAAATATTAGGAAAACTACTAGGTTTAGGTATATAACGTTATTAATAAAAAAATTATAAAATTTTACGCAGAATTTAAAAATAAATTAGAAAATACGATGTTCTATTTAAAAAACATAAGTTATACCGGTCACACTTTTTTTGAAGTACCCTGTATATTCAAAAATAATTTCAAACTGTCCACCTTAACATTCCCTAAAACTGTTGTATCTAACATTTTTTCATCATTCCCGAAACAAATGAGATAATAAACTTTACTCTATCGTTGACTCACCCTGTACAACAAATTTGAAACACAACCAAGGTTAGAATCAAAGCAATACAAAGACAACATTCGATTAAATTCACAAGTGATATGGACAAGGGTATCTATGGAGCACAAAGAAAAGTGTGGAAGATGTTAAAAAACAGGAAAGGTCTGTGAATGAATTTGTGCAAACAAATTCCATCTCGTCTGAAACATGGGAAAAATAGTTCAAACAGCTTTACAGCACTAAAGGGAAAGTACAAATAGAAAAACAACACAGTCAACACCATAATCCAAAAGGAACAACTATTAAAAAGCCTAAAGAAACTAAAAAACAGGAAGGCCTCAGGAACAGATAACATACCTAACGAATTATTGAAATATGGCGGCTCTGAATTAGCATATTATTCAACAAGATCCTTAAGACATCAGAAATCCCAAATCAGTGGCGCACTATCGTGGCAATACCTATTTTAAAAAAAGGACACAAATCTTGCCCAGAAAATTTCAGGGGAATAACCCTTTTAAATGCGACAATGAAGTTATTCACAGGTATTTTAAAGGAAGAACTAGAATCTCAAATAACAAGCCGAGAAGAACCACAGGGGTTTAGAAGAAGCAGATCGAAAAGAGATGCCGGATTCGTAATTAAACAAATCAACGAAAAAGCAATAGAATTTAATACACCAGCGCACGTCTGCTGTATAGACCTGACAAAGGCCTTCTATAAAGTGAGACTAAGAGACATCTTAAACATATTCAGGTAAAAAAAAACAATTTCAACATCGAAAACACTACAAGAATAAAGACAGGAGCACATACTACAGGAAGCATACCAACCCTCAGGGGGATATGACCGGGAGATAGCTTGAGTCCATTCCTGTTTATTCTATTAATGGATGAAATAATAGAGAAAGTTATGGAATTAAATATGGGATATAGAATGAACAGAAAACTGATTGGCATGATATGTTACGCGGATGATGCAGTTATTATTGCAGGAAAACATCTCGATAGAAAAGACAAAACGCATGACTTTCTTAAAAGACCCAATAAGATGCAAACCTATTATAGACGGCAGATCGATAGAACAGGTAAATGAATTCAAGTACCTTGGTATGAATATCTCAAGTAGTCACAATCCGACTAGAGACATTAAAAGTTAAATTAATAAAGCAACTGCAATGTCTGGTTGCCTAAGAGACATTGTGTGGGCAAACAAATATATGAGAACGGATAGCAAATTCAGAATTTATTCGGCATGTATACGACCGGTTATTATTTTTTATAGAAACCATAGAGGACACTAGCCGAACCAAACAAATATTGCTGAGTTGCTGAAATGAAAACATTGCGAACAATCATGGGAAAGACCTTGAGAGATCATGTAAGAAATTCCGACATCAGAGAACAATGTGGAATATTGGATATAGTAAGATAGGGACGACAGAGAAGACGAAAATGGTATGATCACGTGAGGAGAATGCCAGACGACAGATTACCACGCATTGTATTGGAAGGGAAGCTAGCAGGAACTCGTTCACCTGGAAGACCACCGAAAAGATGGAAGGACAGTTGGCAGTCTAGCTCACAGGAACTGCTACGAAATCGAAACTAACAGATCAGTAGATCTCAGTCAAGAAGAAGAAGGTGTATAATAAATACACTAATACGCCTTACTGGTTTACCTAACAACTAAATACAAGAATCATTAGTTTTTTTTTTCACTATGTGCCAACTTTTTTCAAGGATGTGAATAATGAATCTTGAGACTAATCAAGGTACGTACAGGGTGAGTCAACGATAGAGTAAACTTCATTATTTCATTTGTTTTGGGAATGCACAGTTTAATTTTTTTTTGAGTATACAGGGTACTTCAAAAAAGTGTGGCCGATATAACATATGTTTTTTTAAATGGAACGTCCTATTTTCCAAATTATTTTTTAAATACTGCGGAAAATTTTATAACTTTTTTATTAATAATGTTATATACCTTAACCTAGTAATTTTTCTAATATTTCAATTTTTTTTTTAAATACTAGTTTTCAGTTTTGTAAAAAATTGCCAGTAGCTCCATTGTTTCTGAAGGTAAAATACTCACAATTGGTACGAGCGTTCTATAGAGATGAAGAAAATGATATATGTAAAGAAATTTGAGTTAGATGCTACAGGGTGTTCAAAATAAATTTATACATTTCGACTATTCTAAATTTAAAAATCTCAAATTTTTAAATGGCACACACTGTATATTATTATTTTTTCTGATAGATTTTACAAAACCCTCCAACTTTTATTAAGTATGCCATATACCTATTTCTAATAGTTTTCGATTTATTTTGAATTTTTCAATTTTTTATCCTTATTTTTAATACACTTACGCTATAACATCATAGTTGCCAAGACAAAACAAAAGTGTAGGCACTGTCAAATTTTGATATGTATATTAAGCAAGTAAAAATAGCTAATTTTTGTTGTAGTAAGTGACGTATAAAGGTAATAGTTATAAATTTTCCTACAAATGAATTAATTGATATGGTTTATAAACTACGAGGCGGGAAAAAATTGTCTTTTGGCAGTAAGGCTTTACGGAGCGAAGTACCCTAATAGACGTAACAGTGCTTAATGGAACGGTTTGATGGTAGTGGTAGCGTTGAGTATACGAAACGGAAAGTAGTAAACCAGAATGCAGATTTTACTTCATGTTGAAGATAATCCCAAGGTCAGCAGCAATCTACGGCTAATCGCACCACGAGAAAATACAAGTATCATTCCTTTCATATGGAACTACACCAAGAACTTCAAGACCGTGATTTTGAACGACGTGTCAACTTTTGTACCACCATGAATGGAGCAATAGAGGCCGATCCAAATTTTTTTATGCAAAATATTGTTTTCTAATAAAGCTACTTTTCGCAGTAATGGAGCAGTTAACAGCCATAACATGCATTATTATTCAAAAGTTAATCCATTTTGGGTCCGGGAAGTTCAAAACTAAAACCACTGGTCGCTTAATGTATGGTGTGGAATATTAAATTTTCGAATTATTGGTCCATATTTTTCCTGCGAACCGCTTAACGGGCCCAGATATCTAAATTTTTTGCAAAACGAATTACCCCAGCTTCTTGAAGAACTTGATAACTTTGAAAGGGAACAAATGTGGATTCAACAAGACGAAGTTCCTGCTCATTAGCACCTGGAAGTTCGGGAATTTTTAAACGATCGTTGCCCACAAAAATGGATCGGTAGGGATGGATTCATTTAGTGGCCCCCTCGGTCATGTGACTTAACACCTTTAGACTTCTTTTTGTGGGGCTACATTAAAGATCGTGTTTATGTGAATCCCTCTACAACACCAGTAGATATGGAAAATAGGATACGGGATCCGTGCAGGAAAATTTGCGCTAAGGAAAGTGATGGAAAATATAGTAAAACGACTAAACATGTGTATTCAAGTAAACGGACATATTTTTGAACATTTATTACGTCATAATAATTAATCATTAGACAAGTTAAACTATATTATATTAAATTAAATTATTATTAACTATTTGTTTATGTTTTCACAATAGCGTAAGTGTATTAAAAACAAGGGTAAAAACTGAAAAATTCAAAATAAATCGAAACCTACTAGAAATATGTATATGACATACTTAATAAAAGTTGGAGGGTTTTGTAAAATCTATCAGAAAAAATAATAATACCAGGTGTACAAATATGAAATGCGGATTTCAGGCAACAGATGGTGCACCAATGCAGTTTGTGCTATAAAGATTTGACACTGTGTCATTTTGTTGTGTCATCAACAAGTGACAGACATGCACGAGTGATAAATTGGAAAAGTGTGTGCATAGTGTTGTGTTGTTGTGTTCAATATGTCGAAATTTATACCGAACAAAGAGCATTCGCGGACAGCATTAATTTTTTGTTTTCATTTGAAGAAAACTGCTGTTGAATCATACCGATTACTTCGAGAAGCTTATAGTGAACATACGAAGATGTGGAATTGCAAGCATTGTTCGACCAAGATAATTCGCAAACAAAAAAAACAACTCGCCGAGAAATTGGACGTTAGTCAACAAGCTGTTTCCAATCGGCTACGAGAGATGGGAAAGATTCAGAAGACCGGTAGATGGGTACCACATGAGTTGAACGACAGGCAAATGGAAAAGTGCAAAAACACGTGTGACATTTTGCTCGCTCGGTACAAAAGGAAGTCGTTTTTGCATCGTATAATTACAGGGGATGAAAAGTGAATTTATTTTGAGAATCCCAAGCGCAAAAAATCATGGGTAGACCCAGGCGCACCATTCACATCGACCGCAAGACCGAATCGCTTTGGCAGAAAGACGATGCTCTGTGTTTGATGGGACCAGAGGGGCGTGGTCTCTTATGAGCTGTTAAAACCTAGGGAAATGGTTAATACTAAACGTTACCAACAAATTGACCGATTTGAACCGTTCGCTGCTTGAAAAAAGGCCAGAATACCGAAAGAGGCAACATAAAGTCATTTTTCTTCATGACAATGCTCCATCACATACGGCAAAACCAGTTCGCGACACGTTGAAACTTCTACCCCATGCGGCTTACTCACCAGACTTTACTGGCGTGGTATTCACAAATAGCCCGAAAGATGAGAAGCATGTATAACAAGCGATGGAGCATACTTTGAATAAAGCACTTTTTATCATTCTTCCGAATTTAACATGTTTTTTAGAAAAAAAATCCGCATTTCATACTTGTACATCTGGTATACAGAGTGTGCCTTTTAAAAATTTTGGGATTTTTTTTTCAATTTAAAACAGTCCAAATGTATAAATTTATTTTGAACACCCTGTAGAATTTTTTACATGTATCTTTTTTTCGTCTCTATAGAATGCTTGTATCAATTACGAGTATTCCACCTTCAGAAACAATGATTGGATTGGCAATTTTTTACAAAACTGAAAATTAGTATTTTTCTTAAAAGATCGAAATATTACAAAAACTACTAGGTTTAGGTATATAACATTATTAATAAAAAAAGTTATAAAATTTTACTCAGAATTTAAAAATAAATTAGAAAATAGGATGTTCCGTTTAAAAAAAAACATATGTTATATCGGCCACACTTTTTTGAAGTACCCTGTATACTTAAAAAAAATTTAAACTGTACACCTTAACATTCCCTAAAACGTATTTTACATTTTTTCGTCATTCCCGAAACAAATGAGATAATGAACTTTACTCTATCGTTGACTCACCCTGTACATACCTTAAGTAGTCTCAAGATTCATTATTCACAACCTGGAAAAAAGTTGGCAAATAGTGAAATAAAACTTCTGTACATCGAATGCAGCGTTTCCCTTGTTCCTCGCTTAAATCACCGAGATTTTCGGAAAAACCGTCTAGATGATTATGGAAGAAGTGTAGCTTTCTACTTATGTTGCATCCAAGTTGCTGGAAGTGCAGTATTCGCTGCTCAATGTGTTGAAAGTAGTCATCAAACTTTTTATTTCCCAAGAAATTTTTCACTCACCAAACGAACTCATCGCACGCATATTTTTCATCACCTATCATACAACTAGTGAAAATTAGATTATTTATTAATTTCCTGATCTGTGGGCCATCAAAAATGCCAAGTGTTAACTTTTCAGTACGGAATTTTGAAAACATTCTTAAATATACTGAAAACATTCCCCGTCTTTGTTGAGCGCTTTTAAATACTGTTTCATTAGCACCAGTTTGGTATGTAAAGGGGGCAATATTATGAGGTCTCTAAGCACGAGTGAATGATTTATAACATTCAGCCTCTCAGGAATTAGAGCTTACCTAGAAGTCCAGTCTTTCCTAGACCAGTGCTTAACTTTAGCTCCGCCATCCCATAAGCATAGAAAACAAGGATATTTCGAATAACCGCCTTGTTGGCCCAAAAGGAAATTGACCATTTTCAGAACTACACATAAAATCCACTTATGTATATTGCACTTGATCTTGTTCATAACTGCAGATATCGTAGAAATCTATATAGTCTTCTTTGACTTTGGTTGAATGTGCAATAGGCAAAGAGCCTAGCTTGTTACCGTTAGGCAGAAGTACACATTTAAGACTACGTTTTGATGAGTCGATAAATGAAAACCATCCATTTCAGTCATATTTTTGTAATCCCATTGCAGCCATTAGGCCAGGAATATCACTGCGAAATACAAAATCATCCTCTTCAGTAAAGAAAGGAAGTAAATTATTTTCCCTAGTACGATAATACGAGATATTCGTTTCTTTTGTCAATAGATATCTTTATTTTTAACCGGGAAACTAAAAGTTCTGATGCTTTTTTAAATAGTCCAAGATCTCTAACCAAGTCATCTAGGGGACTGGTTCAGGGGCGTTGACATGAAGAGAACATAAATTCAATGTACCAACACCTGCAATCAAATAAACCTCATGTACTCGCTCTCTGTGAAACAAAGGTCAGTTTATCTACCAGAACAGTCAACTATATCTATCCTGGGTACGAGTTTTAGTCCCGATTTAGGCGTAACTTTGGAATCCGTCTTTTTGTCAGAAACGATCTCTCTTGCCAACGATAGGAGACTCTGGAGGCCCAAAACTTTGATGTTATGTGGTTCAAAATAAGTACTCAACAAACTCCAAGATTAATCTGCATTCTCTATAGAGCAACAGGTGATACTAACTTTAGAATACTTTTCACTTCTCTTGCAGGCACCATCGATCATTTACAAATTAACTATCCAAATGCCGAAATTGCCATCCTGGGCGACTTTAATGTCCACAACATCAGCTTAAGTATTCAAATACTACCGATGAAGCTGAATTATTCTCAATCAGTTGTGGGTTAACTCAACTTATTGACGAACCAACACGGATTCCTGATCAAGACGGGGTTCGCGAGTCTTCTTGATCTGTTTTTAACCACCAATCCAGAGAGTTATACGGTCACCGTAAATCCTCCGTTAGGTTCTTTCGACCATAAACTTCTTTCGACATCGAGTACCCTACCAATCAGCGACAGAGTACTGCCTAAACAGCGCAAGATTTGGCACTACAAATCTGTTAAATGGAAAAAACTCATGGAATATTTTCAAACTTTCCTGTAGTTAGACATTTGTTTTCAATCTGACGACCCACCTGACTGCGCCAAGGAGGTTTCCGATGTTATTTTGGCTGCTTACATCCCTTTTTCCATCCGCCATTCCAACGGCAAGCCTTGATTTAACCGAAAATGCAAAGAAGCTCTTGCTTCTAAACATCTTGCCTACCCATAATAGCTTGAAAATCCTAACATCATAAATCGTAACGTCTTTGTTCGTGCCCGGAACAGATGCAAAGAAATTATCGACGCAACCAAGGAGGCACACTATCAACAAATTAGAAAGAAACTTCTTACTTATCCCAACAATTCCAGGTCCTTTTGGTCAGTCGCTAAGGTAGTTATTCAAAATTTCACTAAATCCGCCATACCACCACTCACACGGCCAGATAATTCTATTGTAACAACACCTGTTGAGAAAGCGAACTTGTTGGCTGAACTCTTAGCGTCACATTCTACTGTCGATTTCCAAGGAAAAACACTTCCTACTATTCCCATAGTGCAATCAAGGATGCCCGATATTGTCTACAAACACCGTATCATAAAATATATTTTAATGAAGCTCGACACCAAAAAAGCTTCTGGCGCTGACGCATAGTACTCAAAAACTGTACGAGGGAACTAACGTCGGTTCTCTGGAGACTTTTCAACCTATCCTACAGAAAGGGAATGTTTCCTTCCAGCTGGAAATGTGCTACAATTAAGCCGATACCTAAAAAAGGCAAGAAGACCTTGCCACATAATTGCCAGTAACAGTCACACTGCTTTCAATAATATCGAAAGTCATGGAAAAGGCTATTAATCAGCCCTCTAAAATAACTTGAAGGATTCAACATTATTAGCAACTACCAATATGGCTTTGGTAAACATAAATCAACAGATCTTCTAACTTATGTAACACAGCTAAGCTACGCTCTTCTGGTCTGAAAAGTTCTATTTGTGGCTCTCATGTTTCCCCGAAGAGCGTTCTTTACGAGTGGCAGTAGACGGATTTCTTTCTAGCACCTTCACTATCAACGCCGGTGTGCCCCAGGGCTCCACACTGTCTCCTACTCTCATCCTCAATTACATTAACGATCTGCTGGAAAAGCAGACTTCTTGTAGGGAATTTTTTCTTTCCTTCGCTGGGTTTTAAAAACTTATTCCCAAGTGAGGATTCAACCAGATTCAAGGGCGGAAAAAAAGTTCTTCAACATAAAAAACACAAAGCTTTCCTAAAAAGACACATCCTTATTTTTCTCTCACTTAAATCATATTACTGTCGCTCTTCAAGCTAGTATTTAGATTTTCACCTTAACATTAGGACCATGTATTTGTTGTACAAAGAAAAGTGTAATGAGGATAAAGAGAAAATTCTTTTACGAATCATGCCTAAAGATATTTAAATCGTATAAATTAAAATTCCGTAAACTAAAAAGAGATGTCTGCAAGATACGCATTGAAAGCAGCTCTGAAACTGAAAAAATATTGAAACAAGAAGCTTACAATAAACATTTGGAAAAAAAGCTGCAAGAAAGAGATGAAATAAAGATAAAGGATTAGCAATACAAGACAACAAAATATTGTCTATTAATTTTGACCTCCAGTAAGTATTGTTAAGTCCAAAAGGGGTCCTTTTTTTACTCTGGAAAACTAGTCATATGCAATTTAGGCAACGCGAATGTGGATTGTTTCACCTGGGATGAAACAGAGAGAAAGAGAAACAGCTTTAAAATGTCCTCTTGTATTTATAAATATGGGTTAGCTCAACTTGATATTACACAAGTTCGAGTGATGTCCAAAAACTGTCAAGGGCAACAAAAAAATTTAACTTTTCTTCTATGTGCCTAGATTTACTAAAAATTCATCCAACATTACAATTACCTGGCCTTATTTTTTTCCAATCAGGCCATTCACAAATGGAATTCCAAGATTAAAAACAAATCAAAAAATGACATGAAAATTAGGCTCAGGTTATGGGAATGACCCGGAGCAATCCAGCACCATTTAATGTGAACAGATAAATGCACAGAGATTTTCTGTAATTAAAATTCAATCTACAAAATTGTCAGCTTGTTAAACAAAATATTAGAGAAAAAAAGGTTAACAAAGCATGCAACAAAATAAAACAGTGAAAATCCCTAACGCAACAAAACTTAAATCTGATGCCGTATGGCTACAGTATAGAAAATTTGAGGAAAATGTTTTATTTTTAAAATCAATTATTAAGATGGGGACTTTGTGGTCGTAACAAAAAAAAAAACCCAGTTCAACTCTATAAAGGAAGGCTTGGGATTTTGATCCAAAAGAAAAAAGAGTTATCGCAACCAAATCTGATACTTAGAGCATACCATGTGTACTATGAACAGCTGCCAACGTTTCAAACCACAAGAGACAATGCACCAAAACCAGACAAGAGCGAAGATAAATCTGATGAGGGCAATCGTAAGATTATTTTTTTAAAAGATGATAAAAAAATTTCATGTTTTTCAGTTTATTTCTCTAATATTTAATTACGGTTTTTTACAGTTTTTTTATGTCTAATGAAGTTAATTTTTTTCACAGTTTTTCTTCATTTTCTAGATAATAATAATGAATACTTGCAATAAATTTTACTGTATTTGTAATATTTTGTTGTTATTACTTAATATTAATATCCTATACCATAGGTTCCCAAGGGGGCAGTACCGCCCCCCCAGTGAGCGCTGGAGCCTTCCATAGGGGGCGATGGGAGGGGCATTAAGAGAGACCGTGGCGTACCTACCTATTCAGGAAATTAATATAATAAAATACTTTGAAAATACCTACTGTTTTCAGGAAACTATCTTTTGTTATGGCGTAAATAAGCATTTAAAAATTTAAATTAGCATTAGGTATACATCTACCTAATTCGGTATAGTCTTGTCGGTGACAAGTCATTTGCAAGTTGGTGAGCGAAGACGCGATTCACGCAATCAAGCATATTTCGACAAAAATATGAGAGCTTGTAATGACTTGTTTACAGAGCAAGTGCACCGGCATTGAAACAAGCAAAGGCATGCAAGTTGATACATGCATGAAATCAAATCTATAAAAGGCAGGAATAGCTCTAGGAATATCTCATTATTTTTGGGTGCTTCGCCGATAATCCATATTCGTGAATGAAAGTCATAGAAGTCATTATAGCCATTATTTTTATAACTAACTGTAAATCTGTTGAAAAGTTAATTTGTTTAAACTGTGGCAAATTTTCAAAAATGTCTGAATTTAAGAAGAAATGCCGACAGTACAGTACGTGTATTGAGTACTTGAAATATGGATTTACACACTTTCCTATAAACCAATCATTACCTATATGTTTAATTTGCCAAAAAGTTTTTTTAAAATAAAGCCATGCAGCCTTCTAGGCTACAAGAGCATTTGAATAAAATGCGTACTGATAAAAAGGACAAAGATTTGTTCTATTTTCAAGGACTGGAAAACAAATATTTAAAACGACCAACTACATATATCAAACCGTTTTGCATCGTTTTCTAAACAAAAAAATGATAGACTACGAGCAGGAAAACCACACACAATTAGTGAGGAATTAATGTCGCCGGCAGTCAAAGAGGTAAATAAAAACTGTTTTTCACCATAAGACATCGTCAGATTTCGTTAGAAAAATTCCTCTGAATAATAATTCGGTGCAAAGAAGACTAGATAAAATGGCTAAAGACGTTGAAATATCATTATCAGTAGCGGCTCGTGATGGAACTTGGTGGAAGTTTACGTAACTCACAAGGCTATGTTGTATGTAGCATTATGAGCCAATAAGAGCATGAAAACACGATTTCCAGATACCTACCTAATTTAAAATTAATTTTATGTATCTATTCATACCTAGAAGACATTTTAAAATTTTCTAAGATCCATGGTCACAAATGAAAATACCTTGCCTAATATTAGTTAAAAATGCTAAATGTCAATAGGTTAAACATAATATCAAATATAAAATCACTTACCAATACCAAAGGTCCAACTATAACAGGCAAATGGGCGCGGTGTATGGACACATATGTATAATCGCGAACATAAATAATATACAACACTTGCCGAAAGGAAATGAAGTCTATATTAGAAGTATAGCAAAATTCATTGTTCTGTTTAAAACATTTAACTATAAGCTGAACATTCTAAACACAATGTTTAAACGATAAGTCCATACGGTGATTCTTTAAATTTACAAATTTGTCAATCACTAATTGATTAAAATCACTAATATCTTCTGTCATTTTCTTTTCTATTGACAACATTCTCAATGCTGAAAGTCTTTCTTCATTCATGGTACTTCTCAAAAACAACTTAATTCTTTTTAAAGTGGAGGAATTTCTTTCAGCTTCAGCAGTTGTCATCGGAATGGCTTTAGCTGCAGTAAAAAGTACGTTGTGGAAAATAGATTTTGTAAATTATTTTCGGTTATAAGTCGCAAACGATGTACCCCTCCTGGCACTCGTGCCGCACCTGGAGCGCTTTAGGGACTTCCCTGCAGCACGTGTGCTAGTCCCATAAAAAAAAAAAAAAAATTCTAAAATCTGGCCGTTTATAAATAAGTTCAAGTTCAGTTTGTAATCTAATTTTATCCAAAAATTGATGTGCCTAAACTATATCATTTAAATAGTGCGATGGGAATTTATTTTCAAACTTCGAGAACTTGGAAGACAAACAGAAGCGAACCACTTAATAGTAGAATATATGATCACACATTTCTTTGGCTGCAACTACTTTCGTTAAATAAGGTTCTTCCTTACGTCTTTTATTCTGAAAATAAATTACATCTTCAATTAAAGTAGGAATTTCTTCAGCATATTGTCTTTCAGTCGCTATACATTTTTCAAATATATTAATTGCTGTGGCTACCTATGCAGGATCAGACGTCGATTTTTGCAAACTGTTATATGGGATATCGGTGTATGGCATAATTTTATCAAAAAATGTTAGCCAGAATATAAATTGCGCATCGTATAACATTCTACGGATTGCAGGGGCTTGAGCAAATGTGGTAGATTGTTTCGAAGTATTTTCTACCTTCTCCATACATTCGATAAGTGCTTCTCTGTTCTCAAAAATAATATTTATAGCTCTACTTTTAAAAAGCCACCGTGTCGTAGAAGTTCTTTGGAATATGCAGGATCAGAAGTCGATTTTTGCAAACTGTTATATAGGATATCGGCGTGTGGCATAATTTTATGAAAAAATGTTAGCCAGAATACAAACTATGCATCGTATAACATTCTACAGATTGCAGAGGCTTGATTAATTGTGGTAGATTGTTTCGAAGTATTTTCTATCTTCTCCATACATTCGATAAGTGCTTCTCTGTTCTCAAAAATAATATTTAGTGCTCTACTTTTAAAAAAGCACCATGTCGTAGAAGGTCTTGAAATATGGCAGCGTACAACTTCATTTAATATTTCAACCCGCTGACGAAAATTTGAAAAAAAATTCGTAATATCTGTTATATTAGAAAAGAGAATACGTACTTCCGCTTTCTAGCTAGTTGCATGAGCTAAAATTTAATTTAATTGATGGGCATAACAGTGAACATAATAGCCATATTTATAATCATCTTGAATAATTCCGTTTACAATTTACTACACCCCGGCTATGCATCTATTTTTTCGTTCATTACATCAATTATAATCAGTTTATGTCTGTATGTGAATATATTCACGACTTAACACTAACAATACACCCTTTGTTGTAAAATATTGAGAGCCAAAACCAAATTTATCTACTCTGACTGGAACCGCTTAGATTAGATGTAAACTATAAACGAATTAAGACGACGCTTTTATCCTAATCCAAATCCACAAGATCACCAAGTAAGTGCGAACCATGGAGAGAGAAAAACGACTAATTTATATCTTCGTATTAAAGAGAGAGACAAAGTTTGCCAGAACGCAAAAACATATAAAACGAGACAGCGCCGTATACCGCCTTGCTTTACATCCAGTTCTTGTAGTTTGTGCGCTTATGGAGCTTCAGTGACAACTCGTGGTTTAACGGTACGTAAAGTATTAGAGTTGTTTTACATTGTTCTTGTCTATTTGTAGGGAAGGTTCACTTCTTTAAAAGACGTTTGTATGACTAAAGTATAATACAAAATAATTTGCATTTTGCCTTGTTGTTTACAGGGGGTTCACGTGCTTATGTGCTCCTATAGAGGAGCCGGCACTGCATTATGGGATTACTGAAAGACTCGCAAATCTTCCATTCAACTCGATGAATTAACTCTAGCAAATAACAAAGCACTACTTTTATTATACGTTCGATTTTTTAAAAGAAGACAAAATTTGTCATGCTATTATTTGCTAAAAAAACCGATACAAAGGGATAATAGATATTTAATACCATGAACAAGTTTTTTTCAAGAAAAAGAAATTCCTATTCGTAATATTTTGTCAGCTGCTACTGATGGTACTCCAGTAATGATAGGGTCTCATAAGAGTTTCATAGCGCATTTAAAACAAGCAGTACCAAATGTACTCGCTGTACATTGTATTATTCATCGTTAGCATTTGGTTGCAAAAATTCTGAATGAACGCCTGCATACGTCGCTTCATTACGTTATTAGAGCAGTCGATAATATTAGAAACAATTCACTGCATGACAAATTATTTGGCCAACAATGATGAAGATTACACTCGCTTGCTGATGCACGCAGAAGTTCGTTGGCTCTCAAGAGGAATTTTCAGTCCATTTGACTCAGTACTGGACTTCCTTGAAAAGAGAGACGAAAAAAACTACGCGAGAACCTGATTACATCCAAAAATAACGGCGTTTATTTGACAGACCTGTTGAAAATATTTAATGAAGTCAATTTACAATTGCAAGGTGAATTAAATTTAATTAAAATAAAAAACGTCATAGCTGCTCTTGTGGGAAAACTTCTTCTGTTCAAACGAAATCCACTTTGAGGTGCATTCAGCCACTTTCTCACATTATCAGCAGTCTCTGCAAAACAGGAAGACTTAATTACTTAGTGCCAGCATTTGGACGTTTTTTATGCTGATTTTACGGAGCGATAGATACAGATACAGCAGAACCATCAAATTTAAAAGAGGAACTCGTAGAACTCGCAACTAACGAAGAAATAAAAGTAAAATCCAGAAATGGATACCAAGAGTTCTGGCTTCAAAAATCAATACCAGCTCTCTACCTTGGATGTTAGGCAAGAGTCCAGAAATTTTTAATTGCTTGTCCTTCATCGTATTTGGCTGAGCGTGGGTTAAGTGCAGTAGCTAATTTACTGCCTAAGAAAAGGAACAGAATGCACATCACTGAACGTGGCAGTTTGCTACTGATGTTAACGAAATTGGAACCAGACATTAACAAATTGTTAAAACTCCACCAGCCTCAACCATATCATTAATTTTTTTATTTCTTATTGATTTTGTGTTTGTTTTAAATTTTTACTAAACAATTCTTTACTACATTTGATGGTCGTTTTAATTAATTTCTACTTTGTGATTCTTAATAGATAGATGGACAGATAAAATAGGTATAGATAGTATGCAACAATATTTTAATATTTGGTATAATTAACTATTATGGAATTTTTTTTTCTCGTAAAGGGGGGGTGGTGCAGAAAAGCTGCCCTATACCCTTATTTACCAAAACTTAGAGATAAGAAGTTTAAATTAAACTATTTCTACTAAAACTAAACTACATATAGTTAAAAATAGTTTTAAAAAAAGTTATAAATAGAATAAGACATTAATAAAATAAGTGTGAATGAGCGAGAGTGGGGGTGCCAAATGCACCCCAGAAAAATTAAATAAAACAATAAACAGTAATGCAGGTAAAAACTCGGACATTAACGATGCGATAAATAAATGCAGTGAGTTTCTAAGACCTAAACTAAAAAGTGGAAAAAGAATGAGAGCAAATTTATACTCGACCATCTTAACGGATACAAAAAAAAACATTCCCTGCCATGGCCAATAACATCCAAATATTAGCATCGACATCTCCCTCTCACTACCCAGTCCCAGTCATTAATATGACAATTATATTGACTTGGTGTGCCGGATCTTTGTGATACTGGATGAATTGTCACCAGACCACCGTCCATTGCTGCTTGACTGGCAAGTCACAATAGCAAGAGAGGGTGGACACAAAACCTGGTAATTTCCTAATGCCAATTGGAGGTTGTTCAGACAGATCCTAACTGGCCAATCACAAATCAATAATAAAATTACATAGACTGACATATTAGAAGAGGACGTTGAGAAACTGGTGAATAGCCTCTACCTGGCCAGAGACCGAGTTGACAAAAAAATCGCGGCTAAACCCAGGGAAGACAGGGTCCCAGAGGATGCAGTAAACCCAATAAAGTCTAAAAACCCAGTAAGAAGGAGATGGCAAACTACAAGAAATCAAAACAATGTAACATTCATTTTTTCTAAGTTTTAAGATAATGTACTAAACCGTTTTTCTTTCTTTGATACATGTAATAATTGTTAACCTAAATTGAGCATTGTATAACATAGTTGAATTTTATTACATTTTATCACATTAATTGAGCAGTGTGACTCAACTTGTACTAAGCGCAAGTGTTGAGTTTAATTTATTTCATTTGCATTGAATATGTATAAATTATGATTAGGACGGGCATCCTCAGTCCTTGTCTATCATGTTACCAGTACAACACTCCTGTTTCATTTAATACTCCTAAAGTGAACTAGTTTATTTTAAAGATTTCACTTCGACGGAAGGAGCAAGGGGGATGGTATATAGCTAGCCATTTTCAATTTTTCGAGACATCCTCGAGTGGGTACCCTGTGCCATCCACGAGTTCGTGGTCTTTTTCGTTGTCGGAGTTCGACGTCTTTTCCAGAAATATCCTACTCATCCTAAGACATTTAGGGTCAAGTGTTGATCAGTTACCCAAATGAAAGTCAGGGGGTAGTGTGTGGAGGAATATTTTGATAGGAAACCCACGAAGAAAAGCCAAGCAGTTGATAGAAGACCCACGAGAAAAGCCAAGCAGTAAGTCGATAAGTATAGCAGTTTAAATAACTTGGTTCCTGATGACTACGTTGCACGTGCGATCCCGAAGCTGGTTTCACCGGAAGTAAGCCTGGGATCAAACTTTCAATACCGTACGTTTTTAAAGCTATTTTTCATACTCAAAATACGCGATTCGAGAAACTATACAACCTTCATAAGTTTAATTTAAAGACTATTTATGAACATGCGCACTCACATCGCATAAAAGGATATTTATTTAGTCTATTTAATCTTAAGAGTGAAACAAATGTAAGAACTTTTCTTCATGTTTGTTAATACTTTACTTTGTTTTAACGTAGTGTTTCACTGAACTCCCGTTCTATCTTACAAGACGTATAAGTTGAACTTTATTTAATTTTCTACCAAGAACTAAATAACTCTTCAGTATTTGTTCTTTTTTTGAGCTGAATTTAGATTCTCTTTATTTTAAAATGAATAGTGCCCAAAACAGTACAACTAAGCTTTAAACAACTATAGAGATAATTTTCAAAAGGCTTACAAAAGTTACCTCTTGGCTTCCTCTCTCCAAAAAAAAAAGAGCTAGCTGTAGTATCTCTTACCTTTGTTCTCTAAACAAATTCAGTATTAATATCCACTCAATATATTCTCAAAAGTAAGAAGATATTCAAAGGGAAAAATGGTGGTTCTTATTTATTAAATAAAGTATTCATTTAAATATAAAAGAGAACACCACGTAAAAACAACAGGCGTAGACGTCGTAAGTGACAAACACAATACGGTCCAAAAAAAAAACAAACACAAAAACGATGCATGGAAAATCATCCTGAGAGGATTGTCCCTCTGGCAGTGAATTTCTAAGACCATCTTAACGGATATAAAAAAAATGTGTCAAATGCAAATCCTTCTTTAAAGATTATACCATAAAAGAGAATCGTCCTAAATATAAACCCGTAATCATTAAACATCTAAGAGCGAAACATAGAGTGTATACGGACATCCCAGAAACTCCACCGCCATCTGAAGGCACAAGTAAAGACACTGGCTCAAAAACTAGTAGTGTTCAAAGCCTACTCTGAAGAGTCAAATGGATATACCTCTCTAGCCCAAAATAGCAATTATGGAAAACGCAACTATGGATAAAAAGAAAGCAGATGACTGGTAACAGTGGAACCGATGACTTACTTGTCTTACGAATTGGAAAATGCAAAAAATTGCAACACAGATCCCGACAAGAAAAAAAACCTTTGAACCAATCTTACAAGATCCAGAATCGAAGTGGACAGGGTCGGCCCTAGTTTTTTTTTTTTCCGCCGTAGCAATGACAACGAACTTACAAACTAAAACTACAATAAAACTACTTAATTACTTTGCTAACTGTCACTATATTTGTAAAGATTTTACAATTGCGTTATCGCGATTTCGTAGTACAACTACATTGTCAAACGCTTAACTAAGACTGAAACAGATTTTGGTATTTTATGTTTTTATGATGAACAGATGTGGGTCTATTATATGTTAAAACAGTTGAAATAAAACAGAATTTGCTACGTCTAATTGACTATTCAGTAAATTTATATTATGGTCCTTTGAATGTCTGTAAATTTCTATGGATTCTAAGAAGTTGAGTTTTGACCCTTTAGGTGCCATATGGAGTATTTGTAAACAATTGATGTTGGGAAAAGTATGGTCTGTTTCTAAGAAATGTTTAGCAAAGTGTGATTTTTCATTTTTTAACCTATAAGAGGCATTGTGTTCTGCGAATCTTGTTTTGAAATTCCGTCCCGTTTGGCCTACGTAACAGCTATTGCACTCTTGACAATTAAGTTTATAAACTCCTGATTTATTGTATTTATTAGTTTTATCTTTGGCATTAATGCATTTTTTAATTATGGAGGAATGTAATGGTAACATCCAAGCTCATCGCCCCTAATTATTTTCTGCAGAAAAGAATAGTCCGCATTTTTCATTTCGATGAAGTTTAGGCTGTTCTCCACCCGCTGCGGTTTTGTTTGTGGGAAACAAACTTCGCACACACTTTCATCTTGTTCAAAACAATCCGGATAATACCTTGAACACTTGATTTAGAGATGTTAAACTTTTCTACCAAGATGACGAATTTTCACGTTTGCGTCAGCCAAACTTGGGCTGGAACATTTCGACCTTGCATCATCGTCAAGCGACTCCCAACCTTCCTCAAAGCGTCTAAATCGCTCAAATATTTGTGACCGCGATAAATAATCATCGCCGTAAGCTTTTTTCAAAGATTAAAATGTCTTCGTAGCTGTTATACCCAGTTTCACATAAAATTTGATCATTGCTCGCTGCTCCATCACATTTCTGTGATACAACGACTACGATACATACAGTGCGCACATCTACTACTCAACACTGACTAATCACAACTGGCTGATTGAATGTAAATGTGTTGTTTACAGATGTGAGTTCAAGCTTTTACTGTTGTTTACGAGAGATGGTGCTGCTCGGAGGCCAGGGAAAAAATTAGTCCGAGAACTTTTTGGACAGACAGTGTATATTAATTTAAAATGAAACCAAAAAATTTCTGATCTAATCAATTTTTTTTCTTGAAAACCAAAACATTTAGTAAATCCCAGGAATGCATCGGTGACATATGTTTTCCTTTAACCCAGCGGTTATTGGACTAAGGATTTCTCACAAGCGCAAGTGGAAAAAATACTGACATTAAATAAATCACTTTTTATTTGTAAACATTATTGCTTCACATCCTATTTCCCGGAATTTTAGTAGAAAATATGAGGAGTCAGTTTAAAATTTATCCTTAATTGGAATAAATTCAATTCGTTTTAAAATTCAATATTATTGTTAAAATAATAAGGCATAATTTCAAATGAATTCTTTAAAAGTTCTATTTTCAGTTTCTAAGATAATGTTGTCAAAGGATTCATCCGATCTTAATTCTTTAAAAAAAATTAATGAGCTATTTAATAAATTAGTGGCTTGGGATAAATCAAAATTTTTGGATTGAAATAGCTTACTTATCGGATTAATACGATTCAAAATTTTATACCAAATAACGATTGAACATAAAAACTTAAATTGTTTTATTGTGGTCAATAAACCGCTGACCTCATTTCGAATCATATTATCTATTTCGGCATTCTCATAAATACTTAATAAAGCATCATGAATATCTCCTACTTGAAAACGTAGAGGTTTTAGGGAATCTATACGACTTCTCCAACGAGTGTCGCTCAATGGTTTCAATTTAAGAATATTGAGGTGTTCTCTTAATATGGCCCACCGAAAAATCGATGAGGCAAAAAATGTATATAGCTTTTGAACCATATTAAAAAAGTTCGCTGCTTCCAAAAAAGATTTTGCCACATCGTTAATTACTAAGTTTAAGGAATGACTGCTGCAAGGTACGTAAAAGGCTCTAAGGTTTTAAAGTTTTAATTCTTTTTCTAATTTGTCGCCCATTTTTCCCTAACTCTTCCAATAAAACTTGAGATAATTCCTAACCAGTAAATCTGTCAATAGGAAGAAAACCCAAAAAATGTTCATTAATTTTACATTCAAATCTCGATTCTGATTGATCAATAGAAACATATCTTACTACAAATGTCATTTGTTCAACCTTACTCGCATCGGGAGTGTAATCAAGAATAACCAAATAATATTTCGCTTTTTGAACTTGTTTTATTATATAAGACTTTATGTTATCATGTAATAATCCAATAATTTCATTCTGGATGTTTTTCCCTAAATATGACACTCTATTTTCTTCATTGTTGAGGATTCTACGAACGTGTTCCTCCATTATTGAGTCAAATTCAGCTAGCAATTGAATTAACTTTAGAATTAATTTCCATTATTATGTTCATAAAGCTTGTCGCTTGTACCCCTGAATGCTAGAGAACTTTTTCCAAGTAATTTAATAACTGATATTATACGTAAAATCACTTTATGCCAATATTTAATTTCAGCATTAATAAATCTCTATGTAGCTGAATCTATTGTTTGACAAGTTTCCAACCTTCGTTTCAGCTCTATCCATGATTTCAGATTATCTACATGAGTTTTTGAGTCTTAATACCTCACCATTTTTCCAGTTTCTATAACCCTCATTTGAATAGGAACTTAATTTTGAATAATTAAAAAGTGTACAATAAAAACAGAACACGGAATTTTTTAAAAATCTTATGACAGTGTTTTTTATTAAATCTTCGATTTGGATTTTGATTGAACGAATGTACCTTTTCTAACTAAAAATATTCGATCTGAGTCGTTTTTACGATCGGGCCATAATCCTGGGTCTGATGATAGAGTTAGGTTGAGGCTTTCTGCATTTCCTGTGGTAGTACCCATTGTCTTAAAACTTGTTGAATTCTGTTCCTGGTTGGGATAACTCACAATTTCATCTTTATTATTGGTGTCGATTTGATAATCCAAATCCAAATCAGAATTGACGATAGTGTTCAGATCCCGGCAACCGCTTGGCTCCTTGTTTTATTTGAAACTATTTGCATCTTTTAAGAAGCTGTGCAACGCTCCTGCCTGCTTTTGAAGCTGGGTTTGCTTCTTCAATCTCTTTTTTTATATTGACTACCAGATAGCCTTTTTCTTCCGTCAGACATTCTAAAACAAAACAATCTATTTAAGTATTCAAAGCTTAAAAATCGTCCCAGTAGAAGGCGGAACCTAACTATTAAATTTACATTAAACAATACCGAATTTATTAGTACATATACAAAGTATTATTAGCGTAGAAAAATCTCAAGTACAAAGAATACAACACGAATCTAAAGCCTCTCTTATCCTTTCGCAAAATGAAATCGCTACTTTCCACATCCACTACACTTGTAACTAACTCAAACTGTATCACTACCACAACCGGATGTTGTTGCATAAATAAAGCACTGTTTTAAGTCTGACTCTCTCTTATACGTGAGTGGAAAAAGCTTGTTGAATCCTGTATGCAGTGCCGGCGCGGACGCATCTCACAATTTACGTATAGAAATACCTGGGTTTTTCCATAGACAGGAATAGACAGGCAGAAGCCTATCTATTCCTGTTGTATTTGATTTTACTACTCATATAGTAGTCGAAATATATTTTTGTGGGTTGTGTTTATTTTTTTTGCTCTCTAGTAGTTCAGGCGGTTTTGCCGCTCCTAAATTTTGCGCCGTAAGCAGATGCCTACTTGCCTACCTCCTAGAGTCGGCCCTGAAGTGGATAATAAAAAAATCACTTACATAACCACAAATGAAGGGAACAATGGCTCACAAAGTCCGAGAAATATTGAAAACCTACCGAACGCGGTGGCCAAGCGGAGGCAGCAAAAGCCCCCGCCAATCATCATCTCATTCACGGTAAACAATAATGCATATTACAATAAACTAACAACGACCCTAAACAGAATAATATCGAGAGGTTACAGTATTAAATTTACAAAAAATAATACTATCATACATGCAACAGATATAGACGATTATGACAATTACAAAAAAACATTAATGAACGAACAATTAGAGTGGCATACGTATACGACTTTCGAGGACAGGGCACATGCCTTTGCGATCAAAAGATTAGGCCCCAGACTCGACACGAACGACATAAAATATGGACTTACAACGACTTACAACACAGACGTTAAAAATATATAGATGATGGAAACTAGATACAGGCCACTGTATCTAGTTATCACGACTAAAGATCCCAAATTAACGTTACGCAACAATATTAAAAGTTTAAGCCACATATCGGTGACATGGGGGAGACGAAGACAAACCTCCCACTGGAATACGCAAAGTGCGCTAGATCTCATGGAACCGATTTCAAAAATTGCTCTTATCCAGATAAATGTTCCAATTATAATAGAAATCATCGTACCAACGACGAGACTTGCTCCGTATACCAATACAGAGCAAGTCAAATCGAGACTAACCGGCAAGCGCAAGAGCAACAAAGAAAATATATACAAGCTCCTCCGCTGCCAGTCAATATCTAGGAAAAACGCGGGCGACAGCAACCAGGAGGCATTGATAGAGATAACGAAGAATTTACAACATTAAGAACACAACGAGGAACACGACACAATCAAAAACAAAATTAACAGATAAATTTCCATGACTTAACTAGTGCTATGCCTTAACAAAATAATAAACATAAAAGAGTTGGTCAGAATAATAAACGATCTGATCGAATCTGATAAAAATTGCACTACCAGACACGAAAAATTCGGAGTCGTGATGTCATTTTATGTCTTCTTCTTCTTCTTCCTACGTTAGGACCATGTCCTGTGTTCACTTCAAAGGTTTCCCAGAAACAATTGCGATGATGAAGGCCAGCTCTCATACCATCTTATTGGTGCTCTTCCAAGCGGTCGAGGTATGTTTGGTCGCTTCTCTTTTGCAACCTTAGCCAACTGGTCATTTGGCATTCTGTCTACATGGTCTCTCCATTCTCTTCTCCTATTCCTTGTCCATCTCACCACATCCTGTATTTCACACATTTCCCTTATTTCTTCACATCTCTTCCGGTCAAATAAGGTATGTCCTGTTTTCGAGCTAAGTGTTCACATTTCTGTTGTTCTTAGGAGTCGTTTTGTTATTGTGTTCTCCGCTCTGGTTTCTATCGCGTACGTCATGATTGGTCTTACGCATGTCTTGTATATTCTTACTTTGCTCCTGGTGCTCATATATTTGTTTCTCCAAATTATATCTTTTAAGTATCCTGATATTAATGATGCCTTTGTTGTTTGAGTTTTTACTTCCTCCTTAAGGTTCCTGATACTTGTTGATACTAGATATCTGAAGAACATCACTTGTTCTACACTCTGATCATAAATCGCGAGTTTGCATCTTTTCGGTTCTTTAGATATTTTAAGGGATTTTGTTTTCTTTACAGATATTTGCATATTAAACACTTTTGCTGTTGGAACTTATGTAGGAGTCTCTGTACGTTATCTTCGTCTTCTGATATGATTACTGCATTGTCGGCGTAGCATATTATTTTTATTTCTTTGTCTTCCAATCGATATCCTCTCCCAGTTTTCTTTACTTCGTTTATTATTTCATCCATTATGATGTTAAATAAGATTGGGCTTAGGCTATCTCCTTGTCTGATTCCGGTTGTCATAGGTATTTTATTGCTTAATTTATTTGCCACTCTTACATATGTGTGGTTGTTGATGTTCAACTCTTCGATAGTTTTTATTATATTCGGGTGAATTCCCCTTTTTTGTAGTAGGGTTATGACATCAGTTAACCGTACCCTATCGAATGCCTGGGTAAAATCAGTGAAACACATAAAAGCTATCTTATTAAACTCTATGGCTTTTTCGGTAATTTGGCGGATTATAAATATGGCGTCTATAGTAACCTGTTCTTTCTGAACCCTTGCTGTTCTTCACAGATTCCGGCTAACATTATGTCTTCTGCTAAAATTTTAGTGAACAATTTTAGTACCGCACTCATTAAGCTGATACCTCGATAGTTTTTCGGATCTGTCCTCTCTCCTTTTTTGAAAATTGGTATCAAGATGCTTTCTTTCCTTTCGAATGGTATAATCTTGGCTGTGAGTATTTTGTTAAAGAAAATCTGTAATTCTTCTAGTAATTTATCACCTCCATATTTGACCATTTCGTTCTTAATTTCGTCAATGCCCGGGGCTTTTCTGTTTTTTAGTTTCGCTGCAATGTGCTGTATTTGATTCAAGGAAATGGTCCTATTTGGTTGGACAACATTTTCATCTTCATGCTGTATTTCCTGTGTTAATGAATTGGTTTCTGATGCACTATAGAGTTTTTCGACATATCTTTCCCATTCTTCCACCGTAATTTTTGTATTTTGTATATACTCATTTGGCTTTTTTATATTTCTCAGTAGATTCCATATTTTTTTTTGTCCTCCGTACAGATCATGTTCCATATCGTTCGAAAATTTCTCCCAATGCTCTCTTTTGTTTCTCTGGATATTCTCGTTGACCCTGTTTCTTACATTTTCATAATCATTGTATGTTATAGCATTGGATCTGTATTGTAGGTACGATTTTCTTTTTTCTTCAGCTAATGCCTTAACTTCTTGTTTGAACCAAGGCTTTGTGTTTGGTTTTCCCCCTTTCTTTATAGTCCTTCTTCCAAATGCTTCTTCTGCTGCTTCTAGCATATTAGTTTTTAGTTTTGTCCTTGCCGTTTCTACGTCATCGGACTCTCGAATATCATTTGTGGCTATTTTTTCTGTTAACTTCTGTTGATATAGATATTTGGTTGAGTCGTCGGATAAAGATTCTATATTGATTTTGCTTATTTGTTCGACGGGTTCGCTACGAAGTTGTTGCATGGTTGTTCGTATTTTTGCTATTACAAGATGGTGATTCGTTCCAGCATTGGCGGAAGCTAAAGTTCTCACGTCCTGTATTCTTGTTGGATGAGTATTTCTATTTGTGATTACGTAATCAATTGTTGATCTTTGTCCACGTGTATTTTCGAAGGTGTATTTGTGTTGTGGTTTATGTGGATGAAAGGTGTTGTTCATTCTAAGTTCATTTTGTATGCATAGTTTTTATCATTTGTTCACCACTATCGTTTATAGTTTCTTCGTTGAATCGATTTTTGATGCCAGGTATAACTTCATCACCAATTCTTGCATTAAAATCCCCTAGAACTATTATTTCATCATCACTAGGTATGTCGTCTAAAACTGTTTGTAGGTTCTGTCATTTTATGTAAACATAAAAAATTATAATATATAAATAAACAAACAAATTCAATACAATAAAAAGCGTTCGGATGTTCGGAGATAGATACATACATAGGAGGCAAACGTTGTTCAGAGATCTGGAAGTTTATCAGGAACACAAAGGCACCAATGAGGGAAAAAATTAGAATGAACACAATTAGCATAGAATCTTGAAACCAATACTTTGCAAGGAAGAACGACAAACCTTTATACCAGCTACGACAGCTAATAATACATCAATCAGTATAGAAGGTGAACCCATAACGATAACAGCAGAACAAATCCAAACTAAGGTAAAAAAATTAAAAAATGGGAAATCACCAGGTCCATACGAAATCCCATCAGAGTTAGTGAAGTATGGATCAAACAAATTATACCGCATGATAGCTAGATTATTTACAATGTGCTTTAATGGACAGAGGGTTCCAGACGAAAGGAGATTAGCTTATATAACACCACCGTTTAAAAAAGGGGAACGAACAAAGTGTTACTATCGAGACTTATCGGTAACCAGCACGTTCGACCGACTCTATGGACGAGATATTGGAGATCTAATAGTGAATTCAGAACCGGCAGATCATGCATTGACAAGACTTTCTGCATAAAACAAATAATAGGGAACGGAAAAAGAGTACATCTATTATTCATAGATTTATCAAAAGCATGCGATACAGTACCGGTAACAAAACTGTAAGAAGCATTAACAGACACAGAAATCAACAGTACATTCATAAAGGCGATTCAAGACCTATACAACAACTGCATATCAAAAGTAAAAATAGACAAGTAACTTTCACAAGGATTTGCAATAGAAAAGGAATTACGACAGGGCTGTTGTATATCACCGACCCTTTTTAAAATATACTGAAAGTATGGAGGAAATGCGAAACGATGGAATATGAAATCAATAACAATACAACACTGTTTACGTTGCAATTTGCGGATGACCAAGGATCAATCGGACAATCTAAGGAAGACATAGAATATATGGCAAGTAAACTAGTGGAGGAGTACAGACGATGGGGTCTGGAGATGAATGTGACCAAAACAAAATACATGAGCGTTGGTGTGAAATCAGGAGATTTAACACTTGAGAACGGTATTACAATAAAAGAAGTAGACCAATACAAAAACTTGGGAGTAACATTTATGAGAGATGGTAAAGATACAACAAAAAATCAAAAACCGAATTACACAAAGCCGAAAAATCATAGGCGCTCTGAATGGAATATTGTGGTCAAAAAGCACCGAGAAGAAAAGCAAGATAAGAATATATAGATCCAAGATAAAGAGTGTACTAACTTACGGCAATGAAATATGGACAATGAATGAGAGCGATAAAAAGAGAATACTAGCCACAGAAATGGATGCTATAAGGAGGTCGGCGAGGATATCAAAACTGGAACAGAAGACAAATGACTATGTTAGGCAGTTAATGGAAATTGGAAAAAGTGTCATATAAGAAATAGAGGAAAGCCAGTTAAAGTGTTATGAACATGTTCAGAGGATGAACGAGGGACAACTGTCAAGAAAATTGCTAGAATGAACATCACATGGAAGAAGGAAGACCGAGGAAGAACTGGCGTCAAGGAATCAAGAAATCCATAAGTGAGAGACAGCTGAATGAAGGGAACTGGAATGATAGAAGGCAATGGACATTGGGAATCGCAAGGCGTAAAACGCTATAACGCGAAAAAAAAATCGTTTTATGAAATGCCAATAAACTAGGCGAACTAATCTACTTTCTATGTTTACATAAAATAGATATTTTGATTATCAGTAAAACAGAACTAAATAACAATAGTAAGTTAAATAGTAGAAACTACATTGTTTATAGAAAGGAACGAAATCAAAGAAGAGGGGGTGTAGCATTATTAATTAAAAAAAAAACATAATTCATAATCTAATAAGCTTTAACAACTCTAACATCGAAAATCTCGCTATACAACTAAGCAATGGAGTAATAATTAATGGATGTTATGCCCGCCACAGCTTGCGATTTCATAATAATGATTTAACCGAAATGTTCAACACAAGCAATAAAGTTCTGATCATGGGAGACTTAAATGCTCGACATACTGCGTGGCGTAATCGGCGGAATAACTAGCATGGTGACATTTTTTGTTTTTTAAAACTTTTTTCAACTCCCCAAGCAATTCTAACTCTTCTTACAATTTCGGCCGTTTAATTTTTCTTGTTTATTTTTAGTATTTGTCCAAGAAATATATATATATATATATATATATATATATATATATATATATATATATATATATATATATATATATATATATATATATATTCATTTACTGTCTTTAAGTTGACATTATTGAGACTCATTTTTCCTAGATCGTTTGTATTAGTCATTATCTTAGTTTTAGTCATGTTGATCAGTCCTATTCTCTCTAATGCTTCTGAGAGTTGTCTCACCATATCTTGCAGTTCTTCAAAGTCAGTTGTAATGAGTACAATGTCATCTGCATATCTAAGATGGTTTAGCTTTTTGCCATTTATATTTATGCCTTTGTGTGACCATTGTAACTATTTGAACATGTCTTCCATTGCTAAGGTAAAAAGCTTTAGGGAGATGATATCGCGAAATCAAAACGACAGGCGTAAAGTTCGTGAGTTACAAAACACAATACGAACCACAATAAACAAACACAAAAACGGCGCATGGAACGACGTTCTGAGGGGATTGTCTACACAAGACAATTCCCTCTGGCGCCTGAGCAAAAGACACACACTTAACAACATACCAACGCTACAAACAAACACAGTACAAACAAAAAAATAAAAAGCCTACACACTAGCTGAACATATACAACGGACGTACGGTGGCGAACCGAACTCTACGCTTGACCAAAATGAGATAACTAACGTAGTAGCTAGATCAGTACATAGAAAATATCCGATACCGCCACGACTATGGAGGAGACTATATACGAGCCCTGTGGAAAATAAAAAATTAATAAACAAATTACCCTACAATAAAACTCTAGGCGAAGATGAAGTCTCCACCTTACTTCTAAATAACATACCTACAAAAACAATATTACAACTAACTTATATAACACATGACCACAAAAAAAAGGTTTGTAGTTGAAAGGTGAAATACCATATCATATGTTTTTTGATGTGCTTTTTTTTTATCGCTCACTTCCCCGCCTCAGTACGGATTTCACCCTTTTTCCATATCCCAAGGATATCGACGAGGATGTCGTAATACCCGTCAACGTTGTCCAAGTGCCGAAACATACAGTTTTTGTATTTCACGGCACCTTTTAAACGCGGTAGTGCTGCCACGGACGTTATTTGCATTTCTGCAAACAACTACTATATATGTACGTGGCCAGGCCAAATATACTTAGATAAATTGATAAATAACTATACCGACCTGCAGGATTGAATCCTCGACCTCCTGCACAGTAGCAAAGTACTACGCCACCTAGCCACGGCCAGCCACAAAGGTGGCTAAAGACGAATCCGAGGTCAAAATTGACTCATACAAGGATTTTGACATAACCTCAAAGAATACATCCAAAATAACCAAAAAAACTTTTATAAATAAATTAAAACTGTATATATATATATATATATATATATATATATATATATATATATATATATATATATATATATATATATATATGTATATATATATTTATATTTGCATACGTATTCTGAGATCAGAATTCACCCATCACGTCAGGATTTTGACATAATCTTAAAAAACACATCAAAAATAGTCAGAAATACATCTGGAAGTAAATTAAAAATTAAATGAACAGTCCACCATACCTATACGAATTTTGGGGTACCGATTATGCCAAAAGAATTGGCCTATTGAAAAGAGGTGGAACTCACCATAATCCAGCATCCTGTGAATGAAAGAACTGGACTAATTGAGGATATTTCAGGATCGTGACGTAATAAATCAATTTTGTTGAGATATTTGCTTTCAGCGGCCCAAAATACATATAGATATGGTGATCTGCTAGTTTTTTTGCACTAGATTATGTTAATTTAAAGTTCTTAATGTAAGTTTCTTCTATGAGGTTATGTTAGCTTTAGAGTTCTTGGTGTAAAGTTCTTAGTGTAAAATTCTTGCATTAGCTTATGTTAGATTTAGAGTTCTAATTTACTTCCAGACGTAGTTCTGTCTATTTTTGAGGTGTTTTTTGAGATTATGTCAAAATGCTTACGCGATGGGTGAATTCTAAACTTGGATTCACTTTCGGCACTCCAAAATACGTCGGGTTTGCTCGTTTATATATTTAATTTAGTTGTAAATGTATTTTTGGCCATTTTTGAGGTATTTTTTGAGGTTATGTGTTGAGTAATGAACCAACTTTGACCTCGGATTGGTTTTCAGCACACCAAAAACCATATGGTATGGTATTTCTCCTTTCAACTACACAGGACCACAAAAACTTTTTTTGTGGTCCTGTGTAATCAACGCCGAACATAACTACAATACTTCCCTTAGCAATGGAAAAGGTCTTTGGTAGTCTCTATCTTTAAACTGGGTAAGAACCCGGAGAGGGTGGGCTCCTATAGGCCGATCTCATTGCTCAGTATACTAGTCAAACTTTTTTTTTATAGGTCTAGCTGACGTAATGCAGGGAAGTCCCTAAAGCGCTACAGGAGCGACACGTGTGCGGAAAAAGCGATTCACATTGTTCTTAAATCGCTGTAAATTGTACTCGGTGAGAAACACAGTCCTGGGTAAATTATTCCAAAGGGATGATGCTTGAAGAGCGTTGTACGAGGAGTAACAAGCTGAACCTCATACGGATGTGAAGAATGAGCGCGACGTGTCTTTCTAACATGCACTGCTCTGGAAGGAATTAAGCGGGCTATATCCTTTAAACACTTTCCATAAAAATACTTGTAGAATAGGCTCAAGTCGCCAACCGTTCTTCGATGTTCCAGCGAATCAAGGCTGCCGGCAGTTCCGGGTCTCCAATCAGAAGAACAGCTCTTCTCTGAATAGGATCCAACAAATGGAATGTATGTTTGGAAGTGGAGCTAAATTCCACTTGGTTACTGTCATCCCAAGATAGAATTTCTTCCAGGTCTTTGTTAAGTTGAACGACTTCCCGCTGTCTGCGGATATTCGTCTCAGTAGCCAATGTCAGAGCGTTCAAAGTGAATGAAGAGATAAGCGTACTGTCATCTGCAAAGCAAGATTGGGTTTCCAGTCTTTTCCAGCAGATCGTTAATGTAAATGAGAAAGATAGTAGGAAATGGTATGGAGCCTTGGGGCACACCGGCATTGATAGTGAAGGTGTTAGAAGGAAATCCGTCGACTACCACTCATAAAGAATGCTCTCTGAGGAAACATGAGAGCCACAAACAGAATGTTTCAGACATACCATAGGAGCGTAACTTAGCCAACAGTCCAACGTGCCAAATACGGTTGAATGCTGTAACATTCATTTTTTCCTAGATTTTAAGACCATGTAATGTTACTGATTTTTCGCTTTATAATGTACTTCTTTTCATTTTTGTATCGAGCAGTGTATTTCGCAGATCGCCCGTGGTACAGGTGCAGTGCGGGTTTCCGAACGAAACTATCGAATTCGTAGTACGCCGGGATTGGTCAAATGTTTGTATCCGGAGTTTTGGTTCCGGCGTCGCCATATTACAGACAGAGTGCCCACGGCTTATTTAAGGGTCCGGGTGACGCGAATCTTGGCTAATTTCCACCAAGCCGCCGAGAAGGCTGAATTCCACCAAGCCGCCGAGGAGGCTTACTTCGACCGAGCCGCAGTAGAGGCTCATGACAATATTTACGAGAGCCAAGTGAAGCACGAGTTTTTTTTAACGTAAAGCCGTAGTGGGCTTTGTGTGTTTTCTAAATGGAGTAGCCAAAGTAGGCTCTTCTCAAAAGTGTGAAATCGGTTTTGTGTTCCATCGAAGGCCTAGAAGCCCATAGGAAAACCGTAAGTTACCAGAACATTCATCAATAGATCTATTCCCGCAAATAAGTGTTTTAACAGCAATTTGAACTGACAAAACGTGAAGTGAAAATTACGATTCTTCGATTTCGGATGTAGTCAAGTTTTAGAAGTAAAATGTCTGATTTAGGGACTCTAATAATAATAACTACCTGTTAGGCTAGAATTTTTTTTTGTAATCCTTAAAACTGCAAAGGTTGGAACTTTTATTTTAAAATCATGAATAAATTTTCTTTTTGTTGATTAAAGCTAGTGTCTCACTGAATACCTATCTTTCTTTTCAGGATAAGGACGGCTGTACCAAACTGATTTTTTATTTAACAACTGTACACCCTTTCAGTATTTTTTCATTTTTTTAGCTGAAGTTAGATCCTTTCTATTTTAAAATGAATGGTGCCCAAATTTCGTACAGCTGAGGCTTTTTAAAAATAGAAAATAATTCCAAAAAGACGTACAAAAATTATCTCTTACCCATATCTCTCTACCAAGGAAAACTGAGCTAGTGTTTGTTTAATTTCTTTAGTTCTTTTAAAATTATTATTCACTCAATTCATTCTCAGAAATTAAAGCGGGGCTGCAAGAAAATTACGCCCCAGCTTGGGGCAAACAAATTTTCAAACGGTACAAAATAGCGCTGTCAACGCGGGGCTTTTGGAATTTTATTTTTTAAAGGGTTCAGTGTACTAGCTTTCGAACAAAGTAAAAGCTCTAACTTTTCAGATATTTTTATTTCATAAGGTTTATTAAACGAAACTACACTATAGCAATAAGACAAAAGCAGGAAATTTGTAGAATTATTTATTTCAATTTACCTGATGGTGGTATAGATATTTGAATTTTGTTAATCGACTCTAAGATAAGTGATTCCTACTTTTTTCTTAAAAGCTAGCTTTATAGTTCAGATTAGCAGATGTGCTGGTTTACTTTAATTTTTGCAGTGTTAGATTTATTTTGCGGTTAACCGAAGAAAAAACTGTACTTTTTTTCTCACCGATGTTTTGCATGAATATTAAAAATACTTTGCTGATACGAAACGGTATTTGGAGATTTTTTTTGTTGAAAATTCTTAACATATTTGGTAAAAGAATTTTAATAGAAGGCAATACTTAGAAATTTTTTTGAAATTGTCGAAGATTTTTTAAATGTTTGGTAAAGAAGTTTACATATTTTAGTTGCCTTTACATGATTTTATTTTGACTATTCGGAGCACAGGAGAAATATTTTTACGACTTTTTAAACAATTCTTTTAAATTTTATAATCTAAATACATTTATCATGGAAGCCTTCAATTTTAAAGTCAATCACCTACTGGAATATGAATTAGACTATGAACTGAAAATCCGTCGTACTTTCTCAGAACGTCCGGTCGCGGATAAAAGAAAGATTCTAACGAGGATCTTAAGTAAAGAAATATTCCAATAGATCAGATTGGACTAAATAGTTACAAAAAGTTTCTGATTTTTTTTTGTCTAATAAAAATTCTCCTTCTCCAGTTAAAACTCCTGCTTCTCCAAATGGTCACATGTCTCCTTTATTCGTGCATAAATATTCAGATAACAGACCGCATATCAAGATAAATCTATTAGGTGCCCATTTCTCGGCTTTATTTGACTCTGGTGCAAATGCCTCCGTTGTAGGTCAGAATGGTATTAAAATTTTAAGTCGTTTAAGTATAAAAATATGCCATGTCAAAAATAGAAGTGTTACCACTGCAGATGGCAGCCGTCTAAGAGTTTTAGGTACGGTTGAGTTGCCGCTAGTCTGCAATGGTCATTGTTTAGTAATCTCTGCTCTAGTAGTACCTTCTCTATCACATACTTTGGTTTTAGGATGTGATTTTGCACAAAAATTCGGAATTTTAGTAAATTTTAAAAATAATTCGTGGTATCCACAGTCCCTAGAAGTCAATTCTCAAACAAGTTTTACAGATTGTTATTCAGAAAGTTCTTTAGAAAACCTTTTCTCACGTCTATGTACCCTAGATGATCTCTCGCGGACGGAACGCTTAAAGGCAGAAAAAGTAATAAGCTCTTTCAATGAAATAAGTAGTAAAGATAGGTTAGGCCGAACGAATAAAATCACCATGTCTATAGATACGGCTGATGCCAGTCCTGTAAAGACAAGGCCCTTCGCCATGTCTCCTTATATGTCAAAAGTATTAAATAAAGAGTTAGACGAAATGTTGAAACTCGGAGTGATTGAAGAATCAAACAGTCCCTGGTGTTCTCCAATCTTATTGGTGAAAAAGGCCGATGGACAGTATCGTCTATGCTTTGACGGAAGAAAGCTCAACGAGGTTAGCAAATTTGATAACTATCCATTACCGAACATCGACAGAATTTTGACATCACTCAGGAATGCTAAGTATGTATCTTCGATAGATCTTAGAAAGGCTTTCTGGCAAATTCCTTTAGACAAATCCTCTAAGGAAAAGACCGCTTTTGCAGTAGTAGGCCGAGGTCTATTTCAGTTCGTCACTATGCCGTTTGGTCTAAAGAACGCTGCTCAAACTCAGCAACGTTTAGTGGACGCTATATTTGGTCCGAAATATGAGCCACATATTTTTACCTATCTCGATGATATTTTAGTAACATCGGAAGACTTCGAATCGCATATACGCTTACTTAAAGAAGTAAAAAATAAATTGAAAGAGGCCGGACTGACGATAAATTTGAGCAAATGTGATTTTTTCAAAACTTCTCTAAAGTTTTTAGGCTATATTGTAGGCTCAAATTCCTTGCGTACCGATCCGGATAAAGTAGCAAGCATGGTTAATTATGCGAGACCTACTAATACTACGGAAGTTAAGCGTTTCGTAGGAATGTGTTCATGGTATAGACGTTTTATTGAGAATTTTTCTACCTTGTTGTCGCCTATTAATGATCTTTTGAAAGGACGAAAAAAAGGACAATCGATAGATTGGACAAAGGCAGCAGAAAAATCTTTTATCAAGATTAAAGAGCTATTGGTTTCAGCTCCAATTTTATCCCAACCAGATTTCTCCCAACAGTTTTATATTTCTAGTGATGCTTCTAATACCGGTTTAGGGGGCGTCCTAACACAGAAAATCAATGGTGAGGAAAGAGTGATAGCGTATGCCAGTAGAACTTTATCAAAGGCTGAACGTAACTATTCGGTTGTTGAAAAAGAATGTTTAGCAGTACTCTTTAACATCGAAAAGTTTCGACCTTACATAGAAGGTGTTCCTTTCACGGTCATAACAGATCATTATAGTTTATTGTGGCTTAATTCTATTAAAAACCCTAGTGGCAAACTAGCGCGTTGGGCGATTAGGTTGAGACAACATACGTTTAATTTAATTCATAGAAAAGGAGTCCACAATGTTATTCCTGACGCTTTGTCAAGAATCCCAGATCATACAGTGGACGAAAACAGTCTTAATGCACAGATTGGCGTAAGAATTGATACAGTTGATGTAGATCGCATTGATCCATGGTACGATAATTTGCGGCAGCAAATTAAAGAATTTCCTCAAAATTTTCCGCAGTGGAAGGTGGAAAATGATTTCGTGTACAAATTTATCCCAAACCAGTTGCCTTTAAAAGTTAATGTACCCGAGTGGAAAATACTAGTTCCTAAACCGCAGAGAGGGGAGATTATAGACATGTGTCACACTCCTCCTACTTCTGGTCATTTTTGTTTTTATAAAACTCTTCACAGGATTCAGGAACAGTATTATTGGCCAAAAATGCGTTTTGATATCTTAAAGTTTGTGAGGACTTGTGAAGTATGTGGAGCGCAGAAATCTCCAAATGCACTACCTATGGGACTGATGGGAAAAGAGAAAACGGTTAATTACCCTTTTCAAGTCATAGCAGCTGATCTAGTAGGCCCATTCCCACGTTCAAAAAAGGGAAATAAATGGCTTCTCGTGGTTTCTTGCTGGTTTACAAAGTATACCATGCTATTTCCTTTGAAAAGCTCTAAAGCTGGATATATAGAGAGAATTTTGGAAAATAACGTCTTTCTAATCCACGGTGTTCCATCGCTCTTAATATGCGATAACGGTACTCAGTTTACCTCTAAGAGTTTTAAGAGCTTAAGTGAAACTTATGGTTTTAACATCCGTTTTAATCCCGTGTACTCTCCACAATGTAATTTTGTTGAACGTAATAACCGAACAGTCGGGACCGCTTTAAGAGGTTACGTTGATTCACATGACACTTGGGATGGCAATATTTCCAAAATTCAACAAGCAATAAATACCGCAAGACACGAAGTAACAGGGTTCACACCGTCTTTCTTAGTCTACGGCAGACATATACCTCTATCTGGATCGTATTATAAAAATTTAGATTTGGATGTCAATGTTGACAGCGAAATAATTCCGGGTAACAGGGGTGCGTACGCCGAAAATTTGAAGGGTTTAAAAGATATTTTCACCGACGTGCGTAGTAGGATACATAAGGCTTATGAACGGAACAGTAAGTCTTACAACCTTAGAAAAAGGGATTTTTTCCTTTAATATAGGTGATCACGTTTGGCGAAAAAATAAAATTCTTTCCAGTGCAGCTGATAAATTCACATCTAAGTTGGTACCTAAGTATGTGCATTGCGTGATAAGAGAAAAGATTTCAGACTTAGTTTATGGTTTAGTTAATTTAGATGGGACTAAAGTAGGACGATGGCATATTAAAGACTTAAAACCATTCACGGGACCTAACCCTAATGAAAGTTTGTCAGAAGAAGAATAATTTATATTTACATTATCTTAATTGCTTTACTTTACTTTTTTTGATGTTGCTCTGTAGAGGTGACGACCTCGTTTTTTTTGACTGTTATAAAAGTTGAGCAGAGAATAGCTTACTTTTATTGTTTAATGCTAAGGTTTTGGGTATTGGCCATATCCCCAAACTTAGGTTGATTGTGGTTGATGTTTAGCATCGACTCAGTTTTAGCGAGCTTGCGAAAGAGTCACACTCAGGATTTATCATAAGACTGGTATGTCGGTGGTCGCGGGATTTGATTTGCTAATGACCCCATATAATATCCAGTTCTTGACACTTGGAAGCGAAATTTGGATTAGAGGCAATCCAAGGGGATCTTGAGTTAGGACAAGCGCAAGATGTAGCTCGTGTAGTGTGATGAAGAGTCAAAATTTTTATGAGCAATTTCAAAGTTTGTTACCCGAGTGGGTGTATTTTTATTACCTTAATGGTATATTTTGGGTGCAATTAAGAGTAAATTGATTTTGGTTTATCCAGTAAGTTTAAGACTTGGATTAATTTGATTGAGATCTTCTTCTGAATTGACAAGCTGAGGGTATTTTCTATTTTTTTCAGGGCCGTTTAAACGTTACCTTTGAGTCACTAATTGTTTTAAATTTTTTTGCATGGACTCATAGGCGTATGTTGAGTTTTTTCGGTATACTACCAGATTGATAGGAAATTGAAGTCCTGCAGGAGAACTAAAGGCTGATCATTTACAGGAGATGAGAGCAGAGTAAGACAGTCGTTTCACAAAGAAATGATCAAAATCTGATACCGAGATGAGAACCTTGTCAAGAGTGGCTAAGCGCAGTGAAGGAAGATTCCTAACCGAATTTTTAGATTTCCAAGAGGTAATCTAGAAGTTTGGGCTGACAGAAAACGGTTATGCCTGATACCTGTAGCAGTTTCTTCTAGAGGCTATTGTCTAGGGAGACGATTAACACCATGATCGAATATTTTAGCTGTCAACGATGTTTTCTTCTTGTTTCTGATTAAGCTGGAAAAGCTCTTGTCGTCTTCAAAAGTTTTGTTGCGTTGCCACCGAAAAATTGAGAAATTTTTGCTTCATGTAGCTTTTTAAGCTCATTTTCGTTTTTTGGAAATTTCCGTTAGAAGCTTGGTTAAGCTAACCTTGTAAACCTTTTAGGTTGTATCCCATGAGTTATCTGTTTTTACAGGCTGTGATGCACCGGGTGCTAACAGATGCCGTTACGACGTTTGGCAGGGAGTTAGTCTTCCTGAGGAACAGACTGATTGGAAGGGTAGTCTATGGAGGGCGAACGTTTGACCTTTGAAACCTTTAGAGGTTTTGTTACTCAATGGTTATTTCTATTTGAGCCAAAGGCGAGCCTAGCTACTGTAGTCGACCTCAGCTCCAATTAGCCTATTAGTGGTGACAGGCTGTTGGCAGTAGTGTGTTTCGGAACACCCTATTGATTAAATTTTTTTTTTTTGACTTATGGTGGTGTGGTAGACACCGTTTTAGTTTAGTGGATGCTATAATCTACTCCCTTTTGTTGGTGGACACCAGGGTCACCATTTCCGTATTTTATTGTCTCCACCTTTCAGTATATCGTGGTGAGGTGTTTGTCTCCTGTTATGTGGGATGGATCGAATGTTTTTCGTTGTTGTTCTAGGGCGAGACCAGTACACGAGGGTTCTTCATGCAACTTGGGGGAAGCGCAATGCTGGTTAAATTTTATATCTCTGTGTAGCAACCCTGAAGAATGATGGAGGGCGTTTTTTCTGGCTCATGTTTCTAGGCAGATTTGTCACCTTGGTGCGATGTGCCGAAGATTTGATTAGCTTTTGCTACGAGCTTTCACCAAGCTCAGTATGGAGTTATCATAACCAAGAGTTTGGGATTTGAACTCCTGTATGTATTTCTGTATATATTTCTGTATATATTTCTGTATATATTTCAGTGTATGTTGGTTGCCTGAGGGCATGTGCTCAAAATGTGTGATTTTGAGTCGTTTTGTTTAAGGACTCCTATATATAGGATTATGACTTTAGGGAGGTCCTATTTAGAGACTAGCTGTCTCACATAGTTATGCTAGGAATGTTTCCTTGAATGTTAGTTGCGCGTGGACTAATCATTCTGTTCTTTGTGAACATTGCTTTTTGAAGCAGGATCATTCAGTTTGGTGAATTTTAGCTTTTATAGCTATTCACCGTGTTTAGGGTGAATTTTAGCTTTTATAGCTATTCACTGTGCTTATAGTGTTATAGTTAGCTTTTATAGCTGCTCACTATGTTAATGGCGAGATTGTTCTTTTAGAACGCAGACTTTGTGTAGTCGAGGACTATTTACAGAGTGTTTTCTTGGCGAGGAGCCGAGGTTTTTTTCTGGCGATGTACCAGAATGTTTTCTTGGCGAGGAGCCGAGGCTTTTTTTCTGGCGATGTACCAGAATGTTTTCTTGGCGAGGAGCCGAGGTTTTTTCTGGCGATATACCAGAGTGTTTAGTTGGCGATGAGCTGACGTGTTTTCTGGCGATCAACCAGAGCGTTTTCCCTGGCGATTTTAGCATGTCTAGATGTCTTAGGACGTCGACATTGCGCTGTAGAGTGCGATTATTTTCTGATGCGACTAGTAGTGATACTAGATTTAGAATGTTCTCTTAGCGGTGAGCTAGAGCATTGATGGCGATTTTTTCCGAGCGTTTGTCTGGATTTTCATCCAGATGTTTTTCTTAGCCTTGTGCTAAATGGTCTTACAAGACTTTCTCCTTTTAGTGTTAGTGTTTGCACTAGAATCATTTATTTTTTTTTTGTTTTTCTTTATTTAAGAATTTTTATAAATTTCTTTTGCTGAAATAGAAAATTTTCAGACAATCCTTAAAATATTTTAAGGGGGGTGTTCATTCTTTGTTTCAGTTCACTTTTTTTGATTTAGACAAGAGTCTAGACAAAGATATAATTTTTTGTTTTGGTAACAATAACAGAGCTGATTCTTTTATATAAGAAGACCGCGATTATTACTTTAGAAAGGTATTTCTTATGTTCATGCAAGGATTTTTATTTACTTTTTGATGTACTTAACCTTAGTGCTTAATTAAGTTAAGTCTAGTTATAAGATTCTTGTGTACTTGCAAAGATTTTCATTTGGTTTTCATTGTACTTAATATTAGTGCTTAATTAAATTAAGTCTAGTAGTAAGGTCCGAAGTTTGTAATTTTGTTTTAAGTTCTGACCTTAGTATTAAGTGATAGTGTACCACTTTGTACCTTTTCATAAGTAGCCTTAGTTTAATAGACTAGTGTAGTCTATTTCTTTTTGGAAGGGGGTAAATGTAACATTCATTTTTTCCTAGATTTTAAGACCATGTAATGTTACTGATTTTTCGCTTTATAATGTACTTCTTTTCATTTTTGTATCGTTTCCCCCCCCCCCCCCCCCAAGCAGTGTATTTCGCAGATCGCCCGTGGTACAGGTGCAGTGCGGGTTTCCGAACGAAACTATCGAATTCGTAGTACGCCGGGATTGGTCAAATGTTTGTATCCGGAGTTTTGGTTCCGGCGTCGCCATATTACAGACAGAGTGCCCACGGCTTATTTAAGGGTCCGGGTGACGCGAATCTTGGCTAATTGCCACCAAGCCGCCGAGAAGGCTGAATTCCACCAAGCCGCCGAGGAGGCTTACTTCGACCGAGCCGCAGTAGAGGCTCATGACAATATTTACCAGAGCCAAGTGAAGCACGAGTTTTTTTTTAACGTAAAGCCGTAGTGGGCTTTGTGTGTTTTCTAAATGGAGTAGCCAAAGTAGGCTCTTCTCAAAAGTGTGAAATCGGTTTTGTGTTCCATCGAAGGCCTAGAAGCCCATAGGAAAACCGTAAGTTACCAGAACATTCATCAATAGATCTATTCCCGCAAATAAGTGTTTTAACAGCAATTTGAACTGACAAAACGTGAAGTGAAAATCACGATTCTTCGATTTCGGGTGTAGTCAAGTTTTAGAAGTAAAATGTCTGATTTAGGGACTCTAATAATAATAACTACCTGTTAGGCTAGAATTTTTTTTGTAATCCTTAAAACTGCAAAGGTTGGAACTTTTATTTTAAAATCATGAATAAATTTTCTTTTTGTTGATTAAAGCTAGTGTCTCACTGAATACCTATCTTTCTTTTCAGGATAAGGACGGCTGTACCAAACTGATTTTTTATTTAACAACTGTACACCCTTTCAGTATTTTTTCATTTTTTTAGCTGAAGTTAGATCCTTTCTATTTTAAAATGAATGGTGCCCAAAATTCGTACAGCTGAGGCTTTTTTAAAAATAGAAAATAATTCCAAAAAGACGTACAAAAATTATCTCTTACCCATATCTCTCTACCAAGGAAAACTGAGCTAGTGTTTGTTTAATTTCTTTAGTTCTTTTAAAATTATTATTCACTCAATTCATTCTCAGAAATTAAAGCGGGGCTGCAAGAAAATTACGCCCCAGCTTGGGGCAAACAAATTTTCAAACGGTACAATGCCTTGAATATGTCAAGAGCAACCGCTCGAGATTCTTCAAAGTGTTCAATTGCGTTATTCTAAATATGTGATCTCTAGTTGATCTATGTTTACGAAACCCATTTTGGTAATCACTAATAATGTTGAATCCTTCAAGATATTTTAGAAGATGCTGATTGATAGCCTTTTCCATGACTTTCGATATTATTGAAAGCAGTGTGACTGGTCAGTAGTTATTTGGCAACATCTTCTTGCCTTTTTTAGGTATCAACTGAACTGTTGCACATTTCCAGCAGGAAGGAAATATTCCGCTTCTGTAGGATAGGTTGAAAAGTCTACAGAAAGCTGGTGTTAGTTCCCTCGCACAGTTTTTGAGAACTATGGCAGGTATTCCGTCAGTGCCAGAAGTTTTTTTGGTATCTCTCTCTCTATTCGTTTCCTCAGTCTTGAGGGTCGTGATCTCTATGGAATGACTTCACTGTTCTGTTCACCATTTCTCTCCATTTCTCTCGATCCTCTGCCAAGTGCAACGATACATGGAGTGGTTGATCCATAACTTGTTTTATTTGATCTGACCATCTTGTTGGCGAACGGCCTCTACTTCTTTTACCCTGGACCTCTCCCATTATTATTAGCCGGTCTACATTATTGCCTGGCCTTCTAGCTACATGTCCAAAATACTGAAGAATTATTTTCATGCATAGTTATGATAACCTTACAGTTACATTTAGTTCATTCAGTATAGATTGATTAGTTCTTCTGGCGGTCCAGGATATTCTCAACATCCTCCTATAGCACCACATTTCAAAGGAATCAATAGATTTACGTTCCTTTACTCTAAGTGTCCAGGATTCTACACCATATGAAAATATTGGAAATACTAAGGTCTGTACGAGATTTAATCTCGTTCCTTTACCTATGTACGGACTTTTCCATATCTTAGTAAGTCTCGTCATAGTATTTCTTGCTAGGGATATTCCTCTTTTTATTTCATTCTCGCATCCTCCCATACTACTTACGGATGATCCTAGATATACAAAGGTTGCTACTCTCTCAATGCCATTGAGTAAGTCGGATCTTACTATTTGGTCAGACTTATCGACTATCATCAGCTTTGTTTTGTCCTATGGTCAGACCTAGTTTCCCACTTTCTTGCTCTATCCGATTTAAAAGTGTAGTCATCTCTTCCTCGATCGCTGAAAATATGGTGGTATCATCAGCGTAACGCAAGTTGTTTATTCGCTCACCTCCTATTATGATTCCACCATCCCATTCATTCAACGCATTTCTCATTATAACTTCACCATAAACATTAAATAATGTAGGAGACAGAACACAGCCCTGTCTTACACCTCGGCGAGGATGAAACTGATCGTTTATTGTCTATTCTCACCACTGCAGTGCTGTCCAAGTAGAGGTTTTTAATCAGTTTAATCAGATGATAAGGAACACCCATTTGCTCTAGTACCTCCCAAAGCTTTTTCCAGTTGACAAAATCAAAAGCCTTATTATAGTCTATGAAGCACATTACCATAGACACATTATACTCTCTACATTTCTCTATCAATTGTCTTATGTTAACAATCTGATTTCTTGTGCCTCGTCCTTTAACGAATCCCGCTTGTTCTCTAGAGATTTTTTGGTCAACATAATATCTTAAACGATTATTTATAATATGTAGCATTACCTTACTTGGATGTGATAATAGAGCTAATGTACGATAATTACTACATTTACGGGTAGAGCCTTTCTTATGTAGTGGTATTATTATAGAGGTCGTCCAATCTTTCGGCCATATTCGAGTTTTCCAGATGTTACTACATATTTTATAGATCATCCCCACTGTGTCATGATCTAGTTCCTTAAAAATATCTCCCGTGATGTCATCGTAGCCAGGTGCCTTATTGCTTTTCAGTTTCTTAACAGCATCCTCTACTTCACTCCTCATTATTTCAGGTTCTTGCTGCGTGGTATTGATCTGTTGGTGTATGTCTTGTTCTTGTGCATCATAATAAAGATCTTCACAATATTCTCTCCATCTCTCTATTATTCTTTCTTTCTCTGTAAGCAGTGTTCCATTTTTATCCTCGATTGCCCAAGTTTTAGGTTTGAAATCCTTATCTGTCTCTCTAATTTTTTTAAAAAGATCTTTAACTTGATTTTTCTCTGCATATGCTTGTACTTCTTTACATTGGTTATTGAGATATGTATTCTTATCTTATCTGCAGTTCTTCTGTATAAGTCGGTTTAAACCTTGGTACTCTTTTATCTGCTGATCAACGTTTAGTCCAGTTTTCTTTACGTTTTTCCTATGCTCTATAAGTTGCCATGTTTCTGCAGACATCCAATATTTTTTAATACATTTTCTTACTCTTCGGGATGCTATTTCTTCGTGGGCATCTTTTATCGATGTTTTCACTTTGTTCCACATCTCTTCATTATTTTCAGGATCTTCATTATATTGGATATTTCGGATATTTTTATTTACTAGTTCCGTAAATTGTTGTTTTTCTGGAGGATATATCTTCATTCGTTGCACCTTTATACTTTTTTGAGAAGCTTTGAGTTTAATACGAAGAACTGTAACTAGAAGTTGATGGTTGGAATTACAGTCTGCTCCTGGGTAAGTTCTCGTGTCCAGTATAGATGATTTCCACCTTTGGCTTATCATTATATAATCTATTTGATTTCTGTATCGATCTCCTGGAGATTTCCAAGTATAATGACGGCGGACATGATGTTTGAACATGGTATTGGTGATAGCCAGTTTATTTTGTATACAAAAGTTGATCAATTTCTCTTCCCCATTCGATACAGCCCAATAACATGTCCTAGATGGTCATCATTCTTTATTTCCCC